>CM062812.1:172601861-173821823 GCA_031772625.1 Pinus tabuliformis
GATTTGGAATGGGACGCCTTCCCTTTCCCTTTCCTCGCCTTACTCGCTAAGGCTAGATTTTCCTCATCATCTTGCTTTGATGAGGACCCATCTGTGGTGCTTCTTCTTATCTCCTCCTACATCAGATCCGACCAAATTCATTCCCAATCTGGCAGTTTTTCTCTTCCATTAACCGAGTCTTGGTAGCTATGCCAGCCTTTAGGAAGATCGAGGAGTGCAAGACTCACCATGTCATCATCGGTTGTCATGATCCCTACACTTCCAAGCTCATCCCTGCAAGTGGTGAGCTTATTCAGATATGTAGAGATCGTGTCACCCTTTTCACACTTGATTTTCTGAAGCTTGTCTTTCAGCCAGCTTCCTCTAATCGCTGTTGTTCTGATATAGATCTTTCAATGTTTTCCACATTGAAAACGGTGTCTCCTTCCCATGGAGGCTCGAGACAATGTGGTCTTGAACTCCCTCAAGGAGGATTCTCCTTGCTCTAGCTACACATTTCTTCCATTCTGCCAATTCTATAACATTAGCTACTGCGGGCTTGGGGACTTCTTGATCAATGAAGTCCTTTAGACTGTTATCCTCTAATACTACTACTACTTCTATGTGATCCTTCCAGGCTATATAATTTGAGCTTCCATCAAGGGCATACTCGAGTCTTAAGCCGTTGAATGCCATTGGTGAAATTGAGATGTGATAAGAACTCGATTTTCTATATCAGGAACCTCAAACTTCAAACTTCTCCCTTCTTGTATATTGTTCATTCCTTTGATCACATTTTCTCTAATACCATGTAGAAATTCCATTGTAGATCAACAGATTTATGCAATATACTAAAACAAAATACAAGATCTACTTCTACAACAAACTTTGCGGAAGCTTAATCGAATATGAGCAAGATCAAATAGAACACATATAACAGATGAAGAGAAATCAATCACACATGAACACAGAAGAATACTCTGGGGAAAGCCTCAGCTAAAAACCCCGATCTCTGTATTATCATACAAGTGGAAATATGTTCAGATTACAAAAAGAATCAGCTCACAAGCTATCCTGCTCTCTCTGCAATCAAACAATACAACTCATAGACTGAATAGACACTAGATATGTCTTCCCTCAGCCCTCCAAGCCTCCTATTTCCTTGCGCAGTTTTCCTTGGGGTCCAGTGATGCCACTTGTGTGAATTGGCCTCATCACACACTCACTAAACTAAAGAAGTAACTACGCAATCTCTAAGGAATGAATTCCTTCTGCATGCAAGAGATATTCACAATGGAATATTCCTGCAACTGATAGTACACTGTCCCTCCATCTAATCTCAATTGGGTCTTTGACTGAACTGACGTGCATGAGTTATTTATGAGAGAGTATTCAGTTATCTGAAGTGTAGCAGTTACATGCATGCATGCATTAACTAACTGAACCCACAATTAGTCCAACAAACTATTTGAACTAATGTAACTGGACTTAACTCAGTTAATTGAGCTAACTAATTACAACTCAAATTACAACTCATCCTTATTTCTTTAACTGAGGGATAAATTCCTCAATCAATGGGGAAACTGTTGCATGTTTTCACATAGACTTCATGTTTGATTTTCTACAACTAATTAACTCAGGATGAATTAATCAATTATTTTACAAACAGTTGCTAAGATCAAATTCAAATTTTACTTCTCTATTTTAGTTCAGGGACTAACTAAAATAGGAAGGCATCCTGAAATGCTATTTACAACAGTGTTATTTTTAGCACTTCTATATTTAGCATTGCTTGTTGCTATTTTCAACAATTTATATGAAACTAAAAATTATTTTTGAATGTATAATTAAATTAAACATTTTAAATGTTTTTTGAAAAAAAAAAAAAAAACTTCAACAATATGATGAAAGCATTTGGATGAATCCCTTATTTTTTTTTAACTAATGAGATTTTATGATAATTAATTTTAATGTTTCTTATTCAATAATTCAAAGTAATTTAAGGGAAAACCTAGACATGTTCAAGAAGAAAACGAAAGTCAGTTATGAAGAAGAAAGAGTTTGAAATTTACCGATATAACTTTCAATGTAGGTGTATGGAACTTTGGTGAAAAGTTTAAATAATTATTTCTATATGGGAGTGTGGAAAATGCTAATTTACAATATTTATTAATACATTTAATTATAATTTAAAATTAATCTAACTATATAGCATTTAAAAAAAATCAAATCTTTATATTTTTATTGTTTGTTTACTTTAATTTAGCTATATTTAAATCAATCCACAAGGACTAGTTACTATCGGGTGGTAGGTTTGGAGATCACCGTGGAGTTTAAAGGGGCAATTAAAGTCTATTGTGTTTGGGGTTTTGGCATTATTTGCAATAATGAAGTAGGTGTGAAGGATTATCATGGATCTTGAAGGGACAATCGAATCTTATTATGCTTGAGGTTTTGGTATTCTTTTGAATAATGAGGTAAAAGTTTATGTTATATAGCATGAACTTAAACTGACCAAAAGTATTAGCATGCAATTGATTATAGCGATAAAATATTTCATAACCATTATAAATCATATGGTACAAAACTTTGAGCCATCAGACTACCCCATAGCTTTCATTCATGATCATAGCAAATAGGAAGCATGTTTCTTCTCCTACATCAATTTCTACCATGTCTTGCCTTCAATAATCAAGAAGCAAACCCGTGGGAAAACTATGGTTTAAGTTTAAAAATTAAGGAGTTAGTGGTTAATGGCACACTAAGACAACAATACATCCCCTAACTTATTGATTAATACTATGACATGTTTTACAACCTTAAAACATCACATGGCAAATCATAAGGCAAACTACATCAAATCCATTAGTTACCATATGGTACACATATTTTATCACATTTAGCATGCAATTTATATTGTAAAGGGATGGGAGTCCATTAGTTGCATGCTTTAGGCATTAGCCTTGCACACTTATCTCTCAATGGTGCTCATTCCTCCAACTCATTATGGACAATGGTATTTCTTATTAGATAGTCTTTAGTGGATTGCTAAGTCTCCCAACAAGGTAATTAGAGTTCCTTCTTTTCTTGTCTTGTTTCAAGATTTTCTTGGTGTTGGGGATCTCCCATGGGATCCAACCCCTTAGTATAATATTAGATTATAGAGACACGAAATATTCCATACACCAATTATGGAATCCAGTAGATAGACCAAATGCTACCTCTTCAACTTCGACAGTATTTGAGTGCTAATGATTTGAGGAGAGGCATTATCATAGTAGAAAGGGTACAACACACTCCCTTTATTAAATAAATTTTTTATATAGTTTATCAAATGGACACTAAAAACCTTCAAGAAATATAGCATGCACTTAGAGTTCATGAGGAGCATGTGCACTGCAATAGGTTGATTTTCAATCTTATCTAAAAAAATTCTAGATTTTGAATGTTAAATTACCACACGAGAGGTACAAGTTCTGGGGTCCCTTTTGAATTTGAAGAAGAATTTAGAAGTAGTGGAAGTTATGTGTAGTCTCGTTTGGAATTTGGCTCTAACTTTTCGCAAATGTGTTTATCCTATTATAGCTAACTCATCCATGGGATAGTTTAAAAGAGAAGAAATTATGAATCAATTTGACGAGTAGACAACAATTGTGAACTAGAAAACTCAACTAACAAACCTAACTCTAGAGGATGCTACTAATCATTGTTATCTATGTTATTTTTTCATGTTTGATAAAATTGTTAGACTAATAGGCATAAATTAGAGGGTTTTTAGTGTTAAGGAACACTAGGTAATTTTGTATAAGAAAAAACCTAATCTATATTTTTGGCTTGTAGTAGGATTTCTTATTGATTGTATGATAGTTAGTTTGAGACATTTTAGAACATAATGGTTATGTAACATTTATTGTATATCTTGTTGTAGTTTTTATAAGTATAATTTACCCAATTATTGCTTTAAAAAAACATTTTACATGTGTTATATTATTTGCATGTCTAGCCCCATGCATGATTTATATGTGTCAGTTACAACAAACTACCCATCCTGGGGGTTTAGGGTCAAAGCACGCCCACCTCTAGAGAAGAAAATTAAGCAACTTTTTGCCTCTGCTTTTGGTGGTTATTGGCATACAATTTTCTCTTTTAGTCATTTTGTGGTGCATGATTCTTTAGTCCCTGGATTTATACTTTTGACTAACGAATTGTGGTTGTGTAATCTAATCAAAATTAAGAGATTAAGAGCTTTGGATGCTACATAATCTCTCTCTCACACACAAATGGTTAACTATTAATAAATATCTTAATAGATTAAAAAAAATAAAACATATAATCCTATAAAAAATCACCAAAAATATATATAAAAAAAAACATTAACTATGTAAAAACAATTATCTAAAAAGTAAGAGACTAATATAATTCCTTACACTCTCACCCATCATGTATTTCTTTAAAATTCACTAGATCTTTTCAAAAAACTACATTTAATTATAAATAATCTTTGATATCATTAGTAATTCTTACCTGAAGCATCACAAAACAAAACCATACACAATTTTAATACTACAATCAAGATCCAACCAGAAACAACCCTTTAATAGTTTCTAAATTAACTTCAAAAATAATTTTTTGTAGCTACAAATAGAACCCCATTTCCATATAACAATTCCCCTTTTTATTTACAATTAAGTTTTTGGGTTTGACATAAATTATTTAAAATATTTTTTTAATTTGTTTTTTTTTTAATTTTTAATTAATTTAAATCTCTAAAAATTTATGTCAATTAAATCTCTAAATAAATTTTTTTTTTTTTTTAAATTAAATTTCAAATTTAAATAAATTGTAACGTAATTCCAACTAAATTTAAAGCAAAAATTACTCACTTTAAATACCAAGCATTCTACACTAATTTTTAAATATAATTAAAAAATATCATGACTAACAACAATAATGGCGACCGTTTTGCGCTAAGAAATTTAATTCACCCGATTTTAATGTTATTTATATTTATAATGATTCACAAACAGGACAGTCGTGTGTCCACGATTTCTTCACCAGAATTTGCCCTACTTCCGGTCTCCATTTCTGCCCTAAAATCCTTGATGGTCTCCATTTCTGCCCTAAAGAATCCTTGATGAAGTTTCATTATTATATTTTTAATTTAATTTAATTTTTTTTTTTAAATTTAGTTGAGTGTTTATTATGAGTTGTTTAATAACTTTTATGACTCACTAAAGTTGTGATCAATTCCAACTGTAAAAAAATCATTGAAATTTTTTTCCTTTTTAATTTTTCTGTTAATTATTAATTTTTTGTCAATTATTAATTTTTTGTTTTTTAGTTTTATTTTTTTCTGATTTAACTTTTTTTATTTTTTAATTTTTCTTTTTCTATTATTTCCATTTTCATGAATTATTGTTTTGAAAAATAATTTAAAAAATTTTGAATAATTTTTCTATTTTTTTTAGTTTTATTATTTTTAATTTGGCTTATACCTTTTTTGTTTTTTCTATAGTTTTTTTTTTCCTCTCTGTTTTTTTTCCTTCACCTTTCTATAACTTTCTTTATTGGAAGCAACAACTATACAATAAAACTTTCATTTCAATAAATATAATTAAATTAGTAAAAAACAATTTTAAAAATAAGAAATTAATAACATTAAAACAAAACTTAATGTAATTTTCTCCTCTTGTCTTATATATATATATATATATATATATATATATATATAGATATATATATATATATATATATATATATATATCATTCTTCATTCTACTTAAATCTTTAAGACCTCTTGTCATTATTGTCTACACTCAAATATCGTAGATTTGGAAAATGACAACTTGTAAAGTTAAAATTGGCATCGGAATGAGGAAACTAGAGAGATAAATCAAAAGTTCTATGTCCTTGAAAGGGGAAACCAGAGCTTACAATTTCCAGATTGGTTCTTAAAAATGTGTAGCCAAACGAATTACATAGGAGGGTTGAGCCTCACAACGTCTGGACAATTGACTAAGGGGTGGTAGCAGATGCAAATTGCAATAAAACTGGAGGTTCCTCAGTCTCATACTTGGCACTAATAAGCCGAGCAGGAAGGGTGCTATCGCACTCATGTTTACCAAGCCAAAACAAGACTATTTTGCAAGTCATCAATCAAAATGAAGGAGAAAGAACCGACATTGTGCTGATCAAGTAGTCCACGGATAACACATGCCACTGTGAAGCCATATTGATGTCGAACTCGAGTTTACATGTGCTGGAGAGTTTCCACAAGCTTGCACTGCGCTGGTAGCCTCCAGGAGCTCCTCCAATACGAAACACCCATATGGGTTGGGCCGAAGGGGAGAGGGAGGGGGAGCTTTAGTCATCGGCAGAGGAGCGAGGGGCGCAGAGGGAGGTGAAGGAGCTTTGCAAGAGGGGGGAGGAGATGAACTGGTTGGAGGGGAGCGCACGAGATACACAATAGGGGAAGGGACATTGGGAGGGTAGTCGATATATACGTCTCTAGCCAATCGTTTTAGTGAGGAGGACAAGTGGCGAAAGAGCACGAAGAGCTCAATGATTCGATTGGTGGCCTTAGTTTTAACCTCTTCCTTTTCCTTCAGATGTCGGGCCAAGAGGTTACGGAGGGCCCATAGGGACGAGCGCCCACAATGGGTCTCCTCTTCTTCCATGGCCACCACCTTTATGTGAATGTGTTCAGGTATGTTGTGGTTAGATAGAGTGGATATGGAAGTGTCGTCCAAGGTGGTTGGGGGTCATCCACGCCCTCTGCCCTGACCTAGGCAACGTCCTCTTCCTCTGTCACCACTCATGAGTGGGATGCAGGAGAAGGGAGATGTAAATATAAGGTCAGAAAGAGCAGCAAGGAGGATGGGGGCAGGCAACCAAAGGAAGAATATTCTTGAGGCTAGGTCGCTTCGGGATAAGAAGCCTCGATCGATAGGGTGGTATGCGCCATCCAAGGAGAGGGGACAGACAGAGTAATGAGGCCAAGTGTTGTCCATGAGCTTAACGACACCTTCCGTGTGCATGCTACCATCAGTCTGCTAGGGTGATCACCCTCAAGTCAACTGGATTCGAGGAGATTATTGTGTTATTATTATTCAACATAGTTGTTATAGTTGTTATAACTCATACATATGAGATGATTTTTAATTTTTTTTTTTAGAACCAAATATTTAATATGTTCATATTTTTATTTATATCTCTATGTTGTATGCTTTAAAAAAAATTTAACATGTTCATATTTTCATCTATACTGTTGAGGATTTAGTTGTGTTTTGGTGTGGTTATTTATATTTCAATTGAAATGTCTCCTCATCGACCGTTCCAAAATTGTGAAGTACTAGATTCCTACAAAAGTTTTCCTATAGTCATGCATGTTGTTGTAGCTCCCAAATACAGACTTGGATTGCTTACAAGACTAGTACCTGGGCACATCTAGATTTGGAGTGTCTCAAATGATTCTCAGTAAAATGGAGACCTCACATGTATTTATATATATATATATATATATATATATATATATATATATATATATATATATATATATATATATATATATATATATATAAAGGGTTGGTTCATTCATCCAAAGGTATAAAACATGTATTTCTGGTACTTCTTCACATAAATATATGCACAAAATAGTGGAGGCCGAGTAGTTCAAGGACATACAATTTAATAAACTTTTGTAGAGCAAATGAGAGAGGATAAGGAGAAAGAGAAACTAATCACATAGAGCATAAAGCTTCAAGAATTCTACACTTAACACATAGAACTTGAGGCATTGAGAATTTCTATACTTATTTGAGTTACAGGTAGATATAATGGATGAAAGAGGGACTGAATGCTATGATTCATGTAGCGTAGATTTCAATAATCGATACAAGCACATGCATTAACAATGTCGATACAAATGAATCTGTGATAAAGTCACAGGAACATACATTAACATATTGATACAAATGAGTCTGTGAAGAAGTTTGAAATATTTCTAGTAGCTATGATTTCATGAATTCAGAAAAGAGACATGAACATAAAATGGATTTTAACATAGGGATAACATACTATAATACTTGAAGGGGGAATCACCACTATTTTCTCGATATTCTTGAAAGATCTGTATTATGAAGTTATACAGTCTCAAAATTACATGTAGAGTTTTCTTTAGAATTTCTGAACCTTTGTTAAGTCTTGCTTCCTCCTATTTATCAGGAGAGGAGGAGCCTTGAACATTCATTACATCAAAATATCTTAGGCCAAGTCTCAGCTAGGTTGACTAGTTGTCTCAGTTAGGGATGGCTCTGTGGCCCAAAAACATTACAGAATTAATTTCCTCATTGAAGGGAGGCACATTACAGGACAACAATTCAGTCAAAATCAAATGAACATGATAAGAAGATATCTCCACGCCTTTCCCTATGATCGTCGTTGCTTCAAGTTGGATTGTGCTCGTGGTCTGGCCTCCTATGTTACTCAGCTGACTCCCATCGATTCAGCCTCTACTGCTTGAACTATTCATCTTTTAAAGCTGGGAGTGGGCACCATCAGTTTAATGCAGCAGTAATGAAATAGGAGACCCTTTGGCGGTACTTCGTCTTCCCTCTGTATGGGACACCATGCCTGATAATTAAATCCTCCTGAGCTACTAAGTCCTTTTTAACTCCTGTCAGCGCCGACCATGATTCTGTGTCACAATGGGGTTTTCTAGATCAACCCATGTCAGGTTTGAATGCACCACCCGTTTTCTTAAAAGCCACAGCTATCAACCCATCCTTCCTTTAAAGTCATGTCCTGTACTATCGGTGCCATGATATGCTTGGTGATGTACTCATGGTGTAATATGGAGGAGTTTTCAGTGCTAGCCTTTACCACTTAAAACGTTGTGAAACATGCGAGTCCCGATCCCCTTTAGGCCCCCTTTTCTTCGGCCCCTTTCTCTAATATTCTTCATATGACCGGGGGCTATGACCAGGTGCTTAGCCCAAATTTGCATGCCACGTGTCCTCCATACTGCCACATCATCTTTGTACTACCAGGTTAGGATGACGTCAGCTTCCATGTGGATTCATAAGGACTAATGATATTCTGCCACGTGGCCCCCTCGAGGAGAAAGAAAAAGGCTCGCCTATCCCTATTTTTACGTGTATTTTCTTTGTTAAAGGTTTTTGGCCTTCCCCGATGATTTAACATTATATCAACACTTCCCCACATCACGACCTATTTAACCCCAGTCTCGTTCAACATCGTCGATCGCCAATCTGCGAGAAGTCTGATATGCAGGACCAACCATATTCCGCCACGTGTCCCCCCTAGAGGAGAGAGAAAGGGGTCGCCTGCCCTTGGTTTTTCCTTGCTTTTATTTGTTAATATTTTTCTCGGCACTTTACACTATTCTTGCAAAATCACAATATTGTAAGGTTTTTAGAGTGGTACCCCCACTGATCCGCCGATTCACCGATTGCGATGAACTCCCGGGACCCGCCGATATGTGATTTGTGATACAGACGATCGACAATTTCATGGCCAAGTGCTTGTGTGCCACCCCTTTGTGCCTACAATCACCAATATGCGATATTGACATCTACGATGTGACCTGCTGATATGCCCGATAAGCCAATGGACCGGACCCTCCGATATGCGATCTGCGATGAGCTTGACCCTTAGCCATTTCTCCTTTGTTTTGTGGCCTTGAAAGGGGTATATTTAATTTTCTCTAACTTATGATCCAAGAGTCCAATTTTTGACATATATATATCGTTGGAAAGCTCGTTCAGATCACTATGCAATGGAGAGGGTCAGATTAGGCTTTGAGTGCTTTTGTGGCCTTGAAGATGGATTCAAAATTAACTTCTCTTTGGAAACTTTGATCAACTGAAAACTCATAATGCGGTGAGTGACAAAATTGACTCCAACTGGGGATAGTGCCTTGCTGGCAAGGTGCAGAGAACCTGCAAACCAATAGTCTTCCTTCCACTGGGCATAGATTCATTTTTAAACAAACTATAATTCTATGCAAATGGACTTTTCAACATAAACTGAAAATTACATATAACAATTACAATACACACATCGGTATTTACAATGGGTGTAAGACAGGTACCTCTAGTTTTGGAAATAGAGTTTAAGGAACTGACCATTTACCAGCAGTTCCAGAGATTCATCGTCTAGATTCTCAAGCATGTATGTGTTATTTCCTCTTTCTTCTGCAATCTTGAAAGGGTCAAACCATAGCGGGTCGAATTTTCCATGTTTGCCTTTGTCTTCCCATCGGATGTCCCAGTAGAGAACTAAATCTCCTGATTGAAGCGGTCAATCCTTAGCCTTCTTGTCAAATAGGGATTTCATCTTTTGTTGGTAATTTGACAATTTGGCCCCCACCTGTTCTCTATTCTCATGAAGCTTGACCAGCTGATTTATCCTTCGCGTTAAGGCACTTGGCTCTTCCTCTACTTCTTGTAGTAATCTCGCCATTGACATTGCTAATTGGATTGGGAAGACTGCAGCCTTACCATACACTAGCTCAAAAGGTGATTTCCTTGTGGTACCCGTTGGCTCATAAGGCAAACTTCAGTTAGGAGTCCTAGTTCCTCTGATTTTCAGCGATGGTCTTTTTCAGCACCCTCACCACAATTTTGTTGGAGGACTCAACCAAGCCATTACCTTGAGGATAATAGGTAGTGGAGTGCCCGATGATGATATTGAACTTATGGCAGAAGCTGGTAAACTTGGCAGATTTGAAGACCTGAGCATTATCAGTGATAATTTTGAAAGTACACCCAAAGCAAGATAGTATGTTCTCCTCCATGAATTTGATTACTGTTGAGTCTGTAGCATTTCTGGCTGGGATGGCCTCTACCCACTTGGTGAAATAATTTGTGGCTGTTAATATCCACTTGTGTTGGCCACTAGATGGTGGGTTTATTTCTCCTATGAAATCTAGTCCCCAATGTCTGAAAGGTTCTTCCACATGTACTGGAATCAGGGGGAGAGGAGAAATATTTTGCCTTTCAGTAAACACTTGGCACTTCTTACATGACCTTACGTGGGAATGAACATTCCAAAACAGTGTGGGCTAGTGGAATCCCACCTTGAGGATTTTATGTGATGTGGTCTTCCAGTTGTCATGTCCTCCACAAACTCCTTCGTGAAAGTCCCCAATCACCTTATGGGTTTCACCCTCTACCAAACATAGCAACAATGCTTCCATCGAGTCCTTCCAGTAGATTAGACCATTGGATATGATGTATTTTTGTGCTTGCAATCTCATACTTCGGTATTTGGATTTATCTAGCCCCAACGAGCACCTCAGGAATAAGAGATAGTGAACGATGTTCTTATACCAGGGTGACCCCTCATATTTGGCATATGTTTTCTGCTCAGATGTTTTAATCTCGCTCTGATGATCATCGAAAATTTTAGGGGCTAATATTTGTAAGTGGGATAATTTTCCATGATTTTTCCAAAAAAATGATTCGCCAATTTCCATATTTTCTAAAAATGATTTGCCCAAATTTTGAAATATAAAATTATATTACGTTAAAAATCGCCAACATTATATAGAAACTATATATAAAATCATTATAAATTTGAATAATTTTACAAATATATCAATAAACATTTTATAGTTTGCATATTAGGGAATAGTGAGATTCGCCAATGTTTTTAAACTTCAAGATAATTTTCCATGTTTACAATTTTCCCTGTTGATGATCCTCTCCTCTGCCTTCCTCTGTGATCAGATTTATCCCTAAATCTTGGAAATTAGATTCAGATAAAACCTTGGCCAACCCCTAGCCTTTTATGAGCTTGGTAGGCTTTATTTCTAGCTCATATTCTTGTATTTTAGCTATCCACCTACCCCTTTTTCCTTCGCTATCTCCTTGCACCAGGATGTCCTTGACTGTTGTCATTGGGACAAACATTGTGATTTCCTATTGTAGCACATACATAAGAAATAACTTCAAAGCCTTGACTAGTGCAGAGGCTTGTTTCTCCAATATGTTATATTTCAGCTCAACATCCCTTAGGACTTGGCTGAAGAAGGCGATGGGTTGCTCATAAACATCTTTATTTTTCTATAGCAGCACTGCAACAATTATCTGTGGAGAGGTGAAAGAAAAGATGTAGAAAGGCATTGAATAGTTGGGGCTGATTGTGAAAAGACTGTGATATCATCTAAATAAACCACCACGAATTTTTCTTTCTCCCCTACGAAAGCTATGTCCATGGCTCTCTTAAATGTGGCCCCTACATTAATAAGACCGAAGGGCATGCGAGCGTGCATGAACGTTCCCCACTGGGTGGTGAAAGCAGTTTTCTTTTTATCATCTGGGTGGACTGCCACTTGGTTGTAACCAGAAAACCCATACATCATGGAAATTTTGGCTGAGCCAAAAACCTTCTGCAATATATGATCCATCTTAGGCAAGGATAGTTGTCTGTCAGAGATGCCCTATTTAGATTCCGAAAATCTACACATAGCCTTATTTCTTCGCTCCTTTTCTGGATAGGGACTAGGTTGGCCACCCACTTAGAGTACCTTAAAGGCACTATGATCTTTGCATGTGGCAACTTTCTCACCTATTTTTCAATGGAGGGGAGTAAAAGTGGATTTATCTTCTAGATTTTCTGTTTGCATGGGTTTATTCCACCCTTCAAAGGAATCTTATGTTGAATGATGTTAGTATCAAATTCTTTCAAATCCTCATAAGACCAAGCAAATACATCCTTGAAGATTTTGAATAGATTTAAATACCTTCGTCTGTATTGCAAGGGGATTCCTTTTGATACCCTGATCATCTGGGGTGCCTCATCTGAGCCAATGTTGCAGTCTTCTACTTGATCGTCTATCTCCGGAGCCATTGGTTTGGAGACTATGTCGTCCTTTTTAAAAAACCTTTCTAGTGGGACTAGTCCACGAGGGATAGTATTCCTTTTCAGTCGCAAAATTTTGCACCCATCCGCTATGTCTTTCCACAAAGTGGCTTCTTGATCTACTTCTTCTTGTTCTTGATCGATGGTGGAGTGGGTGAACTCCCCCACGAATTCTATGAATATTTTCACCTACTCATCTTCCTCGAATACCTGCTAGTGCTTACATTATCAGGTATTGAAGGTATGTATCTGACTTCTACCTCATACCTGAGGAGCGGATTTTGAGGGGCCTAAAACTGCTTGCAGCTACAACAAGGGAGTCAACCATCCTTTTTTCTTCCCTGGGTAGAAATTGGATATTAAAGGACAAGAAGAAATTATCAATTAGATCCCACACTTCATTTCATACGTCCTCAGTCTGGGGTGTTTGGCCTGGCATTTATTTCTGATTTGCCTTACGACCAGCTCAGAGTCTCCATAGGCTATTAGGCATTCAATATTCATATTTTTTCCAATTGTAGCCCAAGGAGCAATGCTTCATACTCCGCCACGTTGTTGGTCGCCTCAAATTTTAGCTTGAATGAGAGGGATATCACGCTGCCCTCTAGAGATACCAACAATATTCTAGCTCCATTTCCCTCTTTTGAGTTTGCTCCATTGAAGTACAATTTCCACACTCCATTTTCATTTTTGTGTTGGTGCTGTAACTGCCTTGTTAGGTGTACTGATGTTTTCTTTAAGAAGGTCTCATCTTCTTCTTGGAATAGGCAAGATATGTCACTTTCCTTCCCGTGCACAAGGGACTTTTCTGAGCCTTTAGTTGGGGTCATAGTTTTTACAAACCTAGATTCATTGTACATCCTCCTTTGCTCACCTCCAAAAGTGGGAATAGTGGCATAAGTCAGATCTAACTTGATAGAGCCCCCCACCTTGGAACCCCAAGATCTAGATAAGAGCATGTCAAACCGAGGAGGGACATCGACCACCGCTATGTTCATTACCACACTCTTCACAGGGATGTCATCCAAGCTTACCATGAGATCCTTTATCATTCCTAAGCACTTGACTCTCTTAGAGTCAAAGTAGTATAGGTCCTTATAGGGCCTGGTGATCTCCAAGCCCAGCTGTTCCATCACTGTTAATGGCATGAGGTTGTGTGAGGCTCCGGAATCCAACATGCAATTATGCAGTAAGAGGTCGTGGATTACTAGGGTCACATAGAAGGGTGCAGTAGAAGGATCCAACTCTTCCACATGTAGCCCAAAAACAACCATTGGCCTCTCCTCTTGGAGGTTTAAACTGTCATAGGTTGGTGCTGAGGAGGATGGATGCATGAATTGAGAGACTTGAGCCTTATAAGTAGGCTTCTTTAGGAGCTCCATTAGAGGAACAAGAATTTTTATCTTTTCAAGCTCCTTCTAAAGATTGAATGTAGGTTGGATCCTTTCTATACCTCTTGGCTATGCTCCTTCTTCCTTACCACTAGCAGTTTTCAGCAAGACAGATGCCTCTATTTCTGTGTGTCCCTTTGAACTATTGCTTTCCTTATTGGAGGGGACTTTCATCTTAGAAGGGTCGGGATTTAGCTTGCCTTTCCCTTTGTCTAGTACTGGAGGAATAACTTGGGGAGCAGTTCCCTTGTGTTGTTCTCGTTCTCTTGACATCTTCTTTCAATATCTTAGATCATACTTACATTGTGGTTGTGCTTGCATGAAATATGAACACTGTTTGCAACAATAATCTATATCTTCCTCATCTATTGTTGCTTCTCTATCGTGACTGGCCTTCTAGTGAGCCATATTCTCATGTTCTTCTCCAGAGAAAGCAGAACACAAGTTTCCCTGCATCTTGTGTGTATCCGATGATTGTTCATCAGGATCATATTCTAAATATAGAGGATGAGGGATCTGGTCGAGTTTTTCCTTTCTCTCCCTTATAAGTTTTTGCAAAGGATGCCTTCTATATTGTGGGTTGTAACCCCAGTTGTTGACTTGAGAATTATGTTTGGAGAGGCTCTTGTTCTCAATTTCAAGCTTTCCAACCTTCTGTGATAAACTCCTGATGAGTTTTTCCAGTTCATCCAACTTTAGGTCTAGTGATTCTCTATCTTGACTAGAGGAGGATGCCTCTTCTTTCCATCTTTTGTTTTCAGTAGGTTCTTGCTTTCCTCTTGACTTTCTTGCTAAGGTGAAATTTTCTTCCACCTCATTTGCATCGATTTGGAGTTGATCTAGAGTGAAAGACTTCCTTTCCCTTAGAGTAAAGCCAGAGTCAGATTCAAAAGCTCCTAAAAAAACTACTCGAGCAGCAACTGGAGGAGGCTTTATCTCAGCTGGTAGGTTATTGTACTACTTATTGAATCTTTTGATGAATTCTGAGATATCCTCTTTTGGCTCCTTCTTAATAGCTTTAAAATCTATGAGGAGGTACTCATGATTTCTCTTTTCACCCCATTTCTGTGTCAAAGAGTTCTCAAGTTCCTCCCAGGTAGTGATGGAAGCATTGGGTAGGGCTTTAAACCATTTTCTGGCTTCTCCATCACGAGATTGTACAAAAAGTCTCAGGACCACATCCAACTGTTCTACATTTAGATTCTCAGCAAAGGCACTGAAGGTTTCAATGTGTCTATGTGTTGTGTTATCATCTTCCCCATTGAACTTAGGCAGAATCATTAGGTAGTCCTGGGGCATTGCACTTAGGGGTTGAGGTAAATTAAGAGGGGCATATTTATTTAGCAAAAAACCTAGAAGATCCGTTTGGATTAATAGAGGGGAATTGAGACTTGCTTGAGGAACTTGGCCCAAAAAACTAGTGGTAGGAGTGGCTAGACCGAATGCAGGGTATGTAAGAGTCTTAGGAGTAAGTCCTGAGAAGTGAGTAGTAGAGGGTTGAGAGCTGGTTGAGGAGGCTTCAAAGACTAATGAGACAATAGTGCAAGCAGTAGTAGTTTTCTCCTTCTAGACTTTCCTGAAAATTATTTTCTCTGGATCAAATACAAATGGGGCTTTCTACTGAGAGGTATCTGAGCGAGTGTGAGGCTTATTAAAAGCCAGGATGATGAAATGATGATGGGGTGCATGGAGTCGCCAAGGTGATGTGGATGCAATTAGAAATTATTTGCTCACCTACACAAAGAGTGCTCAATCTGTCGTATCCCAAGGGAAAAATCCTTCAATACGTTCCCTGGAAATGGTGCCAGAAGATGTTGTAGTTCCCAGAGACAGACTTGGATTCCTTACAAGACTAGTGCCTGGGCACATCTAGAATTAGAGTGTCTCAAATGATTAACAATAAAATGGAGGCCTCATATATATATATATATATATCAAGGGTTGGTTCATTCATCCAAAGGTATAAGACATGTATTTCCTTAACTTCTTCACATATGCAGTTCACATAAATATAGGCAAAACATAGTGGAGGCTGAGTAGTTCAAGGATTTAAAGTCTTGTCCTATACTATCGACATCGTGATATGCTCGGTGATCTGCTTGTGGTCTAATATGGAGGAGTTTCCAGTGTTGGCCTTTATCACTTAAAACGTTACGAAACGTGCGATTCCCGATCCCCTTTAGGCCCTCTTTGCTCAGCCCCTTTCTATAATATTCTTCATATGACTAGGGGCTATGACCATGTGCTTAGCCCTCATGCGCTAGGGCCTTTAGACTCTTGTTTTGGGGTCTTTTTCCTTTGTTACTTGGAATCCCACATACCGGCAACTTACAGCATTTTACCTTTAGCATTTCTGCTTGACATTGTGATCGCCGATCTGCGGGATTGGGCCCACCCAAGGTATTGCAATCACAACACGGGAGAGGAAGCCTCTTTACCTCGTTCCATAGTGCTGCCTGGTTGTCCGGACGCGAAATCTTCATAAGATATGACAAATAAAATATCGCATCGAGGAGGATCCCCCACATATCACAATTGCAAGCCTGGAGGGACTATGGTGGAGGAGGACCTTAAATTGTGCGATTGCCGATATGAGATTTGCGATGGGTGATGTCATCACTGCCACATGTCACCCTATGAGTGGTGACACGTGTCACCTGGAAATGCCCCCACAGGACACCTTAAAATGTCGAATCTTCATGCCACATGTCCTCTATACTCCCACGTCATCTCCATACTGCCACCTCAGGATGACGTCAGCTTCCATGTGGATTCATAATGACCAATGATATTCCGCTACATGGCCCCCTCAAGGAGAGAGAAAAAGGCTCGCTTGTCCCTATTTTGCGTTGATTTTCTTTGTTAAAGGTTTTCGACCTTCCATGGACAAGTGCTTGTGTGCCACCCCTTTGCGCCCGCGATCGCCGATATGCGATATCGACGCTCTATGCTGTGACTCACCAATATGCCCGATAAGCCGATGGATCGAACCCGTCAATATGCGATTTGCGATGAGCCCGACCCTTAATCATTTTTCCTTTGTTCTGTGGCCTTGAAATGGGTATCTTTAATCTGCTCTAACTTCTAATCCAGGAGTCCATTTTCGGAATTCTATATACCATTGGAAAGCTCGTTCAGAGCACTATGAAATGGAGAGGGTATGATCAAGCTTTGAGTGATTTTGTGGCCTGGAAGATGGCTTCAAAATTCGCTTCTCTTTGGCAACTTTGATCAACGGAAACTCATAATGCAGTGAGTGACAACATATGCATTACAAATTATTCTGATATCATTTTTTGATGCATGAGCCGACCTCAATGACCTCACCACTTTTAATATTATATGAGCTACTGCTATGTATTAGGCATTAATATAAGTATTATCATTAATTTACATAATAATTATTTGTACAATGATTTGTCTTCAAAGTAGTTTGTTTTATAGAAAATTGTAGCTCTCATTTGAAAGATGACATCGTGGACATTGGAAATTTCATGGGGCAACCATGGGTTGATTGCAGATTTTTCTAGCCATCTTGTTCATTATACATTGGTGAAATTATGCATAATTTTTCAACTGGAAAATGTGTTTTAGTAGCTAGAAATTGTATGGTATAGCAGGATTTTAATTGCATAAATTTCAACCATCTATTTCCTCAAATATTTTTTTTATCTTTTGCATGTGTTGTCAACTAGAAATCATATTGTTTACGCTGGAAATTGTATGAGGCTTTTGTGAATTTCATTTGTTTCTGATTGCATTGTTTCATTTTCCATTGGGTGCTTTTTCCTTATTTGGTGCATCAACTCACCTGCTATGTAATGATTATTGAAAGGTTTCAGTTGTAGAAAATGGAGATTTCCAAAAAAAAAAAATCAACTTTTCACTTTGGAAAATATAATTTTGTTGAAAATTTAAAACATAACAAAAAAGGTGGTACCATTTCTAGTTTATCCATCTATCCATCAGCAAATATTTATTATTTTTTACTTTAATTTGGCTATATTTAAACTAAGTGGAATGTACTAAAAATGTCATTTTGTGTTAGGATATTCCGACACATAGGAAATAGTTAAGTACAACTTGGTCTAGTATAGAGTTAGGTATAGAGTTAGGTAAAGTGTGTTTCTTTACTATGTACATTTTGTAACTTACAATCCGATGGTCATGATATGTAGTGATCCGACGGTTCATTCTCTCCTCGGTATTACCGACACTTGATCCGTGGCTTAACACCCGATTGGTCCATGATTTCTATTTAAAGCGCATGGAGGGTCATTTGTAGGGTAATCCGTCTATGAGAGAAGCATATGTAAATTTTCATTCTTTTATTAATAAATTGCCTGAAGTGGCCGCGTTGGCTCAGGCCGTGGACTGTTTCCCTCTTTGAGGGTTTTAACCATGTCAAAATACTGGTGTATTGATCTGTGATCTGTTTGTGAGCGGTGTCCTTTGGTGTTCTGTCTGAGGAACTTACCCTGTAAATTCCTACATGGTATCAGAGCCAAGTTCCGAAGTTAGCCAAGTGGATGAATCCTCAGAATGTCGAACAAAGGTGGTGGGCCCCGGTAATATCACGATGGGATCCGTGGATGAGCTCGGTTAGACAGGCGGTGTGCTCCGGATTCTTCATGGACGTGTCCTAGTCCCAACACGGTGAAGAGGAGTTGACCTGGGATAGAGCAAGCTCTCGAGGCAGGTGGTGCTTCCATGTAAGGCGTGTGCTCCCAACACATTGGAGCGAAGAATCCTGGTTGGTAGAGAGTGGACGGATGGATAATCGTTTGAGGGGAGGCTCGATGGTCCTTTTTTCAAGGGGAGGATTGTTGGGTATACGACCAAAGTCCCACATTGACTAGAAGTGGGGAGGATCATGGGTATATAAGGATGGACAAATATCTCCATTGGTATGAGGTCTTTTGGGGTAAAGCCCAAAAATAAATCCATGAGGGCTTAGGCCCAAAGTGGACAATATCATACCATTGTGGAGATATGTGGTGTCCAGAGTCCTTACAAGTGGTATCAGAGCTATTTGAGGGCCGCGTCCATTGGTGATCCAAATCTGAAGCCGGTAGAACTGCATCCGACTACCATTTCCTAGATCTACTATTTCTTACTACTTTCGGGCCGAGAGGACTGCTCTGTTGTGTTGGGAGCATCTGTTCCAGTGAGGAACCCCTTTCGTTGCACGCGAAAAGGTTTCCAGTAGCCCTAGTTGCGTCATTTTTAAGATCTGGAGGTATACAGTGTTTATTTGCAGTTTACAGTTATTTTCTCTCTGTTTATTTCGGTTTTGGTTTATTTAACCTTTTTTTATTACCGGATCTATACCTTTCATTTCTGCGTATGCTCTTTGCCCCGCGACTCTGTGCGATCTGGGCAAATCAGAAACAGAAAGGAAGGATTTTTCTCATGCGTATGCTCTTTTCCGCTGCGCCTTAGTGTGATCTCGGAAAATCAGAAACATTGAGGAAAATATTTAGTTTCCGGCTAAAGCTAACTTTCGTTTTTGAAAATATTTAGTTTCCGGCTAAAGCTAACTTCGAGCCGCAAGGTTCGTTTTTTTTGTATGTCCGTGTTGGGTTTTGTGTTTTTTGTTTTGTAGGGAAAAAGAGTTTCTCAAAGCAAGCACGCAAACCAAAGCATCCACCCCCCCCCCTCTCTCTCTCTTTCTCTCTCTCTCTCTCTCTCAAATTTTTTGTATAGCTCACTTGGTGCAAAGCTAATTTATGAGAGTAGAGGTCTTGGGTTCAAGTCTCCATTTTGTGGGGGCGGATTTTTCATTTCCGCACATTCCCGCACTTCGTCGGCGACTTCATCATTTTTTTTTTTCAAAAAGCCATAACTTCTTCATCCGGAAGCCGTTTTCAGAACCGTTTTTTTTGAAACAGCCTAATTTTTCGAGATCTTTCCATTGGTACACTTAGTTTCAGCATCTATAGCTTCAGTTTTTTTTTTTTTAAATGGAAATTCCATGCCAAGTTATTCTTGACAGCACTAACTACTTCCAATGGTGGTCCTACATTGTGGATTTACTTAGAAGTAAAGGTCTTTACAGAATAGCCACATGCCAAGAGACCAAACCGAAAGATGAAGATAAGATAGCTAAATGGGAAAATAGGCAAGACCAAGCACGTGGGTTGATAGGGATGTCTATTTCTCCAGATCTTAGATTCCATATTGCAGAACTTGATACTCCTGATGAAGCATTGCAACAAATTACTAAAGTCTTTGGAATTAAAAATGAACTTAAAGCCCATCAACTTGAAAATGAATTTCTTACATTGGACCCCAATAATTTTTCTTGCATTGAAGATTTTTTGTCCAAGTTCAAGACCCTTAGACTTCTCTTGGAAGGTGTTAAGGTTAAGAAAGAAGATAGTAGCCTTATCTACTCCATTCTTACTAAGTTGGGACCAGCCTATTCTGTGTTTGTTTCCACCTTCCATTCTACAAGAGAAGCCTTCATTTCTCAAGGACAAACCTACAAGTCCCCTTCCTTTGATTCCTTTTGTGATTCTTTAATAAGAGAACAAGAAAAACTCTTACACCTTGGTCTTCTTCATCTTGGAAACTCTTCTGAGAAAGCGTTAGCCGCCCAGCAACAACCAAATCCAAAGAATCCTAAGAAGTTGTATCCTAAAAAGAATGGTCCTAAACCAAACAAGGGTCCTAAGCAATTTCAGCCTCAAAATGTAAAATCATTTCAACAAAATAATAAGACAAATAAAAACAAAGGGAAGAAGACTGATAGACATTGCAAATTTTGTAATCGAGATGGCCACTTAGAATCCAAATGCTTTAAGAATATGGAAGCCTTGGAAGCAACAATGAAGAAGCACAACATCCATTTGGAGCACTCTTCAACTTCAACTTCATCTTCAGGAATGGCACTTTCTGCATGTGGTTGTCAAGCATCTCGGTCTGGCTATGCACTAAATGTATCTTCTTCTTCTCATTCTCATGAGTGGCTCATTGATTCTGGAGCTTCTTATCACATGGCCAAAAACAAAGCCATGTTTTCTTCTTTAAATGATTGTAACACCAAAAATATATATGTTGGTGATGATAGATCTCTTAGTGTTGTAGGGACTGGAACTGTTCATATAGACAATGGTCAGTTTAATGATGTATTATGTGTTCCAACCTTATCCTGCAATCTTCTATCTGTATATCAGATAACTCATTCAGGTGAAGGTAAAATCGTTGAATTTTCACCTCACGATGTTGTAATTAAGGACCTAAGAGATCCTAGACAGATTTTAGCTACTGGCATTGCTGATGATTCTACAAGGTTGTATAAGTTTCATAACTTTGGGTCATCAAATCTTCCCTCAATATTTTTTGCTCATAATGATGAAGTGAGAAAACTTTGGCATGAGCGATTTGGTCACTTAAACTATCGCTCTCTTCAGAATTTATGTAAAGAAAATATGGTGACAGGTCTTCCAATGGTATCTTGCAGAGATGGTGTTTGTTCCGGATGTGTACTCAGAAAACATCAGCGGGAAAGTTTTGAAAAACGTGCCTCTTGGCACGCCTCAACCCCTTTACAGCTCGTGCATAGTGATTTATGTGGTCCACTTCCAGTTGCTTCATTCTCTGGCTACAAGTATTTCTTAACTTTCATTGATGATTTCTCCAGACGCACTTGGGTATACTTCTTAAAACTCAAGAGTGAAGTATTTAACATGTTCTTGGCCTTTAAGGCCTTTGTTGAAAAACAATCTGGACATCAAATTCTTAAGCTAAGATCTGATAATGGCGGAGAATATGTTAAAAACACATTCATCAAATTTTGCACTGAGAATGGAATTCAAATGCAACATACTGTTCCATATACTCCACAACAAAATGGTGTAGCTGAAAGGAAGAATCGCACCTTAAAGGAAATGGCTAATTGTATGCTTCAATCTAAAGGACTTAGTCTTAATTATTGGGCAGAAGCAATTAACTGTGCAAATTACATAATAAATCACACTCCTACTAAGGTTTTAAAGAATATCACTCCAGAAGAAGCATGGAGCTCAATCAAACCAGATGTAAGTCACTTTCGTGTTTTTGGAAGTGAAGCATGGGCCCATATTCCAGATGAGAAACATAAAGCTTTAGAACCTAAGAGTGAAAAATGTATTTTTGTTGGATATTCTGAAGATGTCAAAGGATATAGACTTATTCCACTTAAGTCCAAAAATGTTATCATTAGAAGAGATGTAAAGTTTGCTGAAAATATATCGGCCTGCGAGCCTAGTTCGGCAGATGTGCCACCTCTCCCTATCTCTTCTACTTTTGAAAATATTTCTTCTTCAGATGATGAAAGCGAGGATGAAAATCCTCCCCCACCTTCTCAGGATCCTCCTTCAGCTCCTCAGCTTCCAAAATGGGTCCGTGCTACTCGGGATGCAGCAGGTGATCTTGCAGGTGATCCTATAGATCACTGACGTACACGTTCTCAGTTCGAGAGAGCCTCTTCTTTACTGGCTCAAGCTTCAGTGAATTATGATCCTGACACCTTCGCAGAAGCTTCAGGCCATCCAGATTCGGAAGCAGCTATGAATGAAGAATATCATTCATTATTGGCAAATGATACATGGGATCTTGTTCCTCTACCAAAGGGACGAAAACTTGTTAGATGCAAATGGGTTTACAGAACCAAGTATGGACCAGATGGGAAAGTTGATAAACATAAAGCTCGTCTTGTTGCTAAGGGTTTTTCACAAGTTGAAGGCATTGAATATACTGAAACCTTCTCCCCTGTTGCCAAAATGAGCTCTATCCGCCTTGTTCTCTCCCTTACTGCCTCTTTCAAATGGGAAGTCCATCAGATGGATGTTAAATCCGCCTTCTTGCATGGGGACTTGCATGAAGAAATCTATATGGAACAACCTATTGGCTTTATACAAACAGACTCCAGCCTTGTATGTCGGCTTAAGAAATCCCTTTATGGTCTCAAGCAAGCTCCTCGAGTTTGGTATGCCAAAATGGATAACTTTCTTTTAGAATCTGGCTTCTCTAGGTGTCATTCTGACAATACTGTCTACACCAAGAAAGTGGGCAAGTCTCTTATCATTCTTGTTCTTTATGTTGATGATCTTATCCTGACTGGTAGTGATCCCAACCTTATAAACCATGTGAAGTCTAGCCTTAAAAGGAAGTTTGAAATGACAGACTTAGGACACTTACATTATTTTCTCGGTCTTCAAGTCTTGCAATCCAAGGAAGGTATTTCCCTTTCTCAGTCCAAGTATGCCTGTGATATTCTACGCCATTTTCACATGGAAGACTGTAAGCCAGCCCCTTCTCCCTTTCAGTCTGGAGTCAAACTTTCTGTCACTTGTACTTCTCCTGAAGTTGATGCTACCTTATACCGTCAACTTGTAGGAAAACTTTTGTATCTAACCCATACTCGTCCTGACCTTTCCTTTGTTGTTGACCTTGTTGCTCGGTTTATGCAAAACCCACGTGAAAGTCATTGGAAAGCAGCTAAAAGGAATACTTCGTTATGTTCCAGGTATAGTTCAGTTTGGGATTCATTACAGTGCCGAAGCATCTCCTCTATTGGTTGGTTTCACTGATTCCGATTGGGCTGGTGACCCTGATGATTGGAAGTCTACTGCAGGTTATGTGTTCACTCTTGGTTCAGGACCTATTACATGGGCTTGCAAGAAACAAGGTGCAATTTCTCTTTCTTTAGCAGAAGCAGAATATCGTGGTGCCGTAGAAGCTAGTAAGGAAGCCTTGTGGCTTCGTCAGATCCTGTCAGAGTTTGCCTTTCAGCAGCAGCATCGGACTACACTTTGGTGTGATAATCAAAGTGTCATTCAGCTATGCAAAGATCTAGTCCAACATCAGCGCAGCAAACACATTGAACTGCACATGCACTTCATCAGAAAGCTCATTCACGACCATGTTCTTGAAGTGCAATATTTTTCAACAGATGATCAAGTTGCAGACATCTTTACAAAGGCTCTCACAGAGGTGAAGTTCACTAAACTTCGATTTATGGTTGGAGTTCAGGAAGTTTTCACTAAGGGGGGATAGGCTCTAGTGCCTCCTTCCTTCTCCTATTGTGTCATATTTGTAAATCCTTCAATCCTATCCCAAGTTGTTCTTAAGGGGGGATGTTAGGATATTCCGACACATAGGAAATAGTTAAGTACAACTTGGTCTAGTATAGAGTTAGGTAAAGTGTGTTTCTTTACTATGTACATTTTGTAACTTACAATCCGACGGTCACGATATGTAGTGATCCGACGGTTCATTCTCTCCTCAGTATTACCGACACTTGATCCGTGGCTTAACACCCGATTGGTCCATGATTTCTATTTAAAGCGCATGGAGGGTCATTTGTAGGGTAATCCGTCTATGAGAGAAGCATATGTAAATTTTCATTCTTTTATTAATAAATTGCCTGAAGTGGCCGCGTTGGCTTAGGCCGTGGACTGTTTCCCTCTTTGAGGGTTTTAACCACGTCAAAATACTGGTGTATTGATTTGTGATCTATTTGTGAGCGGTGTCCTTTGGTGTTCTGTCTGAGGAAGTTACCCTGTAAATTCCTACATTTTGCATAATACAAATTGTGGTTATGTGTCTAGCCAAGTTGGTCCCAAAGCACCAATTGAGCTAGGGTCCATCTTATTTCACTGCAAAAATTCAACCATGAACAAGTTCCTAATTTAAGAACCTTTTCATTGTAGCGTTTGTGCATCTAAATATGATGCACCATAAAAACAGTGACAACATTTTATCTCGAAGTGAGATTGAATTTCAGTCAATAATGTTTCAAATGAACTAGCAACAACTTCTGGTTGAAGAGGCTTTCCAACACTTTCTAACTTATGCATGTTTACATATTCTAAAAAGAATATCCTTTGGATAATACGTTAGCTTTCAAGCATCAATATAACATTTACTTTGCACCCAACAAGCGATTACATAAGTAACATGAGTAATTAATTGTTCTTGGATGTAGTATTAGGTTATTTTCTTATGCAAACAAGCATGATAATTTTATTGAGTATTGAAGCATTTTATGTTTTTCTTTTGAACGTATTGAACAATTTGATATTTTTTTTGAAGGTGTTGATATTAGTAAAATAACTACAATATGCATTGAGGTGTCAAGCATCATCAACATCACAGTTACTTTGCACTCCAACAAGCTATAGTATAAGTAACATGAATAATTTATTGTTCTTAGAAGTAGTATTATGTTATTTTTTTATGCAAACAAGCATGATTATCTTATTGAGTATTGAAGTATTTTATGTTTTTAGGTTGAACATATTGAACAATTTTATATTTCTTTCCTAAAAGTGTTGATATTAGTAAAAGAGCTCTCATATGCATTGAGGATTCAACATTGAACTATATTATTTAAGAACATAATAGTATATTCTAACTAATATGTGTTTGTTCTCTAGACAAGTAAAAGATTTGGTTTGTGACTATAACATATTCTTTTTGGAATAATATTACAAATAAACATCCTTTTTTACAAGAGAAACTACACATAATGGTAACAACAATTTGGAGACTCTAGAAACAAGTTAACACAAAGTTAAGTTTAAAGATAATGAAATATAAACTCTTGATGAAATCTTCATGTCTCTTTATTTTTTACTTTAATTTATCTATATTTAAACTAAGTAGTTTAGATGAGCTACAATGTAGTATCTGCTAAGCACATCTTTATTAAGATAGTTTATTTACTAATGTCAAATTTACATAAAAACAAAAACAGAAACAATAAATAATAAATGCAACAAAGACTATTACATTATTTTGCCTAAATACAATTGTCTTAATGTTTTATTGTTTTTTAATTTAATTTAACTATACTAAACTAAGCAGCAAATACATAACACTTATTTTGTTTTAATAGATTTATTTAATTTAAATTTTTATGTTTTAATATAAGGTGAAATTTTTAAATTTATATTATAATTTTTATATAATTAAAATTTTAAAATATTTTTTCAAAAACCTAAAATTTATTTATATATTAAAAATACATTTTAAATAACCAAAATTTTTTAATTTAAAAAAAAAAAAACCGAAAAATTTAACAATTCCTTAAATAATATTTAATCAATTTCAAGAAGGTCGTTCTCTGTATCAGACCTTAAATTAAGTCACCAATAAAATCCCAGCTAAACCGATTTACATATTTGTAAAATATAAAAAACAAAAATCCATGTATAATACAATATTTTGTTTTTTTAAAGTTGCACAAGTTTATAATCAATAAACAATTAATATATAGAGTCAAAAGCCTATGGAATCCCGTAGAAAAATTAAAAATCAATGTATAATGCAGTATTTTGTTTTTCAAAACTTACATAAATTTATAATCAATAAACCATTAATATATGGTGAGTAAAATCAAGAAATAAATTCAAAGTGTCATGAGGGGTGCAGCTTCATAGCTAGTTAGCTAGTCATAAATTCAATATTTACTTTACAAGTGTGCAGTGTTTAGGGGTGAGGTGTGTGGTTTGATGGCTAGTGTAAGTTATAGGTTTAATTTTTGTTTTACAAGTGTGCATCGCAAAATAAAAATAAAATAAAAGTCGAAATATGGTTTAATCAATTATATTGAATTCCTACTCAATAATCACCATATTATATATATATATATATTTTGAAAAACAAATTGCTTATATTTTAGAGACCAATTTATTTAGAATATGTTGAATAATCATAAATTTTGGTTGTGAGTTCTTGGAAACTTAAACATTTTAAAAAAAATTCAAGAACTTGAACCCTTATATATAATTAAAAACATAAAAAATAACTATTTACCCAATAATTGTTTTACATAACTCCATTCAATAACTCAAACACAGAGAATGCCATGCCATTTTGTTAAGTGTCTTGGCTTCTCAACCAGAAAGTCAAAACCATATGGAATACTATACAACCTAGGCAAGTATAATAAAATTTTTATATATATATATATATATTTTAAAAGCCAATTTGTTTATGATTGAGCAGACATTTGTGGTAGGCCACCTGGTTTAGGATTGAGTAGATATTTGTTGGAATCATAAATTTTAATGGTTAGCTCTTGAAAGTACAGTTTGAAAAAAAAAACATAAAAAGTAACTATTTACACCCTTGTTTGGTTGAATACCCACCAATAACTCAAGTAAAGACAATGCCGTTTTATTAGGCGTCTTAGCTTCTCAGCCAGAGATAGTCAAAAGCATATGGAATATTATACAACCTGCCCCGGGCAGGTATAAAAAAACAAAGTTTATGGTAGTTGGCAAAGTCCAACACAGTGCTTTGGACCACTTGGGTGCAGGTACAATAAAAAACAGTTTAATGATTAAAGTGCCTGGCAAATTCCGACACACTGCCTTACACCACTTTGGTTCTTTCCACTGTATTTCCTGAATGGTAATTATGATGGCTCCGATGAATTTCTACCAGACGTTGAGCTTTCATCACCGCTTCCAAGAGTCTCCAGTCTAAATCTTTCCACAACTTTGAATGGACCGATGCGAGAAGGCGTCTGGAATTTAATTAGTCAAAATAAAGACGAAATTACAGACATGGCCGGATAATTCGGACAATCAATCAAGCCAAGTCTGCTTCCCTTGCAGTCTTTGCCCCGTTTCCCATTAGAAGATTTCAAGATATTTTCAAGAAGATTTCAAGATTTAAAGATATTTTCAAGAAGATTTCAAGATTTGTGAGAAATCAAGAATTTGCTCGTTGCCTTGCAGTCTTTGCCCTCACGCCCACGCTCTCCAAGATCGTCTGATCATCTCCTCTGCGTCTTCTTAGTGCATTGCAAGATTTCAAGATTTGCGAGAAATCAAGAATTTGCCCGATGGCTTGCAGTCTTTGCCCTCACGTCCACGCTCTCCAAGATCGTCTGATCATCTCTCTGCGTCTTCTTAGTGCATTTCAAGATTTTTTCTTTTTATCTCCATTAGAAGAGCAGAGCATGCGAATTCTGAGTTTATTTCTTACAAATTCAATGGCTGTCAAAGTTTACCTTTGCCTCTTCCTCTGTTCCTCCATATCATTATGTCTCGCCTCTTACTATGACGTTTGTGCTATTTCTCAGTGTGGGAGGTTTCATTTCGGGAACCCTTTCGGGTTGAAAAACAGCGGTTGTGGTGACCCTGACTTTCAGCTTCACTGTGATTACCAGGGCGGCAATCCTCTCATTAATATTGGCGGAGACGAGTATCGGATACTGGAGCCCTTTTTCTTGATGAGAGGTGTCAATAATAATTCCATGAGAATTATTAACAACAATCTGTGGAGCAGTAAATGCGATCTTTCAGGCAATTACTCTCAATTCTGGTTTCCTGCCTCTCATTTTCAGATTGCAGATACGTACACCAATATCACAATTTGGGGAGAATGCCCTGAAATCACTAAATAATTTTTTCCATTAAGATCTGGTGAGTTATGTGGCAACGATTGGTATTACAATATGCGGAGACCAGAAAAGGGGACGCACCGCTGTAAAACGCATTTTCAACTGCCAATTCACAGAGAGTATCAGCATTTCATGAATATGAATGAGACGTTTCCATGGGAGGGTTTTGAGGTAACATGGCATGTCGACACCAACAGATATCAAAGCTGTGAAGCTTGTCTGCACAGTAACGGGAGATGTGGTTACGGCATGCAGGAACCGACGACATTTCTTTGCTTTTGTCCAGACGGCAATACATATCCAGACAAATGCCCCGAACCTGGTGGGTTTCTTACCAAATTTTCTCATTACTACTAAATTATTTGTTGAATTTTGGTGAATTTAAGTCCATTGCAGGTTCAGGAAATATTTAGGAATGCTTTTGTTTATTTAGATTCTGAGATATTTTAAATTTATTAAAATCAGTAAGCAAATTTTAGAATATTTTCAAAATAATTCAGCAATTTACTTTTTTTTTCAGAAGAAAAAAGCATAATATATTCATATAAAAAGAGATTACATGATGCAAAATGCAAGAAGCATATGCAATAACGTGGACCGAGCCACATACAAATCTGTATAAACAGATCACCAAATATAGCCCCGAAAGACCAAATATGCCCAGAAACATGGCAAACACATCTATAAGGTGCAGAAATGGCACCAAAGCACAAAGCAGATAAGCAACGGAAGACAGCGCAAGATCTGACCGCCCAATACAATAAGGAGAGGCACGAAATGAGGAAGAGAGCAGCACAAGAAGCCACTCCTTCCCCGCCCCCTCAAACTCTCCACTCGAAATCAGACGAGAAACAAGATCACTGCCACAATCAACCGCATCTGCCGGCAGAAAAGACCAACGGAAAAATCCATAGAAGCGGCACGAAACAGAGCAAAGCCCATTGTTCCCTCAACGCTCCAAAGGATATTCCGCGGCCAGAACAACCCTAACTGCCGCCGAGAAGGTGAAGACCCACCGGAGCAGAGGCGAGAACCGGGGGCAGAGGCGGCATGGGAAGCCACCTCGCCCCCGCTCGGAGAAGACTAAGAGATCAGAAGAAGAAAAGAAGCCTGAAGGACGAAACCGCTCTGCTAGCCTCTCGCCGCCCTACTCAGGGGAGCCCGCTCCTCACGACCCGCTCCTGCTCCTCCCGGATCTCCTGCACCTCCCGGATCTCCTGCTCGCTGCACCTGCTCCTGCTCGCTGCTCCTGTTCCTATTCCCTTTCGCTCCCCTGCGGCTGCCGGATCCCCTGTTCCTGTTCCTCTCAGTTCGCCCGCTCCAACTCCTGCTCCTGCTCCTGTTCCTCGCGCTCCTGCTCCTGTTCCTGCTCCCTTACACCTGCGCACAAAACCTCCCCTCCAAAAAATTCTCGAATGATCCCTCGCTCCGACCGCTCCTCCCTCGCTCCGTCCGCTCCTCCTGCTCCTGCCAAAAACCCCAAAGCCCTCAGATCTTACCGCAGATGCTCCTCCTCCTTCGCTCTGGATTCTCGAAACAGCGTCGAAGCACCGTCGCTCCTTCCGCTCCCCCCGCTCCTGCCAAAAGCCCCAGGTTCGATCCTCTATCAGCGCAGGCTCGTCCTCCTGCTCCTGCCAAAAAACCCAAAAGCCCTCAGACCGCAGGCTCCTCCTCCTTCGCACCTGCAAGCTCCTCCTCCCGCTCCTCCCTCGCTCCGATGACCAGATTCAACGCAATTTTTTTTTTTTTTTTTTTTTTTTTTCATTTCAGCAATTTACTTCTATTCATTAGATTTTGAAATATTCCCAAAATTTCTTCAATTGTTCCCTAATTTATCAATCTGTAAAGATATATTTTCCAGTGTACTCTTGAATCATGTTATGTATATTATGTGTTTCCCATGTTAAAAAATAAATCTGGTTCCTTGCAGGTACTGAAGATACAGATGATCGAAAATTGTCAGTGATTGCAACAGGTAAATATAATTTCTTCCTATTCTGCATCTCCAATTTAATGGCAAGGTGAATTTCAATTTTGTGGGGTCGAAAGACTGACTTCAATATGTTTATTCCACCGCAGGTTACTTCTTTGCGGGAGTGGCGGTAACAGCTATAGCAGTAGCAGTAGTACTGTTCTCGACATATGATGCCTGCAAGAAGAGAAACGCACCTTCTCCTCACATATCACAAGGAAATGGAAACTACGTGGCCGATCCTGCCCCTCTCTCCTCTGCACTCAAAAGCTCTGTATTTACTTCCACTGAAAAATCTTCCTCCATTGAAATTGGAGTCTAGATTTGTACATTAGACTGCCTTTAGTCAGTACAGGTCTTTGAATTGTTCCCCAATCGCTTGTAGATACCATATGTGTGACTGTATGAATTGGGAACAGAGTTAGGTAGAAACGGCACTTCACCTTTTCCTATTTCTTTTATATGAATGTTGTTTTCCAGGTCTTTCACAATCTTGAATATGGTCTTTCAAGTGGTGTTATAGATGACTGACTCTTGTTTCACAAGAGAGGTGAATCATACATTACATTTCACAAAAATTGTGATGTTGTTTTATATTTTAATAAAATGAGTAGACACCATTAAATTGCATTGTCTATTGTTTGTGAATCATGATTCATGTGTATGCTTGTGCATTATTATATATGTTGATTGTGGGTGGTAAGCTTTTCAAGTTGGAAAGGACTCAATTATCTGAAAGGGGAAAATATATTCTCCTAGTTAAATTGAGGTTTTGGTATTAAAGTAAAGGGAATCGGTTTGCAGTGGATATCCGAGATAAAGTTAATAATTGTTATTTAAGGAAAATTGTTATGGTTAAGGTTATTGGATTTGGGATATGATAGTGTTATATTTATATTTTTTATTATGTTTGATTGGTTTATTACCTTAAAGTTATTATACCATTTAATTTAAATATTTTAATGAAATATTGAATAAATAATTAAATAAATAAACATCAAATAAGAAAAAAATAAGTTAAAATTTATTTAATTTAATTTTAATATAATTTTCTTTTTATTCAAAAAAATATATAAAACAATTATCAAATTAAAAAATATTAGTAATAATTATTCATATTTAACACTATAAAATTTTCGTTAATAAACTATACAAAAAATTAATACTTAAAATAATATATATGGAAGAAAAATGATATGTGTGTTTATTTTTTTTTTAAGATTTTAATAAAATTTAAAAATAATATTTTTATGTATAAAGTTATTTGAACTATATGCAACCACCAGAGATTTATATTAATTCTATATTTATTTAGAGTTAAGAGGGATCAAATCTTTTAAGATGCAAATCTCTTGTTGAGTGTAAAATTTGAGGAAAAGTTTACACATGAGAGATTTGATTCTTCTCTGAGCTCTTGGTAGTTGTAGAGATAAGATGGATCTATTTTTATTTTAAACAAAGCACTAATAAAATGTTTTTACTATAAGAAATTTTAATTTTCACTTATTTTATATAATTTGTAAAAAAAATTATTATTAATATTTTTTAAAATGTTACATCTCTTTATATATATACACAAATTACATTGAATTATTTTTATTATTCATACCTTTTTTTTTGTAGGTTGACACATTGTTACATATGATTACATTTTTCACCGAGGGAGGACTTGAACTAGGAACCTCTGGGACCAACATCCTTGCTCACAGTGCCATAGCGCCCTAGACATTATCAATATTTTTTAATGTTGGATTTTCACACTCACCTCACCCTTGGACAACTCATAAAGGTAATGATAATGGTTTGGAAGTTTACCTTTGCCTGCTGGTTTTGGTGTAATGGAAAACTACAATATGGTATCAGAGCCTTGGCCTAGGTTTGATTCCCCAGCCTAAGTTTGATTCCCTAATTTTCCTTTGAGGGAGAACGTTGTATTTTCACACTCACCTCGTTTGGAATCGATCACATGGACTAACCACCACTCTCGGATCCACCCTAGGACCACTCATAAAGGTAATGATAATGGTTTGGAAGTTTACCTTTGCCTACTGGTTTTAGTGTAATGGAAAACCTCAACATTTAAAATGTGACAAATCTCTATCATGTCTTGAATTAGAAAGAACTTATTAATGAAATAAAAACTTATTAATATCTCTATGTATATATATGATATGATATTAAAGTCTTTTACTTAACATGCATATTGAAATATTTGAATTACAACCAATATTAAACTTACATGTCAATTCAACATAAAATAATGCACACATAATCTATGGTCAATAATATTGTTTTTACATGTCATTGTCAACTCCATAGTAAAGGAATTGCTACCTCCCTCATATTAGAGAACAAATTAAATTTCTTTTAGTTTTAATTGCTTGATCTAGCTATGTAAAGTTTGTTGTAAAATTAAGATGGAAATTTAAGTATTTTATTTATGGGGGACATTGATTTTTTTGTTACTAGTATTTTTAATTTGTTAGTGTAAGTGTTATTTTATTATTTTCAAATTTAATATCAATAATCATAATATCTGAATTTCATATTAAAATTTAGTTAATAAGCATATAAAAATTTAATACTTGTAAAAAAATCTACATCACACATATCAAATTAAGAAATTAGAATCAATAAAATTATTAAACATGTTAGAAAAATTTCATACACAAGCAAATATTGCTGTATGTATTATAAGAGTTTTCGTGTAATTAAAAATAAAAATATTTTTATCTATAGAGATATCAAATTTATACATAATATAAATAGTATTATAAAAAATAATATAAATTTATCTTAAATTAAAATATATAAGTGTGCAAAAGGTTCAAGTCTTTTAAAGGAGAAACCTTTATTCAAATTCACTTTTTGAAAAAAATAAATTATTTTAATATTTAGTAAATCAAAAATTAAAATGAAATTATATATATATATATATATTCCAAATTTTTATATTAAATTAAATTCTAATAACGAAAAACTTATTCATCCACTTAAACTAAGATTCTAATCCTAAAATTTACTAAGTTAAATAAAAACATAAAAACTTGACCCAGCTTTATAACCCATAAGTAAACAACCTTTATTTGTGTTTATAGATTTGCACATTACGTAATCCCATAACAATGTTTAATGTAGGCTTAACCTTTACTTTTAAAATAAAATTATTGCATAAATGATAAGAGGAAATCATTCATGTTCCCGCACAAATACATAACCAGTCATATAATGTCATGAATAGTGATACAAAAATGTCATATATAAACGAAAGAGTGGCCTTCATTAAATCTAATTCGAGTTTTGTGGAAAGCTCATTCCACTTAGGTAAGAAGAAATAAGTATGATTTGTGTGTTCTATTTCATGATAGATTGAGTTTGTTTTGTTTTTTCAATAGCTAAAAAAATTATTATATGATGGTAAGTGTGAGGATTATTATAAAATTGAGAAGGGCAATTAATTGAGAAAGTGTGAGGGATTATAATCAATTTTGAAAGACAATTGAAGAGTATTATGTTTGAGTTTATGTTTGAGTTTTTGACAATGTTTCAAACAATGAGGTAGAAGTTTATGTTCTATGGCATGGATTTAAAGTGACCAAAGGAATTAATATTTAATAGGTTATAGTGATAGAATATTCCAAAATCAGTATGGTACAAATATCTAATCCATCAGAGTATTCCATAACTTCAATTCATGATCATAGCAAGTAGGAAGCATGTTTGTTCTCCTTCATCAATTTTTACATGGCTTGCATTAAATAACCAAGAAGTAAACTAGTGGTAAAACTATGGTTCAAGTTTTAAAATTAAGGAATTAGTGGTTAATGGCACACTAAGCCAACAATCCATCGCCTAACTTATTGATTAATACTATGACTTGTTTAATGGCCTTAAAGCGTCACATGGAAAGTCATATGGAAAGCTACAAGAATTCCATTAGTTTTCACATACATTATTGATCCTATTAACTATACAAACTCTATTGTAAAGGGATGGGAGTCCATTAGCCACATGCTTTAGGCATTAACCTTACTCACTTATCTCTCAATGGTGCTTATTGCTTCAACTCATTATGGATAATGGTATTTCTTATTAAGTAGGTGGATTGTTAAATCCCCCAACAAGGTCATTTATGCATAATATTTTCTTGGTGTTTTGGATCTCTTAGGGGATACAACCCCTCAGTAAAATCCCAAATTATAGAGCCATTAAAGATTCCGTAACTACAACGACTATGGAATCCAATAGATACACTAATTGGTACCTCTTCAACTTCGGTAATATTTGAGTGCTAAGGATTTGAGGAGAGGCATAGTCATAGTGGGGAGAGTACAACACATTCCCTTCTTTAAATAAATTTGTTATATAGGTTATCAAATGGACTCTAAAGAGATTTAAGAAATATACCATGAACTTGGAGGTCATGAGGAGCATGTGCATTATAATACGTCAAGAACTCTCATTCTTATCTCAAAAAATCATGAAATGGTTATTGTCAAATTGCCACACAAGTGGTAGAAATTATGTGGTCTTTTTTTAATTTGAAGAAGTAGTTAGAAGTAGTGAAAGTTAAGTGTAGTCTCCTTTGGAATTGGGCTCTAAATTTACACAAGGCCGATTATCCTATAACTTCTAAGCAAAGGATGATATCCAACTCATCCACTGAAGAGTTTCAAAGAGAAGAAATTATAATCAATTTGACAAATAGATGGAAGCTATGAACTAGAAAAAAAACAAGCAAACCCAACTCTAGAGGATATTATCAGTCACTGTGCTCTATGTTAGTTTTTCATGTTTTTAAAAAATTTTAGAATATTAGGCATATATTAGAGGGTTTATAGTATTAATGAAAATTAGGTAATTTTGTATAAGAAAAAACCTAATCTATGTTTTGGGCTTTAGCAAGATTGTTTATGGCTTATATGGTAGTTAGTTTGACATATTTTAGAAAATTGTAGTTTGTAATATCTGTTCTAGTTGTAATGCCTCCTCCCACATTTATCCGCTTTGGAAAGCTCTCCAAGGTTAATGTGAGCTGAGAGTTACTATGATATGACTCGACCTCCAAGTTCCAGTTATGGAAGTTGGGTCGAATAACCAGCAACTTACAACCATCACTAAGGGATTATATACCACTAAGGAGCCTGCAAACCACCCCAAGTGTTCGATCCCTGAGTTGGAGCTCTTTTTCACAAGAGAAACTCCCCAACCGCACCCTTGACACTCTATGCATGTTGTTGGAAAGTTATAACTACACCCATAAGCTGGCCTGCATGTGGTTATGACCGAAATTCCTCAATTTAGAGCATGCGGTTGTGAGACCTATCCCACATTTTCAGGCAAGCCTCTAAACCACTGCCCAGAACTGTCGCTAACTTTCAAGAATCATAAATAACATGATAAAAAGACTAACCATTCAAAACTTGAACAACATCTTGAATAGAACATGCCTAGTACATAATAGACATTTCATCAAACACATGATAAACATATAAGCTATAGGTCATGAATGCATATCTGATCATAAACTTTTGAACCTCATCCGGGAATCACCAAGAAGGCTCAATTCCCTCTCAAGCTAGTTGCAACAACACTTTTTATCCCATGCATTCATTAACCATTCAATAAACTATCAAATCATGAACAAGGGCCATAACTAGAGCACATCATATAACCAAGCATATAACCATAATAGAAACCATGACAAATCAACCATAAAATCCTTATAAGAACAAGTAATTGTGCTCATTAATTACATGGGAGGAATAGCCCATATTAAATTATGCAAAAGCCAACCAAGTCAAGGACTTCCATGTACCACCCGACCATAGATTGGATTGCACCAAATATTTCTTTCTTCCAATCACCCCCATGCCATATTCCAAGCATGAATTTGGGATCTGTTGTAGCGGCTACAACCACGTCCAAATTTTTTCCTTAGCTTCGTTTTGGAGCCTTCTTACCGGCCATCCTCAGTAGCATGTCTTGCTCTGTCAAGCACATCAGCTTCAGCTGTTTCATAGAGCCTTGTCAGCCTGTGCATGTAAGTTTGTTCCACCCCCTTCACATATTGCTTTTCAGACTTTGTGTCAATTACTCATTGAGTAGCTCCCTATGGGAATTCCGTAATTTTGGAGGGGAACCAGCCTTCCCTCCAGAAATTGCGCAAACTTAGCTGGACACCCAGCTGGTCTCTAGAATTATGAAATTATTCCTAACAGTATTCCTCTAAAAAATTGTGCAATTCATCCCAAGATGGTTGCTTAGCCCAAAAATTGCACAATTCTAGGCAATAGTCACATGTTGCTCCCAAAAATTGCGCAATCCATCTGGGACATCCAGCCCAACAACTAGAAGAAATTACGAAAATCCATCCAAGCAACCTATTGGGTTCAGAAATCGTGCAATACAGTTAGATAGGCTTCCTTGAGAAAATTACGAGGTTTGACCCAAGACAGCAGCTGAGCCTAAAAATTGCACAATCCTGGGAGATAGTCACTTGTTCCTCTTAGAAATTGTGCAATCCCTCTGGAACATCCATCTCCGCTGAGCCTAGAAACTGTGCAGATTTTCATCCCAAGCTCGCAGATCGATGCATGTGCCTTCAGGTTGACCAGTTCCCTCCAGGACCGAGCAAAATTGAGTTCCATGCATGGACTACTTCTCCCAAGGCAGCATGCAAAGGCATCCTTTGATTCAGGGATCTATTTTTAGCAGATGGAGGTTACATGTAAGGATCAATTCAAAAACCCCCCGTCGAGTGTCGCTTTTCCTAGATTTCTGGCATGCGCGTCACACCCTCGATTTTATCAAAATCATTAACCGGATGTTGCAGAGCTCATTCCTCACATGGACCTTGCAGCTCTGACATCCCACAATGCATCTAGAAGTCGTCGGCACATTCAACTCATTTGTTTGGGGTAAGCCCGATTTTCATGTTTAGTGTTGCATTTCTGTCGCTTTTTGTGTTTTGCTTTGTGTGAGTGTTGTCTACTTGATTTCAATGAGTGCTTGCTATCATTTTGATTTATGTTAGCTTGTAGAAGCACCATTTTAGTTTTCATTCGCATCTCACTGCTATCACATGCATGACACTATTTTTACATGGACAATCGTCGTTGCGGCAACTCGCTTCACACACATGCATGCTTTCCCGTTTTCTGAATCCTGCACTTGTTGTTTGCATGTATGATCATTCACTCTTGTTTGCACTCATATCATCATGCATTCACACTTCTCATGTTTTCGGTCGCCCGTCGGTCGGTCTAAGTTGCCTTGGCCCAGACCGTGCCTTGCCTGACTAGCACTACATATTTCCAGAAGCGAAGGCTCTACCTTCCCTCCAGAAATTGTGCAATTCTGGCCCAACACTGACCTCCAGGTTTGAATTGCGCAATTCTTGGAGGCAGTGTCCTGCTGACCCCAAAAACTACACAATGCAGTTTGTTAGTTGCATGTCACTATTGATTGAAATTGCGCATTATGCAGTTTCAGTCCTCAGCAGGTCAGGTTGGACTATACATTGCATAGTTCTAGTAGTCAGTCATCCTCTTGACATCCTGAACTATGCCTTTCACTATTTTGGCAGTCAGTCTCCCGACCTCCCAGTGTAAATTGCACAACCTTCATGATCAGTCACACAGGTATGTTGCAAGTCAGTTCTCAAGTTTGTTTTGGTTTTTGACTAATAAATTTCTTGCCATGAGTGTTGCTATGTCTCTAGGTATCGCAAGTGTTTTCCTTCCTCTCAGCAACACAGGTACAATGGTTTCCAGGAGAGTAGAGTCGAAGACACCGTTCAGAGCACACTTGGGGATGCAGTCGATCAAGTGTATATGAACTTGCCTATATATGAAGGCATCAAGTTGTTCATGAACAAGGACATCAAAATGATATGGCAACAACATCACAGTGAGTAGCACCATCAGCAGTAGCAGAAGGAAACACACCCATGCATGACGAATGGAAGAGGAATGTTGTTGACAGCATAGAGGCAGAGCAAAGCTGCAAGTTCAAAGCAGATCCACTCATGAAAAAAGAATCTTTGGAGAGTGAGGCTACCAGGTGATGACGCAACACAAAGATCACATGAGGACAGAGAAAGGAATAGAGAAGGAGTTTCAGGTGATGAATTAGCAACTCAAGGAAGAACAAGAACTGCACAAACGAGAGAATGAGTTACAGCAAGAACAGGTACAGTAGGGGGCGCAACATGCACAGACCGATGAAACCGCACCCATACAAGTTATAGATCCATCCTAGCAGCTAGCACGAAGCAGACATGGTGAGCAATGTTGTCGATCGCATGCAAGGGAATGTAACATATGCAACATCATGCATGTCATTGTGTGCATGCATGCGATCCCACCCATTTGGCACACTCATCGAGGCGAAGACAAGAAGCGAGTCTGACTTAATATGTACATGTATTTTGACAAGTTAATGCACACAGCCACCAACACATGCTTGGAGATCAGTGTAGACACTATGCATCAACATATTGTCGGTCCGGTCGCACCCAGGATGACCATGCACATGCTATCAGACGAGTTGGATGGAGGAGCCATATCAGTGCACCCAAATGCAAGAAAGGCAAGAGTTCGCTTAAGCCAGATGTCACCATTGAGTGCACGGACACCATCACAGACGACCAAGATTGGCATCAGTTCACCACCTTCGACCATCACGAGGATGTCAAAGAGTTTGTCTCACCACAATGGTTCGAGTGTCAGTGATGCCTTGCATGGCTTGCTCAAGCCATTTTGTCTCACATGGGCACATGTGCATTGTAATGTAACATCTTGTCAAGTGGAAGTTCAAGTGTCAATAGTTGAATGTAATAGTCATAGAGTATTTGAAGAGTCGTGAGGGGAGATGAATGGTCACAACGGGGAATGTCAAGGGTCAACCCACCCTTTGCTATAAATAGTCCCTCATAACTCATTGTAAAGGCTTTTGGCCAGCCAGGCTTCCAATAGGAGTATCTTAGAGAAATCTTGGACAGTATTGTAATGAGCCTTGGCTTCTCCACTGTGCAGAGCTAGTATATCTCTTTGGAGGAGGCGGCGGTTGTGGCTGTAATGTTCCGCTGTGGGAACTAGTGGTTGGACACGGATGTATTGTATGATTGGAACTTACACTTTAATATAACATAACCAACACGCTTCATGCATATGTTGTATTGTATTTCAGCTATCTTGAGTACTCTAAATGATATATGTATCTGTTTTCTTACGCATGCATGTGTAGCTATTTTCTCTATATGTATGTACGAATCTTATTGAAATGTGCTGTTGGTTTAACCAACACTTTGGATTGCTAGTTAACTTGCCTTCCATGTTGTGGTGCATCTTTGCTCATGTGTTCCCTTCTTAACTTTGTGCTATCACAAGTTTCCAAGGGGCGCACTCACCTCACCCTCCATGTGTTAGAACCTCTCATGCACCTTCCTTGACCTACTACATATGTCATACCCTTGCTACCAATAGGGACATCTTACTTGCCTCTGTGTGAAATCGCGGTCAAGGCGATACCGTATGACCCACTGCTGGGAATCCTACACCAAATTCTCTAAGGTTTAATTGGGACTTCTTACCAGGGAGATCCCCTAACATGTTGGCGGGTCCAGCACCATCAACATTTTGGCACTAGAAGGAGGGCAAGATGACAAGCTGAGTCCTCATATCTGTTTTGAATCTCTACATATTTATCATGACTAACTACATAGTTTCTCTTACGGAAAGTATGTCTTATGGAAACGACTTCATTATCTCGGAAAAGCTCTCAGATAACTTGTCACATAAAACATATGATGGTGGAGGCCACGTAGCCTTGGTTAGGCACACGGTCGGTGTTGTAGGCTCATGCGAAAGACATGGAATCTTTGAAGAATACATGACCTGCGCGCTGTTCGTCTACATGCTTCAAGGGAACCCAATGCACTGGTGTGCCACACTGCCTAAAAAATCTATTCATTCTCTTGCTCATCTGGTCGCAGAGATAGACCGTTCTTTCAATCACTTTAACCATAAAGCACTCGGTAAAGAAATTTTGAAATTACGAAAAGCACCCAGTGAATCCGTTGAGCAGTTTTACACACGCTTTCATAATCTTGCATACTAATTCCCCAAAGAAGAAATTGATTGGGAATTTCTCGATGGAATATTCGAGTATCTTATTTACATATCCGAAAATCTGCAATTCTTGAAATCATTCAGATCCCACTCAACGCACTTCGGTGATGGAGCTGCGCAATCACGGGAAGGCACAGTTGCTGTCACAAGTGATTGTCCGCCTTCACCTCATCAGACAACTCCACCACCGCAGAGTGATGTGGGAGATTATGCACGCACATATGTTAAACTGTCACATCCTGCCACCCCACCTACTCTTCATATCTGAACAGATTTGGCTTGCAAGTAGGTCGATTGTCACGTGGATTCATTCCCTCAACCTACGTCCCCACATTCTGTTGATCCTCCAGATTGTACTGTCTTGTGTTCTTCCATTCTTGACTCATCACCTATTGTGAACGAGGATCGATTTGTTGATGGAGTTGGTGTTATGTAGCCAACCTGCGCCATCATTCATGATGAGTGTGTGCGGGAATATAAAGAAGAAACAGCGGTGAAGGATGACTCCCTTCCAGCCGTGCCTCATCCGCTTTATCCTAACATCCCTTATTATTCTGCCATTGCTGATTTTCCCTGTGAAATATCATTTTTGGATGTTTCTACTTCCGATTGTTCTTGGATGCTAGTCTATCATTACATTGCATAGAGGACACATCTTCCTCCGAAAATCCGTCCAATCTGTCATCTGTCATTTCTGAAAACATAGAGGGTGAACATCCTTGCTTCTCATCTACCCCTCTGCACAATTCATCAAATCATGAGGATGCCGAAAAACATCCTGAATTTTTTGATCTTGGTTGTCGTGATCTCTCCACTTCTTCATCTGATCATGATGTTGATTCAATCATTGTTAATCTGTCTAAGACACTGGTCTATGATGATCTATATGTCGACGAAGTCGAAACCCCCCAGACTGTCGAGGCACTTCAGCCCGAGCTGATGGTTATGTCAGGCCCTCGCTGTCCTGAGGTTGGTTTCACTTCTGATCAGGAAATTGTTGAAACATGTAAGGCTCCTCATCACTCTCTGCTTTGCATTGAAGATCAACCAAACATCCAGATTTTGCTTCCTCCACTCGAACTACATGATCCCATCACTCATGCACTGGAGGAATCTTACACAGCAAACACACTTGAAAAACTTAAGCGGTCTACCTTTCTCATGTTTTCTTTCATGTCACAGTCAAGAGGATGCATACACTCAACATCTACACGTAGTGTAGCACAACACCATGGCAATTCCACAAAGTGCATCTCATGCGCTCTCACTTACTTCCTTTTTATGGATGCACTTAAGCTCAGAGTGTGTTCATCTTCATCGTTATATATTTCATGCTTGCTGGTTTGTGTAACTGCGATGTTCATGAACCATGCCTTCACCAACTTTGGTCGACCAATGCGCTGATGGTTGCATTGGAAATATCACTTTGTGTAATCAGGCCCATGCACTGTTAGCTTAGGAGTAGGAGTAGTGTTTGCTTTGTTTTCTCGCATGCATATTTTCTTCTTTATTTGTGTGTTTTCTTGATTACTTGTTTGTTTGCTTGCTTACTCTCTTTGCATGCACATTTGCTTCTTCTTCTTGCTTTTCTTTTTGGTTTGTTTTCTTGTTTATGTCTGTAAGTTAGTTTGGCATGGATTGTGTGTGACTCTTGGAACAAGTTGGGTGAAGTACAAGAGGACTTGTACAACATTAGGTGCTGAGAACCTACAGACCAATAGTCTTCCTTCCATTGGGCATGGAGTAATTTTTAAACAAACTATCTATGTGTATGGACTTTTCAACATAAACTAAAAATTACATATAACAATTACAATACATATACCGGTATTTACAATGGGTGTAAGACAGGTACCTCTAGTTTTGGAAATAGAGTTTAAGGAATTGACCATTTACTGGTAGTTCTAGAGATTCATTGTCTAGATTCTCAAGCATGTATGTGTTATTTCCTCTTTCTTCTGTAATATTGAAAGGGTCAAACCATGGCGGGTCGAATTTTCCATGTTTGCCTTTGTCTTCCTGTCGGACGTCCCAGCAGAGAACTAAATCTCTTGATTGAAGCAGTCAATCCTTAGCCTTCTTGTCAAATACGGATTTCATCTTTTGTTGGTAATTTGATAATTAGGCCCCTACCTATTCTCTATTCTCATGAAGCTCGACCAGCTGATTTATCCTTCATGTTAAGGCATTTGGCTCTTCCTCTACTTCTTGTAGTAATCTCGCCACTGGCATTGCTAATTGGATCGGGAATACCACAACCTTACGATACACTGGCTCAAAAGGTGATTTCCTCATGGTACCCAATTGGCTCATAAGGGAAACTTCAGTTAGGAGTCCTAGTTCCTCTGATTTTCAACGATGGTATTTTTCAACACCCTCACCACAATTTTGTTGGAGAACTCAGCCAAGCCATTACCTTGAGGATACTAGGCAGTGGAGTGCCCGATGATGATATTGAACTTATGGCAAAAGTTAGTGAACTTGGCAGATTTGAAGACCTAAGCATTATCAGTGATAATTATGAAAGGACACCCAAAGCGAGATAGTATGTTCTCCTCCATGAATTTGATTACCACTGAGTCTCTAACATTTCTGGCTGGGATGGCCTCTACCCAGATGGTGAAATAATTCATGGCAGTCAATATCCACTTGTGTTGGCCACTATATGGTGGGTTTATTTCTCCTATGAGATCTAGTCCCCATTGTCTGAAAGGTTCTTCCACATGTACTGGAATCAGGGGGAGAGGAGAAATCTTTTGCCTTTCAGCAAACACTTGGCACTTCTGACATGACCTTACCTGGGAATGAACATTCCCAAACAGTGTAGGCCAGTGGAATCCTACCTTGAGGATTTTATGTGTTGTGGTCTTCCAGCTGTAGTGTCCTCCACAAACTCCTCCATGAAAGTCCTCAATCACCTTATGGGTTTCACCCTCTACCAAACATAGAAACAATGCTGCCATTGGGTCCTTCCAGTAGATTAGACCATTGGATATGATGTATTTTGTGCTTGCTACTTCAGTATTTGGATATATCTAGCCCCAACGAGCACCTCAAGAATAAGAGATAGTGAAAAATGTTCTTATATCAAGGTGACCCCTCATATTTGGCATATATTTTCTACTCAGATGTTTTAATCCCACTCTGATGATCATGGAAAATTTTAGGGGCTAATATTTGTAGGTGGGCTAATTTTCCATGATTTTTCTAGAAAAAAAAAAAAGATTCGCCAATTTCCATTTTTTCTAAAATTGATTTGCCCAAATTTTGCAATATCAAACTATATCACGTTAAAAATTGCCAACATTATATAGAAACTATATATAAAATCATTATAAATTTGAATAATTTTAAAAATATATCAACAAACATTTTATAGTTTGCATATTAGGGACTAGTGAGATTCGCCAATGTTTTTAAACTTCAAGATAATTTTCCATGTTTACAATTTTCCCTATTGATGATCCTCTCCTCTGCCTTCCTCTGTGATTAGGTTTATCCCTAAATCTTGGCAATTGGATTCAGATAAAACCTTGGCCAACCCCTAGCCTTTTACGAGCTTGGTAGGCTTTATTTCTAGCTTATATTCTTGTATTTTAGCTATCCACCTACCCCTTTTTCCTTCACTATCTCCTTGCACCAGGATGTCCTTGACTGTTGTCAATGGGACAAACATTGTGATTTCCTATTGTAGCACATACATAAGAAATACATTCAAAGCATTGACTAGTGCAGAGGCTTGTTTCTCCAATATGTTATATTTCACCTCAACATCCCTTAGGACTTGGCTGAAGAAGGCGATGGGTTGCTCATAAACATCTTTATTTTTCTGTAGCAGCACTGCAACAATTGTATGTGGAGAGGTGAAAGAAAATATGTACAAAGGCATTGAATAGTTGGGGTTGACTAGTACCGGGGCTTCAACCAAAGCTTCTTTAATTCTGATGAAATAATCTCAGGGGGCAGGGCTCCACCTGACTTCATTTTCCTTCTTGATCATGTGTGTAATACCCTTGACTATTTCTGCATAGTTGGGTATGAACCTCCTCAATAAATTTATTATCCCGAGGAAGGCTTGGACCTATTTCTTATTCCTGGGTAGAGGAATATGGTTGATGGCTTCTACCCATCTAGGATCAATCTCCACACCCTCCCGCGCTACTATATGTCCTAGTAACTTCCCCTCACTCAGGGAGAACTGAGATTTCTTATGGTTCAAAGAAATACTATACCTCCTGCATTTCTTGAAGGTGAGCTATAAGTGGAGGATGTGTTCTTCATCGGTCTTAGAAAAGACTGTGATATCATCTAAATAAAACACCACAAATTTTTCTTGCTCCCCTATGAAAGCTATGTCCATGGCTCTCTTAAATGTGGCCCCTGCATTAATAAGACCGAAGGGCATGCGAGCGTACATGAACATTCCCCACTGGGTGGTGAAAGAAGTTTTCTTTTTATCATCTGGGTGGACTGCCACCTGGTTGTAACCAGAAAACCCATACATCATGGACATTTTCGCTGAGCCAACAACCTTTTGCAATATATGATCCATCTTAGGCAACGATAGTTGTCTGTCAGTGATGCCCTATTTAGATTCCAAAAATCTACACATAGCCTTGTTTCTTCGCTCCTTTTTTAGACAAGGAATAGGTTGGCCACCCACTCAGAGTACCTTAAAGGCACTATGATCTTTGCATGTAGCAACTTTCTCACCTATTTTTCAATGGAGGGGAGTAAAAGTGGATTTATCTTCCAGAGTTTCTGTTTGCATGGGTTTATTCCACTCTTCAAAGGAATCTTATGTTGAATGATGTTAGTATCAAATGCTTCGGGGGCCATTGATTTGGAGACTATGTCGTCCTTTTTAAAAAACCTTTCTAGTTGGACTAGTCCATGAGGGATAGTATTCCCTTTCAGTTGCAAAATTTTGCACCCATCCACTGTGTCTTTCCACAAAGTGGCTTCTTGATCTACTTCTTCTTGTTCTTGATCGATGTTGGAGTGGGTGAACTCCCCAATGAATTCTATGAATATTTTCACCTACTCGTCATCCTCAAATACCTGCCAGTGCTTGACATTATCAGGTATTGAAGGTCTGTATCTGACTTCTACCTCATACCTGAGGACCGAATTTTGAGGGGGCCTGAAACTACTTGCAGCTACAACAAGGGATTCAACCATCGTATTTTCTTACCTGGGCAGAAATTGGATATTAAAGGCCAAGAAGACATTATCAATTAGATCCCACACTTCATTTCGGTACGTCCTCAGTCTAGGGTGTTTGGCTTGGCATTTATTTCTGATTTGCCTTACGACCAGCTCAGAGTCTCCATAGGCTGTTAGGAATTCAATATTCATATTTTTTCCGTTTGTAACCCAAGGAGCAATGCTTTGTACTCTACCATGTTGTTGGTCGCCTCAAATTCCAGCTTGAATGAGAGGGATATCAGGCTGCCCTCCGGAGGTACCAAAAATATTCTAGCTCCATTTCCCTCTTTTGAGTTTGCTACATCGAAGCACAATTTCCACACTCCATTTTCATTTGTGCGCTGGTGCTCTAACTGCCTTGTTAGGTGTACTGATGTTTCCTTTAAGAAGGTCTCATTTTCTTCTAGGAATAGGAAAGATATGTCACTTTCCTTCCCATGCACAAGGGAATTTTCTGAGCCTTTAGCTGGGGTCATAGTTTTTACAAACCTAGATTCGTTGTACAACCTCCTTTTCTCACCTCCAAAAGTGGGAATAGTGGCATAAGTAAGATCTAACTTGATAGATCCCCCCACCTTGAAACCCCAAGATCTAGATAATAGCATGTCAAACCGAGGAGGGATATCGACCACCACTATGTTCATTACCACACTCTTCACAAGGATGTCAGCCAAGCTTACCATAAGATCCTTTATCATTTCTAAGCACTTGACTCTCTTAGAGTCAAAGGAGTATAGGTCCTTGTAGGGCCTGGTGATCTCCAAGCCCAATTGTTCCATCACTGTTGATGGCATGAGGTTGTGTGAGGCTCTGGAATCCAACATGTAATTATGCAGTAAGAGGTCATGGGTTACTAGGGTCACATAAAAGGGTGCAGTAGAAGGATCCAACTCTTCCACATGCAGCCCAAAAACAACCATTGGCCTCTCCTCTTGGAGGTTTAAATTGTCATAGGTTGGTGCTGAGGAGGATGGATGCATGAATTGAGAGACTTGAGCTTTATAGGTAGGCTTCTTTAGAAGCTCCGTCAGAGGAACAAGAATTTTTATCTTTTCAAGCTCCTTCTGAAGATTGAATGTAGGTTGGACCCTTTCTATACCTCCTAGCTCTGTTCCTTCTTCCTTACCACTAACAGTTTTCAGCAAGATAGGTGCCTCTGTTTCTGTGTGTCCCTTTGAACTATTGCTTTCCTTATTGGGGGGGAATTTCATCTCGGAAGGGTCGAGATTTAGCTTGCCTTTCCCTTTGTCTAGTACTAGAGGAATACGTTGGGGAGCAGTTCCCTCGTGTTGTTCTCGTTCTCTTGACATCTTCTTTGAATATCTTAGATCATACTTACGTTGTGGTTGCACTTACATGAAATATAAAAATTGTTTGCAACAATAATCTATATCTACCTCATCTACTGTTGCTTCTCTATCGTGACTGGCCTTCTGGTGAGCCATATTCTCATATTCTTCTTCGAAGAAAGCAGAACACGAGTTTCCTTGCATCTCGTGTGTATCTGACGATTGTTCATCGGGATCATATTCTAAATATAGAGGATGAGGGATCTGGTTGAGTTGTTCCTTTCTCTCCCTTAGAAGTTTTTGTAAAGTAGGTCTTCTATACTGTGGGTTGTAACCCCAGTTGTTGACTTGAGAATTATGTTTGGAGAGGCTCTTGTTGTTAATTTCAAGCTTTCCAACCTTCTGTGATAAACTCCTAATGAGTTTTTCCAGTTCATCCAACTTCAGGTCCGGTGATTCTCTATCTCGACTAGAGGAGGATTCCTCTTCTTTCCCTCTTTTGTTTTCAGTAGGTTCTTTCTTTCCTCTTGACTTTCTTACTGAGGTGAAATTTGCTTCCACCTCGATTGCATCGATTTGGAGTTGATCTAGAGTGAGAGACTTCCTTTCCCTTAGAGTAAAGCCAGAGTCAGATTCAAAAGCTCCCAAAAAAACTACTCGAGCAACAACTGGAGGAGGCTTTATCTCAAGTGGTAGGTTATTGTACTACTTATTGAATCTTTTGATGAATTCTGAGATATCCTCTTTTGGCTTCTTCTTAATAGCTTTAAACTCTATGTGGAGATACTCATGATTTCTCTTTTCACCCCATTTCTATGTCAAAGAGTTCTCAATTTCCTCCCAGGTAGTGATGGAAGCATTGAGTAGGGCTTTAAACCATTTGCTGGCTTCTCCATCACGAGATTGTATAAAAAGTCTCAGGACCACATCCAACTATTCTACGTTTAGATTCTTAGCAAAGGCACTGAAGGTTTCAATGTGTCTATGTGTTGTGTTATCATCTTCCCCATTGAACCTAGGCAGAAGCATTAGGTAGTCCTGGGGCATTGCACTTAGGGGTTGAGGTAAATTAAGAGGGGCATATTTATTTAGCAAAAAACCTAGAATATCTGTTTGGATTAATGGAGGGGAATTGAGACTTGCCTGAGGAACTTGGCCCAAAAACCCAGTGGTAGGAGTGGCTAGACCAAATGTAGGGTATGTAAGGGTCTTATGAGTAAGTCTTGAGTAGTGAGTAGCAGAGGGTTGAGAGCTGGATGAGGAGGCTTCAAAGACTGATGAGACAGTAGTGCAAGCAGTAGTAGTTTTCTCCTTCTAGACTTTCCTGAAAATTATTTCCTCTAGATCAGATACAAATTGGGCTTTCTGCTGAGAGGTATCTGAGCGAGTGTGAGGATTGTTAAAAGCCAGGATGATGAAATGACGATGGGGTGCATGGAGTCGCCAAGGCGATGTGGATGCAATTAGAACTTCTTTGCTCACCTACACAAATAGTGCTCAATCTGTCATATCCCAAGGGAAAAATCCTTCAATACGTTCCCCGGAAATGGTGCATAAGATGTTGTAGTTCCCAAAGACAGACTTGGATTCCTTTCAAGACCAGTGCCTGGGCACATCTAGAATTGGAGTATCTCAAATGATTCACAGTAAAATGGAGACCTCATATATATATATATATATATATATATATATATATATATAAATGGTTGGTTCATTCATCCAAAGGTATAAGACATGTATTTCCTTAACTTCTTCACATATGCAGTTCACATAAATATATGCAAAAAATAGTGGAGGCTGAGTAGTTCAAGGACTTAAAGTCTTGTCCTATACTTTCGACGTCGTGATATGCTCGGTGATCCACTCGTGGTGTAATATGGAGGAGTTTCCAGTGTTGGCCTTTATCACTTAAAACATTGCTAAACATGCGACTCTCGATCCCCTTTAGGCCGTCTTTACTCAGCCCCTTTCTGTAATATTCTTCATATGACTAGGGGATATGACCATGTGCTTAGACCTCAGGTGCTAGGACCTTTAGACTCTTGTTTTGGGGTCTTTTTCCTTTGTTACTTGGAATCCCGCATACTTGCAACTTATAGCATTTTACCTTTAGCATTTTTGCTTGAGATTGTGATTGCCGATCTGCAGGATTGGGCCCACCCAGGGTATTGCAATCACAAAACAGGAGAGGAAGCCTCTTTACCACCTTTCATAGTGCTGGCTGATTGTCCAAACGCGAAATCTTCATAAGATATGACAAATAAAATATCACATCGGGGAGGATCCCCCACATATCACAATTGCAAGCCGGAGGGACTACGGTGGAGGAGGACCTTGAATTGTGTGGTTGCCGATATGAGATTTTCCATGGGTGATGTCATCACTGCCACGTGTCACCACTCACCCTATGAGTGGTGACACATGTCATCCGGAAATGCCCCCATAGGACACCGAAAAATGTTGAATCTTCATGCCACATTTCCTCCGTACTCCCACGTCATCTCTGTACTACCACATCAGGACGCTGTTAGCTTCCATGTGGGTTCATAATGACCAATGATATTCCGCCACGTGAGCCCCTCGAGGAGAGAGAAAAAGGCTCGCTTGTCCCTATTTTTGCATTGATTTTCTTTGTTAAAGGTTTGCAGCCTTCCATGGCCAAGTGCTTGTGTGCCACCTCTTTGCGTCCGCGATCGCCAATATGCGATATTGACGCTCTATGCTGTGACTCACCAATATGCCCGATAAATCGATGGATCGGACCCGTCGATATGCGATTTGCGATGAGCCCGAACCTTAATCATTTTTCCTTTGTTCCGTGGCCTTGAAAGGGGTATCTTTAATATGCTCTAACTTCTGATCCAGGAGTCCATTTTCGGAATTCTATATACCATTGGAAAGCTCGTTCAGAGCACTATGCAATGGAGAGGGTATGATAAAGTTTTGAGTGATTTTTTGGCATGGAAGATGGCTTCAAACTTCACTTCTCTTTGGCAACTTTGATTAACGAAAAACTCATAATGCGGTGAGTGACAACACATGCATTACAAATTATTCTGATATCATTTTTTGATGCACGAGCTAACCTCAATGACCTCACCACTTTTAATATTATATGAGCTACTACTATGTATTAGGCATTAATATAGGTATTATTATTAATTTACATAATAATTATTTGTACAATGATTTGTCTTCAAAGTAGTTTGTTTTATAGAAAATTGTATCTCTCATTTGAAAGATGACATCGTGGACATTGGAAATTTCATGGGGCAACCATGGGTTGATTGCAGCTTTTTCTAGCCATCTTGTTCATTATACATTGGTGAAATTATGCATAATTTTTCAACTGGAAAATGTGTTTTAGTAGCTAGAAATTGTATGGTATAGCGGGGTTTTAATTGCATAAATTTCAACCATCTATTTCCTCAAATATTTTTTTATCTTTTGCATGTGTTGTCAACTAGAAATCATATTATTTACGCTGGAAATTGTATGAGGCTTTTGTGAATTTCATTTTCTTTTGATTGCATTGTTTCATTTTCCATTGGGTGCTTTTGCCTTATTTGGTGCATCAACTCACCCACTATGTAATGATTACCGAAAGTTTTCAGTTGTAGAAAATGGAGATTTCAAAAAAAAAAAAAAATCAACTTTTCACTTTGGAAAATATAATTTTGTTGAAAATTTAAAACATAACAAAAAAGGTGGTAACATTTCTAGTTTATCCATCTATCCATTAGCAAATATTTATTATTTTTTACTTTAATTTGGCTATATTTAAACTAAGTGGAATATACTAAAAATGTCATTTTGCATAATACAAATTATGGTTATGTGTCTAGCTAAGTTGGTCCCAAAGCACCAATTGAGCTAGGGTCCATCTTATTTCAATGCAAAAATTCAACCATGAACAAGTTCCTAATTTAAGAACCTTTTCATTGTAGCATTTGTGCATCTAAATATGATGCACCATAAAAACAGTAATGACAAAATTTTATCTCGAAGTGAGATTGAATTTTAGTCAATAATGTTTCAAATGAACTAGCAACAACTTCTGGTTGAAGAGGCTTTCCAACACTTTCTAATTTATGCATGTTTACATATTCTACAAAGAATATCCTTTGGATAATATGTTAGCTTTCAAGCATTAATATAACATTTACTTTGCACCCAACAAACGATTATATAAGTAACATGAGTATTTAATAGTTCTTGGATGTAGTATTAGGTTATTTTCTTAAGCAAACAAGCATGATAATCTTATTGAGTATTAAAGCATTTTATGTTTTTCGTTTGAACGTATTGAACAATTTGATATTTATTTTTTGAAGGTGTTGATATTAGTAAAATAACTACCATATGCATTGAGGTTTTAGGCATCATCAATATCACAGTTACTTTGCACTCCAACAAGCTATAGTATAAGTAACATGAGTAATTTATTGTTCTCAGAAGTAGTATTATGTTATTTTTTTATGCAAACAAGCATGATTATCTTATTGAGTATTGAAGTATATTATGTTTTTAGGTTGAACATATTGAACAATTTTATATTTCTTTCTTGAAAGTGTTGATATTGGTAAAAGAGCTCTCATATGCTTTGAGGATTCAACATTGAATTATATTATTTAAGACATAATAGTATTTTCTAACTAATATGTGTTTGGTTGCTAGACAAGTAAAAGATTTGGTTTGTGACTCTAACATATTCTTTTTAGAAGAATATTACAAATAAACATCCTTTTTTACAAGAGAAACTAGACATAATAGTAACAACAATTTGGAGACTCTAGAAACAAGTTAACACAAAGTTAAGTTTAAAGATAATGAAATATAAACTTTTGATGAAATCTTCATGTCTCTTTTATTTTTTACTTTAATTTATCTATATTTAAACTAAGCAGTTTAGATAAGCTACAATGTAGTATCTGCTAAGCACATCTTTACTAAGATAGTTTACTTACTAACGTCAAATATACATAAAAAAAACAAAGATAATAAATAATAAATGCAACAAAAGCTATTACATTAATTTGCCTAAATACAATTGTCTTAATATTTTATTGTTTTTAATTTAATTTAACTATATTAAACTAAGTAGCAAATACTAGTTAATACATAACACTTATTTGTTTTAATAGATTTATTTAATTTAAATTTTTATGTTTTAATATAAATAGAAAATTTTAAATTTATATTATAATTTTTATATAATTAAAATTTTAAAATATTTTTTCAAAAACATAAAATTTATTTATATATTAAAAATACATTTTAAATAACCAAAATTTTTTAATTTAAAAAAAAAAAAACCGAAAAATTTAACAATTCCTTAAATAATATTTAATCAATTTCAAGAAGGTCGTTCTCTGTATCAGACCTTAAATTAAGTCACCAATAAAATCCCAGCTAAACCGATTTACATATTTGTAAAATATAAAAAACGAAAATCCATGTATAATACAGTATTTTGTTTTTTTAAAGTTGCACAAGTTTATAGTCAATAAACAATTAATATATAGAGTCAAAAGCATATGGAATCCCGTAGAAAAATTAAAAATCAATGTATAATGCAGTATTTTGTTTTTCAATAAACAGATGTATAATCAATAAACAATTAATATATGGTGAGTAAAATCAAGAAATAAATTCAAAGTGTCATGAGGGGTGCAGCTTCATAGCTAGTTAGCTAGTCATAAATTCAATATTTATTTTACAAGTGTGCCGTGTTTAGGGGTGAGGTGTATGGTTTGATGGCTAGATTACTTACATGAATTTATAATCAATAAACCATTAATATATGGTGAGTAAAATCAAGAAATAAATTCAAAGTGTCATGATGGGTGCAGCTTGATAGCTAGTTAGCTAGTCATAAATTCAATATTTACTTTACAAGTGTGCAGTGTTTAGGGGTGAGGTGTGTGGTTTGATGGCTAGAGTACTTACATAAATTTATAATCAATAAACCATTAATATATGGTGAGTAAAATCAAGAAATAAATTCGAAGTGTCATGAGGGGTGCAGCTTCATAGCTAGTTAGCTAGTCATAAATTCAATATTTACTTTACAAGTGTGCAGTGTTTAGGGGTGAGGTGTGTGGTTTGATGGCTAGAGTACTTACATAAATTTATAATCAATAAATATTAATATATGGTGAGTATAATCAAGAAATAAATTCAAAGTGTCATGAGGGGTGCAGCTTCATAGCTAGTTAGCTAGTCATAAATTCAATATTTACTTCAGTGTTTAGGGGTGAGGTGTGTGGTTTGATGGCTAGAGTAAGTTATAGGTTTAATTTTTGTTTTACAAGTGTGCATTGATTAGGGTTGTGTAGTTGCACTTGGGGTTATAGTGGTTGTACTTAGAGTTATAGGGTAGCTTAAAGTATCCATTCTTTGTCTTATGAGTAAAATAATTGCTATATATCAATTTTTCCAAAAAAAATAAAAAAATAAAATCGAAATATGATTTAATCAATTATATTGAATTTCTACTCAATAATCACCATATTTTATATATATATATATATATATATAAATTGCTTATATTTTAGAGACCAATTTATTTAGAATATGTTGAATAATCATAAATTTTGGTTGTGAGTTCTGAGAAACTTAAACATTAAAAAAAATTTCAAGAACTTGAACCCTTATATATAATTAAAAACATAAAAAATAACTATTTACCCAATAATTGTTTTACATAACTCCATTCAATAACTCAAACACAGAGAATGCCATGCCATTTTGTTAAGTGTCTTGGCTTCTCAACCAGAGAGTCAAAACCATATGGAATATTATACGAACTAGGCAAGTATAATAAAAAACTTATATATATATATATATTTTAAAGGTCAATTTGTTTATGATTGAGTAGACATTTGTGGTAGGCCAACTGGTTTAGGATTGAGTAGATATTTGTTGGAATCATAAATTTTAATGGTTAGCTCTTGAAAATTGAAGTACAGTTAAAAAAAAAACATAAAAAGTAACTATTTACACCCTTGTTTGGTTGAACACCCACCAATAACTCAAGTAAAGACAATGCCGTTTTATTAGGCGTCTTAGCTTCTCAGCCAGAGATAGTCAAAAGCATATGGAATATTATACAACCTGCCCCGGGCAGGTATAAAAAAACATAGTTTATGGTAGTTGGCAAAGTCCAACACAGTGCTTTGGACCACTTGGGTGCAGGTACAATAAAAAACAGTTTAATGATTAAAGTGCCTGGCAAATTCCAACACACTGCCTTACACCACTTTGGTTCTTTCCACTGTATTTCCTGAATGGTAATTATGATGGCTCCGATGAATTTCTACCAGACGTTGAGCTTTCATCACCGCTTCCAAGAGTCTCCAGTCTAAATCTTTCCACAACTTTGAATGGACCGATGCGAGAAGGCGTCTGGAATTTAATTAGTCAAAACAAAGACGGCATTATAGACATGGCCGGATAATTCGGACAATCAGTCAAGCCAAGTCTGCTTCCCTTGCAGTCTTTGCCCCGTTTCCCATTAGAAGATTTCAAGATTTCAAGATATTTTCAAGAAGATTTCAAGATTTAAAGATATTTTCAAGAAGATTTCAAGATTTGTGAGAAATCAAGAATTTGCTCGTTGCCTTGTAGTCTTTGCCCTCACGCCCACGCTCTCCAAGATCGTCCGATAATCTCCTCTGCGTCTTCTTAGTGCATTGCAAGATTTCAAGATTTGCGAGAAATCAAGAATTTGCCCGTTGGTTTGCAGTCTTTGCCCTCACGTCCACGCTCTCCAAGATCGTCTGATCATCTCCTCTGCGTCTTCTTAGTGCATTTCAAGATTTTTTCTTTTTATCCCCATTAGAAGAGCAGAACATGAGAATTCTGAGTGTCTTTCTTACAAATTCAATGGCTGTCAAAGTTTACCTTTGCCTCTTCCTCTGTTCCTCCATATCCTTTTGTCTCGCCTCTTACTATGACGTTTGTGCTATTTCTCAGTGTGGGAGCTTTCTTTTCGGGTACCCTTTCGGGTTGAAAAACAGCGGTTGCGGTGACCCTGACTTTCAGCTTCACTGTGATTACCAGGGCGGCAATCCTCTCATTAATATTGGCGGAGACGAGTATCGGATACTGGAGCCCTTTTTCTTGATGAGAGGTGTCAATAATAATTCCATGAGAATTATTAACAACAATCTGTGGAGCAGTAAATGCGATCTTTCAGGCAATTACTCTCAATTCTGGTTTCCTGCCTCTCATTTTCAGATTGCAGATACGTACACCAATATCACAATTTGGGGAGAATGCCCTGAAATCACTAAAGAATTTTTTCCATTAAGATCTGGTGAGTTATGTGGCAACGATTGGTATTACAATATGCGGAGACCAGAAAAGGGGACGCACCGCTGTAAAACGCATTTTCAACTGCCAATTCACAGAGAGTATCAGCATTTCATGAATATGAATGAGACGTTTCCATGGGAGGGTTTTGAGGTAACATGGCATGTCGACACCAACAGATATCAAAGCTGTGAAGCTTGTCTGCACAGTAACGGGAGATGTGGTTACGGCATGCAGGAACCGACGGCATTTCTTTGCTTTTGTCCAGACGGCAATACATATCCAGACAAATGCCCCGAACCTGGTGGGTTTCTGATCAAATTTTCTCATTACTAATTAATTATTTGTTGAATATTGTTGAATTTAAGTCCATTGCAGATTCAGGAAATATTTAGGAATGCTTTTGTTTATTTAAATTCTGAGATATTTTAAATTCTTTAAAATCTGTTAGCAAACTTTTGAATATTTTCAAAATAATTTAGCAATTTACTTCTATTCATTAGATTTTGAAATATTATCTAATGAAATATTCCCAAAATTTCTTGAATTAAACCCTAACTTATCAATCTGTAAAGATATATTTAATACTCTAATTTTCCAGTGTACTCTTGATTCATGTTATGTATATTATGTGTTTCCCATCTTAAACAGTAAATCCGTTTCCTTGCAGGTACTGAAGATACAGATGATCGAAAAATGTCAGTGATTGCAACAGGTAAAGATAATTTCTTCCTATTCTGTATCTCCAATTTAATGGCAAGGTGAATTTCAATTTTGTGGGGTCGAAAGACTGACATCAATATGTTCATTCCACCGCAGGTTACTTCTTTGCAGGAGTGGCGGTAACAGCTATAGCAGTAGCAGTAGTACTGTTCTCGACATATGATGCCTGCAAGAAGAGAAACGCACCTCCTCCTCAAATATCACAAGGAAATGGAAACTACGTGGCCAATCCTGCCCCTCCCTCCTCTGCACTCAAAAGCTCTGTATTTACTTCCACTGAAAAATCTTCCTCCATTGAAATTGGAGTCTAGATTTGTACATTAGACTGCCTTTAGTCAGTACAGGTCTTTGAATTGTTCCCCAATCGCTTGTAGATACCATATGTGTGACTCTATGAATTGGGAACAGAGTTAGGTAGAAACGGCACTTCACCTTTGCCTATTTCTTTTATATGAATGTTGTTTTCCAGTTCTTTCGCAATCTTGAATGGTCTTTCAAGTGGTGTTATAGATGACTGACTCTTGTTTCACAAGAGAGGTGAATCATACATAAAATTTCACAAAAATTGCGATGTTGTTTTATATTTTAATAAAATGAGTAGACACCATTAAATTGCATTGTCTATTGTTTGTGAATCATGATTCATGTGTATGCTTGTGCATTATTAATTATATATGTTGATTGTGGGTGGTAAGTTTTTCAAGTTGGAAAGGACTCAATTATCTGAAAGGGGAAAATATAAAGGAAAGGGAAAGGGAATCGGTATTAAAGGAAAGGGAATCGGTTTGCAGTGGATATCCGAGATAAAGTTAATAATTGTTATTTAAGGAAAATTGTTAGGATTAAGGTTATTGGATTTGGGATATGATAGTGTTATATTTATATTCTTTATTATGTTTGATTAGTTTATTACCTTAAAGTTATTATACAATTTAATTTAAATATTTTAATGAAATATTGAATAAATAAATAAATAAACAATTTAAATATTTTAATGAAATATTGAATAAATAAATAAATAAACATTAAGTACGGGAAAAAAATAATAATCATAATAAGTTAAAATTTATTTAATTTTCCTTTCGTGTAATTTTGTTTTTATTCAAAAAATATATAAAACAATTATCACATTAAAAAAAATAATAATAATTATTCATATTAAACACCATAAAATTTTTGTTAATAAACTATATAAAAAATTAATACTTAAAATAATATATATTGAAGAAAAATGATATGTGTGTGTGTTTTTTTTAAGATTTTAATAAAATTTAAAAATAATATTTTTATGTATAAAGTTATTTGAACTATATGCAATCACCAGAGATTTATATTAATTCTATATTTATTTAGAGTTAAGAGGGATCAAATCTTTTAAGATGCAAATCTCTTGTTGAGTGTAAAATTTGAGGAAAAGTTTACAGATGAGAGATTTGATTCTTCTCTGAGCTCTTGGTAGTTGTAGAGATAAGATGGATCTATTTTTATTTTAAACAAAGCACTAATAAAATGTTTTTACTATAAGAAATTTTAGTTTTCACTTATTTTATATAATTTGTAAAAAAAATTATTATTAATATTTTTTAAAATGTTACATCTCTTTATATATATACACAAATTACATTGAATTATTTTTATTATTCATACTTTTTTTTTTTTGTAGGTTGACACATTATTACATATGATTACATTTTTCACCAAGGGAGGACTTGAACTAGGAACCTCTGGGACCAACATCCTTGCTCACAGTGCCATAGCACCCTGGACATTATCAATATTTTTTAATGTTGGATTTTCACACTCACGTCACCTTGGACAACTCATAAAGGTAATGATAATGGTTTGGAAGTTTACCTTTGCTTGCTGGTTTTGGTGTAATGGAAAACTACAATATGGTATCAGAGTCTTGGCCTAGGTTTGATTCCCCAGCCTAGGTTTGATTCCCCGATTTTCCTTTGAGGGAGAACATTGTATTTCCACACTCACCTCGTTTGGAATTGATCACATGGACTAACCACCACTCTCGGATCCACCGTGGGACCACTCATAAAGGTAATGATAATGGTTTGGAAGTTTACCTTTGCCTACTGGTTTTAGTGTAATGGAAAACCTCAACATTTAAAATGTGGCAAATCTCTATCATGTCTTGAATTAGAAAGAACTTATTAATGAAATAAAAACTTATTAATATCTCTATGTATATATATGATATGATATTAAAGTCTTTTACTTAACATACATATTGAAATATTTGAATTACAACCAATATTAAACTTACATGTCAATTCAACATAAAATAATGCGCACATAATCTATGGTCAATAATATTGTTTTTACATGTCATTGTCAACTCCATAGTAAAGGAATTGCTACCTCCCTCATATTAAAAAACAAATTAAATTTCTTTTAGTTTTAATTGCTTGATTTAGCTATGTAAACTTTGACTTAAAATTAAGATAGAAATTTAAATATTTTATTTATGGGGGACATTGATTTTTTTGGTTACTAGTATTTTTAATTTGTTAGTGTAAGTGTTATTTTATTATTTTCAAATGTAATATCAATAATCATAATATTTGAATTTCATATTAAAATTTAGTTAATAAGCATATAAAAATTTAATACTTGTAAAAAAATCTACATCACACATATCAAATTAAGAAATTAGAATCAATAAAATTATTAAACATGTTAGAAAAATTTCATACACAAGCAAATATCGCTGTATGTATTATAAGAGTTTTATCGCTGTATGTATTATAAGAGTTTTAGTGTAATTAAAAGTAAAAATATTTTTATCTATAGAGATATGAAATTTATACATAATATAAATAGTATTATAAAAAATCAATTCAAATATATAAGTGTGAATAAGGTTCAAGTCTTTTAAAGGACAAATCTTTATTCAAATTCACATTTTGAAAAAATTAATTTATCTTAATATTTAGTAAATCAAAAATTAAAATGAAATAATATATATATATATATATATATATTTATATTTCAAATTTTTATCTTAAATTAAATTCTAATAACTAAAAACTTATTTATCCACTTAAATTAAGATTCTAATCCTAAAATTTACTAAGTTAAATAAAAACTTAAAAACTTGACCCGGCTTTATAACCCATAAGTAAACAATCTTTATTTGTGTTTATATATTTGCACATTTTTTTTTGTAAGCTAACATAGGACCTTTCGTGTTCTATTAATTCAGGTTAAAACACTGTACATGCATACAGTGGCCTCAACCCGCCCCGAAGGGAAACCGGGTCTGTTGGCCACCTTAGGTTTTTATATGCCATCCAAAAACAAAAAATACTAAGCCTGCTTGTCCATGCTAAGTATACTAAACAACCAAAGAGACTAATCTTGTTTCCTATTTGCATAATGAACTATAACAAAATGAAAGCATGCTCTCAGCAACCTAACTAAGAGAACCTTATACATAACCGGAGGTATCAGTCTGCCATAGTACCCTGCTGATTGTCTTCTTCCTTTGTTCCAGGAGCTATCTTCTTTAACTGCTGCTGAATCTCATCGAGCTTTCCATCCTGCATGAGAAGAGTTATCTGAAGGTTCTTCATCTCTTTTTTCAAATTTGGAATACCCTGGGCCATTTCTGCCATCTCCATAGCTACCTGTTCCATTGCTTTTGCCAGCAACCTCTTCATTACCCAGTAAACATGAAGGGCCTGCTTATATAGGGACATGCGGCCTCTGGTGTTTCCTGGGTCCAGCAACAGATATTCCCAATCTTCCATTTCATATTCCGACTCCTCCTGCGTGGCCGCAACCTCCAACTCCTGAATTATCCTCCGAATGTTAGCATTAGTTTCCTCACTATACGCTCTCTCCGCATTCTGGACCTGATGCTTCAGCGTCTTTCTGCCACGACGCTTTCCAACCGGAGATGAGGAGCTCCGCTCCTGGCTACCAGCTTGGCACCCTCTCACCCTGCCTCTACGGCCCCTTCCTCGGCCTGAGCTACCAGCTTTATTGTCTTCCTTTACTTTGCTTCCCTGACCAGCTATGACAGAGGGGCCACCCAGGCATCCTTCATCTCCATGCCCCTTAGCTTTCTTCTCCAGGTTCTTTGCCTCTTCTGGTAGCCTATCCTCAGGAGGCCTCCCCTTCCCCATACCACTTTTCCGCGTCTGCACATGATACCCCTGTTCTGGATTTTTCAGCTCCGCCCCTCCTATCTTCCTCTCCATGCCCGACTGATTCTGTTCCATAACTTCGCGGGGGTCAGCTATGCTTCTTTCCTGCCCCATCCAGCTTCCTACCCTGCTCATATCAGTTGTTGTCTTTCTCATTCTTCTCTCTGTTGCCTTTCGTTTGGTTTTTCCAAGGATGGGTGGCCGATCCTTCTGCTTTCGCCTGCCTGCTTTTTTCCTTGAACTTCCGTTCGAATCCTTACTCCTATCCAAGCTATCTCCGAGGTCATTAACAGATTTCCTTCCCACACGCCTTTTCCCGTATCCACTTACCTTATCTTGCCGCCCGCCTCTGTTCTTCTGTACCTCCTCCCTCTGTCGCTTGCATTCTCCATGATCTCCCACTCCTCCTCTGCTTAATTCTGCGCCAGCTAACCTGTGTCCCATCGTTGGAGCACCGCCTCTTTCCCCACCTCTGCCTTTCATTGCTCCGTCTCCACAGCTCCTTGGAATTATGCCCTGCCTGTAGACTGTCCTGTCAACCTGAGTTATTATCCTTGTGCAAGGTGGCTTATCATACCCCCTCCCTGTCATTGCAATAATCTCCCTCGTCGCCGCCATTTTCACCCCGATTGGGGGCCATTGGTGATCCTTTTTATACAGCTGTGATTTCATTATTATCTTGAGTGATAATGGAGTTGAGTGTCTCCCATCGAGGATTGTTCCTTAAAGTTGGCCATTTGTTGTCTACCCTCCCCTCCTGTTCATTGCATCCCCAGTTTGCGAGGAAGTCTGCTGCTTTATTTCCATCTCTCCTTACATGATTAATGATTTTATACTCAATTCGATTCAGTATGTCTGCCAAGTCTTGAATTATCCCTGCAGTCCTCCAGCTCTTTGCTACCTGTTCCCAATTCTTCCCATTATTAAGATTCCTAAGCATTTCAACTACTATCTGTGAGTCACCTTCAATTTCCAGGTTTGTGTATCCATTTCTTATTGCTATTCTGATGCCTTGGTAGACTGCCATCAATTCTGCTTCATTATTGGTCATTATGCCTCCCCGGTCAGCATACACCCATCTAATGCGTCTTTCGCTATCTCTGAAGATACCTCCGAATCCTGCTGGCCCTGGGTTTCCTTTGGAAGCCCCGTCAAAATTCAGTTTAATGAAGTTTTCGCCAGGATAATTGAACTGAGCTGAACTCTGGATCTGTGGTCATTGGTTTCTTTTCTTATGGGGATACACCATGTTGTAATCCATATTTAGGTTAGCTAAGATTCGAACCTCATCTGGAGTCGATTTCCAGTCTTCTTCCTCCCAAGTCTCTGCTAGAACCGTCTCCCTTATTAATTTTTGCGTTCTTCTCCAGATCCTTTCTGGTGGATTGTCTTTATCTTGAAAGATTCTTTGATTTCTCTCTTTCCATATAAGCCATATGACGAATCCCACAGCTAGACTCCAGGCTCTCCTTACTACCGGGCATGAAAATTGACCCTTTCCCCATTGGAAGATGGTCTGTTTAATATCATGGGGGTCCCTATTTGATTTTCCAAAGAGGTTCCTGACTTCATCCCATTGATGCTGGGCAAAGGGACAAGAGTTCAGAATGTGTTCCTGTGTTTCGTTTTCTTGTTTGCAAAGGCTACATCTGGGGGGTCCCTAGAATCCTCGCTTCTGTAACTGGTCCCACGTCAGGATTCTTCCCTTTCCTACTAACCAGGCGAACATAGTTACCTTCGGCCACCACTTGTTCCTCCATATTTGCTTCCAATCCAGAACTTCCTCTTATTGTTCCTGACGGGTGATTAAATAATAGGCTTCTTTGACTGTGAAGGTCCCCCTTGTGGATCTTCCCCATCTGAGAATATCTGGTCCCAATCTTATTTTGATTCTTCTTGATTCCATCTCTTTTACTAGTATCTCTTTCTGCTCTTGGTCTATATTTCTGTCCCATTCTTCCGATTTCCTCCAAGTTTTCCATGTCTCATCTAGCTCTTCTTCTTTCCAGTATTCTTTGACGTACTTTAGCCCCCCCATTACAGCCTTCTGATATGTACTTTGCAGAGCTTGTATGCCTACCATTCTTTCCCTTTACTGCCATGCCTCCTCCCAAAATTTGGCTATTCTTCCGTTCCTAATTTCCCAGAAGGCATAATGGCTTATGATATCTCTGTTCTGGCTGGCCAGGTCCCATATTGTGGATCCTTTTGGGACTTCCTCCACTCTGAGAATACCTTCTGCAGTTGAGGGCATATTATATTTTTGGGTCCATATCCTTTTCCATAAATCATTACCACCCCTCATCCACCTCCACCACAGCTTCGCCCCTAGAACTTGGTTTAAGATGCCTGGATCCCTGAGACCTAGTCCTCCTTCTTCCTTTTGTTTTGACAGACCTTTCCAAGACACAAGGGCCCATTTCCTTTGCTGTTTAGGTCCTCCCCAAATAAATTTTCCGAAAATTTCCTTCATTCTTGTGCATACTCCTTTGGGGGCCGCCATCACCGAAAGGGGATAGATTGGAATAGCCTGGAGAATTGATTTCAGTAGCACCAGTCTTCCTGCTATGTTCAGGGATCGAAAGGACCAATTTGCGAGTCTGTTCTTGAGTTTTTCCATCGTTTGCTGCCAGTTTGCTATTCTTAGAGGATTTAAAGCTAATTGATTCCCCAAGTATTTTGTTGGTAATTCGCCTGGGCGGAATCCCAACGTTCTTGTCAAGTGGGCTTTGATCGGTTCTGGGGTGTTAAAGAGAAATGTACAGGATTTTTCTTTGTTGATTTCCATACCCGAGGCTTCCATGAATAAGTCCAGAATCTTTTTTACCCTCTTCACTTCTTTTAGTGAGACCTCACAAAAGAGCATAATGTCGTCTACGAACTGCTGATGGGTGATAGGTAAGTTGTTTCCCCATAGCCTCAGGCCTTTAATCTTTCTTTCCCTCATCTCTTTCTTGAAGTATCTTCCAAGTCCTTCTGCCGCAATAATGAACAAGAAGGGGGATAAGGGATCCCCCTGTCTCAGCCCTCTTGTGGCGTTAAAGGTCGAAGTTGGCGTCCCATTCAGCAGGATAGAGAAATTAGGCATTGATATCATGTTATAGATCCAGTCTATCCATATATTACTAAAACCAAATGCCATAAGAATTGATTTGAGGTACTTCCAGTTTAGGCGGTCATAAGCTTTTGACAGGTCCAGTTTTATCATCATTCCCCTCTCCATTTTTTGTTTTAGAGAATGGATCACTTCCTGAGATACAACCAAACCATCTAGGATTTGTCTCCCTTCCAAAAACCCAGTTTGTTCCAGGGAGATTATACTGGAGAGAATTGGTTTCAATCTTTTCACCATTAGTGTAGCAATTATTTTATAAATTACATTACAAAGGGATATTGGGCGGAAAGCTTGGGCATTTGCTGATTTAGCAGATTTAGGAATAAGAGTTAAAAGAGTATAGTTAAGACCTGGCCATACCTTCTGGTGTCTGCGAGATACCTCTACCACCTCTAGAATGTCTTGTCCAAGAAAATGCCAGCCTGCTTGGTAAAATTCCGTCGTAAATCCGTCAGGTCCAGGGGCATTGTTTTTTTTCATTCCCTTCACTATGTCCTCCACTCCTTCCAACGTTGCTACCCTCATCAAGGCCATGTTTTAGTCCCTTGTTATTATTTTTGGGATTTCGTTGCAGATCCTTCCTGTAGCCTCTTCTCTGTCAACTTGGGGTTCGGTCAGCATGACTTTGTATTACCCAACTAATACCTGTTCAATTCCCTCATGCTGTGTTATTCTTTGCCCTTCTTCATTTTTGATAGAGAAAATTCTGTTCCTTTGTCTGTGTTGAACCATAGCTTGGTGGAAGAACTTTGTGTTCCTTTCTCCATCACGAAGCCAGTTTATCCTGGACTTTTGTTTCCATAAAATTTCTTCCTGTTTTCTCTGTTCCTCTAATTGGCTTATCAATGCTCCCTCTTCTCTGCTTCTTTCCTCGTTTCGGCCTTCTTCTATAATTTTTTGTTGCATCTCTTCCATTTTTTGTTCTAATCGTTGCTTCTCCATTAATATGTTCCCGAACTCCTCTTTATTCCATTTTTTGATTTTCCCTTTGAGTTCTTTGAGCTTTAACTGAAAGGTTTGCATCTTGCTTCGTCCTCTCTGTTGACTCTGAGTCCACCATTCCTCCACCTTCGGCATGAACTGCTGATTCCTGAGCCAAAAGGCCTCAAATCTGAAGGGCCATTTGTTAGGGCTCTTCTTGATGTCTATCTCCAATCGGATGGGCCAATGATCTGATCCCATGGCAGGAAGGATCATTGATTCTACAAATACGTCCCTGTTGATGATCTGTTCCGATATTAAGAACCTATCCAGTCTCGATGCTATTTGGTTTCTGCCTCCTCTTCTATTATTCCAGGTATGGATCCCATTTATTGTTGGAATATCTACTAGTCTTTGCTCCGTTATCATTTCGCAGAAAGCTTCCATGTCTTGGTCTAGTCTTTTTAAACCTCCTCTCTTTTCTCCTAAGGTTTTAATCATATTAAAGTCCCCCCCTACAATCCATGGAGTCTCTGGAAAGATCCTTCGGATTGTTTTCATGTCTTGGAGAAAATTTTTGCGTTCCCTTGATAGGTGCGGTCCATAGACTCCTGTGATGAGTATCCACTCAGACGATCCTATCATTCTGAAAGTTCCTGAGAGGATTCTAGGAAGGCTGACCCAGTTTTGGAATTGCACTTCCTCAGGGTTCCAAAGGATTGCCAATCCTCCTGCCGTGCCTGCCGCGTCCTGACCCATTACTTCATAATGAATATTGTGTTTTCTCATTATTTCTTCTAACTTTTGGGAACTGATCTTTGTTTCTTGGATTATCATTATACTGGGCTTGTCTTTCTTCACCCTTTCCTTCAGATACCTCTGTTTTCCTTTGCTATTAAGACCTCTGATGTTCCAACTTGTGACTATCATTTTAAAATTTTTTGGATGGTTGTTGAAATACCTCTGAAAGAGGTATGACTCTACCTGAGTTTACCAGCATCTCCCCTACCACCTGAATGGTTTCGCTCAATGGCCTTCTCCCTCTTTTTCTACCTCCTTTGCCAGTGCTACCCATTCCCATGCTCTGTCCTCCTTGCGCTCCTATTTGTTCCAGTTGACTTGCCAGAATAGTTCCTTTTTTTTCTTTGTATTTCTGGAACATCTCTTTATACAATTGCTTTTGGTCGTCAGGTATGAACCTCTCATCTAGGTTCTTCCATTCCTGTAGCAGGTTTTTCATTATTCTCTCCTCATCGCTTCCACTGTCCTTTTGGAAATCAATCTCCATCTGTGATTGCTCAACTGTCATGTCCATATTTTCCTCTGTTCCTTCTTGTTCCATGTTTCTCTGGTTTAAGTCTGGCTCCTTTGTATCTTTAGCTGGTTCCATAGGTTCTTCTGCGCTTTCTCCTTTTTCCATCTCCCCTTCTTCTTCCTGAAGTACTTTGAACTTATTTTGGCATTCTACTGGCACTGTTTTGACAGGTTGTTGCATTCTTGGCGTTCCTTTCCCCTGTCTTCTTTTTATGGGTACTTCCTGGAAACCCTCCTCCTCTCCTTCGGTGGCTTCTGTTCTCCTCTTCTCTTCTTCTTTTTTCTTTGATGTTTCTTCTACAGCATTTAATGGGCATTGTTTGAAGAGGTGGCCGTATTCATGGCATCTTCTGCAGCGGAAGGGGATGTGTTCATAATCCATCGGTTGCTGCCAGACTTCGTCGTGGTATTCTAACTCTACGTACTCCGGCAGGGGTTCTGATATATTCATGTATACACATATCCTTGCATAGGATGTATATCTCCCTCTTTTTGTGGTCTCTGCTACTTTGACAAATGTTCCGATTGTATTACCTATTCCTTCAAGAATCTCAGGGTCCCAAAACTCTATTGGTAAGCCGAACAGTCTTACCCAGATGGGCGCTGCTAACATCTTTTCTTGGTCTGGATTGTAGCAGTCCTCCCAGTGCCTCATGAATAAACCAGCGTTATTCATAAAATACGGTCCCCCTTCAAAGGTTTTTTCCTTGTCCTCTAGATTTGAGAATATCACTGTAAAAAAACCCTTTGCCCCCAGCTTCAGATCTATATGCCCTTTCGGTTTCCATCTTTGTTGTATCCACTTTGCCAGGTCCTTTTCGGACGACCAAAACCCTACAAACTTACATATTAACGCATGGTCCCTCATATAGCATCTATACTCTTCAAGTTTGTTATTCGGAATTACGAATCTGGGTTTTTTCAGAGCTCTGGGAAGGCATCTGCCCCCTAGTCTTGTTTGCCATCGGTTTCCCATTACTGGCGAATCTCTACTGTTTTCCTTTGGGTCTCTTTGTAATCCGCTTCCACTTGATTCTCCCACCGTTACGTTTTTGTAGGAGGGGATCTCTCCCCTCCCTGGTTCCCCTGCCATGGCGTTTTTCAGTTCCTCCCTGTTTTATGATACCACCCTCCACTTTTCTATGCTGTCGCTGATCTAGTTGAACGCAGGAAGCCCGCCTCCCTGCCCTGATCTCGGCTTTCGCTTCTCTTGCGTTCCCACCGCTGCTAACCCTGATGCTTCAGAAACCCTTTCTTCCCCGATCCCTGCATCTCCGATCTGAAAATATCACCAAGTAGATTTTTCATTTATATATTTGCACATTATGTAATCCCATAACAATGTTTAATGTAGGCTTAACCTTTACTTTCAAAATAAAATTATTGCATAAATGATAAAAGGAAATCATTCATGTTCCCGCACATATACATAACCAGTCATATAATGTCATGAATAGTGATACAAAAATGTCATATATAAATGAAAGAGTGGCCTTTATTAAATCTAATTCGAGTTTTGTGGAAAGCTCATTCCACTTAGGTAAGAATAAATAAGTATGATTGTGTGTTCTATTTCATGATAGATTGAGTTTGTTTTGTTTTTTTAATAGTTAAAAAAATTATTATATGATGGTAAGTGTGAGGATTATTATGGAATTGAGAAGGGAAATTAATTGAGAAAGTGTGAGGGATTATAATGAATTTTGAACGACAGTTGAAGAGTATTATGTTTGAGTTTTTGACAATGTTTCAAACAATGAGGTAGAAGCTTATGTTCTATGGCATGGATTTAAAGTGACCAAAGGAATTAATATTTAATTGTTTATAGTGATAGAATATTCCAAAATCAGTATGGTATAAATATCTAATCCATCAGAGTATTCCATAACTTTAATTCATGATCATAGCAAGTAGGAAGCATGTTTGTTCTCCCTCATCAATTTTTACATGGCTTGCATTAAATAACCAAGAAGTAAACTAGTGGTAAAACTATGGTTCAAGTTTTAAAATTAAGGAATTAGTGGTTAATGGCACACTAAGCCAACAATCCATCGCCTAACTTATTGATTAATAATATGACTTGTTTAATGGCCTTAAAGCATCACATGGAAAGACATATGGAAAGCTACAAGAATTCCATTAGTTTTCACATACATTATTGATCCTATTAACTATACAAACTCTATTGTAAAGGGATGGGACTCCACTAGCCACATGCTTTAGGTATTAACCTTACTACTTATCTCTCAATGGTGCTTATTGCTTCAACTCATTATGGATAATGGTATTTCTTATTAAGTAGCCTCTAGTGGATTGTTAAATCCCCCAACAAGGTCATTTATGCATAATATTTTCTTGGTGCTTTGGATCTCTTAGGGGATACAACCCCTTAGTAAAATCCCAAATTATAGAGCCATTAAAGATTCCATAACTACAACGACTATGGAATCCAATAGATACACTAGCTGGTACCTCTTCAACTTCGGTAATATTTGAGTGCTAAGGATTTGAGGAGAGGCATAGTCATAGTGGGGAGAGTACAACACATTCCCTTCTTTAAATAAATTTGTTATACAGGTTATCAAATGGACTCTAGAGAGATTTAAGAAATATACCATGAACTTGGAGGTCATGAGGATCAAGTGCATTATAATGCGTCAAGAATTCTCATTCTTATCTCAAAAAATCATGAAATGGAATTTGTCAAATTGCCACACAAGTGGTAGAAATTATGTGGTATTTTTTTTTTTAATTTGAAGAAGTAGTTGGAAGTAGTGAAAGTTAAGTGTAGTCTTCTTTGGAATTGGTCTCTAAATTTACACAAGGGCGATTATCCTATAACTTCTAAGCAAAGGATGATATCCAACTCATCCACTAAAGAGTTTTAAAGAGAAGGAATTATAATCAATTTGAAAAATAGATGGAAGCTATGAACTAGAAAAAAGAAAAGCAAACCCAACTCTAGAGGATATTATCAGTCACTGTGCTCTATGTTAGTTTTTCATGTTTTTCAAAAATTTTAGAATATTAGGCATATATTAGAGGGTTTATAGTATTAATGAAAATTAGGTAATTTTGTATAAGAAAAAACCTAATTTATGTTTTGGGCTTTAGCAGGATTGTTTATGGCTTATATGGTAGTTAGTTTGACATATTTTAGAAAATTGTAGTTTGTAATATATGTTCTAGTTGTAATGCCTCCTCCCACATTTATCCTCTTTGAAAAGCTCTCCAAGGTTAATGTGAGCTGAGAGTTACTATGGTATGACTCGACCTCCAAGTTCCAGTTATGGAAGTTGGGTCGAATAACCAGCAACTTACAACCATCACTAAGGGATTATATACCACTGAGGAGCCTGCAAACCACCCCAAGTGTTCGGTCCCTGAGTTGGAGCTCTTTTTCACAAGAGAAACTCCCCAACCGCACCCTTGACACTCTATGCATGTTGTTGGAAAGTTGTAACTACACCCATAGCTGGCCTGCATGTGGTTATGACCCAAATTCCTCAATTTAGAGCATGCGGTTGTGAGACCTATCCCACGTTTTCAGGCAAGCCTCTAGACCACCGCCCAGAACTGTCGCTAACTTTCAAGAATCATAAATAACATGATAAAAAGACTAACCATTCAAAACTTGAACAACATCTTGACTAGAACATGCCTAGTACATGATAGACATTTCGTCAAACACATGATAAACATATAAGCTATAGGTCATGAATGCATATCTAATCATAAACTTTTGAACCTCATCTGAGAATCACCAAGAAGGCTCAATTCCCTCTCAAGCTAGTTGCAACAACACTTTTTATCCCATGCATTCATTAACCATTCAATAAACTATCAAATCATGAACAAGAGCCATAACTATAGCGCATCATATAACCAGGTATATAACCATAATAGAAACTATGACAAATCAACCATAAAATCCTCATAAAAACAAGTAATTGTGCTCATTAATTACATGGGAGGACTAGCCCATATTAAATTATGCAAAAGCCAACCAAGTCAAGGACTTCCACGTACCACCCGACCATAGATTGGATTGCACCAAATATTTCTTTTTGCCAATCACCCCCATGCCATATTCCAAGCATGAATTTGGGATCTGTTGTAGCGGCTACAACCACCCTCCAAAATTTTTCCTTAGCTTCGTTTTGGAGCCTCCTTACCGACCATCCTCAGTAGCATGTCTTGCACTGTCAGGCACATCAGCTTCAGCTGTTTCGTAGAGCCTTGTCAGCCTGTGCATGTAAGTTTGTTCCACCCCCTTCACATATTTCTTTTCAGACTTCGTGTCAATTACTGGTTGAGTAGCTCCCTACGGGAATTCCGTAATTCTGGAGGGGAACCAACCTTCCCTCCAGAAATTGCGCAAACTTAGCTGGACACCCAGTTGGGCTCTAGAATTATGAAATTCTTCCTAACAGTCTTCCTCTAAAAATTTGTGCAATTCATCCCAGGACGGTTGCTTAGCCCAGAAATTGCACAATTTTGGGCAACAGTCACATGTTTCTCCCAAAAATTGCGCAATCCATCTGGGACATCTAGCCCAACAACTAGCAGAAATTACAAAAATCCATCCAAGTAGCCTGTTGGGTTCAGAAATCATGCAATACAGTTAGACAGGCTTCCTTGAGAAAATTGCGAGGTCTGACCCAAGATAGCAGATGAGCCCAGAAATTGCACAATCCTGGGAGACAGTCACCTGTTCCTATTAGAAATTGTGCAATCCCTCTGGAACATCCATCTCCGCTGAGCCTAGAAACTGTGCAGATTTTCATCCCAAGCTCGCAGACCGATGCATGTGCCTTCAGGTTGACTAGTTCCCTCCAGGACCGAGAAAAATTGAGTTCCATGCATGGACTACTTCTCCCAAGGCAGCATGCAAAGGCATCCCTTGATTCAAGGATCTATTTTTAGCAGATGGAGGTTACATGTAAGGATCAATTCAAAAACCCCCCGTCAAGTGTTGCTTTTCCTAGATTTCTGGCATGCGCGTCACACCCTCGATTTTATCAAAACTCATTAATCGGATGCTGCAGAGCTCATTCCTCACATCGACCTTGCAGCTCTAACATCCCACAATGCATCTAGGAGTCATTGGCACGTTCAACTCATTTGTTTGGGGTAAGCCTGATTTTCATGTCTAGTGTTGTGTTTCTGTCGCTTTTTGTGTTTTGCTTTGTGTGAGTGTTGTCTGCTTGATTTCAATGAGTGCTTGTTATCGTTTTGATTTATGTTAGCTTGTAGAAGCACCATTTTAGTTTTCATTCGCATCTCATTGCTATCACATGCATGACACTGTTTTTGCATGGATGATCATCGTTGCGGCGACTCGCTTCACACACATGCATACTTTCCCGTTTTCTGAATCCTGCACTTGCTGTTTGCATGTATGATCATTCACTCTTGTTTGCACTCATATCATCATGCATTCACACTTCTCATGTTTTCGGTCACCCGTCGGTCAGTCTAAGTTGCCTTGGCCCGGATCGTGCCTTGCCCGACTAGCACTACATATTTCCAGAAGCGAAGGCTCTGCCTTCCCTCTAGAAATTGTGCAATTCTGGACCAACACTGACCTCTGGGTTTGAATTGTGCAATTCTTGGAGGCAGTGTCCTGCTGACCCCAGAAACTACGCAATGCAGTTTGTTAGTTGCATGTCACTGTTGACTGAAATTGCGCATTGCGCAGTTTCAGTCCTCAGTGGGTTAGGTTGGACTATGCATTGCATAGTTCTAGTGGTTAGTCATCCTCCTGACATCCTGAACTATGCCTTGTGCTATTTTGGCAGTCAGTCTCCCGACCTCCCGGTGGAAATTGCACAACCTTCATGATCAGTCACAAAGGTATGTTGCAAGTCAGTTCTCAAGTTTGTTTTGGTTTTTGACTAATAGATTTCTGGCCATGAATGTTGCTATGTCTCTAGGTATCGCAAGTGTTTTCCGGCCTCTCAGCAACACAGGTACAATGGTTTCCAGGAGAGCAGAGTCGAAGACACCGTTCAGAGCACACTTGGGGATGCAGTCGATCAAGTGTCTACGAACTTGCCTATATATGAAGGCATCAAGTTGTTCATGAACAAGGACATCAAAATGATATGGAAACAACATCACAACGAGTAGCACCATCAGCAGTAGCAGAAGGAAACGCACCCATGCACGGCGAATGGAAGAGGAATGTTGTTAATAGCATAGAGGCGGAGCAAAGCTGCAAGTTCAAAGCAGATCCACTCATGACAAAAGAAGCTTTGGAGAGTGAGGCTACCAGGTGATGACGCAACACAAAGATCACATGAGGACAGAGAAAGGAGTAGAGAAGGAGTTTTAGGTGATGAAGTAGCAACTCAAGGAAGAAAAAGAACTGCACAAACGAGAGAATGAGTTGCAGCAAGAACAGGTACAGTAGGGAGCGCAACATGCACAGACGGATGAAACTGCACCCATACAAGTTATAGATCCATCCTAGCAGCTAGCACGAAGTAGACATGGTGAGCAATGTTATCGATCGCATGCAAGGGAATGTAACATATGAAACATCATGCATGTCATTGTGTGCACACATGCGATCCCACCCATTTGGCACACTCATCGAGGCGAATACAAGAAGCAAGTCCGACTTAATCTGTACGTGTATTTTGACAAGTTGATGCGCACAGCCACCAACACATGCTTGGAGATCAGTGTAGACACTATGCATCAACATATTATCGGTCCGGTTGCACCCAGGATGACCATGCGCATGCTATCAGATGAGTTGGATGGAGGAGCCATATCAGTGTACCCGAATGCAAGAAAGGCAAGAGTTCGCTTAAGCCAGATGTCACCATTGAGCGCACGGACACCATCACGGATGACCAAGATTGGCATCAGTTCACCACCTTCGACCATCACGAGGATGTCAAAGAGTTTGTCTCACCACAACAGTTCGAGTGTCAGTGATGCCTTGCATTGCTTGCTCAAGTCATTTTGTCTCACATGGGCACATGTGCATTGTAACGTAACATCTTGTCAAGTGGAAGTTCAAGTGTCAATAGTTGAATGTAATAGTCATAGAGTATTTGAAGAGTCGTGAGGGGATATGAATGGTCACAACGGGGAATGTCAAGGGTCAACCCACCCTTTGCTATAAATAGTCCCTTATAACTCATTATAAAGGCTTTTGGCCAGCCAGGCTTCCAATAGGAGTATCTTAGAGAAATCTTGGACAATATTGTAATGAGCTTTGGCTTCTCCACTGTGCAGAGCTAGTATATCTCTTTGGAGGAGCAGGCGGTTGTGGTTGTAACGTTCCGCTGTGGGAACTAGTGGTTGGACATGGATGTATTGTATGACTGGAACTTACACTTTAATATCACATAACCAACACGTTTCATGCATATGTTGTATTGTATTTCAACTATCTTGAGTACTCTAAATGATATATGTATCTGTTTGCTTACGCATGCATGTGTAGCTATTTTCTATATATGTATGTATGAATCTTATTGAAATGTGTTGTTGGTTTAACCAACACTATGGATTGCTAGTTAACTTTCCTTCCATGTTTTGGTGCATCTTTGCTCGTGTGTTCCCTTCTTAACTTTGTGCTATCACAAGTTTCCAAGGGGCGCACTCACCTCACCCTCCGTGTGTTAGAACCTCTCATGCACCTCCTTGACTTACTACATATGTCATACCCTTGCTACCAACAGGGACAACTTACTTGCCTCTGTGTGAAATCGCAGTCAAGGTGATACCGTATGACCCACTGTTGGGAATCCTACACCAAATGATCTGAGGTTTAATTGGGACTTCTTACCAGGGAGATCCCCTAACATGTTGGTGGGTCCAGCACCATCAACATTTTTGCACTAGAAGGAGGGCCAGATGACAAGCTGAGTCCTCATATCTGTTTTGAATCTCTACATATTTATCATGACTAACTATAGAGTTTCTCTTACGGAAAGTATGTCTTATGGAAACGACTTCATTATCTCGGAAAATCTCTCGGATAACTTGTCACATAAAACATATGATGGTGGAGGACACGTAGCCTTGGTTAGGCACACGGTCGGCATTGTAGGCTCATGCGAAAGACATGGAATCTTTGAAGAATACATGACCTATGCGTTGTTCGTCTACATGCTTCGAGGGAACCCAATGCACTGGCGTGCCACATGTTAGCTACCTATACCAATAGGTTTCATATTTCATGATTGACAATGAAAAGTTCCAAATATGCTCTGCTTTGATCATGCAAAGATCACATATTTCCAAGAGAAAACAATCTGTGTATATAGCTTGATGTTGTCTCATTTTTGATGGATGGTCCAACAACCTAATCTGGATCATGCCATGTTTTGAATTTCCAGTTGTAGAATAGAGAAAGAAGTCTGTCCAAACTGTTTAATCTTGGCAGACAAGTAGTCTAGGTAGAGAAGAAAGGCTCCCAACTGCTTAAACTGGGACCTTGGAAGAAATAAGGGTAGAAGTAGATAGAAAAACAAAAGAAAAAGCCAGAGAAAAGAAAAGGCAAATAAGGGTCTGCAAGTCCAAGTGCACCCTCCAAGAAGAAACAAAAAATGCTAGGCAAATAGATGGGTAGGCAGATGAGGTTGCAGAAATATCATTCCTTGCAAATAAATGTGTGCTGAAATGTTCACAAAGCAAAAACAATGAATTGAGAAGGTGTTCTTCTCCATCAGGTGGCAGCAAGGCAAAGAAGCATGTCTAACCTCCCTTCTTCCCCTCTTCCCATTCATTACTAACATCCTATCATCAGTCGAGATCCATGGAAGAATTGATGGTTTTATGGTGGTTCTTAGTCCTTTAAAAGCCACATTTCTTGTCTAAAAACTCTTTTCATTTTGCTCTACTCCCTAAACTAAGCTATTTTCAAACAAACTTAGTGGTATCTCCCCTCATCCACCCTTTTTTCATCCATAATAACCCTTAACTCTATTGTATAATTCCCCTATGTTACCCTTTCCCTATTATTATAACACCATGGTGTATAAACCCCAAACATTGTATAAATATCCGTCCCCTTGGCATTATAGCCAAATAAGTTGTTTAGGGAGACTCCAGTCCACCAGGGGCTGTGGTCAACCCTATCTTGGGGCTGCTCTAACCTCTGGTTACGAGCAACAACCTTTCCCCTAGGCCCTCACCTTTCCTCTATTCAAAATGCCACAGAAAACCCCTTTCCCCCTGCTAAACCCACTCCTAAACCCCTTTTTCCTTATAAAACCCTTGAAAAACCCAAAAATCCCAAAACACATGCAAAAACCCCTAACCCTAAGGTTCTCCGCCCGAAAAATATTTAATTTAATATTTTAATAGGCTAGCGGGACCCCCCAACCTGCACGATCCGTCGGAGGGCCCGCCAGCCGTCGATCTTCCGCCACCCATGATCTAACGGTGGGCGGGTATTCTTGGGCCCGGATCTGCCGACCTTTAGCGTCCGGGGAAAATGGTTTTCCGCCCCGTACAGGGACGCGTGGCAGGCAGTGGGGTTGTTCGGAGCCCCCTCCCCGATACCGCCTTTGGCCCAAAGGTGGTGCGGGGAACCCGCTTACCGCCTCCCCATTACCACCCATCCGGCGCACGTCACCCTCACGTCAGCCTGACGTCATGTCGCTTCCGCCCGCCCCCGCGTCCCGTGGCCCTCCACGTAGCCCTGCCACCGCATCTACCCGCCACCGTGTCCTGCCACCCTGGCCTACACCTCAACAGCCACGTCACCCCCGTACTCGGGCCCCACCATGACGTCATGCTGACGTCATCGGCGGAAAAGCGCCAATAGCATGTTTTTTCCAAATTTGTCGTTATAAACGACCAAATTAGCCGTTTGCGGTCATTTTCACGCACAAACGACGTAGCCGTTGTCAACCAGCTGCCGCGAAAATTCGTTTCCAGCCATCAAATTCAAGATTCAAACCACTACAAGTCAAGAATTCAGCTACATTGAGCCTGCACAGTTCGGCCCGCAGGCCTGTCAAACGTTTTTTCAGGTATTTCACCAGATTTCCCCATTTTGCCCATGCATTCCATTTCTCTGTAAATTCACCATTGAAGACTGGTCAAAATCCACAGTCTAGCTCTGTCTGCTAACTGAGAGTCAGATAAAGTAACCTGCATTGCCCCCAGAACTAAAAATTGACATTAAAACAGTCGTTCCGCGGGCCAGAACCATAAATTTTTCCTCGAGGTGCTCGGCATTGTTCCCTTTTGCCGAGTACAGGCCAACTGCAAATTGCTGCAAAAGGAAACCTCATACCCTCTGCAACTTACCCTTAGCAATTCACATCCCTGTGAATTTGCAACAAACTACAGAAACCAGCTTGCATTTTCCACTGATAAAAACACTTCAGACTTGGTCTACATTTGGCCTATTACTTAAGCTCTTAAAGAACTTTGCAAACCATTGCCATCACCTTATTTTCAAAATCAAGTTTTACAATGGCTGCTTCTGCATCCTCATCCCTCAGTGTAGCTCCATTAAACCCACCAAATAAAGAGCTGGAGGCCTTGGCATTTGCTGACAAGGACTATCTTATTGAAGACTTTGAGGTTAGCAGGGACTTCTTGCAGGCCTTCTGTCAATTAAGAGAGGACTATAAGGATGGTCATGGTACACATGGGATATGGGAGTCAAACCTACCATACTATTGTCTCCCAGCTGTAAATGTCTTCCCTGAAATCATTCACCTATGTGCTGAAAACTATGATGTGCAGCACAGAGCTATTAGCACTCCATCTGGGAGGATCCTTTTCTACATTAATGCTGAGTCCATCAACAAAATGTTACATTTTGATCAGACAGAGTTGCTAATCCCATTTTCCATGAACTATTTGCTGGACACTGGTGCCAAGATGACCAGTGAGGAGATTCAAAAGGTCACCAGGACATTCATGAGACCTGAGTGCCAGCCTACAGGGCCACCTCCCTACCCGGATGTCCATTTCAATGATATAGGCAGGCTTTTACTGGACATGATTGCCTATGTGTTGGGATACAAAAACAGTGAGCATGTGGATAAAACAATGCTGGTATTGCTATCTGCTTACAGCCCACGCCAACCCCCTGCTCGCAAATATAACTTTGCTAAGTTCATAGCTAACAAGATTCATGATCAGTTGAGCAGAGTGGACAGACAGGGGGTCTTCAAGTACTCGGCCTATATTTACCACCTGTTCATGTACTATCATTCTGAAGCCTTCCCATGCTACATCAAAAAGCTGGATCACAGAGGGGAAAGAAGATCTGTCATCTTCTGGACCTCTGTCTATCACAAAGTCACAAATTCACCCTATACCTACTGTGAATTTGTTGACCAATTTGTATACCCAGTCTCTTGCCTGTTGATGAGGTCCCCTCCTCCCAGAATATCAAATGAGATAAAGAAAGCTCTGCAGCTTTCCAAAAAATATAAAATAGGTGACTGGTACCTATATGAGAACCATACTGTCATCAGGATCTATGGCTGTGAGCTCTGTCCATGCAGGCTCCCAAAATATGTACCTATGAGGTTATTTGCCTTGGAGTATTACAGGCAGTTGATTCAGTCCGACCTCACCCATTTCCACAGCGCCAAAAAGAAGGCCCACCTCAAGTTCAAGCACTAGTTGGGCCCCTTCATCATGAACAAGAAAGAAGGGTGGGAAGATGCAGACCTAATCCTTAAGGATAAATACAAGCTGTCCTATAGTTTTCGGTGGGTCCATTATGACCCTGAAGGTTTCATCACTGCTAGGAGAAACAAGTATAGGCTTATAGGCATTAAGCATTGCCAGTACCCACACATTGAAAAATATGCCAACCTACAAGAATGGCAGATGGATACTCTAGTTGAAAATCTAACTGAGGAAGAGACAATGCTAAAGAATGTGAAGGAGCTTGAAAAAACTATTGACCTAGACTATGTGCAGCAGGTACCTTTCAGACTGCCTTATTCAATGGGAGAAGGGACCTCAGCCTCAAGGACTGCACCAGTAATAAAGGCATCTTCCACAGCAGCACCAGTGTTAGATAAAGGCAAAGGGATAATGGGTGCAGAAGAACAAACAATGAAAGAAAAGTCCGCCCCTTCAGGTGAGCAGCAGCAAGAGCAGCAACAAGAACAGCAGCAAGGGCAAACTGTCCTTCCACAAACTGAGCTACCAGCAGCTCCAGCACTGCAAATTCCACCCCCACAAACTGAGCCAGTAACTGCTCCAATTTTACAGACCCCAGCACATGAGGAAAGGGGGACAAAAAGTGATAGAGAAGAGTCCACTCCTCTCAGTGGATCCTCCCACCAGCCAGAAGCCAAAGGCAAAGAGCAGACTCCCCAGAGGTAGAAGACATTACTGAAGATGTCTTGGACAGTGCAAGAAAAGACAGGGAGGGCAGTCAGCATACAGGTACAAGCTCCTTTCAGCAGGAGCAAACTTTACAGCTCAGTTTGGAGGTGTCCTCTTCTTCCCAACAAAGAAAGAAGCCCAAGAGCACCAAGGCTTCTTTCAAAAAAATAAAGGCTCAAAATGAGCTGCTAAGGGCTGAGGTCTACAAGCAATTTATAGATGCTACACCAGCCCAGCAAGAGAGATTAATGTCGGTATATGACATTCAGGAGGAAAAATTGCTCCTCAGCCACTTTAAGCCCAAAGGGCCGCAGCCTAAGACAGTTGCAGATTTTGTAAAGACAAGGGTGGAGGTCCTAGCCAGAGATATACATCCCATGGACCAGATTGAACTCCATAAGCAAGCTGGGGAGATGGTCTATGCAACCTTGGTGGAGAAGGCCACCATGGCACATGAGCTGAAAGAGTCCCTCAAAAACACCAATACCCAGTTGGACTTTGAGAGAATGTCCTCTCTGGCCAAAGACAATAGAATAAAGTCTCTGGAGGAGATCATCATTGATCTAGGACATGATCCTAGTGATCCAAAGGGTGTGAAGGCCCTTATGAAGAAGAAAGATGATGACCTCAATGCCTTGAAGAAAAGATTGAAGCTGCAGCCCACAGAGCACCCTCAAACAACAGAACTTCAAAAGCAAAAACAGGCTGAGGACCAACTAGACCTCCTAATGCAGCAAGACCAGAGGATCAGGGAATTGGAGAGAGAGCTGGAAGGAGCATTACAAGATAAACAGGCAGAATCCACTTCCCAAGCTCCTCCAACTACTTCAACAACAGCAGCAACTTCAGGGGCAGTAGTGGCCCCCACAACAGAAGCAGTAGGAACAACAGCAGCTCCAGATGCCAGCCCAAGTGTAGAGGAATTGACCAAGGCCGTCAAAGCAATGGAGCTCCAGGCAGATGAAATAAAGAAGGCCAAGGAGAAGTTGGCAGAACTAGATGCCAAGTATGACAAGTCCAAAGTGACTGTAGCAGAACAGGGCAGAGAAATAAAGGCCCAAAAAGAAAAGATAAAGGCCTTAGAGAAAGAGCTGAATCTGGAGACTGCTATGGCCGACATAAAGAGAATCCTATGGGCCAAAATTGGCCAATCCATCAAACAACAATGGAGGTCAATAAAAATAATGCATGAGCAGATGGATTTAATGGGTCAAGCTCAAGCAGAAATTCAGAAGGCCAAGACAGTGCTAGGGAACAGAGCAGAGCAGGCAAACAGAATGATAGACTTCCTGAACAGGAAAGAAAGGGAGGAATTGGCAGCTATAGGCATTCCCAACAGAACAGAGGCTGTCCTCTGTGCCAAGAAGGTACTAACTCTTAGGAACTATATACAAACAGTGGAGAGGAAGTACTATGAGATGCAAGCAGATGTGGAGGAATACAAAGTTAAAATGGGAGTGCTGCAAGCAAAAGACCTGCCCAGCTTACTAAGTGGTGCAGGAAAACTGATCTCTCCAGATCAAATGGCCAACAGAATGGCAACCACTATTGAAAATCAGATTATTGCATCTGGCAGTTCATCTGAACAAGCAGGGCCCCCCACAGGGCAGAGCTTATATGACAAACTTGAAGGCCCGTTCTTCATTGAGAATGAAGTGAATCACCTGTTTGAAACCCCTCCCAATCTTTATAGACATACAGAGGCCGAGGAAACATTGATAAAGATGCGCAGACATCAAATGCCTAAGGAGGATTGGTGGCAATTTATGCTTCAGATTTTGCCACGGTAGCTTCAGTCATTCGGCCACTGCCAGCTCCAGGTCACTACAAGACAAATAACATGACAAATGTCAGCAGTTAAATCAGCTAAAAAAGTGACTCATCACATAGACAAAGACAACTATCCAAGTTTCAGACAGCACATCTCCAGCCGACTCTAACAGCCATAAAGTCCAAATATCTTCTGACTATTTTGACAGCTGAGGCATTAAGGAATTACTGCAGCATTCACTCATTCAGCTACTACATTCCAGAGATTAGCATATCATAAATGAGATATTAACTCATTCGCTGATATTTTTGATGTAAATTTTGTATGTATACTCCCCTGAGTAACTCATAAGGGGTTGGTAATTTTCTCTATGAGACAAATGTATTGTACACTTTCAGAATTATCTAATACAAAGGGCTAGATGAGCTCAGTGATTTCCTGAAATATTTGATGTCTAGATGATGCTATATGTGCTAATGCAGAATTCCTGTGCTGTCTGATGAAATAACAAGTTTTCCTCAAATCTCTGTTTATTGTGTTTATTGTTTCCTTATGTTTATCAAACCATACTCATATTGTATTAAGCTAGCAGTGAAGAAAAAGACTAGTACAGGATTTGTTTTATTACACCTTGTGCTCAATTTTTACTGCTGTAAATGTTTGTCTTCAAGATTAACGATGTACATGAATTCTTAACTGCTCATGTGTCTGTTAATGCTATATGTGAATGTTAACTAGAAATTCTTCAGTGCTTCTAGATTAATATTCTCGCTGTCTTTCTTTAGCAGTTTACTGTAAGATTCTTAATTGCCTTGCCTAAACTGGATACACCCCACCCAATCACTATTATAAACGTTTTTTCTCAGACACTAATCTGGCTCTGCAGCATCACTACAGAATCACTCAGCACCTCAAAATAACTAAAGGACCACTGACTCCATAGCCCAATGGACTAGAACACTTTGGAGAATGCATAAGCACCTTGACTGAAATTATCATCCAACCAAAACCTTAAACAAACCTGAACTCATAGCTAGCCTAAAATCATTACAAAACAGAGATAAATCTTAAAGAGAGAGCCCTCTCTGATTACAGTTGGGCTAGAAACTGTAATCCAAAGATTGGTTAGTGGTTACCCCGGCCGTATTCCCTTAGAGTCAAAGGGAACAACCTGGGTGTTAACACCACACTGCCTAAAAAATTTATTTATTCTATTGCTCATCTGGTCGCAGAGATAGACCGTTCTTTCAGTCACTTTAACCATAAAGCACTTGGTAAAGAAATTCTGAAATTACGAAAAGCACCCAGTGAATCCGTTGAGTAGTTTTACACACGCTTTTGTAATCTTGCATACTAATCCCCCAAAGATGAAATTGATTGGGAATTTCTTGATGGAAGATTCGAGTATCTTATTTACATATCCGAAAATCTGCAATTCTTGAAATCATTCAGATCCCGCTCAACGCACTTCGGTGATGGGGCTGCGCAATCACGGGAAGCCATAGTTGCTGTCACAAGTGAATGTCCGCCTTCACCTCATCAGACAACTCCACCACTACAGAGTGATGTTGGAGATTATGCACACACATCTGTTAAACTGTCACATCCTGCCACCCCACCTGCTCTTCATATCTGCACAGATTTGGCTTGCAAGTAGGTCGGTTGTCACGTGGATTCATTCCCTCAACCTACGTCCCCATGTTCTGTTGATCCTCTAGATTGTACTATCTTGTGTTCTTCCATTCTGGACTCATCACCTATTGTGAACGAGGATCAATTTGTCGATGGAGTTGGTGTTATGTAGCCAACCTGCGCCATCATTCATGATGAGTGTGTGTGGGAATATAAAGAAGAAACCGCGGTGAAGGATGACTCCCTTCCAACCGTGCCTCATTCGCTTTATCCTAACATCCCTTGTTATTCTGACACTACCAATTCACTACAACAAAACCAGCAATTAGCATCCCTTTTTACTTCTTTTTTTGCATCTAGAGCCCATTTTTGGTGCTATTTGCATCCATTTATCAAATATGGTGCAAAACTTGACACAAAATTTGCATCAAGTTTTGCACCAAATCTTACACCAAGTTTAGCACCAGGTATTGCAATAGGTTTTGCACCACGTTTTGCACCAAATTTTATGCCAAGTTTTGTGTCATCCTTTACACCAGGTTTTGTTCCAGGTTTTGCATCAAGTTTGGCACCTAATTTCGTTTGACATACTTTTGCATCCTCATTTGCATCCACTTTTTGCACCTACACTTGCATCAACTTTTGCATCGACTTTTGCATCCTTTTTTAAATCATTTTTTGCATCCATTTTTTCATCCATTTGTGCATCCCTTTTGCGCCAAGTTTTACATCGAGTTTTGTGTCTAGTTTTGCATAAAATTTTGCATCTACTTTTGTTGCATCCACTTTTCCCTCTTGTTTGGCATCCATATTTACATCCTCTTTTGCATCTATTATTGTACCCACTATTGCATCTAATATTTTTGTGCCACAATTAGCGCCTAGTTTGGCACCTCCTTTTGCACCCACTTTTGATTATAATTTTGCATCCACGTTTGCATCCTCATTTGCGTCTAGGTTTTCATCAACTACTACATCTATTTTTGCATCCCTTTTCGTATCCAATTTTGGACTGGGATTTGCATCGGGTTTTGTGTCTCGTTTTGCATCTACTTTTGCATCGACTTCTATTGCATCCACTTTTGCACACAATTTTGCATCCACTGTTGCACCCATTTTAAATTTCACTTTTTGCATCCCTTTTTACATCTTCATTTGCATCATACTTTGATTCTTTTTTTGCATCTATCATTACATCCACTTTTGTTATGCCACAATTTGCACCATGTTTTGCACTCACTGTTGTATCCACGTTTGCTTCCAATGTTGCAACCATGTTCACATCCTCTTTTGCATCAAATATTGCATCTATTTTTGCATCCACTTTTATGTCAGGTTTATGCATTGGGTTTTGCATCTCGTTTTGTATCTACTTTTGAATCTACTTACATTATATCCATTTTTTGCATCCAATTTTGTTTTGCCTGTTGCATCAATGTTTGCTTCCACTTTTACATCCATTTTTGCATCTTATTTTGCATATTTTTTGTCTATTGTTACATCCACTTTTGTTGCACCATATCTTGCGCCTACCATTGCAACCACATTTGCTTCCACGTTTGCATCCCCTATTGCATCCACTTTTGTTTCATCCATTTTTGCATATACTTTTGTTTCCGTTGTTGCATCCGCATTTGTTTCACCACAATTTGTGCCAAGTTTTACACCTACCATTGGACCCATGTTTGCTTCCACTTTTGCCTTCATGTTTGCATCCAAGTTTGCATTGACAACTGCATCTACTTTTGCATCCACTTTTGTGTCAGTTTTTTCATGTTGTTGTGCATCTACTTATGTTGTATCCACTTTTCATCCAATTTTACTTCTATTGTTGCCCCCATTTCTATGTTCGCTTTTGCATCCCTTTTCCAACACTCATCATATTTTCTGCATTGATGATATTCCTTATGGCATTGACAATTATGAACAATTTATGACAATGTCAATAATATTGACAATGATGAAAATGAAGATGATGGCGATGACATGAATTGTGATTATGATGATAAAGACGATAGTGGTTACAATGACAATGATGATGATGGCAATGATTATGATGATGACGATGCTAATGACGTTGGCGAATCTTCCCAATTTTAGATGTTGTCATTGTCATAATCATAAGCATTATCTTTGGTGTCATGATCATCATTTTCATCTAGGTCATCATCAAAAACAATAATGGCATGAATGATGATGATGCATGATTACAACAATGTCGATAGAAATTACATTAATGATGATGATGGGGATGATAAAAATGACAATGACGATGATAATGGTGGTGATGATGATCATCATCGATCATCTGTCAAAAATAGAGTTGTTATTTCTCTTACGTATATCAATGTGTCCTAAACAACCGTTTTCTAGCACTGATCACATTTTTTGGGTTGATGATATTTCTTACAACATCTACAATTATGAACAATTGCAAACAATGTCCATAATGATGATGATGATGGCATGAATGGTGATTATGATGATAATGTAATGATGGCAATAACAATGACAAGGATGATGGTGATGATGATGACAATGATTATGATAATGAGAATGACCTTACAATCTTATGGATTCGTGAACAATTACTAGTTTCAATACCATCTTCTGGATACGTATTGCTATCATACTTTTAAAATTTTCTGTCTCTCTTGAGGTATCTTACTATAATGGTGTTGTCAACACTAGAAAGATATCTTGTTGTAATGGTGGTTCTAATGTTAGCACTAGCAAAGTTTTTGTTAAATTTTGGTTAAAAAAAACCGATTTATGCAATTATTATGACAATCTATGTAAAAAAGTAAATAACATCCAATTATTTTGACTGTAGTCCCATTGATTATCATGAATTCACCAGTCTGAAGACCATCTTCTACATACATATTATTATTAAACTTTTTGCATTATATCCCTCTTATATCTTGTGGTAATGGCAATATTAGCACTAGAAAAATATCTTGTTGTAATGGTGATGTTAGTATTAGCACTAAAAAAATCACTAAATTTTGGTAAAAAAAGTTTATCATTTATTTATTTTTAATTTGGGAAATTTTTGTTTTTATATTTTTTGTTTTTAATTCTATTTTTATGAAGTAATATTTTTTTTGGTTGAATTTTGGTAGTAACTAGTTTTTGGTCTAATCATATGTATTAACCATGTTCTTTATGCTACAAGTATAATTGTTGGGACAAAATTGCTCTTTCAAATAAGTTGCAAAAAGCATATAAATGGAAGAATAGCGATGACAACTATTTTCATTGTCCAACTGTTCAGTATATCATGTATGAAAACATTCAACATTTTTATAAACAATGGATTAGAGGTGAGTCTGTAATTGTACATAATGTTTGGATGATACATAAAAACAAAGTTTGTTTCATTGATGTGGTTAGGATCTACTTTGGATACGAAACCCTAGGTTTGGAAGTATGCAAATAATGAATTTGGTTTACCTTTGATAACAAATGAAATTTTATTTCTTTTTCCTCGTAAAACCAAGGAAGATATGGCAATAATTCTCGTTAGAAAACTACTTCTTGTTGAAGGTTTATAATTGGTTGCAAAAGTTCAACAACTGGGTATAGAAGTTTTTAGTTGCTATTAAGGAAACAATGTGATTATAGGTTTTAGCAGACATAGATCATTCTTGGTATTTGATTCACTTTGACGATGGCCTCTTCTGACTAATATATGAGATTGTGAATTTGTTGATATTTTTTAGATTACCAAGTAGATATAGTTGTTTATAGGAATTTTGTAAAACCTGAAGTATTGACAAATGGTTTTTCACTGTTAAGCAAATTTAAGTCAAATTGGGTTGCAAAACTTAAGGAGAAAGCAAAAACAATTGTTAGTAGTTGTGAATTGATATAGTCATTAAATAATTCCCAACCATTTTCTTTGTGCTACAAGTCTAATTTTCAAGACAAAATTAATAATTTTGTTCAGTTACAAAGAGCATATAAGTAGAATAATATCAACCGTACTGGAAACTATTTGTAGTGTCCATTAACTATTCAGTATATCATGCGTGAAAATATTTAACATTTTAAAAAACAATGAAAATGACAAGTGAACTTGTAAATATACAGAATGCTTGGATGATACATCCAAGACAAAGTTGCATTCATCAATGTGTTCAAGATCTACCTTGGAATAGAAACCATATGTTTTGGAAGTGTGCAAAAAAATAATTTGATCTACCTTTAAAGATAGTCTAGTATGGTAACCTTTTATGACCAATGATTTTTTTTTTTCTCATCATCATCATATACATATATATATTAGAAACCAAGGAAGATATGATGATAATCATCATAAAAAATGACCTATGATAGTGGTGGCGATGGTGAATATGATGACGATGACAATGGCAATGAGGATGATGATTAAATGATGATACCGATGACAACAATACAATGATAGGGACCCTATGCCATTAGGGATTCCCTATATGGGGAAAATATTACCTGCGTGTGGGAAAGTTATTATTGATCACAAAAATGAATAAACTCAGTAGAAAATTTGAATCACCTTCATTACCCATCCAAATATCCTTAATAATTCGAATTTTTATTGTAGTGTAGTTTAATATATTTGTGTTAATTAATTCCATAAATTCAACTTAACAAGTTATATTTGTGTGTTAAGCTATATTTGTCTATATTCACAATATGTGACAATTTATACACACATAAATTATTTTCATTTTGTCTCAGTCATAACTTCATATTATTTCTAACCATTTTCAACTAATAGATGAAACTAACCATAGTAACTCTTATCTAACTAACTGAGCTTGTTATTTCCAACCAACAAACCATATTAACTAACATACATTTTAATGACATTAATTGCATCAAGTAATGAGTATACCTATAAGAATATTCAAAACACCAATTTAGATTATGAGTTCTAAACATGGTAATTAAATGACTATTACAACCAAATAACAATGAATCATTTCAAAATGGGACATAATAATTGTCCTTATTTAAACATGAATGACATACCCTGTAAATTATCTAGAAGTCTTCATTTATGTTATCATCTGCATCTATGTCTTCCAATGCTTCCTTGTCAATGTTCATATGTTCTTGCAAGAAATTAATATTACTCTTCCTAAACCATTCTGCTAAAGTCATATTGTGATCATCCTCATCTTCACCTTCGTCATATTCTGTATCAATAAAAGTTGTTTCGTCATCAAAAATATCAGTGTTACCAGATCTATTAATTTGATCTTCATATTGTATATCATTAATATTGCCTTCTTCTATAAGATCATTTGCCTTTGGAAATTGTTGGTTGTCATGGTGAATTGCCTCATCTAATTTATCATTTTGTGAAAATACACCTCTAGCCCTGCTTGTCCATACTGCTAAAGGAATGTTGTCACCATCATCTAGTTCACAGTCCTCTGGTTGAACATCATCATTGATGCCAATTTGTTCTATGTTCCCCGATTCTTGAACTATATTTGGTTGGTCATCATTACTTTTCTCTGTATTGATTGAGGCATCTTCGAATATATGCCTTAATCTTGGATCATAATGAATGACAAATATCCATTTTGGATCCAAAATATCTTCATAGAAAAAAACCTTCATGTGAAGAAGATAAATATATTAGATCTCCAGTGGTATCAAATTTTATTATCAATGAGAATGTATATATCCACAATAAAAAATGAATTACAAAATTACATACAACCGTCATTTCTTATATTTTTTATATTGTTTTAGTGAAAACATACCTGCTCACAATGAATTGGTAGAACATAGGGCTCCTTATCCAGTGGTAGGTATTTTGATGAATCTATAGAAAACAATCCACTATGGATATCATGTCTCCGTGTCCTGTCAAATGCTTCATACCATTTACATTTAAAAATACTACATTTGAAAGAGCGGTAATCTAACTCAATAATTTCTTGTATTTTTCCAACGTATTGAAGATTCCCTTCAATAACATTTTTATCTTTTGAACTTGCTCGACTTGATTGCTTGAAATCAACCATGACCCCACAATCGAAGGATCGTCTTTTTGCATCTACTCTTTCTACACGATAATGATGACCGTATGCCCACATTGCAGGATACTTCCTCACCTGTGACAAGCCATTTACTTGAGTGAAATTAAATATGATTGTGCATAGTTAAATAGTTAACAATGTGATTAATGTATTCAAGCAACATTTTGTAATAATTCAAAATTTACCTTTTTTTCACATCCTCTGCACATGTTGATCTCATCTTCTATTATGTTTGCATCTATTCCTTCCTCATCTATTTGGTTTTGAATTTGTTTAGAAACCCATTCTATTGTGCATTCTTTTCCCCATTGACCGGAAATATTAGTGGGAAGTGGGGTATTCCTTGGGTTTGATATCTTAAATTGTTTCCTTGCTTCTAACACTTATTTCCTTTTTATATCATACATATCAATCCATTTATTCATGAATTCCATTTGGTAGAGGACAAATTTGTTGAGCACAACACTTTCATCAACACCTATTAAAAATCAACATGTATAATTCAAACTTAAAATATTATTCTTTCAATTCGGGAAGCCCAAAATGATATAGTAAATGATTCTAAAATAACTATAATAATGAATATTTTACATACCAATTACTTCTTGAACACCATTAGTTTGAGGCTTTTCTCCATCTATAATATCAGATGCACGTTCTTGATCCCAAAATTGTGCACCATCTTCAAAATCTTTACCAAGGAATTCACATAGGAAGAAAAATGCTTCATTTAGTACATACCCTTCAGCCATGCAACCCTCTGGATGTGCCTTCTATCGGACATATCTTTTTAGGGTTTTCATGTATCTCTCAAAGAAAAACATCCATCTTGTTGAAATGATACCTGCCATTTCAATGTCATCAACTAGATGTATAAGTAAATGGACCTGTAGGTCCATGAAACTTGTAGGGAGCTCCTTTTCAAATACACATACAATTTCTGTGATTTCTTTCTTCCATCTTGGCACTTCAGACTCATGGATCTCTTTAGAGGTCACCCACCTAATTAGATATTGTCATTAAGTTAGTATGAATTTTTAGTGACATTTAGAATGAGATATAATATATCATTGTATCATATAGAGGAACATTTCATACCATGTAAAACCTTGTAAATATCAAGCGACCACATACCTCGTAAAGGCTGACAATCGACATATGGCATTCCTTAAGTCAGTTGTAAGGCATGAATCCCCTCTTATTGCTAGTGGCATGATATGCTATCAAACCAAATTATTATAGTTCATTAGTATTGATTTATCATAATATATCAAAATAAGTTTTAGTAAGTAAATGATAAGAATAACAATTAATTGATGTTAATACCTTCATAAAATTGTGATAATCATGTGTTTTGAATCCTGTGATATGTCCCTCTACTGTAAAAGCTTTATTCAATGATGATCCATATCCAGTGGGTGTTCTTATTGAACGAATCACATTTTTTAGTTGATCTAACTCTTTCCTTTTTAGTATCCATGGAGCTTCTGCATATGATTCATTTTCCTTACTTGGCCACAAATGTCTTCTATCAAATTTGGTACGTGAAAGAGCAATATCCCTCCTTGATGACAAAGTGTCTTTATCTTTGCTAGATATATGTCGAAAAATAGAATCAGGGACATTTTTGAAAACATGCATAGGATCTATTAAATGAGATATTAATAGATCCTTCCAGTAAGGGAGATCATAAAATATGGATTTCCTTTTCATTCCTTTTGGCATTTCAACCATAACTTGTTCTGGTTCCTCAATTGAATGATCATGACGAAAAAAATGGTTCCAAGCTTTTGATTCAGCATCTCCATACATTTTAAGCCAATCAGCTGGACCCATAACCTTGGGAGGAGGTTTATTTTCAATTTTTCCATCAAATTGATTCTTTAGGCGGCTTCTGAACTTATGGTCAGGTGGTAGAAAAACCCTGTTGTTTGCATATATAACTTTGTGTAGATCTTTAGAATATCGCCCCTCAAATTGTTCTGCACATCTTGGACATGCAAAAATCCCTTTTGTTTGTAGCCCTATAATCAATAACTAGCTTACATAAGAAAACAATAATAATGTAATACTTATATACAACTTGAATTGAAAATAAATTATGATGTACTACGAATATGCAAATTATTTGATCTCTTACCAGAACAAACACCAAGTCCTGGGAAATCATGAATTGTCCAACATAGTATGCCATAAAACATGAAGGACCTATTTGATGGAGGACGTGATATGTCATACATTCTTATGCCTTTCCATAACAATTGCATCTCATCAATAAAAGGTGCAATGTAAACATCCATTTTTTTCACTTGATGTTTTCCTGGAACGATGAGAGTTAGCATAAGGTGTTCCTTTCTAACACTCATCCATGGGGGAATATTGTATACTATCAGTCCAACTGGCCAAACACTATAATTTGAGCTTAGGAAAGAGAAAGGGCACACTCCATCCATTGCAAGTCCTAACCTAATACTGCGAGGTTCATCCTTGAATTTTCTTGGCCATTTTTCCTCTATATGTTTCATTGCTTTGGAGTCCATAGGAATTCGCATGAATCCATCTTTACTCCTATTCTTTGCATGCCAATCCATCAATTGTGCAAGAGATTTACAACGAAACATCCGTTGTAGTCTAGGAATAATTGGCATGTGTCCTAAAACCTTATTTGGAACTGTAGAACCTTGTACATCCGTACGATATCTTTTCTCTTTGCAAACAGGGCATTCTTCATTGTCTTTATATTCATCTCTATATAAGATGCAATCATTTTTACATGCATGAATTTGCTTATATTCAATCCCCAACTTGACTAACAATTGACGCGCTTCTCTACAAGTTGATGGCAACACATTATCTTCAGGGAATATTTTATCCTTTAGAGCCCTGCAAGTTTTTTTTTCAAACCTACACGTTAAAAATGTCATTTATAACGTTGTTTATATACCATAATGTAAAATCCACCTCAAATTAAATTAAATGAAGTTAGTACTTATATTCTAATTGAGGACACAAATTGACAGTGCAAAACTAGAAAAATAATTCAAATAATTACTTTAGTAAGGTAGTGAAGCTCTTGTCTGACCAACCAAATAATGACTTGATTTCCAATAATATTAATGTGCATGAAAGCTTGGATGTTCTACTTGCACCCGATTTGAACACCACTGTCTTTGCTGCTTGCTTAATTGATGCATTGATGTTGATATCATCATAATTATGTTGGCGGTAGTTTCCCTCTATATCAACATCATCATTATTATGCATAGGATCATCACCCTCATCATTGTTTCCATCCCCAAAGAAACTTGTGAGCATTTCATTCAATCCTTCTTCATGCATTACATTTCCATCGACATCTCTACTCTGAGTAGTGGATGGCATGTCATCAATGTATGCTAATTTCATCAATTCCTCAAATTTTTCACGTGGTAGTGCTCTCTTCAATGCTTCTCTTCTTCTCCTAGTATGGTTTAAAGGATGAATTGGATCATCTCGTTGAATTCTTAATGGTCTAGTTGGATCTTGATCATTAATAGGTGTATCATCAACATCGTTTACCTATAATTAAATGCAACCATTATTTAATGTTAGATAGCAATTACTGTATAGAACATGGATCCATTTCAAAGATATACGCAATAAATTACTCAACAAAACAACATTATACATGTATACAATAAATTATTTTGAACACATTATTTTAAAAACAAGCCACATTAATTTCATATTCTTAGATTTTCTACCTTAGGAACATCCAAAAACAACAATTGTCTCAAATTATTCATCTATGCATGTAGTATCATCATGACCAACCTCTTGTTCATTGTGTTGATTTTCTATTTCATTTACAAACTCCATTGTCATATCCTCTTCCACCCATTTCTTTTTGCGTGATTTAATTGTACGGCGTAGGCCACGTCCATATGCAGGTATTTGTATTGGTCTATCAAAATGATTAAACTCCTCATTTGTTCTGATTCCATTGCCAACCTAAAATAATTGATACATGCATTATTTTTTCCAAGGTTAGAGATTAGACTATATGATGTACTTATATCGTCCATTAATTTATAACTGAACTTATTTATAACACCCACAAAGTATAACAATTGTATCAAAGTATTCATTCCATGTATTATCATCATGACTAACCTCTTGTTCATTGCCACCAATTTCTATTGTATTTGTAGAGTCAATTGTCATATCTTCTTCCACCCACTTTCTCATGCGATGTGCTTTAACAGTATGGTGTCCACCCTTGTGTACATATTTTGGTTGTTTTACAGTAAAAGGGTTCAACTTTGTATTTGTTGAAAACACATTTTCCACCTAAAAGAATCAACGACATGCATTATTTTTTTTCAAGTTTGAATAATAAACTATATAAATTACTAGGTTTAGGAAAACAAGGATCAGGAACTAAATTTCATTTTATTATATTTCATAAATTAATGTAATATTCAAGTACCTGATGCCCTAAATCATGTTGTGTGTCTTCATTGGAAATAAATTCATTTGTTTCCATGGCCTCTCCTAGCACCTGCAATACACAACAATGATAACAATTTTTATTAAAGTCATCTATGGAATTGTTATAGTCTTATTTCTTATTCCATTGTTTCAACCATTCTATTTTTCATGTTAGCTATTTGCATTTTCAATTATGAAATTCTCCACCATTGTTGTGACACTCTTATGATAATGATTGAACCCGAGTTGAAGTCTTAACTTTTCATGCAGATCTACACTTCTGATTATTAGGGTCATATCTATTGAATTTTGGATATATACTAGTTTTTAACATGGATATCAAGTTGCCTATCTAGTTTGAATGTACATTAGGAACATAGCGTTGTTTGAATCCTATGGAGATTTCAATATTTAGCGAACATTAGATGTTGAACATATTATACTACCATGTCATACATGTGAAGCATATTTAATATATGTTAGATGATCTAAATTACACCTTTGCATTAATATTAATACACAAATAATATTTTTTTCTTATTGGAAAAAAAACACTATGGCATTTCCAACCTAAGTCAATAATGACTAAAAGAATTATTGCATAAATAAATAAATCCTAAAATGATGCCTAAGTGATCTATTCCTCCCAAAGAGACAGGAGTAAAGTATAAATGGTACAACTATGGGCACTACAATGTAAACAACACATGTTCAAACCTTTACAGGGGTAGAGCCTCTATGCACTGTGCATGAGGGAAGGTGTTTGATATCTTATAGTTGGTTTCCCTTCATCACCAAAGTGGATTAGGTTATGAGTGGATTGGCAAAGCAACCCTTATTTGTTCCTTTTAGTTTTTGAGAAATCTCAAGTTCAACTAGTGCTAGTAAATCTTCTGTTCTCCTAAGATATAGGCTTCCCAGATCAAAGTACTGGTTACCGGGGGTTGTGGGTTTCTCTATTGAAGGCATTGAACCTTGCCAATAGAGCCAAAAAGAATAGACAGAATAGGATGTCTTATATACGTATTAACAACTGAATCGGAATTGGGAGGATGAAATAAGAAAGAAAAGAATAGACAAAAACAATATATATATATATATATATATATATATATATATATATATATATATATATATATATATGTTTATACGTATTATTAACAAATGAACTTTAGAAAGAGTTCTTTCTGAGGCGGCTATAGCAGGAGGCTTGGATGCGTGAGAGAGTTAACCACTCTTACCTGGATGCTCGGATGCCGGTAGTAGTGCATCGATACCATATCTTTATGCGTGTGTGAAATCTCCCGCTTCTTAATTAGTGGGCGGATCATTTGGTTACTCAACTGCAACAGGATAGGGGTTGGATGGTGTAGTTTCACTGGCCTCAACTGCTTCTTCATTAGCTGGTAATCGTGCTCCAGAAAACCCCGATCCGCCCCTCATTTCCATGTTCAATGGCCTGACCAGAGCGTTCACTCCAGAAAACCCCGATCCGCCCCTCATTTCCTTGTTCAATGGGCTGACCAGACCGTTCACTCTAGAAAACCCCGATCCGCTCCAGGAAACCCCGATTTCGAATAGGATAGAAAGCGGAAGGAGGGGAATTGGGAGGATAACCCGAAAAAGAGGCGGCGGGAATGAAAAAAAAGCCAGTGCTGGAACCTATGGATCTCACTCCCATGTTTGATGTGCTGATCATAGATCATTCGCACACGAAAACCCCGATTCGCTCCAGAAAACTTCGTAGATCATTCGCGGCAGGAAACTCCGATTCGCTCCAGAAAACCTCGATTTCGAACAGGAAAAAAGGCGGAAGGAGGGGAATTGGGAGGATAACCAGAAAAAACGCGGTGGGAACGAAAAAGGGCCAGCACTGGAACCTATGGATCTCCTCCATCTTCAATATGCTGACCATAGAACATTCGCTCTGGGAAAACCCTGATTTGGAATAGGAAAAAAGGTGGAAGGAGGGGACTTGGGAGGATTACCAAAAACAGAAAAGGACGCGATGGGAACGAAAAAGGGCCAGCAATACCAGATCATCGTTAGATTGAAGTTATTGAAGCTATTGGTGGCAGGAGAGAAGGAAAGTGCACGGGTCAGGGAGGCAGTGGGATATGTTCCCTTGTTCAGGTATAACTGATTCTATTCTTGAAACAGAAGCAGACATTTCAATCGATTTTGTAGACTGCAAGAATGTGTTCTCTCATCAAGATATGTATGATTTTGTTCCAGATAAAAGATGGATTGTCTCAGTAATGATAGTATTGATGTGTTGTTCCCTCTGATGTAATGACTGGTTACAAAGTTTGTAGGTTTTTTTACATGACTCTCGCCACAGGAAGTCTCTCGCTCTAAATCTTTATTGTTCTTAAGGGACCTTGTTATTGCTCTCAGTTACAGTCTCCCATCTCTTGTATACTACATTGTACACTGTTCATCCATTCATCAATGGTCACATTGACATAGAGACATTGTTCCTTTGCGACATAGTAGGCTTCACTGCACATATGTGTCTCACTATCCTCTGTATATATATAGATGTGTCTTTGGCTCTACACATAGATGTTCCAACATGCAAAAGTGCACCTTGTGATCTTCCTATCAACTTCTTTTCCTTCACTGTACCACATGGCATCCTTTCTGCCATCTGACTACTGTTCCTACCTTGCTACTTAGACAATCAGAGGTACTTGTTGAATGGTGGGTCCTCCTTCTAGGGGATGCATTCTCCTTGAGTTGCTTTGTCTGCAATTTCGGCTTGGCTTGTGTTTCTTATATAAGGCATCCTGTTCAGCATGTTGAGTGTATTAGGGTGGAGCTAGACTCCATGACCACTCATGCAAAAAGTGGGCCCTTATGGGAGTGCAAGACTCTTGGCAAAACTTATCACTTTGTGACAATTAAATTCGTGTGTTCTTCCCTTGGCCTGAGAGTCAATTTGGTGGTATGGTGACAAAAGAGGATAATTACTTTGAACAATGGGGATTTAATGACTTGGCTAGCACTTTGAGATGAAGATGTAACCATTTCAATGCTGGAAATCATTGGAAAGTAACCATCAACTGCTGTTGCACTCATAAACTTGTTGGCTGCGCTGATAAACCTACTAGTTGCACTCACTACCTTACTGGTTGCATTTTATGTTCTACATCTGGAGAACAACATTTCATGTTTTACATGGCTTTTGTATCTGTGTTATTTTGGTTACCATTGCCTGTTCTACAACTGGAGGACAACTTTTTACGTTCTACATGGCTTTTTTGTCAGTGTTATTTTGGTTGCCATTGTTTAGGTGTTCAGGTTTTCTTCCCTCTTTTGTAAATTAGTGATAGGAGTTGCTTTTTCGTAATAGTAATCAGAGTTGCTTTCTCATATTAGTAATGTAAATGCCTAATAAATTTGAAGTTACAAATTTAGTGGAAGTAATTCATTTTTCTACTCCTAAAAGCTTGTGTTAAGAGTAAGAGGGCTATTAATGGGACATGCCACTGTAGCAATAAGAATTGCAGTGATTGTGGATATGGATATCACAAAGATAATTGAGAATAGAGACTAAGAATGTCTATATGGATAACCCCCAGTCTCCCAATTTGCATTTATCTGTTCATCAACCATTCGTACAACTTAGGATTCATAAGAGGCGATGCATCATCTGCAAGGTACATCGCCCTAAACCAGTCTTATGGCCTGGCGAGAGAATATTGGTTAGGCCCTTGGGGTATTGTCCTTAGCAGAGAACATTGTCCTACTAGCTTAAAATATAAAAAATTTCCATAAACTTTGTCTTCCAGTATTCAGCTGTCAAGTTTGGTCTTTCAGTAAAAAAGCTTCGGCATTTTTGATCATCAGCAAATAAAATTTAAAAAACAGGGTTCAACAGGGTTTTAGTGTTTCCATTCAATTTGTTTTATAATCTTTGACTTAATCCTCATTATTTGAATTAAGTTTGTTTACTATCAATCTTTGTTCCCTCCATTGGTCTTTGCCCGCTAGCAATTGAGAATAAATTAGCCATCCATATTCTCTCTTACGGCTAATGGCTGCATGCATGGAATTCACTATTACTGTGTTTTTAACCAACATACAATGTGATGACTCTATCACATTGTATTTATTTTTCATATCACGTTTGGGCCATTGCTACGTTAGCTGGTAAAGATAATTGTATCCATAGTTACCAGACTCAGCTGAGTTAACTTGGCTAGTCTGACTCTGCTGGGATCTAAATATGAGCAGATCAGACGGAGTTGAAGCTTAACTTGGTCAGAACTCAGGGTCTAACTCAGACTCAAACAAAACTTGAGAGTTATCTTAGGATCTGACTTGGGCTTGGCAAGAATCAGGTAAAACTTGACAACTAGAAAATAAAAGTTTTGTCCAAGTTATTTTCTTTTGCCCAACTTTCCTGAATTAAGTCTTAAGTCTTGCCTGATTTTAAGTCAAACCTTGATTCTTTGTCCATGCTGAGTTGCACATAATGCTTTATAGAAACAGTTTCCTTAATGCTATTTTATAGAGACATATAATTGAGTTCAGGATCAGCTGATGCTTCCTTCACTTTGTTTAATGAGGTTGTTTGTATTTCCAGAATCTCTTTTAGGAAGTAGCTATTCCCTGAATATGAAGTTATGCATTATTTCTCAGTTCTCAGTTTTCTTTTTTGTTATGGATAAAAGATGTAGTGAGCATGCTATGCCAAGTTTATTCATAGAGATTAGTAATGAAAATCCAAATACAGCATATAGAAGATTAGGTTGACAGTGGATGGTTGATTGGCTCCAAAGATACTATAATTATATTTTCCTTTCCAGTGATCACTTTGTTGGTGGATTTTTTTGGTATTTTTCACTTGTCCATGCTTCAGTCCTGTGTTTCAAGCTTTGGAATATAATTTCCTTCATTCCATTGTTGCTCAAGTTCAACAGCTTTATTGCATCTAAGCTTCACTCACTTACACACAAACATAGGAAATGCATAGGAATTCGTTTCATTCAGAAACGGAACTAGAATAAAGAACAAAGGAAGAAAACATCTTTATTTATCAAAATTGTGCTGATTATTATTGCTAAGGCTTAATACCATCAAGAATGACTGGTGAATAGGACTACAACAAGAGAATGGAAAGCAAAATTTGGGAATTTTACTTCCATGAGGAATGACTTATGCATAAAACAAAATTTGGTCGTTCTCATTATTTACTACTTACAATCACAGTATTCCCTTTCTCCCCATCTCGATGCTATATTTAATGGAATTTGATATTGTTTTTATGTTGATCTTGAACAACACCATAGGTTGACTGATTCGAATTTGGAAAAAAGTATGAAAGGTATAGCCAAAATTATGCTAGCAAATCTAGGTCCAACATCTATAGTGTTCTGGGATAAAAAGCGAACACGAATTCATTCTTTTATTTTTTAAACAAGAACAATTTATGTTTATATTACGAAAGATAGTTTACATACTGTGAAGTCTTGTTTAGAGGCAAAACATACTTAGAGTGACACTTAGCTACATAAACAACTGCATTGAAACCGACTTCCTGAGACAGTCATCCTTATAGTTTGTAATTTCTCAATACTGCTTTGCCGTGATTGACAAAACTATTCACCACTTGTTAATATGTCGAAGTATATCTTTGTCTGCCTTACAGGAACCCCCAACAGGGTATCCTCCAGAGGAGTGTCATTTGGAGTAGAGTAAGAAGTGCTTGAATCAAAGCCTTCGCTCCACTATGATGGGAGGTACTTCCTTGAAAGCTGACCATAGATTCTAGCATATTGGGATAAGAAAACAGAGTTATTCGATGGAACTTTTCTGTTGCATAATCTCTGTACAGAGGCCTCTTGAAGCTGGGATTTCGTCTCTTGAAGTTGAGAGCCTTTTGAAGCTAGGATTTGGTCTCTTGAAGTTGAGAGCCTTTTGAATCTGGGATTTGGTCTTGTGAAGTTGCTTTGTAGGGAGTGAGAACTTCAATAGTTGTTGGTCTCACTTGCAAGGAATTAATGCTGGAAGCCAATCCTTCACAGAGAGTTGAGAACAGAGGAAGCACGGAGAGAAGGAAAGCGTTCCCAATATAGCCTGCTAGCTGAGTCATAATGTCATATGTTGAAGCAAGGACACCACACCTCTTCCAGCTCCTTGTTTTTTGTGTTTCATTTTCATGGAAAATTCGGACATGTTTATATTTTTTTCCAATACAAGGTGCTTTCCCTCCCAAACGTGGAATTTCCTTAGAGTCTCTCTAAATCTGTTTATGTTTCTTTCTATCTCGACATTCAAAGAACTTGAAATTCCCATTTATGAAGCTACTACTACTTGTCAGTCTCTAAGTACTGTTAGATCTTCTGAGGTGTTCTTTTGTAAGTTTTAATATAAGTATTCCTTTTGAGTGATGCCAAGGATTCTACATAGTTGTTGGTTGCTACTCCAATGTCCCAAGTTAAATTTTCAAATAATCTTCCTTTTGTTGTTAAGATTATCCATGCCATGAACGAATGGCTTGGATCTCCTTTTGATGTTCATCAAAGAGCATTGTTAAAATCTTCGCATCCAATCATTAATATAATCAAATTTGCAGGAGATTACTTAAATGGGATTACATTCATGTACTTTTTTCGGTGCTGGTTTCCCTCCCTTTCTCTTCCCAATTTGCCAAATCATAACTATTCTTCCAACCTTTTTCTTGTTGGCTTAATTCACTCTGCCTAATTTTTGAATTTTTCTAATCAAGTTGGCATTGATTCTTTAGACGTATTGGGAATATACCTATTTTCATTGAATATCTTGTCATTTTGATCAGCTGTATCTTCGAAAGAGAATAATATTCCAAATTACCTTTATAATTGGCTTGTTTTTGAATCCTTCAAGCAATAAAAGAAACCAGTTACTGAACAGTTCTTCTTTAGAAGATGCTGTAATAGAGGAGGGGAGACTCATTTCTATAACAGAAGAACGTAGGAAAGGGGGTTTCGTTGTTTACAAAACAATAGTCACATCTTGAAGGATCATTGATTCCTTGTTTCACCAGGTTCTCCTCTGTTAAAAGTGTCTCATTTGGCCAGACATTAAAAGTCAAGTTTGGAGATGGAATAGCTCAATTCGATCTTGTTTCATTTGATTTCTAGAGAGAGGAAGGATCCGCTCCTTCCAAGAAGTTTGAGGTATCCTTCTTTAATAATCTATTTTCTTGATTAGGTGCCCTGTTTTACTTATTCCTTTCTTATTGGAGCTTTCCCATCCGGGACTTGGGTCGAAGTTTGAGGTATCCTTCTTTAACAATCTATTTTCTTGATTGGGTGCCCTGTTTTACTTATTCCTTTCTTATTGGAGCTTTCCCATCCAGGACTTGGGTCAGAAAGGTCCAAAGGGTGTTCAGAGTATTAAGAAGGGAAATGGGATAGATCCACTTCGTTTAAAGGGGAAGAATGTGAATCAGCCTAGGAGGATATATGTGCCAAAAATGAAGGATTGTTAACTTTAGACCATCTTCTAAATGGAGAGAATTCCAGATTTGATATTTGAAGGGTTTCCAAGGACACGGTTTTCGAAATCTTTCCACAAGAGGCATCCTTTGGCTGTAAAGTTAGATAGTTGTATATTTATAATTTATTTCAAGCTCATGGCCTAGCTAGACACTAAAATGATGTATGAGACCCACTTGTTTGTGAGACAAAAAACCCTCTCCACATAACATTTGCATTATTTAATTTATAATAGTGTATATCTAGACTAACTCTGGTTGTGCCGTTTTCATTGTTTAATTTACAGTGGTATACATACCGTAGCTTTCTAGAATAACTCCTATTGTACTTGTATTTATGTTTGCTAATGGTGTCCCATGCAAAGCTTTCTAGAATATCTCCTATTGTACTTGTATTTATGTTTGCTAATGGTGTCCCATGCAAATCTCCTGTTACATTTTAGTAAAAACAATGTTCACATATTTGTGTGGAGATGATGCTAGGTACCAATTCTGACTTCTTAATCAAAGGGATACTTTCATACTTCCTAAATGCTTCCAACACATTATATTATCGTGCAAAGTTGTTGTTTATTGTTGACAACTATTTGTGCAATGCATTTCCATTTAAAAAAACAACAAAACAGAACTCACAAAACCTTCATTGAATTCACATGCATATGATGGGCGTAGAGCCGTCACATGCATTTCATAACATATAGTTTGAGTGGGATGTACTAATTATAAGTAGCGTCTTTTATCTTGTAATCCAAACGATAAAGTTTCATAATGTAATGACATATCAACCTTCGACTTACTGGCTGCCATTATAACACCAATGGTATATCCAACAATGCAAAAACTGGATATACCAATAATTTATGACTTAGCAAGGGTTGAGATGTCCTTTGTAGTGAGGGTGCCTAACCTTCTAGCCTTATCACAACAGGCGAAACATGCCCCTTGGAATTGAACCTGGGTGGATAGGAGAACAAACTATGCTCCCAACCACTTGAGCTACTAAGACAAGACAATAACCTTTGTGGTTATTGATTGGCACGGATGGACATGACAAAAGGTTGATAGCTAAAAATAGTTAGTTTATAGGTACCCTTGTTGATGGCAAGGTGCACCATGGACATGTCTATTGCCCTTTGTCAAACTTGGCACGTTGCAAATTTGTGTAGCTCCCATTAGTTAGGCCTACTAAGAGAAGCTCGGAAGGGAACTTGGTGATTTGCAAGTATGACGCATGATGAACAAGATTGGCATAAAGAACTTGATTAGATTTTATAGACTTGTGATCCTAGGATACATGTAGATTCCAAGAGTTGGGGATTTGCTATTTTAGGGTTGCAATGGATGGGTAGAAGTGCCCTAAGGCGTAAGCATCCGAGAGTACAATTGTACAATGCACTAGTTGGGTTCACATTCATTTGGCACACATCCACTAGATGAACTTCTTATGTGCACCATTGCTAAGCACACTTGGGTGTGATGGGCACATTTGTTGGGTGTGTGGCATCTCGGGCCCAACGTGATAAAGATGTTTGATAGTTGATGGAACAAGAATGAAGTGGGAAAATGCACCATTGGCCACACATTCGTCAGGCACACATCAACTGGACACACTTGTTGGGTGTACCTTTGTTGGTTGTGCTTGGGCACCTTCAGCACAACAGCATTGGATGTCAGATAGTGGATGGACAAGAAGGGGCAGAGACTAATAGGCACACATATGTTAGACATGCTTACTGGGTGCACCCTTAGGCACCATTGGCTACACATTCGTCAGGCACACATCAACTGGACACACTTGTTGGGTGTACCTTTGTTGGTTGTGCTTGGGCACCTTCTACACAACACCATTGGATGTCAGATAGTGGATGGACAAGAAGGGGTAGAGACTAATAGGCACACATATGTTAGACATGCTTACTGGGTGCACCCTTGCCATGTGTGCTTGGGTGCCTTGGGCACACTTGTTAGGTGTGTTGTGACTTAAGCACAACACCATTAGATGTTGGACAATTTGAAATCAAGTAATGAAGGGGGTTAAATGCATCATTGATCATAGAAGTTGGTGATGTGGACACTTGAGTCCACTTAAGCATAGAGAGGTTTGTAATATGCCAAAGAAGGATGCAAGTGTGAGACAAGTCTTGTATAAGTAGTGGACACCTCAAAGTTGCTAAGGCATCATCCATTGATCATTCACCAAGAGTGTAAATGAGCTCGATTATCGTGCTAAGTTCAAGGTTGGCATGGTAGGGTGAAACTGCACTAACTGAGTGAGAAGAAAAAGAAGACAAGAATTACAAGAGGCAATCTTTCAATTTTTTAAAGGGTTTGGATTGTGAAAGTCTATTGGGTAGTAGTTAAGGCAATACTTTCTTTGACTCATTGTATATCTAGAATAAAGTTGCAATTATGTTGTTATATATCTGTGACATTTTTTATATGATAACAATAAGGCACTTGCCTTGGATGCTACCTCTACTTTGTGTGTTGTTATAATATGTTTACTTGAATGAATGTTATGTTCCTTGCAATGTATTTTGTTGGTTAAGTGTTAAGTATTGTTGGGATGTTTTAAAGGTTGTGGTGGGACATGTGCCTATTGTTTAATGAATTTGATTAAGTTGGATTCATTTGCATTTGATACATTGTAGCTTACAGTAGAGTTATGAGTAGACCTCAAGTTAAGGTGTGTAGTGTGGTTGTTGTAGGTGTATGTTGGCCAACCGACTGTGGTTGAGTAAAACTAGTGTCACACAACCTCAAGAGTCAAAACAGGCTTGGGGAAACTTAGGTTCTTGTAGAAAAATTCTAGCAAACTGTAGGTTCATGACAAATCGTATCAAAGCAGTGCAAATGTTCATTATGTTTGACCAAACTTGAGGCAAATTAGTAGGTTTGGGGACAAAATCAACCACAAGAGTGACTTAAAGGTTGGAACAAAAACTTTGTTCCTTTTTTAATCAAGCAATCAAGACTACATTTTTGCACAAAAGTTGAATACTTCAACCTCTCTTAACCATGACTTAGAAGGGCGCTTCAAGCTTCGGTGGCAAGTTAAGCAGGTTGACAAAAGTAGGCTGAGGTAGTAAAGTAGATTGAGTCTTTGAGACTTCGGGTAGATTCTTTGCCCATACCTATATGCAGATGGATGGTGCAAAAGAAGAGTATGTGATGACAATGAAGCAATTGAAATTGCCCAAATCTAGTGTTAAGAATGTTGTTTGTTTCCTTTATTATCAGAATCATTTTGCTATTGATTTTCCTTTGAAGAAGATGTTGGAAGACTTGGAAGTACTCCAAGTGCAAAAAATTTAGAAGATAAAAACAACAGTGTTGGGAGGAGCCCAAGTGTACCAAACTTCAAAGGCATAGGTTCTTGATAGGCAAATTTAGGGTAGTAGTTTGGTAGGCAAGTGTACCAAACTTTTGCATGTAGTTTAATATATTTGTGTTAATTAATTCCATAAATTCAACTTAACAAGTTATATTTGTGTTGATGGGTTGAATTTGTTGTTTGGATGGACTCTATGGTATGTAATCTTAGTTGGATTTCCAATATACTTTTAAACCATATTTTCATTTTATTTTTTAGTACTATTAGATATTATATCTTACCTCATTTTATGGTTAACATTGTATAACAAAAACATGCGTTCTGTTATGTAATTAATACTAACATGTAATATTGATTTTTTTTGTCAGAATGCTATAGGTAATGATTGCCAAGACGATGATCCAAATTATGTTCAACATATATCAAGAGATGATGAGGATGAGGATGAGGATGATGGTGGTGAAGGAGGAGATGATGATGATAGTTGCGGTGTTGGTGATGATGTGGATCAGAGTAATGAGGATGGTCAAGATGATTATGAGGATGATCTTGGTGGTGGTAGCTAGGCATGCACATGCATTGTTTTTTATGAAGAAATTATTGTGTAGAATGACATTGTTATGTTTAGATGGGTGTTGTGAATTTACCCTATATCAATGAGACATTTTGATTTTGTAATCATACGATGAGTTTGATTTATGTATGTTGTTAATTTATCGTAGAATAACGATATTCATGAAATATTTTGATTTGTTAATCATATTTGAATTTTAGTTGTTTTGATTAAAAATAATATTGATTTTATTAGTATTATGTTGCTATTTTGTACATGTTTTGAAAATTGTTAATGGCACATTGTTATTTTTTTGGATGGATGTTGTCAATTTCTCTTAAATTTCTTTACAAATGATTTTGAATTGTGATATCTGCTTTAATGATATTTAGAAACTATCATATATTTCACTATGAATCTATAAAGGGGGTCATATATGTAAAGAAAAATATACTCTATATAAGAAGTCAAATGCGGATGTAACCATGGATGCAAAATTGAAAGTAAAATTGGATGTTAAACTAGGAATTAATACAAAATGCAAACAATTGACATACAAAGTGTTTTAAATTAGAAGTGAAAAATTGTGCAATAGTTGACACAAAGAAGGGAACAAAACATGGCATACAAAAGGATATCAAATTGGGCAAAAACAAGGACACATAAATGGGCACCAAATTAGATGCAAAAAAAGACAACAACTAGATGTAAAATAAGATGCAAAGTTGAGCGTTAAAAAGAAGCAAAAAACGTTACAAATTAATATGCCAAATGATGATGCAAATAATGGTGTAAATTTGGGATGCAAACTTGGGTGCAAAAAAGGAAAAAAAAAAGATGTAAGAAAAGACATAAAACAAGATGCAAAATGGGGCTGAAAAAAGGTGAAACCAAGGATGCCATATTGGATGTAAAAAATGATTCCTAATCACATGCAAATTTAGGCTCGAACTCAGACACAAAATTATATGCAAATGTGGACACAAAATGAGGCAAAAAAAGATGCAAATTTGGATGGTGAAAACGATGTAAAACTAGACACCAAAGAAATGCAAAATTGGATGAAAAAGTCGGTGTAAATAATGGTGCAACATTGGACACAAGTAGACAAAAAATGGTGCAAAAAGGGGCATAAAATAGCTTAAAATTGGATGCAAAACTTGGTGCAAAAACAAATACAAAATTAGACGTAAAAAATGGCTCTACATTGAATGTACCATTAGACACAAAATAAGATGCAAAGGTGGACGCAACACATGACTCAACATAAGATGCAAATATAAATGCAAATTTGGATGCTCAAAATGATGTAACATTAGATGCAAGAGATGGTGTTAAAAATGATGAAAAATTGGATGAAACAAATGACACAAAATATGGTGCAAAATGAGATGGGAAAAATGGAGACAAATCAAACGTAAATGTGGATGTAAAAAATGGTCCAAAAAAAGATGCAAAAATGGGCACAAAAATGGATGCAAAATTTGGTGCTAAATCAAATTCAACACATGGTGCAAAGATAGGCACCAAAGCTGGTGCAAAAATAGAAGCAAAAACTAGTGTAAGACTAGATACAAAACCTGGCGTAAGATTAGATGCAAAAACTGACACAAAATGGATGCATAAAAAGACGTTAAATTGGATTCAAAATACAGTGTAAACTTGATGCAAATGATGGTGCAAAAATGGAAGCAAAGAATGACACAAAATAGGAAGCAAAAGAGAATGAAAAATAGATGCAAAAAATGACACAAAACTAGAAGCAAAACCTGTCATAAAATAAGATGCAAATCTTGGTTCAAAATTTGACGCAATAAATGATGCATAGTTTGGTGTAAAAAATGATGCAAAATCTAGCGTGAAAAAGGATGCAAAATCAGGTGCAAAAAAGGACGCTTTAAAAATTGTACAATAGAGCCAGATTTAGCGCCAGGTTGCTCATCACAATTACAAAAAAAATGCGCTAAAATCTGGCGCAAATCGCTGGTTTTGTTGTAGTGATTTCCCCTGTGAAAACTCATTTCCGGATGTTTCTACTTCCGATCGTTCATAGGACACGTTGGATGTCAGTCTATCATTACATTGCATAGAGGACACATCTTCCTCCAAAAATCCGTCCAATCTGTCATTTGTGATTTCTGAAAACATAGAGAGTGAAAATCCTTGCTTCTCATCTACCCCTCCGCACAATTCATCAAATCATGAGGATGCCGAAAAACATCCTGGATTTTCTGATCTTGGTTGTCGTGATCTCTCCACTTCTTCATCTGATCATGATGTTGATTCAATCATTGTTAATTTGTCTAAGACACTGGTCTATGATGATCTTTATGTCGACGAAGTCAAAACCCCCCAGACTATCTAGGCACTTCAGCCTGAGCTGATGGTTATGTCAGGCCCAGGCTGTCCTGAGGTTGGTTTCACTTCTGATATGGAAATCGTTGAAACACATAAGGCTCCTCACCACTCTCTGATTTGCATTGAAGATCAACCAAACATCCATATTTTGCTTCCTCCACTCGAACTACATGATCCCATCGCTCATGCACTGGAGGAATCTTACACAGCAAGCACACTTGAAAAACGTAAGTGGTTTACCTTTCTCATGTTTTCTTGCATGTCACAGTCAAGAGGATGCACACACTCAACATCTGCACGTAGTGTAGCACAACACCATGGCAAGTCCACAAAGTGCATCTCATGCACTCTCACTTACTTCCTTTCTATGATGCACTTAAGCTCGGAGTGTGTTCCTATTCATCGTTACATATTTCATGCTTGCCGGTTTGTGTAACTGTGATGTTCGTGAACCATGCCTTCACCAACTTCGGTTGACCAATGCACCGATGGCTGCATTGGAAATATCACTTTGTGTAATCAGGCCCATGCATTGTTAGCTTAGGAGTAGGAGTAGTGTTTGCTTTGTTTGCTCGCATGCATGTTTTCTTCTTTCTTTGTGTGTTTGCTTGCTTTCTTGTTTGTTTGCTTACTCTCTTTGCATGCACATTTGCTTCTTCTTCTTGCTTTTCTTTTTGGTTTGTTTTCTTGTTTATGTCTGTAAGTTAGTTTGGTATGGACTGTGTGTGACTCTTGAAACAAGTTGGGTGAAGTACAAGAGGACTTGTACAACTATCAATACTTAGTTATCTGTCGTCCTGCATCTGTATGAAAAACTTTTTGTCTTCAGTCCATGATACATCAATGGAAAATACATACTGTTCGAAGTAAACCTTGGTGAAAAATCAACACTTGTGCGCTCACTAGTATCACCTACTCTAGCCGGTTGTTTTTGAATTAATCCTTGTCAGCTCAGTCAAGTAGAGTAAGGTGAGGAGGAAAACCTTAACATTCATGTCAGAGGTATATATAAACTACTTCTCTGAAGGAACAACCTCTTTTTCTCTCAATAAGTCGGGATCCCTCTTCTGCCTCTGAAATGAATAAGTGTTATGCACAGTCATTGTTATAGACATTTTTGTGCCTTACAGCATGAAGCATGAAATGTCGATAATCTAAGGGATCCAAAGTCCCTAAACATGTTGTTCCTACCCGTAGAGGAACAAGGTCAGCAAACCACAGCACTAAATATCAGTTCTCCACCTGAAAACACTCAAAAACAAGCTAATTCTGGATCATGTCAACTGCTCCACTGAGCATCTGCGCTGAATGTCAACTGCTCCACTCTGTACCTGCGCTGAATGTCAACTCTAATGAAGGCTACCTGTGCTGGGTGAGATTGGCCAAGTGGCACAGTCATTCTGCAAGGTGTCAAATGCCCAGGAAGCTTCCAAAACGACACTTGGATCAAGGAATTCACCTTGTGATGAGTAAGAGGATCTAGATCTCCAAGTGGAAGCAAGAAACTCCAAGTGGACTCAAGAACTGAAGAATAACTGAAGTGGGAGAGGACACTAGTCAGCTCCATGCCAAGCTCAAGCTGACTCATCCTTTCTCCAAAACTCCTATATATAGAGCTCTCTCATGAGGTCTAGGGAGGCTGGAATATTGTGAATGTAAGGAAGTGCTGTTGGTTTGAGTATAGAACTATTGGGTGATTTGCTTGAAGGAGGTGAAGAGGAGATTTCTTTCTGCTGGGAGGTGTTGCTGGATTGGGCCTCTTATGGTTGTAACACTCTCAGAACTTTACTTCTTCCATTAATAAAGCATTTGAGGTTCTTCTATATGCATGTGTCTCAATGGTGTATTGTTATACTTGTGTATTTGATTTATTCTAATCCTTGAATCAATTATGAATGTATGCTTCTTGTAGTTTCCCTTTCTTGTTATTTTGCAGGATCTTGGTGTAGCTGGGCCAGTGAAAGAGCAAGGAGCTGGGAGCAAGCAGCAAGGAGAGAAGATTGGATCAATCATTAGCGGAAGACAACGGTTAGTGGATCTCTTTCTCCCCTCTCTTACATCTCATAAAGAAGTAATCTCGAATAGCTTTGCTTTGATTGTTGCTGAGGTACTATCACCCTTAGAGTGGGATAGGGTCATTCCGTATTGGATACTTTTCCCAACAACAAATTGGTGACTCCACTGGGGAATCGTATCTTGTTGGTTGTTTGTGTTTTTGCTATTCATTTCATAAACACAGGGAGTACCGAATCGAACTGCATTTGGATCTTTCAAATGCGAAGTAGAGGGCAGCTACTCTAGCTCAGTTTCTGGGCAAGTTTATGATTTGAAGAGCTGATCCACAAGGACTCTAAATAGCTCTTAGTGATAGCTTTTCATCCTCCTTTTCATCCCTTAGTGTGTACTTGACTGATAGCTTCTGATTTGGCCAAAAACTGTGAATTTTTGAGCAATCTGTGACCCGGAAACCAAGAGAAACGAAAGTTTCGTTCTTCAGTGCAGGCTGTGTGAAGGCTGTCTGCATTTCAGCGCAGTTCCCGAAGGGGCTACCTGCGCTGAATGTCAAACTGACAGTGTACTACCTACGCTGAACTAGTCTTGCCTTGTGCTACTGGGGTTTCCTGCTGTTTCTTGCCCTGTTTTCACCCTTGTTTTTGCAGCCTGTTACCAGTCAATGTACCTATCTGAAACCAACTTTCCTTGCCACTATTCTGCCTCGGTTGTATAAAGAAACTGTGTTTTTTCTTTCTGTATTTCTTACATCATTTGCAGTTTCCCATAACGAAAGTGAACTAGTCTTGCTGTGGCCTCTTAGATCTAGACCTGTGATAAAGTGTCGTTTTGATCTTAAGAGTTAGGTTGTTTGCTGTTCATAGCTGATTGAGCTTTTGCTTTCGTCATATGGTTTGAATTTATATATTTCTAGTGTCGAAACAAGTAAATCTTAAGGTGTCTTTTGATTTTGGACAAACTTGTTTGCTTTCACTTGAAATTGAATTCAAAGTTATACAACAGCTTTCTTCTTGTATCGCACAAACATTAAGAAAGAGAAAAGAAATACCTGCATTGTGCATGTGCATTATGACAGCTTGCATGTTGATTTAGGGAAAAGTGCATTAGTGTGTGTTCTATGATCTGTGTGAAAATATGTTGTCTTTCTTTTCCCTCAGTAGTTAAGATTTTCAAAGTTGAAAGATTGAAAAGCTTGCTTATCATCTTAGGCTGCATTTAGGAGTGTTATCATACATCTCGTGGTGATCCATAAAGGCAAACTGCTAAACAAGATCAACCTTAAAATAAATTGAATTTACATAACAATGCATTGAAACATAACGCAAACACATAGAGGTCTAAGCTAGAGACGTGTTCCGGCGTCGTTAAACGTGATATCTTAGCGTTGAGTGGTTGGGTGATTCCTCCACGGTGAAGCGATAAGTATCAATACGGACTTGTGCTCCCACGTACCGTCGCGTATATATTGGGAGACCCCTATAGGAACAAAGCCTTTATCCATAGGAAACCGTGTCGGCCGCCCTACTGATCGCAATGCAGTGAACACAACATTCACGAAGATCGACCACTCGTACCGTAAAACGTATTCTGTGGTTTTGCGAAAAGTTTGGCACACCCTCTGCCTAGAACTCCAGAGCAGTTTCTTTTGGCCTTTTTCAAACTCTATAACTGAAAAATTCCATCCGAGCATTTGTCACTTCGGGCTCGTTAAAACATCAAAGGAGACTAGAGTCATCTTTAGCTTTTTCTCGACTCTTAAAAAGTGAAAAAGCAAGTTGTGTCTAAAAGCGTCGTTATAAAATTTATTTTAAACGGAACATAATCACTTCCTATTCCTACGTTGATCTTTAGGTTGAGAACATGGAACACCCCAACCAAGGAATTCCACATGATGGAAATCCTAGTCCTTTCTCCTCTTGGGCAGAAGTTGGTGCGCCCCACATGGCCACTTTGTCGCTTCCAGGACTGACAATTGGCCTGCCAATTTGGCTATTCTCAACCAATGTAGTTCAGAACACCACGGTCCCTGAACAGTCGAGTCAACAGTTAGATCAGTCTAGAGCTGCCCACCAGCCTTCTACTTCCTATAACTCTTCCTCCAATCCTTCATCTTCGCAAGGTAGAGCCGGCAAAAGCCAAGCTCCCATGGAGAAGAAGGAGAAGAAGAAGAAGGAGAAGAAGAAGAAGGAGCCTAAGGCGACTGGGGGCAAGCAAAAGACATCTGACAAAAATCCACACACAGCACAGACCAGGCCTAAATCGCCATGTGTCATATGTAGAGGAGACCACTTCCATAGAGATTGTCCCTGTATTCCCCGGATACTAAGGGACTGGTCCCCTCGGTTGCACAATTCGGGAGCATCAACCTCTGATAGCCATGTTGAATGCTTACCGTCAACCAGCGAAAGTGAAGGTTCAAGACAAAGAGGAGGAGTAAGATCCCCCTGTAAACTGTGTAAAGGCGATCACGCCATCCACCGTTGTCCCTTCTTAGACGAAGCGAAGAGAGTTTTGGAAGATCGCTCGGTTTCACCGTTGAGACTTCCTCCTGGATACAAAAAACTCGTGCCAAGTCCTTCGTTGGTTGAAAATACAGCTGGCCCGCTCAAGTGGTCAGCTGAAGCGTCAGTCATTGAAAATGAACCTACTGAATCCAGACCAGGCGAAAGTCTAAAGGTCAATACGGCAGTTGACCCGGTTCCACCTTCAGAGGTTTCATCTTCAAATGACACCGTCAATGAAGATTCATCTTCAAATGACACCCTCACTGAAGAGAGTAAGGATGACACCATCCAGATTCTTTTCATCAACACCGACTCTGATGAGCATCAGGGCAATGCGCCCATTCCTTTATCGCAGGAAGGAACATCGTCAGGGTCATATCCGGCCGTGTATTCGGTCCCACTGCCAAGCAACCTGGTTGTGTCCTTTGATTGGAACCAACTAGGCAGACCCCGGTTACCAGCCAGTGTACCATTCAGAATCATAGTCCAAATTTACAGAATGGTAATGGCTGGAACTATCATTGATGAAGGGGCATCTGTGAGTATCCTTTCCTCTATTGCTTGGAAAGCATTGGGTTCCCCAGCGCTTTTGCCTGAGATAAGAAATCTCTCGGGTTTTGATAAAGGAACCAGTCGACCATTAGGGATCCTTCCCAATGTACCTGTTACATTGAAAGGGAAGACCGTTCAAATGAACGTGATGGTCGTTCAAGGACCCTTGGATTATAACCTACTCCTTGGACGAGACTATATATATTGCATGGGAGCTATAGTCTCCTCACTCTTTAGAGTAATGTGTTTTCCACACGAAGGAAGAATGGTCAAGCTCGTAGACCAACTTTCATTTCTGGGATCACGCATCGCAAATAGTCAGATACCAACCCTGAATGGTCTATTCAATCAAGAAATGTCTCCACCCCCAGTCCTCCTTCCTGATGAATGCGAGTGATTCGGAAAGATGGGACTGGAACCCAGGGGGCATGCATCCTGGTCTGCTTCGGGCAGAGGAAACCCTGGGTATAAGGTAGAATTTCCGCGGGAGAATATGACTAGTCCGTACCCCGTCCCCTCCTTCCTCCTCGTAAGGTAGAGCCGGCGAAAGCCAAGCTCCCATGGAGAAGAAGGAGAAGAAGGAAGAGGGGTTGTTCTGGAACAGGATTCTTTTGTTAAGGTTACTTGTTTGACAAAGGTCATTCACCATTGTCCACTTCGGTAGACAGTGTCGAGGAGATGTTTTCATTTGATGGTGTTAACAAAACAATCTTTGGGTAACCAGAAAGAGGCAAGCCTCACCCTTTAAAACAAATGTTTTATCGGATAAGTAGGGGTAGCCTTGAAATTATACCTTACACCTGGGGGCATGCAACCTTTTGGAGTGCAAGTAAGGGATGACTATTTATTTTTTAAATTTTTAGGTCCTCCCTTTAAACCTGTAGGTCTAACCCTTTAAACTCGTAGGATTAGCCGTTTCCAAACTTGCATAAAGAAAGAATATGAGGAGCATAGCTTCGTGAGATAAAGCTCCATAAAAAATAGCTATCTCACAAGAGACATTTCTTATCTTATGACTGGTATTATCGAGCAGTTTTACCGCGGAATTTATGCTCGTTAAAAAATAGAAAAGCGAGATCCGAGCAGTTTTAGCACGTAGTTCATGCTCGTTAAAAAATAAACATAAGATCGAGCAGTTTTACCGCAGAATTTATGCTCGTTAAAAAATAGAAAAGCGTAAGCAAGAGTTTCCTTCAGAGTTTAAGCTCATTAAAAAATGAACCTATTTCGGTAAATAACCATTGTGGTCATAAATTTATTAGCCGTAAAAAAGCCTTGGTCGTGTTTTGCACTTGCCACCTCCATTCCATTTGGCCAATCGTTCACCTCCATATGATTGTTTACCTATTTTGAGGAACAGCTGCGAAGAGTGATTTCACTTAGCCATCCTTGTGACACTTCCGTGATTGGAAAATTCCAACCTGTACCTGGAATCTGCTGCTATCCCTGTTTATCACTCGTTCCTCAAAAGACGAGTCTTCTTTGAGCTCTTTTCTCCTGACTCGTAAAATATGAAAAGTTTGCCGAGTTTTGGCCTTCCAGCTCGTTAAATTGACCGGAAGAGCTATCCCTCCTCTAGATTTTAATCTTTTTGGACCTGAGGGATTATTGCACAAAAAGGTCGAGCGCTTGTTTTATTCGGCTCGTTAAAGTTATCAAAAATTCATCCCTTCTGTATTGTTTTATACTTTTTCGGACTTAAGGGATTAGATGACGAAAAAGGAATTTTGGAGTTAACTTTCTGTACCTTTTTAGACTCTCTAAAAATGAAAAGGACCGAGTTTTCCTTGTCGTTAGACTCGTTAAAATGATTAAATAGCGACAGACTTGTCTTTAGACGAGAACGAGTTTCCCTATCGCTAGGCTCGTTAAAACATAGCGATGGGCTTGCTCGAAGGGCAGGTTATAGAACAAGCATATGTCATCCTCCTCAAGCTTGACAAAAATAAAGAGGTACTGGTCAGAAATGACTGGGGAAAAATTGGGAGAACCTCAAAGCTTTAATGGTAGCAAGTCGCTCTTGAACATGACACTTTGTCCTCCGTATCACATCGGGTTGGGTTGTTTCATTCACCGGTCTCATCACCATGGTCCTCGCCAAACCATCCACATTCGGGGTAATGCTACCGATCCATCACATCAGTGTCGTTATATGTTCAAGAGATGTTGTTCAGAAAGAGTCAACCGTGTCCCATCCACTGCCATACATTATCCTTCATCCACCCATGATCGCCACCCTGAATCATATTTCACAGATTGTTTTCACCTCCACTAAAATCATTAGCTCCGTTCCGTGTCACTGATGTGGGATTCATTAAGGCCCTCCTTTGACGGATCGCTTCTTGTCGACTTCAGCTCATTATCCAAGAAGTTGATCTAGGAACACCCCCCCAGTACTTTGAAGCTTACATGCCTCAATGGCAAGTTTCTCACTTCCGGCGACAGGTATACATCAATGACCTTCGACCAGAAGATTTTGCGTGGTGTTCGACGCCAAGTCCTTTATTCACACCACGTGAATTGTACTGCAGTACCTTGAGGGTCATTGTCATTATTGGTGATTCCTCTCGCGCTTGTTAACGGTTTACATCATTGACCGGTAATCAAGCGATGTCTTTCCATGTTCGACTTCAGCGCAATTCTCACATGGATCGACTTGTACTTAGAGTGAAGATCGAACAAGTTTGAAGACCCCGGATCTAGTTCCATCCATCCGGGCTGCGATATATATTCAGGAAATATAAAGACATTTGATATGTACATCATTGCAGCAGATGATCATCCTACTCAAAGGATGATAATTTCAGCAGAGAATTATCAGTCTACCATCAGACGATCGTCTGTTATATGTACCAAAATGAATTTATAAAGCTGAGCATGGAAATGCCCGCCTCAGCTAGATCATGAAAGCAGAATGAATCATAATGTATTGTATTGTATTTTATTACAGGTCACCTCTCAGCGATTGAATGAACTTCGGATCCTCCTAATAAAGCATTTCACCCGATAAACGACCTCATACTTTAAGGGGCAACTGTTATAGACATTTTTGTGCCTTACAGCATGAAGCATGAAATGTCGATAATCTAAGGGATCCAAAGTCCCTAAACATGTTGTTCCTACCCCTAGAGGAACAAGGTCAGCAAACCACAGCACTAAATATCAGTTCTCCACCTGAAAACACTCAAAAACAAGCTAATTCTGGATCATGTCAACTGCTCCACTAAGCATCTGCGCTGAATGTCAACTGCTCCACTCTGTACCTGCGCTGAATGTCAACTCTAATGAAGGCTACCTGCGCTGGGCGAGATTGGCCAAGTGGCACAGTCATTCTGCAAGGTGTCAAATGCCCAGGAAGCTTCCAAAATGACACTTGGATCAAGGAATTCGCCTTGTGATGAGTAAGAGGATCTAGATCTCCAAGTGGAAGCAAGAAACTCCAAGTGGACTCAAGAACTGAAGAATAACTGAAGTGGGAGAGGACACTAGTCAGCTCCATGCCAAGCTCAAGCTGACTCATCCTTTCTCCAAAACTCCTATATATAGAGCTCTCTCATGAGGTCTAGGGAGGCTGGAATATTGTGAATGTAAGGAAGTGCTGTTGGTTTGAGTATAGAACTATTGGGTGATTTGCTTGAAGGAGGTGAAGAGGAGATTTCTTTCTGCTGGGAGGTGTTGCTGGATTGGGCCTCTTATGGTTGTAACACTCTCAGAACTTTACTTCTTCCATTAATAAAGCATTTGAGGTTCTTCTATATGCATGTGTCTCAATGGTGTATTGTTATACTTGTGTATTTGATTTATTCTAATCCTTGAATCAATTATGAATGTATGCTTCTTGTAGTTTCCCTTTCTTGTTATTTTGCAGGATCTTGGTGTAGCTGGGCCAGTGAAAGAGCAAGGAGCTGGGAGCAAGCAGCAAGGAGAGAAGATTGGATCAATCATTAGCGGAAGACAACGGTTAGTGGATCTCTTTCTCCCCTCTCTTACATCTCATAAAGAAGTAATCTCGAATAGCTTTGCTTTGATTGTTGCTGAGGTACTATCACCCTTAGAGTGGGATAGGGTCATTCCGTATTGGATGCTTTTCCCAACAACAGCCATGAAAATGAAAAAATGAAAAAGTGAAAATTTCAAAAAATGAAAAATGAATAAGGCAAAAGAAGAGAAAGGCTTTCTGCACAGAGAGGTGATGCAAGTAACACCATCGAGGTAGTGACCAAGCTTGCTGGCAGTGGATAGATGCATGTGTTCCTACATGACTCCGCTGGGGTACTGTCCAGGCCTACTGGCAGTGGAGCAACACTAGAGATGAAACTAAAACTCTAGCGTCTATATTGCTTGTGCACCAATATAGCCCTCATCCCCAATCGAAACAACTGTTTTGTATTGGCTTTGAATGTGTGCAGACCGACCAAGGGCTTGGCAGATGCTACATCTTACAATCAAGCAAGTGTGAAAACCAAGACAACCAGAGAAATGAACAATAATTCCAGAGGTGTTAGACTTGCTTTTCATAAACAAGGTCCATTCAGAGAGCTGGAGTTCTACCAGTGTGTCGCCAAGTTTTGTAGCGGCTACAACCACCCTCCAAAATTTTTCCTTAGCTTCGTTTTGGAGCCTCCCTACCGACCATCCTCAGTAGCATGTTTTGCACTATCAAGCACATTAGATTTAGCTGTTTCATAGAGTCTTGTCAGCCTGTGCATGCAAGTTTGTTCCACCCCCTTCACAGGATGATTTCTAGACTTAGTGTTAGTTATTGGTTGAGAAGCTCCCTCTGGGAATTGCACAATTCTAGAGGGGAACCAGACTTCCCTCCAGAATTGCGCAAACCCGGCTGGACACCCAGCTGGGCCCCATAATTGTGAAATTCCTCCTGACAGTCTTCCTCTAAAAAATTGCGCAATTCATCCCAGGACAGCTGCTCAGCCTAGAAATTGCACAATTCTTGGTAGTAGTCTCTTGCTGCTCCCAGAAATTACACAATCCCTCTGGGACAACCAACCTAGCAGCTAGCAGAAATTGTGCAAATCCATCCAAGTAGCCTGATGGGCTCAGAAATTGTGCAATACAGTCAGACAGGCTTCCTTGAGAAAATTTTGAGGTCTGACCCAGGACAACTACTGAGCCTAGAAATTGTGCAATCCTGGGAGACAGTCACCTATTCCTCTTAGAAATTGTACAATCCCTCTAGGACATCCATCTCTACTTAGCCCAGAAACTACGCAGATTTTCATCCCAGGCTCACAAATCGATGCATGTGCCTTTAGGTTGACCAGTTCCCTCTGGGACCGAGAAAAAAAAGAGTTGCATGCATGGATTGCTTCTCCTAAGGTAGCATGCAAAGGAATCCCTTGATTTAGGGATCTATTTTTAGCAGCTGGAGGTTACATGCAAGGATCATTTCAGAAACCCCTTGCTGAGTGTCATTTTTCCTAGATTTGTGGCATGCGCGTCACAACCTCGATTTTATAAAAAATCATCAATTGGATGCTGCAGAGCTCATTCCTCACATCAACCTTGCAGCTTTGACATCGCCCATTGCATCTAGGAGTCATCGGCACATTCAACTCATTTGTTTTGGGGTAAGCCCACTTTTCATGTCTTGCGTTGCATTTTTGTCACTTTTTATGTTTCACTTTGTGTGAGTGTTGTTTGCTTGATTTCAGTGAGCGTTTGTTGTTGTTTTGATCTATGTTAGCTTGTAGAAGCATCGTTTCAATTTTCATTTGCATCTCACTGTTGTTGCATGCATGACACTGTTTCTACATGGGCAGTCATCATTGCAGCGACTCGCTTCACACACATGCATGCTTTCCCGTTTTCTGAATCTTGCACTTTTTGTTTGCATGCATGATCATTCACTCTTGTTTGCACTCATCTCATCATGCATTTAGACTTCTCATGTTTTTAGTGGCCCGTTGGTCAGTCCAAGCTCCCTTGGCCCAGACCATGCCTTGCCTAGCTAGCACTATGCATTTCCAGAATCGAAGGCTCTGCCTTCCCTCCAGAAATTGTGCAAGTCTAGCCCAACACTGACCTCCATGCTTGCATTGCACAATTCTTGGAGGCAGTGTCCTGCTGATCCCAGAAACTATGCAATGCAGTTCGCTGGTTCCATGTCACTGTTGATTGAAATTGCGCATTGCGCATTGTGCAGTTTCAATACTCAACAGGCCAGGCTGGAATATGCATTGCATAGTTCCAACAGTCAATCAGCCTCCTAATAGCTCGAACTATGCCTTGTGCAGTTTTGGTAGTCAGTCTCCCGACCTTCCGGCAGAAATTGTGCAACCTTCATGATTAGTCACACACGTATGTTGCAAGTCAGTTCTCAAGTTCGTTTTGGTTTTCGACTGACAGATTTATTTCCATGAGTGTTTCTATGTCTCTAGGCATCACAAGTGTTCGCCTGCCTCTCAGTAGCATAGGTACAATGGTTTCCAGGAAAGCAGAGTCGAAGACACCATTCAGAGCACACTTGGGGATATAGTGGATCAAGTGTCTATGAACTTGCTTATCTACGAAGACATCAAGTTGTTGATGAACGGGGCCATCAAAATGATATGGTAGCAGCATCACAACGAGCAACACCAACAACAGTAGAAGGTAGCACCCCTGTACATGACAAATGGAAGAGGAAGGTTGTTGAAAACATAGAAGTGGAGCAAAGATGCAAGTTCAAAGCAGATCCAATCATGACGAAAGGAGCTTTGGAGAGTGATGCTAGTAGGTGACAGCGTGACACAAAGATCACGTGAGGATAGAGAAAGGAATAGAGAAGGAGTTGTAGGTGATGAAGCAACAACTCAAGGAAGAAGAGGAACTACACAGATGAGAGAATGTGTTACAAAAGGAACAGGTACAACATGGGGCGCAACATGCATAGATAGATGAAACTGTGCCCATACAAGTTATAAATCCATCCGAGCAGCTAGCACGAAGCAGACAAGGTGATCAGTGTTGTCGATTGAATGTAATGGCATGCATGTCATTGTGTGCATGCATGCGATCCCACCCATTTGTCACACTCACCGAGGCGAAGAAAAGAAGCGAGTCTGACTGGATTTGTACATGTATTTTGACAAGTTGATGTGCACGACCACCAAAACATGCTTGGAGATTAGCGTAGATACTATGCATCAACATGTTACTGGCCCGGTCGCACCCAGGACGACCATGCACATGCTATTATATGAGTTGGATGGAGGAGCCATATCAGTGCACCTAGATGCAACGAAGGCAAGAGTTCTCTTCAGCAAGATGTCACCATTGAGTGCACGGACACCATCATGGATGACCAAGCTTGGCATCAGCTCACCACCTTTGACCATCACAAGGATGTCAAAGAGTTTGTCTCACCACAATGGTCTGAGTGTCAGTGATGTCTTTCATGGCTTGCTCAAGCCATTTTGTCTCACATGGGCACATGTGCATTATAATGTAACGTCTTGTCAAGTGGAAGTTCAAGTTTCGATAGTTGAATGTAACAATCATAGAGTAGTTGAAGATTTTTCAGGGTAGGTGAACGGTCACAAAGGAGAATGTCAAGGTTCACCCCACCCTTTGCTATAAATAGTCCCTCATAACTCATTGTAAAGGCTTTTGGTTAGCCAAGATTCCAATAGGAGTATCTTAGAGAAATCTTGGACAATATTGTAATGAGCCTTGGCTTCTCCACTGTGCAGAGCTAGTATATCTCTTTGGAGGAGAAGGTGGTTTTGGCTATAATGTTCCGCTATCGGAACTAGTGGTTGGAAATGGATGTATTGTATGACTGGAACTTAGACTTTTTAATATAACAGAGCCAACATGTTTCATGCATATGTTGTATTGTATTTCAGCTATCTTGAGTACTCTAAATGATATATGCATTTGTTTGCTTACACATGCATGTGTAGCTATTTTTTTGTATATGTATGTACAAATCTTACTGAAATGTGTCGTTGGTTTAACCATCACTTTTTATTGCTAGCTAACTTGCCTTCCATGTTGTGGTGCATCTTTTCTCGTTTGTTCCCTTCTTAACTCTGTCTTATCACAGGTTTCCAAGGGGCGCACTCACCTCACCCTCCATGTGTTAGAACCTCTCATGCACCTTCCTTGACTTATTGCATATGTCACACCCTTGCTACCAACAGGGACATCTTACTTTCCTTTGTACGAAACTACGGTCAAGGCAATATCGTACAACCCACTGCTGGGACTCCTACAAGAAACGATCTGAGGTCTAATTGGGACTTCTTATCGGGGAGGTCCCCTGACATGTTGGTGGGTCTAGCACCGTCAACAGGATCTCATGGGATAAACCAAGACATACCCAAATGAGGATTCTAGAGGTTAAGCCACCTTCATCCTCAAACTATTGTGATATTACTGAAACCAATCCCGAGATCACAAAACAAATCAACATTGGATGCCTCAAAATTCCTTCACCATTCCTTGAGGAATTTTCCTGTCTCCACCCACCTTGTGATGGATTCCTAGAGAAAACCATCTCCACCACCAACTCTTGGGATTTTCTTGAGACCACCTCACCCGATTCCAAACCCTTCCGGCAATCCAAAGCTCAACCAAGAATGAATCCCATCACAACATGGCTATCCAAGAAATGACAAGGAAAGGCTAGAACTGTTGTCAAACTGGGAAAAACCCATGCCAATGATAAAAAATGAACCAATAACCACATGTGTGTACCATGCATTCACATCCCAGCAAGGAAACTACACATGCAACATGTTACCTGTAAAATATTCATGTTGAATTTGTTGATTCATCTTTCTCCTTGCACTCCCTTTCTTTTATTTTCTTTCCCTTTTCCTTCCTTTGATTTCCTTTTCTTCCCTTTCTTGGTCTCTCCTCTTGGAGTTCTCTCTCTCTATCTCTCAAATTGATCCAAGATAAACTGACAAAAATATGTGAATTGTTTCTCTAATGCCTTTTTATCATTGATTTCCCATTTTCTTTCATTTTCCTTTGTTTTCCTCTAACTTCCCTTGCATGCAAATTTGTGTCTCTTCATCTTCATTTTATCTTAATTCCCTTTATTTCTCATAATTAAATTCCAATTATTGTGTCTTTTCCTTTATCAATGCCTTTTCCAATTTCCATAGCCATTAATAAACTACAAGTGATGCCCACTACAATGTTTTCCCAACATTCAACTTGGAATGTGTGTCCCATGACCTCGGTCTTATTATTTTGCCTTTAATATCCTTTATTACATGAAACTTTAACCCAAGATTGTTACAAACCCCTCCCCCTTGGGGGAACACCGTCCTCAATGTTCTATGACACCTATGACCAACAAAATGCTAAAAACAAAACATATTGCCTATGGAGATTTATAACATAGCTTGATGCAATATTTACAATGACATCCTGCTGAAAAATAAATAAACATACCACTTATTGGAGATTTATAACGCATCTCATCACAATTTTACAATAAAAACCACAAACACACACACACACACACACACACACACACACAAACACATATCAAAAACTCATTTTATTGAACCAACAAATAATGAAGGATACAAAGCCCACATTTGATCAGCCATATCCCATGTCGCTTCATCGGGCCCAATGTGCTTCCACTGCACTTTGACTTGCTCTATTACTCGGTTCTGGAGCATGAGTTGTTTCCACTACAATATGCACTGAGGCTATGGCTTGAACTCTCCCTCTGGTTCCACCTATAATACAAACTAATCAATCACATGGTTAGCATCTTGCACATATCTCTTAAGTAATGAAACATGGAAAACATCATGGACTTTCACTATTGGTAGCAGTGCAAGTTTGTAGGCCACTGTTCCAATCCTCTCAAGGATATCAAAAGGCCCACAATACCGAGGTGCCAACTTGGCACATGACCCAATCCTCAAGGAACTCCTCTTGGGCTTGATGCGCAAGTACACATGCTCCCAAACTTGAAACTCCTTGAATTCTCTATGTTGATATGCATAACTCTTATGCCTGTCTTGTGCTACCTTTAAATTCCTCTTAATAACCTACATCTCCTACTCCATCTCAGCCAACATATATGGTCTAATCAATACCCTATTCACTAGATCACTCCAACTAATGGGAGTATTACAACTCCACTCGTAAAGAGCCTCAAATGGACCCACCCTCAAGGATTCCTGATACCCATTATTATATGCAAACTCTATCAGTGAAAGATACTCCTCCCACTTCCTCTGCTGATGCATGACATACATCCTCAACATATCCTAAGGAATCTTGTTGACCCTCTCTGTCTGTCCATTTGTTTGTGGATGATAAGTTGTACTAAAAGCCAAATGTATCCAAAAACCTGCAAACAACTCCTTCCAAACCTTGGAAATGAACTTCGTATGTCTATCTGATATGATCTTCTTACGAACACCATGCAACCTCATTATCTCCGAGATGAAGATCTAAGCTACCTCACTTGTTGAATTCGTAGACTACACTGCAATGAAGTGAGCTACCTTGCTCAACATATCAACCATAACCATGATGGAATCATGTTTTTTCGATTTCCTCAACAACCCTATAATGAAATCCATGGAAATTACATCCCATTTCCATTATGGAATCATAATAGTCTGTAATATACCAGCTGGGTGCTTACACTCGCTTTTCACCTGCTAACAAACTCAACCTCCTCTTTCTTTAAATTCGGCCAATGATAGAACTTCTTAATAGTTATCAAAGTCTTTTGATATCTCGGGTAACCTAAATATGGATTGACATGAAACTCGCTCAAGATAAGCTTCTTCCACTCACTTCTCTCTGGCACATGAATCTTGTTCCTGAATCTAACCAAGCCATCTACCGTGAGGTGATACTCCTAATCTCTATCACCTTCATCCTATTGTTGCAACCTCAACTTCAGCTACTGGTACCTATCATCATGCTACCCTGCCTGTGAGATCCACTCCTACAAGTTTTTCCTATAAGAGCTTATTTTTGAAATATGATTCACCTGCACTCTCCTACTGAGAGCATCTACAATCATGTTCTCCTTTCCCTTGATGTTTCTAATATTAAAGTCAAACTAATTAATGGTATCAGACCATATATTTTGCCACAATTTTAGATTGGGTTGGTTAAGTAAGTACCTCAGTCCACTATGATCACTCATCATGACAAACCTCTTGTCCATTAGATAATTCCTCCACATCTTCAAGGCATGAATGATAACTGCCAACCCGAGATCATGAGCCACATAGTTATGTTCATGCTCATTTAGCTTCCTTGACTCATATCATACCACCTGTCCTTCCTGCATGGGGACTCCACCAAGTCCTTTTTTGCAAGCATTCGTACAGACTAGAAACTCCTTATTAGGATTAGCAATCTTTAAAACTGGAGCATTTGTAAGAAAATGCTTGAACTGCTCAAAATTGGCTGCACACTCCTCATTCCATTCAAACTTCTTTCCTTTCCTCTGCAAAGATGTAATAGGATAGGAAATACTTGAGAAGTTCCTGATGAATCTCCTATAATATCATGTTAGTCCCATGAATGATCTGACCTCATCCACATTCCTAGGATTTGGCCACTCCATGGTAGGTTTAATATTTTCTAGGTCTAGTATTATCCCTTCCTTGGAAAGAACATGTCCCAAGTAGTGAATTTGAGTTTGAAAGAAACTATACTTGCTAAGCTTGGCATACAACTGATGCTCTCTCAACAATCTCAACACTGTTGCCAAGTGCTCTGCAAGCTCCTCCTCATTCTTGGAGTATATCAATATATCATCAATGAACATTATCACAAACTTGTCTAGGTAAGAATGCAACACATTATTCATCAAACACATGAAGGTGGTTAGATAATTGGTAAGACCAAAAGGAACCACCACAAATTCATGATTTCCATACCTCATTCGGAATGAGGTCTCGTAGATATATTCTTCTTTGATGCACACTTGATAATATCCTTATCTTAAATCAATTTTTGAAAACACTACTGCTCCCTTCAGTTGATCAAACAAGTCATCAATATATGACAACGGATACATGTTTTTGATGTTCACCTTGTTCAACTTCCTGTAATCAATGCACAATATGAGAGTACCATCCTTCTTCTTTACAAACAACAATGGTGCACCCGAAGGCGACACACTTGGATTTGTGTATCCCTTATTAAGAATTTCCTTAAGCTACAACTTCAATTCCACCAACTCTGGAATGCTCATCCTATAAGGTTCTTTTTATGCTAGTGCTACTCCTAGTACCAACTCAATAGATAAATTTGCTTCCCTATGAGATGATAACTCTGAAATATCTACAAGAAATACATCCTGAAACTGCTACAAAATAGGATACATCTTCAAGACTTCGTCATCCTCAAAATATTTCCCCTTTTCACTGGAAACATGCACTGCAAACAATACACACCCTTTCCTACAACTACACTTAGCCTGCATGGTTGTAACCATTCTCACTGATGTAGGCTTCTTCTTTCCCTGCAAGATTCTCTTCTCTCCATTATCATCCAGACACTTAATAGCCTTCTCATAGTAGTCTACCTTGGTCATGTGAGTAAAAAACCAATCCATGCCCAAAAGCATACTATATGATCCTAAAGGAAGCACATTTAGATGTGTTGATGTAGGCATACCATTCAGCTCAAATGCACAAGCTCTCACCCAATGATGAACTCTTTTCTTGGTCCATGTAGCCAACTACACCAACCAAGGCTCTACATGCACTTCTTTATTCAATCCATACATATCAACCAGGTCAGGACTAACATAACTATAATTAGATACAATATCAATCAAAATGGAAACAAATCAATCATGGAGCTTACATTCCATCTCAATAATGGATTCCTAATGATCCACCTACCTGTTATCAAGTGTTACAGAGATTCAAAGAATGATTTTACCAACATCCCCAATTGTCTGCGCCTCCTAAGCACTATGTATTTGTGGCCTTCAACCCTGGTAAAATGGACTCCTTCTTTCGATGATATTTACCACAAATACAACACTGCAATGGTTCTATGCCACTACCTTTATTTTTTTTCTCTCCAAGCTAAGGTCCATGTCCTTTCTTAGCTGCATTAAACTTCTTTTAAGGAGCCACATTTTATTTCTCCCATGCATCTTGATGTCTTCCTCGCTTTTGAGGCCATTTTCCTTTAGACTTCCCATTCCCTTCCCAATCATGCTTAGGCTTAGACTTGCACTTTGACTGCTCATAACAATTCTTCAATTTCTTGATGACTTCCTCCAATGACCAAGGCTCATCATACTCAATCCGATCCTTGAATGCTAATGGTAGTCCACTAATGAACCTTTGAATCTTTTTCTTCTCATCCCTGAGATAAGGCACATACTTCAACAACTCTAGAAATTTGGTCATGTACTCTTCATCTGTCATGGAACCCATTTTCATCTCATAGAATTCCTTTGCCTTTCTATCATAATATCTCTCAGAAAAGTACTTCTTTCTAAAGAGTCTTTTAAATTCATTCCAACTTAACTATTCTACCTTGATGCCTCTGACACGCTTCACATCTTCCAATCAGATATATGCCTTTCCTTTGAGACTAAAGATCACTATCTTGGCTTTTATATTATTTGAATAATCATGCAATCCGAAGAACTTCTTCATCCCAACCAGTTATGCTTTTGTATCTTCTCATTCCTTCATCTCTCCATCAAATGTAGGAGGCTTGAATTTCTTGAACTCGTGTGGAAAATACTACTTCTCACTCCTATAAGGATGATGGTGGTGATGAAAATGATGTCTCTTTGAAATAGAACTAGAATTGAACCCATAAGCACTACCTTTCTTGTTAGTTGTATCCAACCATCTGCCACCTCTGACTGTATCATCTTTGTCCAACCTGTATCCTGATCAAGACCTGCTACCATATGCCCCATTGTTCCTTTCCAACTATCCATGACTAATCCTTAGTTGTCTCTACCTTTGCAAATATGATACGCTCCAAAAGACCACTAAATTAACCTCGAATTTATTTTCTTGAGTTCTGGAAATCCTTTCTCATGTCTCAAGTAGTCTGTTATTATCTACCTTTAAACTTATGATTTTTGCATTCAAACTTCTCAATGTATATGTTATATCAAGAGAATACTCATCTCCTTGTTGCTCAACTGATCTATAAGGAGAGTCACATGTGTTAGCCTCCTGTTGCAACAGGGTTTCATCTTTCATGATTGACATTTTTACATACCAAATATGTCATACTTGGCAAGCTGTAGTGTTCCATATTTCCAGAAGAGACCAAAGAAGAAAGCCATGAAGTGTGCTAGTCCAAATGCCACTGCTGATTCCAATTTTGATGAGTTGTTCCAGTTTTGAAGAGTTTTCATTTAAGGGAGGTCCAAACAGTTTAATCTTGGTCTCCCTAGGTTTCAATTTCCTGTTTTAGAATATAGAGAATGTATCTATCCAAACAGTTTAATATTGGCAGATTTGTAGGTAGGTAGAGAATCAAAGGGACCCAACTGCTTAATGTGGGCCCTGGCAGAAATAAGTGTAGATTTAGATAGGAAACATTCAAAAGAAAAATTTTAAAGCTGGGTCTGCAAGTCTAAGTGCACCTAAATCAAAAGAAGGAAAAATGTTAGGTGAATAGGCCGGGTAGGTAGCTGTGTGGTTGCAGAATGATGATTTATGATCAATTTTGTGTTACAAAGTGTTTTATCTTTTCAGATCACAGTTATCAGGCGGTTTTCATCTGAAGGAGCTCAAGCTGGACATCACTAACTCCCCCTTCTTCTAATTCCCCAAGTCACTTACTAATTTCCCCAAAGAGGTCAAGATCTGCTTGATTCCTCTTAGTTTCATCATTCTCCATGTCATTTGTCCTGGTGAAGATCTGCTTCACTGAAGGATTTTTATTTATTTATCATCTATAAGTCATTTTTCCCTCAAGGATTAGCCTAAGGTCCCCCACCTTAGCGCCTACTTATCATCTCCATATTAACTACTAACTCTAGTATATAACTCCCTATCAGTTTTCCCCCTTCCCCTACTAAAACTATGTATATAAAACTCCCCTATGTAAATATCCCCTCCCTGGCAATATAGCCATATTTCTTCTAAGTCAGGGAAAAAGCAGTCTATCTGGGGCTGTTTTTAGCCCATCCGAGTCATAGCAGGAGTTAGATGACACCTGGTCATGCTAACAACCTCTCCCCTAGCCCCAAAACCCTCAAAAACCCACATTTCCACCCTTATGCTTAAGTCCCGAGCGTAAATACATTAACCCGCCCGTTTATAATCCCCATAACCTGCATAAACCATAGTTTTACCCCCCCGCCGCACTGTATTAAAATTGGAATATTCCATGTATATTCCCGCCCCTTATCCCTCCATCGCCTCGTCCTTGCCGCCAACCGTTAGATCGCCCGCCCCACAGATCTACGGTGGGCGGGCCTTCCTGTCTCCCAATGCGCCCGAAGGATAGTGTCCGGGAGATGGGCGGTATTGCCGCTCTACTCCCGCCACGCGTCGCCTTCTGGGCTATGGCGAAGCCCCCTCCCCCGAAACCACCTCTGTCCAAAGGCGGTGCGCCCCAAAACCGAAAACCGCCTCCTACCCAGTGACGTCACTCACTTTCGTCACCCCCTGCCCAGTCACCATGACACGTCATCTACCTGCGTGGCCTCCTGCCACTGTACCGCTGAGTCACCCTCCCATGCATCCCGCCATGTCATCATGCTGACGTCATCCCGCCACATCATCATGCTGATGTCACCACTAACGTCACCCGCCATACGAGGTCCCACCTGTTGACATCATGCTGATGTCATCATCAGTTTTTGGCGCGAAGGGCGAAAATCGCACTCTGGAGCCCCGGAATCAATTTCTGAGGCAGTTTTTGATGCGCGATTTGCACCTAGCGCGGTGCAAATCGCGCATCGTTGGATAAATTAGGCCAAAATGGGGAATCTTTTGGGGAATCGTTTCATCACGCAGCCCCCAGCTAGCCCGAAAGGCGCCGAATGACCCGTTTTTCTTCGCGAAGCATGCAGAAAAGAGCAGAAGATAGTTCCAGAGGAAACAGAGGCTGAACAACGGCCATTAACTTGTGATTAGACCCACAACGAAGGAAAGAAGCAACCCAATTCATTTGTCAGAGAGTATCAGAGGAAAGAGAAGCAGCAAAATGTACCTGTTAAATTGTTTAATAGAAACCTTGAGTTCCCAAAGCAGGTTAACATTGAATGGCCGCCAACAAAGTCAAATCAGACGGTGAAAGCCCATCCCTACCTTCAAATCACAGCTAAAACATTTAAGGCAGCCAAATAGCACAGAGCAGAGACCCATGCTCAGTTATTGCAAAAACACTACACCAAGCCACCAAGGACAACATAATTTATTCAGTTTTGATACGGTCGCCCTCAGCGCAGCCCAAGATATTTTCATGCATTTATTTCTGATAGGATTAGGTCAATTAATCATTTTTTATGACTTGTTTAGGTCAAGATGTAATAAAAGCAATTGTAGAGAGTTTTTCCCTATATATACCACCCTCTACATTGTTACAAGGGTTGGTCAATTGAGAATTTTCACTAGAGACTCGCATTGTATACCTGAGTTTTTCTATAATCAAAGATTGCTGAAAGCTTGGAGAGCAAACTGTCTGTTGTAAATGAATGTTTTGAAGATCTGAAGATGGAATTCTTGTGCTGCAGCCTGAAGCAATAAGTGCATCTTACCTCTGTTTTATTGTTTACCACTATCTAAATAGCAGAAAGAAAGAATAGCTTAGAATTTGTTTAAATACACTCTATGCTCAATTTCTACTGTTTCTTTATGTTTTCCTCCGAATGAATTGGGTACGAATATGAATTCCTTCTGGCTCATATTTACCCCGATTCACCTGTGTGTGCCAATTATCTAGGGATTCTTCACTGCCCCTAGGTAGAGCCCTATTACCTCCCTTGTTTAAGTTGATTGAGAGATTCTTAACTGCCTCTCTTTCCTTAACATTCTCTCCATCCTTTAAACCTAAGACATTGTCTCATGTGCAGCTATCTTGCTCCATTTTCCCTTATTGTGACCAAGAAAACGCACCAGCAGTCCTCATCCTCGACTCCACACCCAATGGTTTGAAACTTTCAGATTATGCTTTGCCTCTCGACCTGAAAACATCAATTTTCCCACCACAACAAAACAAAAACCCTCTGAACTCAATACCTAGCCTAAAATCATTTTCAACAAAGCTAAATCTAGAAGAGAGAGCCCTCTCTGATTGCAGGTGGGCTAGAACCTGCAATCCAAAGTTGGTCTGTGGTTACCTCGGCCATATCCTTTTCTGGAGCTTAAGGACAACCTGAGTGATAACATAATGGCAACTCCACTGGGGAACTTTCCTCAAATAATTTCACAAAGAAGGTAAGAACGCTCCGCTGAAACCATAAATCAATCTTTCCAATTGCTGTTTATCTCTTAAAACTACAGATGAAGCCTGAGTGTCAGCCAGGAAGCCTTTGAAACTGTTTTTGTTTTACATTAACAGAAGTAAATAAAAGCTGCTTCAGTCAATCTTCATGCTAGTTTTAAGCTATACACAACCATTCCAAAATTTGATCTGTCCCTTGTTAAATTACAAAAATATTCCCATAAAAATACCCAAAAAACAATTCGGAAGCTGGCTCCCAAGAAGAATCCACGATATACAAGGTCAAATCCAGACCCAGACCCTCTAGCTGTTTTTGACAACCCTAACATAATCCCAAAAATCCTTAGGAAGCAAGAAAGACAGGAAAATTTTGCTGATTTGAGTCTTGAAACAGCTTACCCTAGCTGTGTTCCAACTCCTGTCAAGGTTTTATTTCGTTCAACCCCTGTTTCCCCTAGTCCATCATCCACATCTCGAACTCCTCCTTCCACACCTCCATTCGCTGCACATACTACCACTGCTGTTGTTTCCAGCGTTCCAGTTACTCATGTTATCCCAATTATCCCTGTCGTCCCAGTTGTTCCAATTTATACCCGTTGTTCCACTTATCCCTGCCAATATGGCTAATAGATATGCACCCCTGCAATTACCCGCTAATGCTGGGGCTTTACCTCAAGAGTACCAATCGAAAATTAGATATTTTGATTCCACTGGTCCTTTCACAACCATTCAGCATACCAAAAAGATGCAAGACTATTTTGAAAACTACGAAATATATGATGATAGCGTGAGAATGAGAATTTTTGTTCAGAGCTTAACAGGTGATGTAAGAACCTGGTTCAGATCACTTGCTGCAAACTCCATAACCACCCCAGATGAGCTTTACCAATCCTTTACCAACAGATGGGAGAAAAATAAAGACCCCTTGCACATACTAGCTGAATACGATACGATTAAACAAGGTCCTCAAGAGACTGTTTTGGAGTATTGTGCAAGATTCAATAATGTTTACAATGAAATACCACAGAATCTGAGACCTCCCCCTGATCTTGCCTTGTAAAAATTCCCGGATGGATTCGACCCGGATATGGCATACCAGTTAAAAGAAAGAGCTCCTCAAACCCTTGCAGACATGCAAAATGTTGCTGTTAGCGTAGAAGCAAACTTAATTGCCAAGAGAAACAGAGCTAGAATGGAAAGAAGAACCACCTTTAAGGAAGAACCCTCAGCCTTTGATCAAAAGCTTGATGCTATTATCAATGGCCTACAAAGTCTGGGAAAGAGAGTAGAAAATGTTGATAGAAAAGCATCATGGGAAGGACAACGGTCTAATACCATAAGGAACCCAGATTTTAGGAAAACGCAGAACACAAATGCTGGTAGGTCTAACCAAGACCACGATATAAGACCCCCTTTTCAACATAACTATGTTGAAGGATCTACTTCTAGTGAACCCATAGAGGACACTCACATGAACCTGATGGATCTAAAGGGTGAGCATAAAACTTTCCTGTCCCAAGAAGACCAAAATCAACATGACTGTAATGAGTTTCAAACTAAATCTGGTGAGTCTTTTGATTTTAAACAAGGATATGATACTGCTGTGTATGAAGTACACAAACAATATAAGCTGAGAACTAGGACCATTGACATTTCTGAACCTAGTAAAACAAAGGATGGCAAACATCCCAACAAGACTAAAGGCAAGGCTGTCATAACAGAACCAGCTGATACAAATGTTCCAAACCCGCATCAAGTGACTGTAGACGACATAACAGAAATACAGCTTTCCAAGGATCAGCCTTTGCCACCTTCTTCCTCGAAAGAAAGCTCGAACAATGTTCCAAAAAACTTTCCTGAAACTAAAAAACTGCAAGCTATCAGTCCTCATCACGCTGATAAACAAGAGCAAATCGCAGATAGTTCAAATGAAAAGGAAAAAACTGCCATTATCAACACCAAAACTCCATTGGAAAAACCATTTAATTTAGAGGCAGAAATAGCTAAGGTAAAGATATCCATCCCCCTCTCAGAACTCGCTAAACACGATGTATATAGGCAACAAATTCAAAGATCACTTCAAATGCCAGAGGTTAAGGATGATGTAAATGTTTTGGATGATTCCCCTGAACTGCTGTTTGGTCCAGAAGTTAATGGAAAATCAACACATGGACCTATTCCACCCTTTTATGTCAGTTTGCATATACATGACCAGATTTTGCACAATGCTATGTTTGACTCAGGGGCATCACACAATTTTATGCCCAAAGCAGTTATGGAAAAACTGAATCTTGATGTTACAAGACCCTACAAAGATTTATACTCATTTGACTCAAGTCAAGTGAAATGTCTAGGCCTCATCAAAGACCTGTGTGTCTCCTTAGTTCAATATCCCAACAAGACCATCCTCATGGATGTAGTAGTTGCTGACATTCCACCAAAGTACGGTATGCTCCTATCAAGATCATGGGGAGAAAATATCCAAGGATCCCTTCAATTAGAGCTTTCCTACGCTACTATTTCAGTCTTTGGGCAACCAAAGAGACTGTACAGAGAAACGATGATGAAATATGTGGTGAGTAGTGAGAGCAAGCCTAAAATTTTTCCCATTCATTCAATCCATTATGATATGGATTCCTTTATTTTGTTTAATGATGACACGAATTCTTCAACTGGTGATGAGCCTTTGGCTCTGCAACAACAAGCGCAGACCAATGAAGAATCGGTTGCACACACTGATAAGACTATCACAATAGTTATTGCAACCAACATGCAAGAAGAACTTCCCCAAATAGAAAACGCAAATCTGCCCAATCCTAAGTTGACTGACACTTTAGGCATCAACCACAAGCAGGAAATCACATGGTATTTAGAGTTTGATGGCTCTGTCAACAAGTTAGGAGCAGGGGCAGGTGTCTGGATTCACAATACACATAACAATCGTGCGCAAGGCCATGCCTATAGACTGAATTTCAAATGCACAAATAACATGGCAGAGTATGTGGCTCTGCTGTTAGGCCTTAAACTCCTCAAAGCTCTAGGAGCTGTAAAGGTGTCTACTTTAGGAGACTCTGACTTAATCATACAGCAGATGAAAGGAAATTTTGTAACCAATGACAATAGAATAAGAGCCTATAGCACTGCTGCCACTAATATACTCAAGGCATTCACTGAATTCAAGCTTGACAAAATTTCAAGAAATCACAACATTCACGCTCACAGCCTAGCCACTTTTGCAAGTACATGTAAGCTTCCTTTTGACCCAAACCATCACTTCACAGCTGAGATAAAACATAGGCCCACTGTCCCAAACAACATTAAAGACTGGCAAGTATTCAAAAATGATGCCCAGATTAATAATTTCCTTACCCTTGAGCATGAGTTTTCAAATATTAACATCGACATGGATGCTATGAACGACTCCCAACAGCAAATAAATGAAAATCAGCAAACTGTAACCGCTGCAACAACAAAGCAAATCCTGAAACCAGCTATTTTTGACAAACAAAACATTAAACTGCTGAAACAAATGCACTTGGAAGAAATTGACAAAACAGAGGCAGAGATCATTAACTTAAAGGATAATTTTCTGCCTGCCGGTCTAACCCCACTAGAAGACATGCTTGACGCCAATGATGTGCCCAGAAAGCCAAAATTGCAACCCATAAACGCTGATATAGAGGAACACAACATAGGGACAAAAGAGAAACCCAAAATGATCAAATTGGCCAAAAATGTGCCACTTGATCAAAAGCCCAAGTACATAAAACTTATTCAAAGAATTCCAAGATGTATTTGCTTGGAGCTATGAGGATTTGAAATCCTATGACACCTTAGTGATCTAACACACCATTCCTTTAAAACCAAACCAGAAACCCTTCAAGCAGAAACTTAGAAGAATCAGCCCTATGCTTCTTCCCCCAATTGAAAAAGAAGTAAAGAGGATGTTTGAAGCAGGCATTATAGCACCTATCAGATTTTCTGAATGGGTGTCCAATCTTGTTCCTACGAGAGAAAAGACAGGTGAAATCAGACTTTGTGTAGATCTCAGAAATTTAAACCAAGTCTCCTTAAAAGACCACTATCCTTTGCCCAAAATGGACCACATCCTACAGAGGGTAGTGGGGTCATCTAGAATCTCTTTGCTAGATGGCTTTTCAAGTTTCAATCAAATACTTGTTCACCCGGATGTCCAAGACAAGACAGACTTTACCACACCGTGGGGAACATTTAAGTATGTAAAAATGCCATTCGGACTTAAAAACGCTAGTGCAACCTTTCAAAGAGCAATGGATATTGCTTTTGCCAAAGAAATACATGACTTCCTAGTTGTCTACCTTGATGACTTAACCCCATTCTCAAAATCTGATGAAGATCACCTCAAGCATCTTAGGCAAATATTTATGACATGTAGGAAATATGGCATTTCCTTGAACCCCAAAAAGTCTCTCTTTGGCCTTGAAGAAGGCAAATTACTTGGCCACATCATATCAAAAGATGGGATTAGAATTGACCCTTAAAGAATCCAAGCCATCCTCCAAATTCCATATCTAAGAAACATAAAAGAACTGCAAGCATTCCTTGGGAAAATCAACTTCTTAAGAAGATTTATCCCAAATCTAGCTGAACTGATAAGATTGTTAAGCAACATGTTAAAGAAAGATGCCAAGGTAAAATGGTCTCTTGAAACCAAGCAAGCATTTGAGAGTATCAAATCGGCCTTAACACAAACCCCTGTCCTCACCAGTCCACAGTTTGACAAAGATTTTATCATATTTTCGTTTGCATCTGATCACACAATAGCCGATGTCCTTTTGCAAAAGGATGAACAAGAAGCTGAAAAACTGATTGCATTTTTCAGCCGAGATCTAAGAGACGTCCCTTTTAAATACCCAATCATATAAAAGCAGGCCTACGCTCTTGTTAAAACCATCAAGGATTTCAGAGTCTATATTTTGTATTCACATGTGATTGCCTATGTCCCACACGCTGTTGTAAAAGATATTTTGACCCAAGAAGGATTAGAAGGCAAGAGAGGCAAGTGGATCGCAAGCATCCTTGAGTATGACATAGAAATAAAACCAACCAAGCTGATAAAGGGACAAGGTTTAGCCAAACTGATGTCCGAAACAAATTTTAAAGCCTTAGACATTAACCAGCTGGACAAGGAATCGGAGCTGGCGACTCCACAGATCAGTGAAATATTTCTGCAATGCCCTTGGTACACTGATATTTGCTTTGTATTGTTAAACCTGTGTGCTCCCCCAGGATTGTCCAGGACCAAGAAAAGATTTTTGAAAATGAAGGCTTTAAAGTTTTGTGTTATAGATGGTGCATTATTTTGGAGAAGTCATGAAGGTATATTGCTTAATTGTTTGACCATGAATGAAACTAACAATGTCATGAAAGAATTCCATGCAAGTGACTGTGGAGGACATCTATATTGTAAGTCCACTGTTGATAAAATTCTAAGGGCTGGTTTCTATTGGCCCTCTCTTTTTGCAGATGTAAAGAAGTTTGCCATGTCATGTCACAAATGCCAAATTTTTGAGGGCAAGAGAAAGCTGTTACCCCTGCCCCTAAAACCCATCTCAACCGAACAACCTTTTCAACAATGGGGTCTTGACTTCATTGGGGAAATCCATCCCTCTTCCTCAGGCCAACGCAAATGGATCCTAATAGCCACCGACTATTTCACTAAGTGGGTTGAAGCCATTCCCTGTAGGCAAGCCAATGATACCATCATTATTCAATTCCTTGAGTGCAATATCCTTTCTAGATTTGGCTGCCCCGAAAAAATCATCACTGACAATGCCACTGCCTTTAAGTCCAAAAAGATGATCAGTTTCTGCCATAAGTTCCATATTACCTTGGGCCACTCTACAGCTTATTACCCTCAAGGTAATGGCTTGGCCGAATCATCTAACAAGAGCCTCATCAACATCATAAAGAAAGTGCTGGAAGAGAACAAGAAGAACTGGCACAAAAAGCTGGTAAATGCCCTATGGGCAGACAGAATTTCAACAAAGAGATCAATTGGGATGAGCCCTTATGAGCTGGTATATGGCATGGAGGCCAGATTTCCTTCATCCCTGGGCATTCCTACTATCAAACTGTTACAAGAAATTCAGGCTGAACCAAATGACATTCAAAGAAGGATTAATCAGACCATGCATCTTCAACAAACCAGAGAAAAAGTGTATGACAGAGCTCAAATTTTGCAAGAAAAGCTTAATAGGATGTTTGATAAGAGAGCTAAGGCTGGGGATTTCAGTATTGGTGACAAAGTTCTAAGGTGGGACTCAAGAAGAGAAGACAAGGGCAAACATGCCAAGTTTGATTTTTTATGGAAAGGGCCATTTGTTGTTTCTGCTGTTCAGGGAAATAACACTTATTTTCTCAGATCTATAGAGGACGGCACTGCTGAAGAAGGCCCTGTTAATGGCTGTATGCTGAAACATTACCATGACCCCTTTTAAGGGACACTGCAGTTTTGTAGATATCTTTGTACAGTCTTATTTGTATATATCAGCACTCTGTTTTTTATTTTTATAAGCAGGCCGATTGTTTAAGGAACAACAATAAATTTTGTAAAGATACATCCAATGCAAGTATTCCAGTGCTAAAAGCTCGGTCTCTACACCAATTTCAGCAAAACAACAAGAGGAAAACTGTCACATTACAAGCAATTCATGGTAGAAAAAGAAATGTTTGCAAGCAAGCATTGTACATAATTATCAAGCATCCAGAAGAAAGCAGGCGATGCTGCACAGTTCACAGTAACTCAATTGAGGAGGTTGTTCATAGTTCAAAGCTTCACATTTTTAGCAGCCAGAACAAATGTTTCCAGTCTACAGCAACAAATAGAAAATCAAGGCAGTTTGACCTGCTGTTCTTGACTTTTCACAAGGAAAAGCCATCCCCAAGTGGAGCCACTGTTAGCCTCCTATTGCAACAGGGTTTCATCTTTCATGATTGACATTTTTACATACCAAATATGTCATACTTGGCAAGCTGCAGTGTTCTATATTTCCAGAAGAGACCAAAGAAGAAAGCCATGAAGTGTGCTAGTCCAAATGCCACTGCTGATTCCAATTTTGATGAGTTGTTCCAGTTTTGAAGAGTTTTCATTTAAGGGAGGTCCAAACAGTTTAATCTTGGTCTCCCTAGGTTTCAATTTCCTGTTTTAGAATATAGAGAATGTATCTGTCCAAACAGTTTAATCTTGGCAGATTTGTAGATAGGTAGAGAATCAAAGGGACCCAACTGCTTAATCTGGGCCCTGGCAGAAATAAGTGTAGATTTATATAGGAAACATTCAAAAGAAAAATTGTAAAGCTGGGTCTGCAAGTCTAAGTGCACCCAAATCAAAAGAAGGAAAAATGTTAGGTGAATAGGCCGGGTAGGTAGCTGTGTGGTTGCAGAATGATGATTTATGATCAATTTTGTGTTACAAAGTGGTTTATCTTTTCAGATCACAGTTATCAGGCGGTTTTCATCTGAAGGAGCTCAAGCTGGACATCACTAACTCCCCCTTCTTCTAATTCCCCAAGTCACTTACTAATTTCCCCAAAGAGGTCAAGATCTGCTTGATTCCTCTTAGTTTCATCATTCTCCATGTCATTTGTCCTGGTGAAGATCTACTTCACTCAAGGATTTTTTTTTATTTCTCATCTATAAGTCACTTTTCCCTCGAGGATTAGCCTAAGGTCCCCCACCTTAGCGCCTGCTTATCATCTCCATATTAACTACTAACTCTAGTATATAACTCCCTATCAGTTTTCCCCCTTCCCCTACTAAAACTATGTATATAAAACTCCCCTATGTAAATATCCCCTCCCTGGCAATATAGTCATATTTCTTCTAAGTCAGGGAAAAAGCAGTCTATCTGGGGCTGTTTTTAGCCCATCCGAGTCATAACAGGAGTTAGATGACACCTGGTCATGCTAACAACCTCTCCCCTGTCCCCAAAACCCTCAAAAACCCACATTTCCACCCTTATGCTTAAGTCCCGAGCGTAAATACATTAACCCGCCCATTTATAATCCCCATAACCCGCATAAACCATAGTTTTACCCCCCCGCCGCGCCGTATTAAAATTGGAATATTCCATGTATATTCCCGCCCCTTATCCCTCTGTCGCCTCGTCCTTGCCGCCAACCGTTAGATCGCCTGCCCCACAGATCTACGGTGGGCGGGCCTTCCTGTCTCCCAATGCGCCCGAAGGATAACGTCCGAGAGATGGGCGGTATTGCCGCTCTACTCCCACCACGCGTCGCCTTCTGGGCTATGGCGGAGCCCCCTCCCCCGAAACCACCTCTGTCCAAAGGCGGTGTGCCCCAAAACCGGAAACTGCCTCCTGCCCAGTGACGTCACCCGCTTATGTCACCCCCCTGCCCAGTCACCATGACACGTCATCCGCCTGCGTGGCCTCCTGCCACTATACCGCCGAGTCACCCTGCCATGCATCCCTCCATGTCATCATGCTGACGTCATCCTGCCACATCATCATGCTGACGTCACCACTGACATCACCCGCCGTACGAGGTCCCACCTGCTGACGTCATGTTGATGTCATGCTGATGTCATCATCAGTTTTTGGCACGAAGGGTGAAAATCACACTCTGGAGCCTCGGAATTAGTTTCTGAGGCAGTTTTTGTTGGATAAATTAGGCCAAAATGGGGAATCTAGAATCTTTTCATCACGCAGCCCCCAACTAGCCCGAAAGGCGCCGAATGACCCGTTTTTCTTCGCGAAGCATGCAGAAAAGAGCAGAAGACAGTTCCAGAGGAAACAGAGGCCGAACAACGGCCATTAACTTGTGATTAGACCCACAGCGAAGGAGAGAAGTGACCCAATTCATTTGTCAGAGAGTATCAGAGGAAAGAGAAGCAGCAAAATGTACCAGTTAAATTGTTTAATAGAAACCTTCAGTTCCCAAAGCAGGTTAACATTGAATGGCCGCCAACAAAGTCAAATCAGACGGTGAAAGCCCATCCCTGCCTTCAAATCACAGCTAAAACATTGAAGGCAGCCAAACAACACAGAGCAGAGACCCATGCTCAGTTATTGCAAAAACACTACACCAAGCCACCAAGGACAACACAATTTATTCAGTTTTGATACGGCCGCCCTCAGCGCAGCCCGAGATATTTTCATGCATTTATTTCTAATAGGATTAGGTCAATTAATCATTTTTTATGACCTGTTTAGGTCAAGATGTAATAAAAGCAATTGTAGAGAGTTTTTCCCTATATATACCGCCCTCTACATTGTTACAAGGGTTGGTCAATTGAGAATTTTCACTAGAGACTCGCATTGTATACCTGAGTTTTTCTATAATCAAAGATTGTTGAAAGCTTGGAGAGCAAACTATCTATTGTAAATGAATGTTTTGAAGATCTGAAGATGGAATTCTTGTGCTGCAGCCTGAAGCAATAAGTGCATCTTACCTCTGTTTTATTGTTTACCACTATCTAAATAGCAGAAAGAAAGAATAGCTTAGAATTTGTTTAAATACACTCTATGCTCAATTTCTGTTGTTTCTTTATGTTTTCCTCCGAATGAATTGGGTATGAATATGAATTCCTTCTGGCTCATATTTACCCCGATTCACTTGTGTGTGCCAATTATCTAGGGATTCTTCACTGCCCCTAGGTAGAGCCCTGTTACCTCCCTTGTTTAAGTTGATTGAGAGATTCTTAACTGCCTCTCTTTCCTTAACATTCTCTCCATCCTTTAAACCTGAGACATTGTCTCATGCGCAGCTATCTTGCTCCATTTTTTCTTATTGTGACCAAGAAAACGCACCAGCAGTCCTCATCCTTGACTCCACGCCCAATGGTTTGAAACTTTCAGATTATGCTTTGCCTCTCGACCTGAAAACATCAATTTTCCCACCACAACAAAACAAAAACCCTTTGAACTCAATACCTAGCCTAAAATCATTTTCAACAAAGCTAAATCTAGAAGAGAGAGCCCTCTCTAATTGCAGGTGGGCTAGAACTTGCAATCCAAAGTTGGTCTGTGGTTACCTCGGCCGTATCCTTTTCCGGAGCTTAAGGACAACCTGAGTGATAACATAATGGCGACTCCACTGGGGAACTTTCCTCAAATAATTTCACAAAGAAGGTAAGAAAGCTCCGCTAAAACCATAAATCAATCTTTCCAATTGCTGTTTATCTCTTAAAACTACAGATGAAGCCTAAGTGTCAGCCAGGAAGCCTTTGAAGCTGTTTTTGTTTTACATTAACAGAAGTAAATAGAAGCTGCTTCAGTCAATTTTTGTGCTAGTTTTAAGCTATACACAGGCATTCCAAAATCTGATCTGTCCCTTGTTAAATTACAAAAATATTCCCATAAAAATACCCAAAAAAAAATTCGGAAGCTGGCTCCCAAGAAGAATCTACGATATACAAGGTCAAATCCAGACCTAGACCCTCTAGCTGTTTTTGACAACCCTAACATAATCCCAAAAATCCTTAGGAAGCAAGAAAGACAGGAAAATTTTGCTGATTTGAGTCTTGAAACAGCTTACCCTAGCTGTGTTCCAACTCCTGTCAAGGTTTTATTTCGTTCAACCCCTGTTTCCCCTAGTCCATCATCCACATCTCAAACTCCTCCTTCCACACCTCCATTCGCTGCACATACTACCACTGCTATTGTTTCCAGCGTTCTAGTTACTCCTATTATCCCAATTATCCCTGTCGTCCCAGTTGTTCCATTTATACCCGTTGTTCCACTTATCCCTGCCAATATGGCTAATAGATATGCACCCCTGCAATTACCCGCTAATGTTGGGGCTTTACCTCAAGAGTACCAATCGAAAATTACATATTTTGATTCCACTGGTCCTTTCACAGCCATTCAGCATACCAAAAAGATGCAAGACTATTTTGAAAACTACAAAATAGATGATGATAGCGTGAGAATGAGAATTTTTGTTCAGAGCTTAACAGGTGATGTAAGAACCTGGTTCAGTTCACTTGTTGCAAACTCCATAACCACCCCAGATGAGCTTTACCAATCCTTTACCAACAGATGGGAGAAAAAGAAAAACCCCTTGCACATACTAGCTGAATATGATATGATTTAACAAGGTCCTCAAGAGACTGTTTTGGAGTACTGTGCAAGATTCAATAATGTTTACAATGCAATACCACAGAATCTGAGACCTCCCCCTGATCTTGCCTTGTACAAATTCCCGGATGGATTCGACCCAGATATGGCATAACAGTTAAAAGAAAGATCTGCTCAGACCCTTGCAGACATGCAAAATGTTGCTGTTAGCGTAGAAGCCAACTTAATTGCCAAGAGAAACAGAGCTAGAATGGAAAGAAGAACCACCTTTAAGGAAGAACCCTCAGCCTTTGATCAAAAGCCTGATGCTATTATCAATGGCCTACAAAGACTGGGAGAGAGAGTAGAAAATGTTGAGAGAAAAGCATCATGGGAAGGACAACAGTCTAATACCATAAGGAACCCAAATTTTAGGAAAACGCAGAACACAAATGCTGGTAGGTCTAACCAAGACCACGATATAAGACCCCCTTTTCAAGATAACTATGTTGAAGGATCTACTTCTAGTGAACCCATAGAGGACACTCACATGAACTTGATGGATCTAAAGGGTGAGCATAAAACTTTCCTGTCCCAAGAAGACCAAAATCAGCATGACTGTAATGAGTTTCAAACTAAATCTGGTGAGTCTTTTGATTTTAAACAAGGATATGATACTGCTGTGTATGAAGTACACAAACAATATAAGCTGAGAACTAGGACCATTGACATTTCTGAACCTAGTAAAACAAAGGATGGCAAACAGCCCAACAAGACTAAAGGCAAGGCTGTCATAACAGAACCAGCTGATACAAATGTTCCAAACCCACATCAAGTGACTGTAGAAGACATAACAGAAATACAGCTTTCCAAGGATCAGCCTTTGCCACCTTATTCCTCGAAAGAAAGCTCGAACAATGTTCTAAAAAAATTTCTTGAAACTAAAAAACTGCAAGCTATCAGTCCTCATCACGCTGATAAACAAGAGCAAATCGCAGATAGTTCAAATGAAAAGGAAAAAACTGCCATTATCAACACCAAAACTCCATTGGAAAAACCATTTAATTTAGAGGCAGAAATAGCTAAGGTAAAGATATCCATCCCCCTCTCAGAACTCGCTAAACACGATGTATATAGGCAACAAATTCAAAGATCACTTCAAATGCCAGAGGTTAAGGATGATGTAAATGTTTTGGATGATTCCCCTGAACTGCTGTTTGGTCCAGAAGTTAATGGAAAATCAACACATGGACCTATTCCACCCTTTTATGTCAGTTTGCATATACATGACCAGATTTTGCACAATGCTATGTTTGACTCAGGGGCATCACACAATCTTATGCCCAAAGCAGTTATGGAAAAACTGAATCTTGATGTTACAAGACCCTACAAAGATTTATACTCATTTGACTCAAGTCAAGTGAAATGTCTAGGCCTCATCAAAGACCTGTGTGTCTCCTTAGTTCAATATCCCAACAAGACCATCCTCATGGATGTAGTAGTTGCTGACATTCCACCAAAGTATGGTATGCTCCTATCAAGATCATGGGGAGCAAAGCTCCAAGGATCCCTTCAATTAGACGATTCCTACGCTACTATTTCAGTCTTTGGGCAACCAAAGAGACTGTACAGAGAACGCTGATGAAATATGTGGTGAGTAGTGAGAGCAAGCCTGAAAATTTTCCCATTCATTCAATCCATTCTGATATGGATTCCTTTATTTTGTTTAATGATGACACGAATTCTTCAACTGGTGATGAGCCTTTGGCTCTGCAACAACAAGTGCAGACCAATGAAGAATCGGTTGCACACACTGATAAGACTGTCACAACAGTTATTGCAACCAACATGCAAGAAGAACTTCCCCAAACAGAAAATGCAAATCTGCCCAATCCTAAGTTGACTGACACTTTAGGCATCAACCACAAGCAGAAAATCACGTGGTATTTAGAGTTTGATGGCTCTGTCAACAAGTTAGGAGCAAGGGCAGGTGTCTAGATTCTCAATACACATGACAATCGTGCGCAAGGCCATGCCTATAGACTGAATTTCAAATGCACAAATAACATGGCAGAGTATGAGGCTCTGCTGTTAGGCCTTAAACTCCTCAAAGCTCTAGGAGCTGTAAAGGTGTCTATTTTAGGAGACTCTGACTTAATCATACAGCAGATGAAAGGAAATTTTGTAACCAATGACAATAGAATGAGAGCCTATAGGACTGCTGCCACTAATATACTCAAGGCGTTCACTGAATTCAAGCTTGACAAAATTTCAAGAAATCACAACATTCACGCTCACAGCCTAGCCACTTTTGCAAGTACATGTAAGCTTCCTTTTGACCCAAACCATCACTTCACAGCTGAGATAAAACATAGGCCCACTGTCCCAAATAACATTAAAGACTGGCAATTATTCGAAAATGATGCCCAGATTAATAATTTCCTTACCCTTGAGCATGAGTTTTCAAATATTAACATCGACATGGACACTATGAACGACTCCCAACAACAAATAAATGAAAATCAGCAAACTGTAACCGCTGCAACAGCAAAGAAAATCCTGAAACCAACTATTTTTGACAAACAAAACATTAAAGAGCTGAAACAAATGCACTTGGAAGAAATTGACAAAACAGAGGTAGAGATCATTAACTTAAAGGATAATTTTCTGCCTGTCGGTCTAACCCCACTAGAAGACATGTTTGGCGCCAATGATGTGCCCAGAAAGCCAAAATTGCAACCCATAAACACTGATATAGAGGAACACAACATAGGGACAAAAGAGAAACCCAAAATGATCAAATTGGCCAAAAATGTGCCACTTGATCAAAAGCCCAAGTACATTGACTTATTCAAAGAATTCCAAGATGTATTTGCTTGGAGCTATGAGGATTTGAAATCCTATGACACCTTAGTGATCCAACACACCATTCCTTTAAAACCAAACCAGAAACCCTTCAAGCAGAAACTTAGAAGAATCAACCCTATGCTTCTTCCCCCAATTGAAAAAGAAGTAAAGAGGATGTTTGAAGCAGGCATTATAGCACCTATCAGATTTTCTGAATGGGTGTCCAATCTTGTACCTACGAGAAAAGAGATAGGTGAAATCAGACTTTGTGTAGTCTCAGAAATTTAAACCAAGTCTCCTTAAAAGACCACTATCCTTTGCCCAAAATGGACCACATCCTACAGAGGGTAGTGGGGTCATCTAGAATCTCTTTGCTAGATGGCTTTTCAAGTTTCAATCAAATACTTGTTCACTCGGATGACTAAGACAAGACAGCCTTTACCACACCGTGGGGAACATTTAAGTATGTAAAAATGCCATTCGGACTTAAAAACGCTAGTGCAACCTTTCAAAGAGCAATGGATATTGCTTTTGCCAAAGAAATACATGACTTCCTAGTTGTCTACCTTGATGACTTAACCCCATTCTCAAAATCTGATGAAGATCACCTCAAGCATCTTAGGCAAATATTTATGACATGTAGGAAATATGGCATTTCCTTGAACCCCAAAAAGTCTCTCTTTGGCCTTGAAGAAGGCAAATTACTTGGCCACATCATATCAAAAGATGGGATTAGAATTGACCCTGAAAGAATCCAAGCCATCATCCAAATTCCATATCCAAGAAACATAAAAGAACTGCAAGCATTCCTTGGGAAAATCAACTTCTTAAGAAGATTTATCCCAAATCTAGCTGAACTGATAAGATTGTTAAGCAACATGTTAAAGAAAGATGCCAAGGTAAAATGGTCTCTTGAAACCAAGCAAGCATTTGAGAGTATCAAATCGGCCTTAACACAAACCCCTGTCCTCACCAGTCCATAGTTTGACAAAGATTTTATCATATTTTCGTTTGCATCTGATCACACAATAGCCACTGTCCTTTTGCAAAAGGATGAACAAGGAGCTGAAAAACCGATTGCATTTTTCAGCCGAGCTCTAAGAGACGCCCCTTTGAAATACCCAATCATAGAAAAGCAGGCCTACGCTCTTGTTAAAGCCATCAAGGATTTCAGAGTCTATATTTTGTATTCACATGTGATTGCCTATGTCCCACACGCTGCTGTAAAAGATATTTTGACCCACGAAGGATTAGAAGGCAAGAGAGGCAAGTGGATCGCAAGCATCCTTGAGTATGACATAGAAATAAAACCAACCAAGCTGATAAAGGGACAAGGTTTAGCCAAACTGATGTCCGAAACAAATTTTAAAGTCTTAGACATTAACCAGCTGGACAAGGAATCGGAGCTGGCGACTCCACAGATCAGTTAAATATTTCTGCAATGCCCTTGGTACACTGATATTTGCTTTGTATTGTTAAACCTGTGTGCTCCCCCAGGATTGTCCAGGACCAAGAAAAGATTTTTGAAAATGAAGGCTTTAAAGTTTTGTGTTATAGATGGTGCATTATTTTGGAGAAATCATGAAGGTATATTGCTTAATTGTTTGACCATGAATGAAACTAACAATGTCATGAAAGAATTCCATGCAGGTGACTGTGGAGGACATCTATATTGGAATTCCACTGTTGATAAAATTCTAAGGGCTAGTTTCTATTGGCCCTCTCTTTTTGCATATGTAAAGAAGTTTTCCATGTCATGTCACAAATGCCAAATTTTTGAGGGCAAGAGAAAGCTGTTACCCCTGCCCCTGGAACCCATCTCAACCGAACAACCTTTTCAACAATGGGGTCTTGACTTCATTGGGGAAATCCATCCCTCTTCCTCAGGCCAACACAAATAGATCCTAACATCCACTGACTATTTCACCAAGTAGGTTGAAGCCATTCCCTGTAGGCAAGCCAATGATACCATCATTATTCAATTCCTTGAGTGCAATATCCTTTCTAGATTTGGCTGCCCCGAAAAAATCATCACTGACAATGCCGCTGCCTTTAAGTCCAAAAAGATGATCAGTTTTTGCCATAAGTTCCATATTACCTTGGGCCACTCTACAGCTTATTACCCTCAAGGTAATGGCTTGGCCGAATCATCTAACAAGAGCCTCATCAACATCATAAAGAAAGTGCTGGAAGAGAACAAGAAGAACTGGCACAAAAAGCTGGTAAATGCCCTATGGGAAGACAGACTTTCAACAAAGAGATCAATTGGGATGAGCCCTTATGAGCTGGTATATGGCATGGAGGCCAGATTTCCTTCATCCATGGGCATTCCTACTATCAAACTGTTATAAGAAATTCAGGCTGAACCAAATGACATTCAAAGAAGGATTAATCAGACCATGCATCTTCAACAAACCAGAGAAAAAGTGTATGACAAAGCTCAAATTTTGCAAGAAAAGCTTAAAAGGATGTTTGATAAGAGAGCTAAGGCTGAGGATTTCAGTATTGGTGACAAAGTTCTAAGGTGGGAGTCAAGAAGAGAAGACAAGGGAAAACATGCCAAGTTTGATTTTTTATGGAAAGGGCCATTTGTTGTTTTTTCTGTTCAGGGAAATAACACTTATTTTCTCAGATCTATAGAGGACAGCACTGCTGAAGAAGGCCCTGTTAATGGTCGTATGTTAAAACATTACCATGACCCCTTTTAAGGGACACAATGCAGTTTTGTATATATCTTTGTACAGTCTTATTTGTATATATCAGCACTCTGTTTTTTATTTTTATAAGCAGGCCGATTGTTTAAGGAACAACAGTAAATTTTGTAAAGATACAGCCAATGCAAGCATTCCAGTGCTAAAAGCTCGGTCTCTACACCAATTTCAGCAAAACAGCAAGACGAAAACTGTCACATTACAAGCAATTCATGGTAGAAAAAGAAATGTTTGCAAGCAAGCATTGTACATAATTATCAAGCATCCAGAAGAAAGCAGGCGATGCTGCACAGTTCACAGTAACTCAATTGAGGAGGTTGTTCATAGTTCAAAGCTTCACATTTTTAGCAGCCAGAACAAATGTTTCCAGTCTACAGCAACAAATAGAAAATCAAGGCAGTTTGACCTGCTGTTCTTGACTTTTCACAAGGAAAAGCCATCCCCAAGTGGAGCCACTGTTAGCCTCCTGTTGCAACAGGGTTTCATCGTTCATGATTGACATTTTTACATACCAAATATGTCATACTTGGCAAGCTGCAGTGTTCTATATTTCCAGAAGAGACCAAAGAAGAAAGCCATGAAGTGTGCTAGTCCAAATGCCACTGCTGATTCCAATTTTGATGAGTTGTTCCAGTTTTGAAGATTTTTCATTTAAGGGAGGTCCAAACAGTTTAATCTTGGTCTCCCTAGGTTTCAATTACCTGTTTTAGAATATAGAGAATGTATCTGTCCAAACAGTTTAATCTTGGCAGATTTGTAGATAGGTAGAGAATCAAAGGGACCCAACTGCTTAATCTGGGCCCTGGCAGAAATAAGTGTAGATTTAGATAGGAAACATTCAAAAGAAAAATTTTAAAGCTGGGTCTGCAAGTCTAAGTGCACCCAAATCAAAAGAAGGAAAAATATTAGGTGAATAGGCCGGGTAGGTAGCTGTGTGGTTGCAGAATGATGATTTATGATCAATTTTGTGTTACAAAGTGTTTTATCTTTTCAGATCACAGTTATCAGGTGGTTTTCATCTGAAGGAGCTCAAGCTGGACATCACTAACTCCCCGTTCTTCTAATTCCCCAAGTCACTTACTAATTTCCCCAAAGAGGTCAAGATCTGCTTGATTCCTCTTAGTTTCATCATTCTCCATGTCATTTGTCCTGGTGAAGATCTGCTTCACTCAAGGATTTTTTTTTATTTATCATCTATAAGTCACTTTTCCCTCGAGAATTAGCCTAAGGTCCCCCACCTTAGCGCCTGCTTATCATCTCCATATTAACTACTAACTCTATTATATAACTCCCTATCACTTTCCCCCTTCCCCTACTAAAACTATGTATATAAAACTCCCCTATGTAAATATCCCCTCCCTGGCAATATAGCCATATTTCTTCTAAGTCAGGGAAAAAGCAGTCTATCTGGGGTTGTTTTTAGCCCATCCGAGTCATAGCAGGAGTTAGATGACACCTGGTCATGCTAACAACCTCTCCCCTAGCCCCAAAACCCTCAAAAACCCACATTTCCGCCCTTATCCTAAGTTTTTGTGCATAAATCGTTAAAACCCCTCTCGTAAACCCTCAAAAACCCATGTTTTATCCCTTATGCTTAAGTCCCGAGTGTAAATACATTAACCCGCCCATTTATAATCCCCATAGCCCGCATAAACCATAGTTTTACCCCCACGCCGCGCCGTATTAAAATTGGAATATTCCATGTATATTCCCACCCCTTATCCCTCCGTCGCCTCGTCCTTGCCGCCAACCGTTAGATCACCCACCCCACAGATCTACGGTGGGCAGGCCTTCCTCTCTCCCAATGCGTCCGAAGGATAGCGTCTGAGAGATGGGCGGTATTGCCGCCGTACTCCCGCCACGCGTCGCCTTCTGGGCTGTGGCGGAGCCCCCTCCCCCACAACCACCTCTGTCCAAAGGCGGTGCGCCCCAAAACCGGAAACCGCCTCCTGCCCAGTGACGTCACCCACTTGCGTCACCCCCCCGCCCAGTCACCATGACACGTCATCCACTTGCGTGGCCTCCTGCCACTGTACCGCCGAGTCACCCTGCCATGCATCCTGCCACGTCATCATGCTGACGTCATCCTGCCACGTCATCATGCTGACGTCACCGCTGACGTCACCTGTCGTACAAGGTCCCACCTGCTGACGTCATCATCAGTTTTTGGTGCGAAGGGCAAAAATCGCACTCTAGAGCCCCGGAATCAGTTTCTGAGGCAGTTTTTGATGCGCGATTTAGCTGGATAAATTAGGCCAAAATGGGGAATCTTTTGGGGAATCTTTTCATCACGCAGCCCCCAACTAGCCCGAAAGGCGCCGAATGACCCGTTTTTCTTCGCGAAGCATGCAGAAAAGAGCAGAAGATAGTTCCAGAGGAAACAGAGGCCGAACAACGGCCATTAACTTGTGATTAGACCCACAACGAAGGAGAGAAGTGACCCAATTCATTTGTCAGAGTATATCAGAGGAAAGAGAAGCAGCAAAATGTACCTGTTAAATTGTTTAATAGAAACCTTGAGTTCCCAAAGCAGGTTAACATTGAATGGCCGCCAACAAAATCAAATCAGGCGGTGAAAGCCCATCCCTGCCTTCAAATCACAGCTAAAACATTTAAGGCAGCCGAAGAGCACAGAGCAGAGACCCATGCTCAGTTATTGCAAAAACACTACACCAAGCCACCAAGGACAACACAATTTATTCAGTTTTGATACGGCCGCCCTCAGCGCAGCCCGAGATATTTTCATGCATTTATTTCTGATAGGATTAGGTCAATTAATCATTTTTTATGACCTGTTTAGGTCAAGATGTAATAAAAGCAATTGTAGAGAGTTTTTCCCTATATCTACCACCCTCTACATTGTTACAAGGGTTGGTCAATTGAGAATTTTCACTAAAGACTCGCATTGTATACCTGTGTTTTTCTATAATCAAAGATTGCTGAAAGCTTGGAGAGCAAACTGTCTGTTGTAAATGAATGTTTTGAAGATCTGAAGATGGAATTCTTGTGCTGCAACCTGAAGCAATAAGTGCATCTTACCTCTGTTTTATTGTTTACCACTATCTAAATAGCAGAAAGAAAGAATAGCTTAAAATTTGTTTAAATACACTCTATGCTCAATTTCTGCTGTTTCTTTATGTTTTGCTCTGAATGAATTGGGTACGAATATGAATTCCTTCTGGCTCATATTTACCCCGATTCACCTGTGTGTGCCAATTATCTAGGGATTCTTCACTGCCCCTAGGTAGAGACCTGTTACCTCCCTTGTTTAAGTTGATTGAGAGATTCTTAACTGCCTCTCTTTCCTTAACATTCTCTCCATCCTTTAAACCTGAGACATTGTCTCATGCGCAGCTATCTTGCTCCATTTTCCCTTATTGTGACCAAGAAAACGCACCAGCAGTCCTCATCCTCGACTCCACGCCCAATGGTTTGAAACTTTCATATTATGCTTTGCCTCTCGACCTGAAAACATCAATTTTCCCACCACAACAAAACAAAAACCCTCTGAACTCAATACCTAACCTAAATCATTTTCAACAAAGCTAAATCTAGAAGAGAGAACCCTCTCTGATTGCAGGTGGGCTAGAACCTGCAATCCAAAGTTGGTCTGTGGTTACCTCAGCCGTATCCTTTTCCGGAGCTTAAGGACAACCTGAGTGATAACAACATGAACCGTAATTTATCATTTTTTCTTGTCATCTTCGGCCTTCTCTTTCGTATAAACATGTAATGTTAGATAAACCAAATAGAAACATAACCAAATTCATACCTTACTGAAGTTTAGGGTAGGTTATTTGATCTGCAAAAATCAGTCTAGATTAGCATGATAACATAAACATATCAACATCATGCATGATAACACAAACTGTAACACAAACTATATACATGACAACCATAGCCACTGTAATGGATTCATATTAGACATACATACAACCAACATACATTCATAACAATCACATCTAGCCCATCCAGTCCAAGTATTTGAACATGGAAGCTTTGATACCAACCTGTAATGTTCCCTCCAACATTTACCCACTTTGACAAGCTCTCTAGGTTAATTGTGAGCTGCGAGTTACTATTATATGACATGACGTCCAAGTTCCAGTTATGGAAGTGGGGTCGACTAACCAACAACTTACAACCATCCCTCAGGGACTACAGACCACTCAGGAGCCCGCAAATCACCCCAGGTGCTCAATCCCTGAGCTAGAGCTCTTTTTCACAAGCTAAACTCCCTAAATGCACCCTTGACACTTTGTGCATGTGGTTGGAAGCCTATAACCACAACCATAAGCCTTCCTACATGTAGTTATGGCCCAAATTCCTCATTTCAGAGCATGTGGTCATGAGATCTATGCCACTATTTTAGGCAAGCCTCCAGACCACTCCCTAAAACTTTCCAGAATCATAAATAACATGATAACAAGGCTAACCATTCAAAATTTGAACAAGAACTTGACCAAAACATGGCTAGTACATGATAGAAATTTCGTCAAACACATGATAAACATATAAGCTACCGATCATGAATTCTGGTCATAAAATTTTAAACCTCATCTGAGAATCACCAAGAAGGCTCAATTCCCTCTCAAGCTAACTACAACAACACTTGTTAGCCCATGCATTCATAAACCATTCAATAAACTATCAAATCATGAACAAGAGAGACAACTATAGCACATCATATAACCAGGTATATAACCAACAAATAATCATAATAGAAACCATGACAAATTAGCCATAAAATCCTCATAACAACAAGTACTTGTGCTCATTAATTACATGAAAAGAATATCCCATATTAAATTATGCAAAAGCCAACCAAGTCAAGGACTTCCATGTACCACCTAACCATAGATTGGGCTGAACCAAATCTTTCTTTCAACCAGTCACCCTCATGCCATATTTCAAGCATGAATGTGGGATCTCATGTGATAAACCAAGACATAAGGAGACAAGGACTCTAGAGATTAAACCACCTCCACCCTGAAGCTACCATGATCTCACCTAAACTAGTCCCAAGGTCACAAAACAAACCGATCTTAGATGCCTCAGAATTCCTTTACCATACCTAAAGGAATTTTCTTGTCTCCACCCACCTGTGGAGGGATTTTCGGAGAAAACCATCTCCACACCCAACCTCTGGGATTTTCCTGAGATCACCTCACCTGGTCCCAAAACCTTTCGGAAATCCAAATCTCAACCAAGAATGAATCCCATCACACCATGGTTATCCTATAAATGGCAAGGCAAGGCTTACACATTGAGAGATTTGATTCATCTCCCATCTTGGTAGATCTAGAATTAAGATGGATCTATTCTAATTTTAAACAACACACTAATAAAATGTTTTGATTGTAAGAAATTTTAATTTTCATTTATTTTGTATAACCTATAAAAAAAAATTGTTATTAATATTTTTTTAAATGTTACATCTCTTTCTCTCTATATATAGACACATTATATTAATTATTTTTATTATTAATACTTTTTAAAATATGACAATTCTTTATCATATATTGAATTAGAAAGAACTTATTAATGGAATAAGAACATGATTTCTCTCCATATATGATATGATATTAAATTCTTTTACTCAACGTGCATATTGTAATATTTTAATTATAACCAACGTTAAACTTACATCTCAATTGAGCATAAAATAAAGTATACATCATATATTGTCAATAATATTATTTTTACATGTCATTTGTAAATGCCATAATATAGGAATTACTATCTCACTCATACTAAAAAGCAAATTAAATTTCTTTTATTTTCAATTACTTTATCTTTCTATATAAAGTTTGATATAAAATTAAGGTGGAAATTGAAGTATAAGTATTATTTTATTTTTTTAGATTTAACATTAGTAATCATAATATTTTTAAATTTCATATTAAAATTTAGTTAATAGGCATATAAAATTTAATACTTATAAAAAAAAATATCATACATATCAAATTAAAAAATTAAATTAATAAAATTATAAAACATATCAAAGAAATATGCCATACACACACAAATATAATTGTATGTATTATAAGAGTTTTAGTATAATTAAAAATAAGAATATTTATATATATGGAGATATAAAATATATGTGTAATATAAATAGTATTATAAAAATCAATAAAAATCTATCTTAATTTCAAATATATTATTGTGGAAAGGGATCAAGTTTTTTGAGGTACAAACCTTTCTTCAAGTTTAAAACTCAAAAGGATGTTCACATTTTGAGAAATTTGATCTCTCTTAACATTTAGTAAATCATGAATTAAGATGAGTCAATGATAATTTACAAATATAGATATGTATATATCTATGTGTATTTATACACATAGATATCTATATATACATTTATGTAAATATACAGATTCCAAAATTTTATTTAAAATTAGATTCTAATCTTGATATTTACTCACCATAATATAGAATTTAACCAAAAAATTATTCATCATTTAAAGTAAGATTCTAACCCTAAAATTTATTAAGATAAATAAGAACTTAAAAAATTGACCCTAGACTTTATAACAATAAGTAATTTTTAATGTAGGTTTAACCTTTATTTTTAAAATAATATCATTGCATAAATGATAAAATAAAATCATTCATATATATTCTAGTTCTTCCACTTGTTGTTTTCTTTCCACACAGGGGGTCACGGGAGTGCACAATCATTAGTCCTAAACTGCAATGCCCATTGTTTCTCTACACCAATAAAACTTCTCAGTGCTCACATACTTTGTCAATTTATCTGCAACATTCTTCAAAGTGTCCACCTTTACGAGAAACACCTTTTTGTCTTCAACCATATCTCTTACAAAGTGATATTGAAAATCAATGTTCTTTGTCTTCGAATGATAAGTAGGGTTCTTTGCTAAGAAAAATTCACTTTGGTTGTCATAGTCTATCCTTATAACTTGTTGTACCAACCCCATACTTGAACACAATCTCTACAACCAAACTACTTCCTTGATTGCATGAGTGGTTGCCATGTATTCAACCTTTGTAGTTGAAAGTGCCCCTACAGACTCTCTTGCTCATCCAACTGAATGCTCCTCCAAATAGGTTAAACACATACCCACTTATAAATCTTCTTTGATCCAAGTCTCCAACCTAGTATGAATCAACAAAGCCACGTATGTCCAACACTTTGTCTATTCATGGTGTTCCTTATTAGCGCAAATACTTGAAAACCTGCTTCATTGTTGTCCAATGGTCCTTCCCTGGTTTTGACATAAACCTACTCAATACGCCCACTGCACTCGCATATGGAACACAAGACATGTCATCTTCCTCTTCTTGTGTCCTGGGAAACTATTCAATAGATAACTTTGCACCTACAGGAATAGGAACCTTCATTGGTTTACCATCTTGTACATTTAACCTCTGCAATATTGTTTTGACATAATTCCTGTGGTTTAACTAGAGCTTATTTTTTTCACGTTCTTATTTAATTTCCATGCCTAGAATATAGTTTGTGGCACCAAGATTCTTCATGTCAAATTCAGATGACAATTGAGTCTTCAAATCCTTGATAATTTCTTTGCCATTTCCAATAAGCAATCATCCTCATATAAGACTAAATAAATAACACGATCACCAATTATTTTAAAATACACACAGTGATCCACTTTGCTCCTTATGAGGCCACGTCCTTGTATATATGTATCAAATTTTTGATATCACATCCTTGGTGACTATTTTAACCTGTACATAGACTTTCTTAACCTACATACCTTGTATTTATTACCCTTTATAGCAAAGCCTTTTGCTTGCTCCATGTAGATTTTTTCTTCTAGATCCTCATGAAGAAATGTTGTCTTCACATCCATATGTTCTACCTCAAAATCAAAATCAACAACAACAGATAAAAGTAATCTAATAAAAGCTAACTTGGGAACAAGAGAAAAAATATCACCAAAGTCAATTCCCAACACCTTGGAATAACCTTTCGCTACCAACTCAACTTTTTATTTCTACAATTTTTCTTCTCCATTCATCTTCTTCTTAAACACACATTTTCTACCAATGGTTTTCCTTCCAACTGAGAACTCCACTAGATCCCAAGGCTCATTTTTGTCTAAGACTTTCATTTCTTCAACCATGGATTTTGTTAAGAGTTTTCCGTCCTCTAAATCTGTTGCCTCCCTGACAGTTCTGGGACCATCATTAGTAATAGATAAAGAAAAACTTGAACAGAAAGAAGATGGACTATACCTCTATTATTTCCTTCTCTCTCCAACTAATCTCCTCAAAACTGGAGTGTGTGGCTCTTCCTCTTATGATTCTTGTTTTGATGTAGAGTCTGATTCTTCCTCCTTTAGTTAAAACTCTATTTTCTCCATTTATTTTTCCTTTGGTAGGACTTCATGTTTAATAACATATTTCACCTCTCTAAACACAACATCTTGGTCTTACACAATGTTCATTGTTTCTGGGTTCCAAATCTTATAACCTTTTAAACCATCCTTATACCCAATAAAGATGCGCCTTTCAAATTTACTATCCAACTTGGTTTTTTTCTCCTTTGGAACATGTACATATGCATCACAACAAAATACCCTGAGATGTGAGAGATAGGGTTTCTTACCAGTCCATACCTCATGTGGATTTTTATCCTCCAATGCTAATGAAGGTGATTTATTAAACATGTAACATGCAGTATCCACTACCTTTGCCTAGAATTCCTATCCTACCCTGGCACCACTGAGCATGCTTCTTTCTTTTTCCATCAATGTCCTATTCATTCTTTATGCAACTCAATTTTGCTGAGTTGTGTATGGAGTAGTCTTCAACCGTGATATACCACATTTCTTATAGAACTCTTTAAATTCCTTCTTGAAACACTCTACACCATTATCTATCATTAACACTTTAATCTTCTTTTTTGTTTGATTCTCCACCAGAGCCTTAAACTCTTTAGATCTATTAAATAATTTCTATTTCTTCCTAAGGAAATATATCCATGTATTCCTCGAGAAGCCATTTATAAATGAGACATAGTACACAGACTTACCCAGTGATGGAACCAACACAGGTCCAAACACATCACCGTGCACAAGCTCTAATATTCCTTTCACCCTCTTATCACCAGAGAGGAAAATCACTCGATTCTAATTCTGATATACACAATGTTCATAGAAATCGAAATCCAAAGATTAATTAGACATACCTTCTACCATACCATTACCATGCAGTATTCAAACGCCCTTCTCTCTAATATGTCCAAGTCCTTGATTCCACAACATAGCCTTTTCTCCATAGACCACTAGATTTTCTGCTCCACTTTTAGGAACTAAAGAAGTGTTGCACCCATCAATAAAAATGTTACCCATAAGATTGTACAAAGTTCCAATATGAACTCCCCACATCAATACTAGTGTTCCCCAAACCATCTTTCAGGTATATTTCTTGAACGTTGTTTTTACACCTAAATCATCCATCTTGCTTACAGAAATTAGATTTTTGGCCAATGCATGAATGTACAGAAAACCAAGAAGTGTTCTAATCCTTCCATCCTGCAACTTTTGTTTGAATTTTATGCATCCTGTGATTATGGTCTTCTTGTCGTCCCCTAGGAAGACGTCACCACCATCATATTTCTTGTACTCGCAAAACCACTCCTTATGGGGAGTCATATGAAAGGATGCACTTGATTCCATCAACCATGCCTCATGATCTAAATGTGTACTTAAAGAAGAATCCAACTACACATCCCCACCTTCATATGAGGTGGTTTTCACCTATGTAGAAGGAGCATAATCATATCCCTTTCCTTTCTCAGGAGTTGTATATCTACAGTCGTTTTATAGTGCCCTTGTTTTCCACATTTCCAGCATACCTTTACAAATTTTCGTGGATATTTAGCTCTCCCACTTGAGGAATTATTTCTATTTCTATTCTGGGACCATCCTCTTACAGACAAGACATATCCGTTGTAGCTCTCCATATTTTTCCATCCCATCTCCTCTGAAAACAAGAATGAGACTATGTCATCAAAGTTCAAGGTAGTTGTGTTGCTACCTATAGCAACAATCAGACTATTCCACGAGCCTAGTAGAGAACACAATAGACTGATGCAGTTATCTTCATCTGAAATTTTAATATCAATAAATAATAACTAACTTACCATAGTATTGAAGGTGTTTAGATGCTTTTTCATTGAGTCTTCGTCCCTCATCCTCAGGTTATATAGTTTTTTTCATAGGAACAATTTGTTTACTGGAGACTTAGATTGATACAAAGTCCCTAGCTTATCCCATAAAGCCTTTTCCATAGATTCCCCTGATACATTCAACAATACTGAATCTGAGAGACACAATTGTATTATGGTCTTTGCCTTCTCATCTAAATTCACCTAGTATTTTGTTGACATTCATGTTGCTGCCATAACTGGATCTACAACAATCCACTAATCGTTTTCCACCAATAGATCCTCCATCTTGAGCTTCCACATCTCAAAACTCTGTCCATTGAATTTCTTGATCTCTATCTTTCCACTGTTCAACATCTTCTTTCACTACAAGAATCGGTCCTGCAGATCTCCCACTGTAATAGGGTCTACCACAGGCCTGAGAAAAACCCCTTGGTAGTAAAGGCGCCCCCTTGAAGTCAAAACTGCTTTGATACCAGATGTAGGTTTTAACCTTGCACATAAATTACTTGCAAACATATTCTTAAAATATAACAATATTGAATGGCAATAACATAAAATATAGACAAATATTCTCTCCTGGAACCAAAACTGGGAAACCAAATTGATTTTTTAATATATTCCTTTCAATGTTACAATACATTAAATATACATGTTGAAGCATTCATAAACCCCAACCCATTTAACCGTGGATTAGAACAAAAGCGTAGTTCCCTTGACAAAATATACAAAAGGCCATGGGTAAAAACCTTATGCCCCAAAGCATGCACAAAAACCATGGGTAGGTCCACCCACCATCCTTGGGTCCACATAGAAAAAAAATTCATGTAGGGGGGTTGTGTCTGACACAACGTAACATCACTTGGGGTTGGTTGTGGAAGGAATATAACACATATGCAACACTAGTAATAAATCCAAAGCTATGTACCTGAATTTATATAAACAAAAATATATTTCATAAGATCATAGAGAATATAGTGCACTCATTAAACACAATGCACTCACCAATATATATATAGATATATATATATATATATATATATAGATATAGATATATATATATATATATATATATATATATATATATATATATATATATATATATATATATAGATATATATATATATATATATATATATATATATGACATACCCAGTCATATAATGTCAAGAATAGTGATACAAAAATTCCATATATAAACAAAGGGTGGCCTTTATTAAATCCAAATCAAGTTTTGTTGAAAGCTCATGCCCCTTAGGTAAGAAGATATAAGCATGGTTGTGTTATGCATTTTCACAACATTGATAATTTTTTTTTTAATAGTTAGAAAATTTATTAAGTATGGGATGGTAAGTGTGGGGATTGTCATGGAGTTTAGAAGGGAAATTAAAGCTTACTATGTTTGGGATTTATTTGGTGGATCAATTTTATGCTCAAAATGCAAAGTTGTCAGAATGGATCGAAACTAGAATGACTGCGTAGATCTCGTCATTCAGAACCCGACACAATTTGTTTCATTCAAAAGAGACATTGTATTCTCCCATAAATGTGCTCTGATCGTTTTGGGAAACAACTAAAATTTCAAAAAGGTAGTTGCAGGATTGCCCAATCAGTAGTCCTTAAAGATGAATGGGCCTACTGACTAGTCTCCGTCGGCCAATGGTGGATCGACACATGGCAGTTGACTGTGTGCATGGTTGGCACAATTTGATTGGTTAATGACATGGTGGATGTTTACTAGTTAATTGGGCTGGTGACGTGACCAATGAGAGAGAGCCACATGGCCTCCTCAGGGTGGCTAATCTTTTTTTAAGGGCGAAACTGCTGACCACATACAAGTTCTAATGAAAGGCCACACCGTCATACCAAGCATGTATCTTGTTAATTATGTGTCAGAAAAATATATTTAAGTTTTATGAACATGCCTTTTGGGGGTAGGCCAGGGCTAGCCCCAACCCTAGTCACCGCACCCATGAGAAATAAGGGATGAACCAGGGGATAAGGCTTATCCCCAACCCCATATATGGTCAAAATATTCGGTCCATAGGTGTTAATGGAAAAATTAAGTGTCCCATAAATTGCGCCGGTGATTAGCCAAGATTTTGCTCCGTTAGCTATTTTTGGGGAGGATTTGTAGGAAGGTTTGTAGATAGGTGTGACTTGTAGAACGAATTGCAAAGAAACTTTGGGAGATGATAACTTTCTCAGATTTTTGTCATTTTGGGAGAAGAAAGAGGCTAGACATGGGTTTTTGATAGTTTTGAAGCCATTGGAGCTATTGTTGAAGCCATTTGAGCACGGTAATTTGATGTAAACACCATTTTATGAGTATAACAAAAGAGGCCCAACTATTGGAATTTGGACCAAGAGATGTAGACTAGGAGGGGTGAACTCCTTCATCATTTTGATGTGTTGTGTTTGTTGTTATGGTGATGCCGTCTCATGTTTTCTGCAAAAACTGAACTTTTAATTCATGTTTATGTGTTTATGAATTTGACATAAGAGGCTTAAAAGGCCCTAATTTAATCACTTGTAATTTATCATAATCCTCAAGCAGTTTCATATACAGATCAAGGATGTTCGCATTATTTGCAATATGGAAGTAGAAGGTGGGAGGGATTATAATGAATATTGAAGGGAAAATTGAAGCGTATTATTCTTGAAGTCTTGGCATTGTTTTAAACAATGGGGTAGAAGCTTATGCTCTATGGCATGGACTCAAAATGACCAAAGGAATTAGCATGTAATTGATTATAGCGATAGAATATCCCAAAATCATTATAAAATCACATGGTACAAAATTCTAAGCCATCAGAGTACCCCATAGCTTCAATTCATGATCATAGCAAGTAGGAAGCATGTTTCTTCTCCTCCATCAATTTTTAAATGCATTGCATTAAATAACCAAGAAGCAATATGGTGGGAAAACTATGGTTCAAGTTTAAAAATTAAGGAATTAGAGGTTGATGGCACACTAAGCCAACAATCCATCCCCTAAATTATTGATCAGTACTAGGGCTTGTTTAATGGCCTTAAAGCATCACATGGAAAGATACAAGAAATACATTAGTTGTCACATACATTCCTGATCCCATTAACGATACAATCTTTATTGTAAATGTAGAAATTTCTCTATAGATCAGCTAGCTCTTATACCATGTAGAAATTCTGCAAATTCTCTACAAATCTCGCACTGAGACCATATAGGAAATCTGACTGTAGATTAACTCGATAATGCAATATACCAAAGCAAAATAATATAATCTACTTCTACTATCAAACTTGCGGAAGCTTAAAGATTGAGCAAGATCGAGTTGAACACATATAACCAGAAGAAGAAGAATCAATGCACATGAAACACAAAAAATACTCAAGGGAAATCCTCAGCTAAAAAACCCCACTATCTGTATTATCATACAAGGTGGAAATACATCAGAATTATACAAAGCCTTAGCTCTCACAGCTAGCTAGCTCTCAGTAAAATCCTTCTGGATGCTCACAGGCAACCAAAGCTTCTCACAAGCCTTCTCCTCTGCCCTCCAAGCTCCTATTTCCTTGCGCAGTTACCTTTGGGATGATCTCCTTCACCCAGTGTAACACTGCTCTCACACACTGCTCTAACACACTGTCAGAATTGCACAATCCTCAAGGAACCTTCCCTTGACTGCATGCATGAGTTTCCTTTATAGGAGAAAACATGCAACTGATAGTACACTGTGCTTGACATTTAGCTCAACTGGTTCTTTCTCAGAATATACATGCATGAGTTTCTGATGAGGGAATCTTCAGTTATTTGGGGTACACTAGTTGAGTGCATGCATGCATCAACTAACTGATAAATCACAATTAGTTCCTCAAACAGTTTGGAACTAATTTAACTGGACTTAACTCAGTAAACTGAGCTAACTAATTACAACTCAAATATAACTCAATCTTATCTCCTTAATTAAGGGATAATCCCCTAATTTAAGGGATAACTGTTGCATGACTTCAAAAAGACTTCTAACTTGAATTTCTCCAACTAATTAATCCATAATGAATTAACTAATTATTTCCAAGCAGTTGGTGAGACTAAATTCGATTTTAATTCAAGGACAAATTAAAATTAGACTATTCTGGATTCTATTTTTATCATTTCTTGTTGCTATTTTTAATAGTAAAGGGATGGGAATCCATTATCCACATGATTTAGGCATTAATCTTACTCACTTATGTCCCAATGGTTCTCATTTCTTCGACTCATTATAGATAATGGTGTTTCTTGTTAGGTAGTCTCTCATGGATTGTTAAGTCTCCCAAAAAGGTAATTAGAGTCCTTTCTTTTCATGTCCTGTTTCAATATTTTCTTTGTGTTTGGGATCTCCTAGGGGATACAACCGTTAAATAGAATCTGAAATTATAGATGCATTGAAGATTCCATAGCTATAATGACTATGGAATCCAATGTATAGATTAGTTAGTACCTCTTCAACTTCGACAATATTTGAGTGCTAAGGATTTTAGGTGAGGCACAGTCATAGTAGGAAGTGTATAACACATTCCCTTTATTAAATAAATTTGTTATATAGGTTTTCAAATGGACTCAAGGAGCTTCAAGAAATATACCATGAACTTGGAGGTCATGAGGAGAATGCCCACTATAATAGGTCATCAATTCTCATTCTATTAGTTTTAGATAACAATGGTATGTTCTATTCTTAAGAGAAATTTACTTCAATTTTCTTATAAGCCCAATATCAATTTCCATATTAGCAATCACATTAACATGATACTAAAATGCAGATAGAACATACACAATAACAGTAGAAGACAAGTGAAGACAAGAGGACACAAGATAGGGCACCATCCAGGGACAAACCCCAATGTGGGGAAACCCTTTGATCAATTCTTCTTATTTTTCTTCAAAAGTTCAATAGAGAGAAAGGGTACAATAAGTAATATTCACTTTCCCAATCAAAGTGAAATTTGTCCAGTCAAACAACAACCACAAAAATCCCTAACTAGAAAGTCAACATTGCTCTACAGGGCAGATTTTGACCTCCAAAACAACTTGGTCAAACCTAGTCAACTCAGCCTCCAACTGTCATCCAAAACAACTCAAAATAGTTCCAAAAACCTTAGTCAAACTTGGTCCACACGGTTCAATGCTACAGTCAATCCCTTCTGTATTCAACGTTGGTTAAATAATACGGATTGCCTTGACTTTTGTGCCCATAAATTCGGTCTGCCAAACATAAATTTCCTTCACAAAAACACAGTGAACAAGTCAACGCTGGTCAAAACCCTTGCTGGAATTCAGTCAACGTTGATCAACATCCAAAACAGAAAATTGTTGTCCTTTCCTTTGCACCTGTGGAGAGAGATGCTGCTTAGAAATCCATACCCAATCAGATGAGGATAGAGAGATGTGTGTAGATGAGTGAGCAAATGTGGAAGATGCTCCTTCTATTTGTATGAAAAGTTGAGGATGAATAGATGTGACCGTTGGGATTCTAAGCCTACATTAGTTTGCTGGTTGTCCTTGACAATTTGTCCATAAAAAAAAAATAAAATCATAATTCCATTTGTGCATGTCAGAATGAGATGATCTTTAGATCAATCCTACACATCTCAGAGAGAGGAATCCAATAAAAATATTAGCTACATCATATGAGGTGTCCAAGGTGGATTTTGGACCTATTTTCCAAATTTAACACTCCCTCTCAACTAGGAAGAACTCCACTTGCCAAACCATTTGACAATTAGTACCATCCCTACTCTTCTTTGTTGAACCATGAAGAAATAATGAAGAAGAAATGATCGAGAATGTGTCATACCATTCTCCACTAACCCGAAGTCAGTCTCCAAAAATAGAGAGCGTATCATACTACTCTCCACTGACTCAAAGTTAGTCTCCATTGATCCCAGATCAATATCAGACATCCTAGCATAGGGAGTACGGTAGTACATGATTCGTCCATCAGTAGTACTATGGTCCCTATCCTCGTTTCCCTACTCATTGGCCAAATGATAGATAGTTCCCATGAGTCCTAGACTTCATGGGTAGGATGTACTAGTAGGAGAAGGTGGAGCAATCATCCTTCTCATATGCCATAGGAGAAGGTGAACCACTCATCCTATGCATATCTCAACATGGGGTATCACAGGGGAAGGTGAACCACTCACCTTGTTCATCACGTACCACTAGGGGAAGGTGAACCACTCACCCTATGGTCACTCATCGCTCCAAGAAGTACCCCAAGCCCCCCGAAGTTCCCAGAGCTCAACATCCATCTCATACGGGACCCTCACAAGAGGTTCTCTCCATGAATCCAAGTCATTCACGGAAGGTTAAGCATTTGACCTTCCTTTGGGGCTTTGTAAGAGTATCTATGACCTGATCATCATTCCCAATATGATGGAGCCTTATTTCTCCTCATTGTACCATATCCCGGATAAATTGGTACTTGATATCAATATGCTTGGAGTGGCCATGAAACATGGGATTCTTAGAAATAAGAATCCTACTTTGGTTGTCACAATATATCATGGTTGTATCCAGTACATGTACAAACAGCTCACTAAATACCTTCCTCAAACAAACAATTTCACAAGAGGCCATACTAGCAGCAATGTATTCAGCCTCAATGGTGCTCAAAGCAACCGAATTATGCTTCCTTCTCATGTAGTATATTGAAGAATAACCTAGAGAGAAGCAACATACATATGTGCTTTTATTATCCACCATATTGCCAACCCAATCAGCATCATAATAGCCATGGAGCCTTACATTCCCGGTAGTGTATCTCAGTCCATAGGTGATTGTTCCCTGGAGATATCTCAAGAGATTCTTAGAAGAAATATAGTGTATGTGATGAGGTTCAACTGTAAACTGACTCAATGTGTTCACTGCAAAACATATGTCCAGACGGGACTTCACTAACAACATCAGGGCCCCCACGAGTTGACGATACTTAGAAGGATTTACCAAATCGGGCCTAGCAACACTTCCACAAAACTTCTTGAAGTTAAGTTCCATCAGATTAGTTACAGACTTGCAGTCCACCATCCCAAATATTTCAAGTAGCTTCACGATGTATTTTCATTGAGAAAGGAAAATCTCACTTGCCTTTTTCCATACCTCCAACCCTATGAAGTAATGCATCAATCCTAGGTATTTTATCTCGAATTCGGAAGCCAAATTCCTCTTACATTGATGAATAAGAGGGTATTCACCAGTCAGAAAGAGATCATCCACATAAAGTACCAAGATGAGAGGTCTATCATTCTCAATCTTAAAATAAAGGTTTGGATCAGCGTCACTTCTCGTAAATCCCAGCTTCATCAAATAGTGTCGATCCTCTCATACCAAGATCGGGGAGCTTGTTTCAACCCATAGAGGGATTGCTTTAACCTACATACATGTGTTTGACTATCTTGAACTTCGAACCCCTCGTTTTTTTCTAAATAGACTTTCTCCTTAATTGAACCATGTAAGAAGGCGGTCTTGACATCCATTTGATGCATATTCCATCCTTGTGAGGCATCAAGGGATATAATCAAACAAATGGTGGTATATTGGGAAACAGGTGAAAATATCTCATTGTAGTCCACACCTTCCTTTTGAGAGAAGCCTTGAGAAACAAATCTAGACTTGACCTTTCTAGCACTTCCATTAGCTCCATGCTTTATCTTGTAGATCCATTTCGAGGTGACAAAAGATTTGTCCTTGGGTCTAGGGACCACATCCGAGACATCATTCTTCATAATTGACTCATACTCTTTGTTCAGAACATCCTTCGAAACTTGGTGCTTTACAACTTCTTCAAATGTGGAAGGCTTAGATTGAACAATGGTGCTGAGCACCCTTGGTACCTATTTGGATTCTTACTTTCACGAAATGTCCCTCTTGGTGCAACATATCTCTAGACATCTTTGAGAGCTTCCCTAAGCCATGAGGTTCTCCTTTCTTAGGAGGAGGGCTAATGAGGGGTTGGGTCAATGGGATCCATTGGTCCTTCAACATCGGGCATCAGCTCATCCTGCGGTTCTCACTGCTTTCTTGAATCTGCTTCTTTGTCCTTCCTTGGAATAGGAAGGTTACTAATCTTCCCAAGGGTAGAATCCTCATCGAAGGTGACATCATGACTTCTCTCCACTTCTCTTTGACTAGGCACATAGATTCTATATGCCTTAGAAGTTTCATTATAGCCCACAAATGTTCCTTTCTTCCCAAAAGCATCCAATTTGCTTCTCTTTTCTTTCGGCACATGAAAATATACAACACTACAAAAAATTCTAAAGTGAGAAACATCAGGTTTCTTACCGGTGAAAAATTCTTCGGGAGTTTTGTAATCCAATGCTTGATGAGGGCATCTATTTTGAATGTACATGACAATGTTGGCAGATTCGACCCATAAGAAGTAGAAAATTTATTAAGTATGGGATGGTAAGTGTGGGGATTTTCATGGAGTTTATAAGGGAAATTAAAGCTTACTATGTTTGGGATTGATCTGGTGGATAAATTTTATACTCAAAATGCAAAGTTGTCAGAATGGTTCAAAATTAAAATGACTGCATAGATCTCATCGTTCAAAATCCAACGCAATTTGTTTCGTTCAAAATAGACGTTGTATTCTCCCATAAATGTGTTCTAATCGTTTTGGGAAACAACTAAAATTTCAAAAAGGCAGTTGCAGGATTGCCCAATCAACAGTTCATAAAGCTGAATGGATCAACACATGGCAGTTGATTGTGTTCATGGTTGGCACAATTTGATTGGTTGATGACAGGTGGATGTTTACTTGTTAATTGGGCTGGTGATGGGACCAATGAGGGAGTGCCATGTGGGCCAACCAATGGCTATCACGTAGCCTCCTCATGGTGGCCAAATTTTTTTTAAGGGAGAAACTTTTGACCACATACAAGTTCTAATGAAAGGCCTACCATCATACCACGCATGTATCTTGTTAATTATGTGTCAAAAAACTATATTTAAGTTTTATGAACATGCCTTTTAGGGGTGTGCCAGGGCTAGCCCCAACCCTGGTCATTGCACCCTGAGAAATAAGGGATGAAACCAAGGGCTAGGGCTTAGCCCCAGCCCCGTATACAGTAAAAATATTTGGTCCATAGACGTTAATGGACAAATTAAGTGTCCCACAAATTGCGCTGATGATTAGCCAAGATGTCGCTCTGTTAGCTATTTTTGGGGCAGATTTGTAGGACAGTTTGCAGAAAGGTGCGATTTGTAGAACGAATCACAGAGAAACTTTGGGAGGTGATAACTTTCTTATTTTTTGGTCTTTTTGGGAGTAGAAAGAGGCTAGACATGGGTTTTTGATAGTTCTGAAGCCATTAGAGCTATTGTTGAAGCCATTTGAGAATGATGACTTGATGTAAACACCATTTTATGAGCATAATGAAAGAGGCCAAACCATTAGAAGTTGGACCAAGAGATGTAGACCAGGAAGGGTGAACTCCTTCATCATTTTGATGTGTTGTGTTTGTTGTTATGGTGATGTTGTCGCATGTTTTATGAAAAAACTGAACTTTTGATTCATGTTTATGTGTTTATGAATTTGACATAAGAGGCTTAAAAGACTCAAATTTGATCACTTGCAATTTATCATAATCCTCAAGCAGTTTCATATACAGATCAAGGATGTTCGCATTATTTGCAATATGGAAATAGAAGGTGGGAGGGATTATAATGGATATTGAAAGGAAAATTGAAGCGTGGTATGCTTGAAGTCTTGGCATTGTTTTAAATAACAAGGTATAAGCTTATGCTCTATGGCATGGACTTAAAATGGCCAAAGGAATTAGCATGTAATTGATTATAGTGATAGAATGTCCCAAAATCATTATAAAATCATATGGTACAAAATTCTAAGTATCAAAGTACCCCATAGCTTCAATTCATGATCATAGCAAGTAGGAAGCATGTTTCTTCTCCTCCATCAATTTTTAAATGCATCACATTAAATAACCAAGAAGCAATATGGTGGGAAAACTATGGTTCAAGTTTAAAAATTAAGGAGTTAGAGGTTGATGGCACACTAAGCCAACAATCCATCCCCTAACTTATTGTTTAGTACTAGGGCTTGTTTAATGGCCTTAAAGCATCACATGGAAAATCATATGGAAAGATACAAGAAATCCATTAGTTGTCACATACATTCCTGATCCCATTAACGATACAACCTTTATTGTAAAGGGATGGGAGTCCATTATCCACATGATTTAGGAATTAACCTTACTCACTTATCTCCCAATTGTTCTCATTCCTTTGGCTCATTATAGATAATGATATTTCTTGTTAGGTAGTCTCTGGTGGATTGTTAAGTCTCCCAACACGGTAATTAGAGTCCTTTCTTTTCATGTCTTGTTCCAATATTTTCTTCGTGTTTGGGATCTCCTAGGGGATACAACTGCTAAATAGAATCCCAAATTATAGATCCATTGAAGATTTTGTTGATGGTACTGTACCCGCCAACATGTAAGGGGATCTCCTCGGTAAGAATTCCCAATTAGACCTCAGACCATTTGGTGTAGGAGTCTCAGCGGTGGGTCATACGATAATAACTTGATCGCGATTTCGTATAGAGGCAAGTAAGATGTCTCTGTTGGTAGCAAGGGTGTGACAGTTGTAGCGAGCCAAGGAAGGTGCATGAGATGTTCTAACACACGGGTATTGAGATGAGTGTGCCCCTTGGAAACCTGTAATGGTACTCGGCTTGGAAGGGAACACACAAGAAAAGATGCATCACAAGGTGGAAAGCAAGTTAGCGAGAAATCCAAAGTGATGGTTAAACTGACAACACATTTAAGAAAGATTCATACATACTTATACAGAATAGTCCATACATGCATGCATAAGAAAACAATACATATATCATTTGGAGTAAACCAGGTAGCATAGAATACAATACAACATATGCATGAAACGTGTTGGCTCTATTATATTAAGAAGTGTAAGTTCCAGTCATACAATACATCCATGTCCAATGACTAGTTCCAATAGCAGAACGTTACAACCACAACCACCTGCTCCTCCAAATAGATTTACTAGCTCTGCGTAGTGGAGAAGCCAAGGCTCGTTACTATATTTTTCAAGCTCTCTCCAAGATAATCTTATCAGAAGCTTGGCTGACCAAAATCCTTTACAATGAGTTATGAGGTTCTATTTATAACAAAGGGTGGGGTGACCCTTGACATTCCCCTTTGTGATAGTTCATCTACCCTCATGACTCTTCATCTACTCTATGACTGTTACATCCAGCAATTGACACTTGAACTTCCACTTGACATGACGTTACATTACAATGCACACGTACTCAGGTGAGACAAAATGGCTTGAGTAAGCCATGCAAGAAATCATTGACACTCGGTCCGTTGAGGTGAGACCAACTCTTTGACATGCTTGTGATGGTGAAGGTAGTGAGTTAATGCCAATCTTGGTCATTCGTGATGGTGTGCATGCACCCTATGGTGACATCTTACCTAAGAGAACTCTTGTCTTTGTTGCATCCGGGTGCATTGATGTGGCTCCTTCATCCAACTCGTCTGCTAGCATGCACATGGTATTCTTGGTGCAACCGAATGGCAACACACTGATGCATAGTGTTTGTGTTGATCTTCTAGTGTGTACTGGTGGTCATGCACATCAATTGTCAACTACATGTTCAACTCCAGTTGGACTTGCTTCTTGTCTTCACCTTGATAAGTGTGCTGAATGGTTTGGATCGCATGCGTGCGCACAATGACATGCATGTTGCTACATTCCCTTGCATGTGATCAATGACACTACTCACCATGTTTGATCTATGCCAGCTGTTGGGAGGGATCTATAACTTGTTGGTGAGCTCCAGTATTGCAGCAATAATGCTGCAACTCCTGGGACTCCCTTCTTTACTTTTATCAACCCGGTAGTTCGTAACAAACTTGGAAGCGACGGTGCTGTATGCACAAGTACTAGCTCTTGCCGCAGTTGTCACTTGGTCAGCTGGCACAAGTCCGCTAGGGGCTTAAGCCAACTTCTATGAGCTCTGAGAAGAAGATTTTTAACTGATGGACGAAAGCTAACTCAAAGAAGGCTGATCTACTTGTAGAAAGCAACTGGAAAGCTGAAAGGAAACGTAACCCTAGCAAACCCTAATTTTACCAACTATCCCTACCGATGCAAGAAAGAGGATGCAAGCTACTGAAAGAAATGCCATTGACTTCTAGGAACGTAAATACATGTATCTAAGCTACTTCTATAGTAACATCTGAAAAAAAAAAAAAAAAAAAAAAAAAAAAAAAAACATCTTTTTGTATTTTTGGATAAGTTGCCAGAATTATCGTGCATACGATTTGACTGTTTTGACTATGAAGAGGTGGATTGGCGAGAGGAAATTATTGGATGAGGTCGGGAAGGTTCAGAGAGGGCCTAAGGGGTCCCTAACACCCTTCCAGAGAGTTTCACAGAGTTTGGCTATCAAGAAACCTCATTCGTGAGCTTCTACAGGAAGTCTATAGGGGTTCTACATGATGTCTGTGATTTTCTACAGGATGTTCTGTAACTCTCTACAGGATGTTTAGAAATGGGATTTTAGAGGATGGATGGATGGGGAAAGATGAAGGAGTGGGTATGGAGGTAGGATAAGGGTTGGAGGTGGTCTAGGACTTGGTGGATGGAGTTGAGGACAAATGTAGATGGCTGGATTTGTTCAAGGAGGACTGAAGCAATGATGCACAAAAAATAGGGTTATGTGGGCAAATGGCAAACGTAAGGCTATAAGCTAAGCTGAGGGATGGAGGAGATGGGTTTGATGAAGTATGGGTAGGTAGAGAAGTGGTACAGGTGCTCTGCAAGTTGTTTTTCCAACTGAACCGATGAAGACTTGTAAAATCAGAAACCTAGTTACGTTGACCTAATCTGATCTAGCTGTCAGTAAAAAGAATGAACAGAAGTTTGAACTACAATGAAACCATGTATACTAACTCATGCAACTAAGCAAGCAAAATTATGAACATGTAACCAAATTCTACACATGAAAATCAAACACTAGTGATTGCATGGCAAAGCAAAATCAGGGTTTTTGTGGGCAGCAAGGTCACCCTGATCCCAGCTCCTGATCCCACTGAGGGAGAGGTGAAACCAGAGATGTTTGATGGCCCTTTTTTGAAGCTTTTCCTTGTTAACAACCTATCAACTAAATCTAAGCATCAAAAGTCTTTCCAACCATTAACAGTGACCTAGTTAATCAGCAAGATTTAATCTACTTAACAGAAATGATTTGCAAATGCGTAAAGAACAAATAACAATACATAAAGGAGGCCTTAGCACTCGGGTTGGGCCCAACCCCAAGAGCTGCAGTCTCCTATAAATAACTCAGATCTGATGCTAAGTAAAGCTGCTTCTCATTACTCAAAAATAATCATCACAAGAAAGTTGTACAACAGTAGCTAAGAAAAACGAGTTGAAAAAGGACAGCACTATAGTGCGAGTACCAACAGTTCCAAAAGTAAACTATGAAGGCTGAGGCCTTCTTATTTATACAATACGAGGGGGCTATCATCCCTCCTAGATTCAAGGGACTCGGCTGTTCCAACTGCTAGTAAACAGTCACTCTTCCCAAAGCTACTTGGCTGCCTATAGAACTCGTTTTGGTGGCCTGTTAAGCTCGGAGTTGAGGGTGGAGATTTCGAGGAAGGGCCATTTAATGCCATATACAACCTCCCTACGAATCCTCACGTCAAGCTTGGCTGTCACCTGGGCCATAATTGCTTGGTTTTGCTCCAAAATTTGTCCAAAAAACCTGAAATGACCACGTATTAGCCTCCTTGGTAGAGTGACCACCCTTATTCGTTCAAATAACATAAACATACTAGAAAAACATGCATAATCTATGAAAAATGGAGGATTGAACAAGGATAATTAGGCAAAATGAGCCCAATAAGTTACCCAATCCGGGGCTCATCATCACCCCCCTTGTTATAGACATTTTTGTGCCTTACAACTTTAAGCATGAAATTTCCATAATCCAAGGGATCCAAAGTCCCTAAAAGTGTTGTTCCTGCCCCTAAAGGAACAAGGTCAACCAATGACAGCTTCTCCCAGAAGTTCTCCACCAAAAACCACTCAGAATCAGTCAATTCAGGATCAATTCAGATGCTCTACTAGCTGCCTGCGTTGCAATGCATCCCAGTACACTAGCTAGGTGCGTTGCAACACACCTAAATGCACTACCAGGGTGCGCTGAGCGAGAAATGCCAAATGGCAGTATCATTCCGCGAGGTGTACAGACACTGGAAGCTTCCAGAATCTTCCTCAATGACACTTGCCTCAATGAATTCGACCAGTGATGAGTAAGAGGCTCTCAGCCTCCAAGTGGAAGCAAGAACTGATAGAGAGAAGCCACAAGTCAAAACATAAGCTGACTCATCCTCTATGCTTACATCTATATATGGATCCCTCATCCCAGAGATCCAGGGGGCTGGAATTTTGTACTTTGCAGAGAATTGCTGTTGGTTTGAGATTGAGATTAGTACATTGGGTGATTTATGCTTTGTTGGAGGAGAGGAAGGGATTCCTTTGCTGGCAGGTAGATGCTGGATTGGGACTCACTTGGTTGTATCTCCTCTTGGACTTTATTATTCTATCAATAAACTATTTGAGTTTCTCCTACATGCTATGTATCAATGATGTTTTGTTATATGTGCATGTTTAGCTTAATCTGATCCTGAGCTTTTTATGAATGTGTATATATATCTTCGTGTAGTTTCTCTCTCTTGTGATCTTGCAGGAATTCGGTGAAGCTGGGCCGGTAAGGGAGCAGGGAGCTGGGAGCTATTGAAGAGAGGAGTGATTGGATCAACAAACTAGCGAAAGACACAGGTTAGTTACATCCTTTCTCCTCATTTACATCTCATAAAGAAGAAATACTCGAGTAGTTTTCCTTGTTTGTTGCTAAGGCACTATCACACCTTAGAGTGGGATAGGGGCATTCTGAATAGATACTTTTCCCAACAACAAATTTGCGACTCCACTGGGGAGCGTATCTATTTAGTTTATTTGTGTTTCTATTGTTGTTCTTTTCATAAACTCAGGAGTGCCGAATCGAACTGCATTTGCCATTTACAAATGCAAAGTAGAGATCTGCTACTCTAGTCCATTCGCTGGGCCTGTTTATGATCTGAACAGCTGATCCACAAATGCTCTAACAGCCCTTTGTGATAGATCTTAGTCCTCCTTTAAATCATCCCTCTAATTGTACCTTATTGATAGCTTTTATCCGACCAAAAACCTTAGATCAAACTGCAAACCGTGACCCAGAACCCAGAGACAATTCTTGTTTCTGCTTCAGCGCAGGCTCTGTGAAGAGGTTCTGCATTTCAACGCAGGTCCCGAGAGGGCTACCTGCGCTGCAATTTAGTTTCTCTGTGCTGGGGGTGCGCTGATCAGCCTTTGCCTTGTGCAGCTGTGGTTCTTTGCATCCTTGTGTTCAGTTTTATCTCTGTTTTTTGCAGCCTGTTATCAGTGTGTGTACCTATCTGAAAACCCCTTTTCTTTGCCTTAATTCTGCCTCAGTTGTATAAAAGAAACTGTATTTGTTTTTGTGTATTTGTTACATCATTTGCAGTTTCCCATTACAAAAGTAAACTAGTCATACTGTCGCCCTTAGATCTAGACCTGTCGTAAGTGTCGTTTTGATCTTAGGAGTAAGTTTGTTTGTTGTTGACAGTTGATTGCGCTTTTACTTTTGTCTTTTGGTTTGAATTTATGAATTTCTAGTATCAAAACAAGTATTTGCTTCAAAGTCATAAAGTGTCGTAATTATCTTTCTGATTTCGAAAGAAGCTTGTTTGTGTTTTTCACTTGAAATCGAATTCAAATTTGTACAACAGCTTTCTTTTTAGGCATCAATATTAAGAAAGTGAAAACAAATACATGCATATGTGCATTTGCATTTTGACAGTTTGTATGGATTGATTTAGGAAAAGTGAATTTTCAGTGTGCTCTATGCTCTGTGAGAAAATATTGTGTCTTTCTTTTCCCCTTGTAGCTAAGATTTTCATTGTTGAAAAGATATAAAAGCTTGCTTATCATCTTTAGACTGCATTTAGGAATTGTATCTACATCTCGTGGTGATCCAAAAAGGCAAACTTCTAAGAAAGATCAACCTAAAATAAATTGAATGAACTTAACAACGCATTGGAACTTAACGCACAACATAGAGGTCTAGGCTAGAGACATGTTCCGGCGTCGTAAAACCTGGTAACTGTTGCCTCACTGATGGTTGGGTGATTCCTCCTGAGAGACAATAAGTGCCAGTACGGATTGTGCTCCCACGTACCGTCGAGTATATATTGGGAGACCCCTATAGGCATAAAACCTTTATCCATAGGAAGCCGTGTCGGCCGCCCTACTGATCGCAATGCACTGAACACAGCATTCGGGAAGATTGACCGCCCGTACCTTAAAAATTATTCTGCGGTTCTGCGATTGGTTTGGCACACCCTCTACCTAGAACTCCAGAGCAGTCCCTTTCGTTCCTTTTCAGAATCCTTAACGGAAAAGGTCCATCTGAGCACTTGTCACTTCAGGCTCATTAAAAATTGAAGGAGACTAGAGTCATCTTTTGCTTTTTCTCGACTCTTTAAAATTGAAAAAGCAAGTTGTGTCCAAGCGTCGTTAAAATTTATTTTAAACGTAATATTCATACCCTTTTCCTGCGTTGATCTTTAGGTTGAGAAAATGGAGCCCACCAACCAAGGAATTCCCCTTGGTGGAAATCCTAGTCCCTTCTCCTCTTGGGGAGATGTTGGTGCGCCCCATATGGCCACATTGTCGCTTCCAGGACTGACAATTGGCTTGCCGGTCTGGCTCTTCTCAACCAATGTCGTTCAGAAAACCACTATTCCTGAACAGTCGAATCAGCAGTTAGACCAGTCCAGAGTTACCCACCAGCCTTCTACTTCCTATAATTCTTCCTCTCCTCCTTCCTCTTCGCTTGATGAGGCTGGCAAAGCCAAAAGTCAAGTTCCTAAGGAGAAGAAGGAAAAGAAGAAGAAAGAGAAGAAGAAGAAGGAACCAAAAGCGACTGGGGGCAAACGAGTGTCGTCTAACGAAAATCCACACACTGCACTGACCAGGCCTAAATCGCCATGTGTCATTTGCAAGGGAGACCACTTTCACAGAGATTTTCCCTGCATCCCTCGGATACTAAGGGACTGGTCTCCCCGTTTGCACAATCCGGTGGCGTCAACCTCTGATAGCCATGTTGAAAGCACACCGTCAACTAGCGAAAGTGAAGTTCCAGGACAAAAAGGGAGAGCTAGACCTCCCTGTAGACTGTGCGAAGGCAACCATGCCCTCCACCGTTGTCCCTTCTTAGACGAGGCTAAAAGAGTCTTGGAAGATCGTCCGGTTTCACCGTTACAACTTCCTCCTGGATATAAGAAACTCTTGCTGAGTCCTTCGTTAGTTGAGAATCCAGCTGACCCGCTCAAGTGGTCAGCTGAAGCGCCGGTCATTGAAGATGAACCAGTTGAATCCATACCCGACGAAAGTCAAAAGGTCGAGGCAGCAGTTGACCCGGTCTTGCCTTCAGAGGTTTTATCTTCGAATGATACAGTCACTGAGGAGAATAAGGATGACACCGTCCAAATTCTCTTCATCAACACAGACTCCGACGAACACGGGGGCAATCCACCCATTCCTTTATTGCAGGAAGGAAATTCGTCAGAGCGATACCCGGCCGTTTACTCGGTCCCACCACCAAGCAACCTAGTTGTATCCTTCGACTGGAACCAACTAGGCAGAACCCGTTTGCCAGCAAGCATACCATTCCGAATTATCGTCCAAATATATAGAATGGTCATGGCTGGCACCATCATTGATGAGGGGGCATCTGTGAGTATCCTTTCCTCTATTGCTTGGAAAGCGCTTGGTTCGCCATCGCTTTTGCCTGAAATGAGAAATCTGACAGGATTCAATAAAGGAACCAGTCGACCTTTAGGGATCCTCCCCAATGTGCCCATAACATTGAAAGGGAAGACCGTTCAAATGAACGTGATGGTCGTTCAAGGACCCTTGGATTCTAACCTACTCCTTGGACGAGACTATATATATTGCATGGGAGCCATCGTCTCCTCACTCTTTAGAGTAATGTGTGTTTCTGCACGAAGGAAGAGTGGTCAAGCTCGTGGACCAGCTTTCATTTCCCGGATCACGCATCGCAAATAGTCGCATACCGTCCCTAAATGGTCTCTTCACGCAAGAAATGTCTCAACCCACGGTCCGTCCTCCCGATGAGCGCGAGTAATTCGGAGGGATATGACTGGAACCCAGGGGGCATGCGTCCTGGTCTGCTTCGGCAGGAAAACTTTGGGTATAGGGTAGGTTTCTGCGGGAGAATATGACTAGTCCGTACCCCGTCCGTGATTGGAAGAGGGGTTGTTCTAGAATAAGATTCTTTTGTCAAAGTTATGTGTTTGGCGCTCGTTGTCACTCACCTTTGTCTATCTCGGTAGACATTGCCGAGGAAGTGTTTTGTTTGCTGCGCAAATGAGACAATCTTTGGTAACCTGAAAGAGGTAGGCCTTTCCTGGTAGAACAAATGTTTTATCTGCAAATTGAGGGGTAACCTTGAAACTCTATTTTATACCTGGGGGCATGCAAACCTTTTGAAGTGCAAGCAAGGGGCGACTATTTATTTTTTAAATTTTTAGGTCCTCCCTTTAAACCCGTAGGTCTAACCCTTTAAACTCGTAGGATTAGTCGTTTCCGAACTTGCATAACGAAAGGATGCGGGGCATAGCTTTGTAAGGCGCAAGCCCCATAAAAAATGGCATCTTACATGAGACATTCTTATCATATGACTGGATTAATCGAGCTGTTTTAGCACATAGTTCATGCTTGTTAAAAAATAAACATAAGATCGAGCAGTTTTAGCACATAGTTCATGCTCGTTAAAAAATAAACATAAGATCGAGCAAGTGTTTCAACCCGCGTTTAAGCTCGTTAAAAAATAAACTATCCTCCGGTAAATAACCACAGTGAATGTAACATTATCAGCCATTAAAGCCTTGGTCGTGTTTGCACCGTCACCTCCACTTTTCCATTGGCCGATCATTCACCTCCATTTGATTGTTTGCCCATTTTGAGGAACAGCTGCGAAGAGTGATTGCACTAGCCATCCTTGTGACACTGCCGTGATTGGAAAATTCCAACCCTTACCTGGAATCAGCTGCTACCCGTTTTATCACTCGTTCCTCAAAAGAAGAATCTTCTTTAAGCTCTTTTCATCTGACTCGTAAAATATGAAAACATTGCCGAGTTTTGGCCTTCCAGCTCGTTAAAGCGACCGGAAATGCTATCCCTCCTCTAGATTTTAATCTTTTTTGACCTGAGGGATTATTGCACAAAAAGATCGAGTGCTTGTTTTGTTCGGCTCGTTAAAACTATCGAAAATTCATCCCTTCTATATTGTTTTATACTTTTTCGGACTTAAGGGATTAGATGACAAAAAAGGACTTTCGGAGTTAACTTTACGTACATTTTCAGACTCTCTAAAAATGAAAAGGACCGAGTTATCTTTGTCGTTAGACTCGTTAAAAAGATTAATAGCGACAAACTTGTCTTTAGACAAGAACGAGTTTCACTATCGCTAGGCTCGTTAAAACATAGCGATGGGTTTGCCCAAAGGGCAAATTATAGAACAAGCATATGTTATCCTCCTCAAGCTTGACAAAAATAAAGAGGTACTGGTCAGCAATGACTGGGGAAAAATTGGGAAGAAACTCAAAGAACTTTTATTGGTAGCAAGTCGCTCTTGAACATGACACTTCCGCTCCGTGCCTGAGTCGGGTTGGGTTGTTTCATTCACCGGTCACATCACCATGGTCTCGCCATACCATCCATCTTCAGGGTAAATGCTACCAATCCATCATATAAGTGTCGCCGATATGTTCAAGAGAAGTCATCGAGAGAAGTCACCCGTGTCCCATCCACTACCATACATTATATTTCATTCTTTCATGACCGCCACCCTGAACCATATATCATCAGATCGTTTTCACCTCCATCAAAATCATTTGCTCCGTTCCGTGTCACTGATGTGGGATACATTAAGGCCCTCCTTTGACAGATCACTTCTTGTCGACATCAGCTCATTATCCAAGAAGTTGATCTAGGAACACCCCCTTCAGTGCTTTGAAGCTTGCATGCCTCAATGGCAAGTTTCTCACTTCCGGCGACAGGTATACATCAATGACCTTCGACCAAAAGATTTTGCGTGGTGTTCGATGCCAAGTCCTTTATTCACACCACGTGAATTGTACTGCAGTACCTTGAGGGTCATCATCATTATCGGTGATTCCTCTCGCGCTTGTTAACAGTTTACATAATTGACTGGTAATCAAGCGATGTCTTTCCATGTTCGACTTCAAAACATTTCTCACATGGATCGACTTGTACTTAGAGTGAAGATTGGACGAGATTGAAGACCCCAGATCTAGTTTCATCCATCCGGGCTGCGATATATATTCAGGAAAAATAAAGACATTGACATGTACAGCATTGCAACACAGACAATCATCCTACCAAAGGGATGATGATTTCAGCAGGATCATCAGTCTACCATCAGACGATTGTCTGTCCTATGTACATAAAAATGAATTTATAAATCTGAGCATGGGAATGCCCGCCTCAGCTAAATCATGAAAACAGTATGAAAAATAATGTATTGTATTGTATCTTATTACAGGTCTCCTCTCAGCATTGAATGAACTTCAGATCCTCCTAATAAAGCATTTCACCCGATAAACGGCCTCATACTTTAGGGGGCAACTGTTATAGACATTTTTGTGCCTTACAGCTTTAAGCATGAAATGTCCATAATCCAAGGGATCCAAAGTCCCTAAAAGTGTTGTTCCTGCCCCTAAAGGAACAAGGTCAACCAATGACAGCTTCTCCCAGAAGTTCTCCACCAAAAACCACTCAGAATCAGTCAATTCAGGATCAATTCAGATGCTCTACTAGCTGCCTGCGTTGCAATGCACCCCAGTACACTAGCTAGGTGCGTTGCAACGCACCTAAATGCACTACCAGGGTGCGCTGAGCGAGAAATGCCAAATGGCAGTATCATTCCGCGAGGTGTACAGACACTGGAAGCTTCCAGAATCTTCCTCAATGACACTTGCCTCAATGAATTCAACCAGTGATGAGTAAGAGGCTCTCAGCCTCCAAGTGGAAGCAAGAACTGACAGAGAGAAGCCACAAGTCAAAACATAAGCTGACTCATCCTCTCTACTTACATCTATATATGGATCCCTCATCCTAGAGATCCAGGGGGCTGGAATTTTGTACTTTGCAGAGAATTGCTGTTGGTTTGAGATTGAGATTAGTACATTGGGTGATTTATGCTTTGTTGGAGGAGAGGAAGGGATTCCTTTGCTGGGAGGTAGATGCAGGATCGGGACTCACTTGGTTGTATCTCCTCTTGGACTTTATTATTCTATCAATAAACTATTTGAGTTTCTCCTACATGCTATGTATCAATGATTTTTTGTTATATGTGCATGTTTAGCTTAATCTGATCCTGAGCTTTTTATGAATGTATATATATATCTTCGTGTAGTTTCTCTCTCTTGTGATCTTGCAGGAATTCGGTGAAGCTGGGCCGGTAAGGGAGCAGGGAGCTGGGAGCTATTGAAGAGAGGAGTGATTGGATCAACAAACTAGTGAAAGACACAGGTTAGTTACATCCTTTCTCCTCATTTACATCTCATAAAGAAGAAATACTCGAGTAGTTTTCCTTGTTTGTTGCTAAGGAACTATCACACCTTAGAGTGGGATAGGGGCATTCTGAATAGATACTTTTCCCAACAACACCCCTGCTAAATGGGTTGCTCATCCTCTGAGCAACTAGTCTAGCTCATCATCCTTTATGGCTTTGATCGCCTCCCTCACGTTCCAAGCCTCTGCTGTGATATCCTCTTCCCGGTCGTGGAATCCTGCCTTCCTTTCCACTTCCTCCCATTGTCTACCTTCCTCCTCTTCCTTCACTCCTTCTAGCAATCCCAAAAGTAAAGGAGGACTAAATTTCAAGCCAATCCAATTGGCCTGCAAGTTCTGCATCAACTCTTTGTAGAGAGGTACCCTTGCCAAGGCTTCCCTCATCCTGGTGGGAGAGTGGCATTCTTTTATCTTCAGGCTGTGAGGCAGTGTGTTCCACCGCCTTGTGCAGGCATGCATGTAGTTTTCTCCCAACAGTCTCTCCATGTCATCAAAGTGGGAAATGGCTTGAGCCTGTTGCTCAATGTATTCCAGTAGATCCTAAGGACTGTTGGCCAAGTGCTGGTGGGCGCTTATCACTGCTGACGGGTCATCCGGCTTTGCTCTGATCATGAGAGGCTCATTGAGCTCTCTGCCTATGATACTGCGGACCTTTGCTGCTCTCTTCTCCCCATGGCTCATCCAAGAGGCCATGGCCATAAGCTGGACATCTCCTATCACCGTGTTGGGATCCCATGCATTCATGTCCGGAAGGGCAAAGTTGTGCAAGTAGAACTCTGATAATTTGGCCCTATCATCAGATGAACTACTGCCACATAGAGCTGCAAATTGATGATAATTTTGGAATGGGGTGATGCCCCTTTGAGCCAAGGTATTGATCTGAAACTGTAATCACTGATCCTTGAGGTATATGGCATAGGATTTGGCAGGCTACCTACAGTACAGAGCTTCCATTGCCCAGTTGGCAATGCAGGCCAGTTGGGCCTCCTTTTCTTGTACCTGCTGTTTCAGAGACTGTATCTCTAATTCTTTTTCCTGTAGTTGTTGGTTCAGTGTCTCAATTTCAGTCTGCATCCCTTCCTTTCTCTGTTGTTCATCAAGGGTATCTTTGGCTGTTGTGGGCTCTTCCTGTTGCTGTTGTTCTCCCAAGATATGAGACCTGTCTTCCTTCCTCTGTCCCTATAATTGTAGCTGTTGTCTAAGTAGCTCATTTTCTTCCTGTAGCTTTACCCGCTGGCTGCTCTCCACATGTCGTACCATAACCAATTCCCTCCTTGCCTCTTTGAGTTGTTCCTCCAGAGGACATATATCCGCCACACCCTTGGACTTAACGATTTTAATCCAAGGGTGGCTCTCTTCTTTTAGTGCAAGGAAAAGTGGCACTGTGAATTTTTGAGGAATGATATTTACGGCCTCTAAGAAGTTATAGTAGGAGCCCAAGCTGGGTTGGGGACTAGGTTCCACAATGTTCTCCACCTTTTCTTCCTCCTGTGGTGATTTAGTTGCCTCACCCTCCATTGCTTTAGTCTCCGTCAACCTAGCCAGTGTTTCCTGTAGAATAGTCTTAGCATCCTGTAGAGAGGCCTTTGTGTCCAACATTTTCATTCTCTCCCTCCAGGTGGATGTCTTCAGGCTTCCCCGCTCATAAGTGATGGATGCTTTGGAGGGGGACCTCTCCTTTTGTGTGGTAGGGGTGTCTACAATGGTGATTGGTTCTTTTGACGGTGGTTGGGGTCTGCCAGTCTTAATCCTCACACTCCTTCTTGCCTTAAAATACAGGGGAGGCTCCCTCTTTCGCTTTCCCTTATGCTTGGGAGATGTGCTTAGGGTGGCCAACACAGCTGCTGCCTCCCTAGCTAAAATTTCTGGTGATTTTTCCCTCTGTTGCTCTGTCTTCAGACTTCCTGTAGAAAGTCCTGTGCTGACTGTTTCCTGTCTTCCTGTAGAAACAGGTTTCTGGCTTCCTGTAGAAACGGTCTTCCGGCTTCCTGTAGAACTGGTCTTCACTGTTTTGGCTGGCTTGGCTGGGGGTGCCTTCTCTTTGAATTGTGTTGTGGTTGCCTTGGGTGTGCCCTCACTTGCTTGGACTTTTTCAGTCCTTTCTGCCCGGATTTGCAACCGTTTCTCCCTTGGCGTTTGTGCTTTTATTCCACCCACAGCTTTGGCCTCAGTAGCTTGGCCTTTTTCTTGTTTCTCTTCTTGCTTTTCCTGTGGTGGCCTGTCCTGGGTTTTCTTACCCTTAGTTTCCTTACCCTTAGTTTTCTTCTCTGCCTCAATATGCTCCTTTTCCTCACTGCTGGATGAAGTGAGTTCTTCGGCCAGAATCCGGATATCATCATCCTTGGACATATTGCGGAAAATCTCCCAGGAGAGAGGGACAGTATAAGTATGGAGGGAATCTTCTACTAGAAGCTTGATAAGCCCATGATGGGCCAGCTGGTCTGGTGTCCCTTCCTTCAGTTTTGTGCCACACTCAATCAATGACTGTAGGAGGAAATATGGGAGGCTTAATTTTTGTTCTGTGGGTAAATCCATCTTATGCCTGAGTTCAGTTAACAACCGGAAGTGATAACCATATACAATACTGAACCGCCCCTCACAGGTAATGTATTTCATAATTTGAAGGCTGACCTCGCTCCAAAATGGATGTAGGCTAGCTCTCCGAACCCCATTTTTATCCTCTGAAAATTGTTCTTCTGGTAGGAAGAATTCCTTTTGGCCTTCTGGCCCAATTTCCTTTCCTCTTTATCCCAGGGTATCCCCAATGGCAAATCAGTGACCTAACTAATGAGTTGTGGGGTGAGTTTTAAGGTCAATCCTTGGAAATTTACAGTGGCCAGTATCTTGGATTTAGGCTGCAGGGACCTTAGGTACTCCTCTGTTATCTCATCATCATGACCTTGAATTCTGTCACAGAAGGTTATCCAATTTGCACGGGTAAATAGGTCTACCACCTCAGGAGTTTCTCGCAACTTCTTGGAATCCGAGGGTTCCTTTCTGATAAACCCTCCTGGCATGGTGAAAAATACTTTGTTTTGGCTTGTGCTCTGATTAGAAAGGGAATTGTTTATGGTTTCCTCCCCAGAACATTGAAGACAGTATCCCTCAGGTGTTTATAGGTCACTTTGCGTCAATTCCCTGGTTATAATACTGCTGCTGCCCCAAAACTCGACTGTCAAAAGGAAATTAGGCTTTCACAGATAGGGTGCAGAGATTAATTTTCACATCAATCATATACAAGTCACATTTTTTATGCACGGATAAGTCCTTTATAGAGGTTTATCGTTTCTACAGGAGAATTTGTTAACCGGCACCGTGGAGGAGAATGTAACACAGAACCAACTGGAAAAAAACTCCGTGTATCACACAGGCAAACCACCAGTCTTGACCCACAGGCAAACTTGTTTTAATTCTCCTATCCCAAACAACTTAATTTACCACCTTTCGAAATATCATGCATGGGTATGGCATTTTTCGAGCCTACCTCTCTTCGAAACTCCAATTCTGATGCAGAAGATCCAGATTTCTCTGCTCCGGAAGGCTATGTTGTGCTTCCTGTAGCGCTCCTTCCTATAGAGAGCTTTTCCAGCTTCTGGAAGATGTCATGGTGCTTCTGAGCAAGCCTGGGACGCGGGAAGAGTTTGAAACAGGCCAAGAAGCTATGGCTAACGAACTGCAGAGGAGGAGGACGCGTACGTTGCTAAAAACCGGTTGCAATAGTAAATGACAGTGGTTAATGTGAGTGTTATGGCCGAAGGATTTTGAATTACGGCGCAATTCATGGCGTGGGGGTGAGGTTTCCAGGCCGATCCGTTGGCCAATGTCACAGCCATCATTCTCCAGCGTGTCTCTGACCGCCATTTTTCTATCTCTGCCATTACCCGCCGTCATCACTGCCCATCCACTGATTTCACTACAAATCCGCCGATTTTCCTCGACTGGACACTTCCCACGTGTCAGCTCCACGTCCCTTTGGCAGATTCGAGTGTAACTGAGCTCGTTCAGATCCCACGAGGCCATTCGACTGACTGTGGGTGGCCAGTTGACTGGACACCAAATTTGTTCAACCCGCACCATTCACAGACATGCAATTTTCATAGTATAGTTCATGCAATTTGACGAAATAAGGTTAGGAGCTTACCTATGTGGCCATGGACGTGCTCTGCAGGTTTTTGGACGTGGAACTATGGCTTTGCTCACTGTTGCTTCATGCACAGGTGCTGGAATTCCTTCGTTCATTGGTTGATGCTTCATGCAAGGCTTTGGGACTCGATCCACTGGTGGTGAACGTTGCATGCACGACTCTGTCTTTTCTCAGCTGTCGAGGAGGTGTTCACGTTCAAGCAGAGCTGGTTACATGCCTCCTACGTTGATTTCAACTGCTATTGACTCCATAGTGTGTATTTCAGGCGGATCAGCTGCTACAAGATTCCTGTAGGAAATCCTGTAGCTGTTTCTCCTCCTGGGATGCATGCTGAAACGAGCAGGGTTGTATTCACTATTGAAGGGTCCCGATGAAGCTTTAACAGGTAGAGTGTGCGGGCCTTCATATACTTGATTTGTACCTTGAAATAAAATTGCAATCTGAGGAAAACATGACTTTTTGCATGACTGTGCAGGAATACAGGTCCAAATTGTTGTAATGGTGGTGGAAAGAGATGAAACAGGTGATGGATGGAAGAAAGGGGTGGCTGCATGCCTCATCAACAGATTTCACGCTTTAAATCCCTCTTTAGAATCAATTTTGGCCTGCCCAAAGGTTCTACATGATGTTTCTTGTAGAAATGCAGAACTTCCTGTAGAAAGGCCTGAAACTTCCTGTAGGAGGTTGAATCTTGACCCGAATGTGTCCAAATCCTGGAAAAAGTGAGTGGCCATGGAGGGAGCGTCTGTGAGGATGTTTGGTAACTTGGTACGGACCACTGTCCTTGTTTTGCGCAACCTTCTTCATCTGCACTGTATTCCCTGCAACCTGCAATAATTCCAGAGATTAGACCTGTTTCTTTTTCTTTTTTCTTTCTTTTTTCTTTTTCTTTTTCTCTTTTTTTTTGAAAGACAACAGGGGCACCTTCATGAGGTTTTCACCCCCACTATCTGCCCTGGGCACCTCAGAGAGGTTTTCACCCAAGGATATTTTTATTCAAATTCTTTATTTTCTGAGAGACGGCAGGGGTGCCTCCCTGAGGTTTTCACCCTCACTGCCTGCCCTGGCCGACTCAGAGAGGTTTTCGTCTAGGGATATTTTTATTCCTCTCTTTTTTTTTTTTTTTGATGATCAAGGTGTGGCCAGAACAGAGGCAGAACCCTGCTCTATTACCAGCACTGATTTTTCCATAGTTTCAATGAACTCCTGCCTTGAAAGGGGTTTCTTGTAGATTTTCAATCGATGCCCATTGACAAGCATGGGGATGGCTTCTTCATCAATGGTCCTGATAAGGACTGAACCATTGTCATTGCATTTCTCCACTGTATATGGTCCTAACCATCTTGTCCTCAGCTTTCCTTTGAAATCCTTGTATCTTGAGTCATACAGCAGCGCCCAATCTCCCGGCTGGAATTGCTTTTCATTAAGGTGCTGGTCATGCCATATCTTCCTCTAGAGTTGAACTACTTCTGAGTGGAGGAGGGCCTGCATTCTTTGTTCATCTAATCCATTCAGCTACAGTAATCTTTCTCGTTGAGCATGGCTGAGATCTAGGTCCAGCTGAGCTGCCACCCTTAATGTATTGTACTCGAACTCTATGGACAACAAAGCTTTCTTCCCGTAGACCAGATCATAAGGTGTGAAACCTGTTGTAGTCTTCCAAGTGGTGTTGTAGGCCCAAGTGGCCTCAAACATGCAATCTGACCAATCCTTTTTGCTGTTGCTCACAACCTTAGTCAAAATCCCTTCCAATGCTCTATTAGTGACTTCCACCTGCCCATTTGCTTGAGGATGATAGGGGGTGGAAGTCTTGTGCTTGATCTTGTGATAAGCGAGCAAATCTTCAATCAGGTTGGAGGTGAACTGGCTTCCTTGATCTGTGACTAACTCTCTTGGGTAGCCATACTTGTAGAAGATATTTTCCCTCAAAAACTTAGCCACCTTTTCTTCTGTTGCTACTTTGATTGCCTTTGTTTCTGCCCACTTGGTCAGATAGTCGGTGCACACAGTGATGTAAGACCGTTTCTTTGAAGGAGGGTTGATAGGACCCACAAAATCCATGCCCCACTTCTCAAATGGCTCGAAGGTCACTTGAGGTTGGAGAGGCATTTCATCCCTTGGAGTCGGTTTCCCCATCCTCTGACATCGATCACACCGGCTGTTGTATCTTCTGACATCTTGATGAAGAGTAGGCCAATAGTAGCATGCCTGTAGAATTTTGAAGGCAGTCCTTTTGGCTGCAAAGTGGCCTCCACAAGGTTTGTCATGACAGGTTAGGAGGATGTCAAAGACTTCCTCCTCCCTAACACAATGTCTCAAGATCTGATCTGGGCCAAGTTTAAACAGGTTGCCCCCGATCCAAGTGAACGGGGCACTCTTCCTTACAATTTTGCTCTTCTCCTTTGAGGATAGATGCGGAGGGAACTGTGCTGAGACCAAGTAATTTGCTATATCAGCAAACCATGGAGAGAGCATTGAGATAGCAAATAGATGTTCATCTAGCATCTGGTCATCCACTGTTCCTTCTTCACCTGCAGGCAAGTCCAATCTAGACAAGAAGTCAGCAACAACATTTTCCTTACCTGGCTTGTCGACAATAGTCAAATCAAATTGCTGCAACAAAAGTAACCATCTAATGATATGAGCATTGACATCAGGCTTATTCATTAAATATCTAATCACAGCATGATCAGTGTGTACAAAGGTTTGATAAGCAGTGATGTAGTGTCTGAACTTGTTTATGGAATGGACTACAGCCAGGAACTCTTTCTCGGTTACAGTATAGTTCATTTCTGCCTTGGATAGGTTTTTGCTGACGAAGTATATGGCATATGGGTGTTTCTCCTCAACTTGTCCTAAGGCTGCCCCTATGGCTTTGTTCGAGGCATCAGTGTGGATGTGGAAAGGTAGGGCCCAGTTTGGACCTCTCAAGATCGGGGCAGACACCAACTTATCTTTCAACTCATCCAGTTCCCTTTGACAGTTGTCAGTCCATTTAAACTAAACATCTTTCCCTAAGAGTCCAAACAAAGCATAGGCTAGCTTACTGAAGTCTTTAATGAATCTTCGATAATATCCTGCTAAGCCTAGGAAACTCCGAACATCTCTCACGTTTTGAGGAGGTGGGACCTTTTGGATGATAGCAATTTTATTAGGATCCACCTATAATCCTTGCCGAGAAATGGTATGACCTAGCACGGTCCCTTCAGTCATCAGGAATTCACAATTTTTTGGGACTAAGGGACAGGTTCATCTCAATGCACTTAGTTAGAACTTTTCCCAAATTAGTCAATGCTTCTTGGAAGTTGGACCCATAAGGAGTAAAGTCGTCCATATAGATTTCTACCGAATCATGGACCAATTCAGAAAAGATGCTCAATACTGCTCTCTGGAAAGTGGTAGGAGCGTTGCATAGCCCAAAGGGAAGGACTCGGTAGGCAAAGGTACCCCAAGGACAGGTGAAGGTGGTTTTATCTTGGTCTTTTGGTCTGATTTGGATCTGGTTATACCCGTTGAACCCATCTAGGAAAGAGAATAACTTCTTCCCTGCCAGTCCATCCAACACCTGATCTATGAAAGGTAAAGGGAAATGGTCTTTCTTAGTGGCTTTGTTAAGTTCTCGGTAATCTACATAGATTCTCCACTTCCCGTTCTTTTTGGGCACAAGCACTAGAGGTGAGACCCACTCACTATCGGAGATAGGGTAGATGAATCCTGCATCCAATAATTTTTGCAATTCTTCTTTGACAATGTCTTTAAGGGCTGGATTCATTCTCCTCTGAGGCTGTCTGACTGATTTGCAATCTTCTTTAATGTAGATGTGATGGGTACAGACCGAAGGATGGACTCCTTTCATCTCCTTATAGGTCCAAGCGAAAGCATCTAAATGATTGTTCAGTAAGCTACACAGCTCCTTCTCCTGGGAAGGAGATAGGGAGGAGCTGACATTTAAAGTTCTTTCGGGACCAAACTCCACATTCTTAACTCTGGGAGAGGTTGGATTAGTCACACAAAGGTCCACTACGGTGCTGGCTTGGGTATCTTCCACCAATTCCTCTAAGGACAGTGCACTGGAAGCTGGATTTTGAATCAAAGTCTCAATCAAATCATCCTCGGTTTGAGGACCTCCCCTCATCTCCTTCTTCCAACCAGAGTGGTAAGTCATGTTCTAGCAGAGGTTGGGCAGGAGGATATAGGACTAGTTGCTTGGAGATAGGCCCATTCTTGATGGTCATGCTTCCAACTCGGCAACTGATGTAAGCATTCGCAGTGGCTAACCAAGGCCTTCCCAAAATGAGGGGGTATCCAGTGAGCTTTGCCTTTGGTTGAAGGACCAAGAAGTCCGTAGGGTACTCCCAAGAGTCAACAGAGACCAAGACATATTCCACAATCCCTTCGGGAGTCACAGTGGAGTGATCTGCCAACTGCAGGACTGTCGAGGTCTTCCTTGACGAATTCTGAAGGTTGAGTTTAAGCATGGTGTCCCTGGTCATCACATTAATGGCAGCCCCTAGATCAATCAAGGTATGGGGAACTATGGTGCCATTGATGTGGACATCAACTACAGGACTCCTAGGGTCTAAATACTTTGGACAGATTACTTGCCCCAACATTAGATTGGACAGTTGTCCGATGACATTGATAGTCGAGGCATCTCTCTTTCGCCTGCCTAGGTGCCTGAAACACTTCTCCTTAATCAATTTGTTGTATATCAGTACATCTTTGATGGCCTGGAGAAGTGGTATTTTCACACACAACTGTTTTAGTTCTCCCAGAAGTTCAGTCTCCTCTGGGTTTGGTTGCGTGGTTACTGTTAGTCGCTCAGGAAAGGGTGGAATGGATTTGGGTTCACTTTCCTATTTCTCTTCCTCGTCCTCTGGGGGAGGAGGTTGGCGATCTGGAAGGGTCTTCTCGGATCGCAGGTTGATCTCCTGGATCTCCACAGCATAGGTAGGACATGTCATCTCCCCAGTGTATACCTACTGGGCTTGTCGGTTGTTGGGGTTCGGGTTCGGTTGAGCAGGCATCTGGGGTTGTCTTGGAGGAGCAGGAGGTAATGGTTGTGGCTGAGCCAGTGGTGGAGGCAGAATGGCGGGAGGAGAGTTGTATTGGGGCCTCCACCCCAGTTGAGGTGCATTCCACTGAGGTTGTGGCTGGACATGTGAGTGAAACGAATGAGCAGTGGGTTGAGTATGGTATTGAGGTGGATAAGACCACAGAGGAGGTGCAGACTAGGAAGGATGAGCAGGGGGACCCCAAGAAGGCATGTGAGAAGATTGGTTGGGGCTATAATAAGCTTGGGATGTCCCTTGCATCCCCTGTTGGTAAGGTCTGGGTCCATGCAGCCTCCTTTGGTTGAGGAAGTAGAGAGGTTCAGTGGGTGCTTCAGTCCCTTGGTACATGTCTTTGAATCTGGGCAAGGTTGGGCATTGGTTTGTGGGGTGGTTCTCCTCACAAACGAAACATACCTCTACTGAGTGCAATGGACACTCATTCTTAGGGTGCTTCCTCGTACATCTGGGACAGAAAATGGCCAAAGCCCTCTCAGCTTCCTCTTTCTTTTGTTGGATTCAGAAAGTATCAAGTTTCATGGCAATGGTCTGTCTCATCTCACTTTTTAGGTCTTCCATCTGGTTAGCAAACTCATGCTTGGAAAAGGTAGTACTAGCTGAAAGTGGATTCCCCCTACCTCTTTTCTGGGCTGCCCTAGAGTGGTTTCTAAACACAGTCTTTATGTCCTCGTAAGGTAGTTGGTAAATGTCTCCTCCAGCTAGTATGTGAAGGGTATCTAGAAGGTCTTCAGGGACTCCTCGGAGCAGAACCAACTTTAGAGATTCGGGGTCAAGTGTGCACCTGGCCCATTTATAGCTAAGTTGGAACCTTTCCTCATAGTCTTCTAAAGACTCATCAATTCCCATGGTCATCCGAAAGATTTCTCCCTTGGTTTCCTTTGACCTACAGTAATCCCGGTATTTGTTGTTAAAGGCTTGTTGCATCTGAGCCCATGTAGTGATACTGTTTCTAGGTAACCCCATGAACCAGCGTAATGCTGCATCCTTGAGGGTAGAGGGAAAGAGTTTCAACTTTTGCTCATCTTCTGTATAGTCATAAGTTCGACAAAGGACAGAAAACTCAAACAAGAAGGTATCAGGGTCTTCAGTGGTCAATCCATGGAAATGAGGTAAGGCTGAGGGACTTATGTTCTTCATTTTCATGTCCCCATTGGTCTCTCGGATGGGGAAGGTACCTTCTATTCTCTCGACATCGTCTCTACCATTTCTGTTGTCAGCCATGGTCTCGGAAGGAATGTTTTCTTGCTCTTCTTCTGTTATAGGATCTTCATATATCTTGGGAGGTTCACCTATAGGTTCTTCTGGATCACTGCCACCAAAGAAGAGAGAAGGGTGACTCAGTGAATTGGTGGGGGTGTTGGGTAGAAATTTTTTGGTATTATCTCTGTTCCTACGTGGCATGAAAGGATTTTGGTTGCTTTTGTTTTTTCTTTATTTGTACCTGCAAAACTGAAACAGATGGAATTGCAACTAACTAAAATCTATCTTGTAGAAATGAAAATGCGGAATTGAAATGAAAGCAAGAAAGGACTAATCTATTTTGCTGAAGTCAAATTGCGAGAATGAAATGCTAGACTATGCTTGCAGAATTGAAATTCTATTCTACGCTTGCAGAATTGAAATTGCGGAATTGAAAGGCTAATCTATGAAAGCAGGAAATGTCTAATTTACTTTTTGTAGAAATGAAATTGCAGAATGGAACTGAAATAAACTACTTAGCAGAAGGTTAGAGTAGGAAAATAGAAGAAAAGCAGCAATCCCAAATACTCTGACGCTTCCCCGGCAACAGTGCCAAAAAGAGTGGTGAGCTCCAGTATTGCAACAACTCCTGGGACTCCCTTCTTTACTTTTATCAACCCGGTAGTTCGTAACAAACTTGGAAGCGATGGTGCTGTATGCACAAGTACTAGCTCTTGCCGCAGCTGTCACTTGGTCAACTGGCACAAGTCCGCTAGGGGCTTAAGCCAACTTCTATGAGCTCTGAGAAGAAGCTTTTTAACTGATGGACGAAAGCTAACTCAAAGAAGGCTGATCTACTTGCAAAAAGAAACTGGAAAGCTGAAAGGAAACGTAACCCTAGCAAACCGTAATTTTACCAGCTATCCCTACCGATGCAATAAAGAGGATGCAAGCTATTGAAAGAAATGCCATTGACTTCTAGGAAGGTAAAGACATGTATCTAAGCTACTTCTACAGTAACATCTGAAAAAAACCATCTTTTTGTATTTTTGGATAAGTTTCCAGAATTATCATGCATGCTATTTGACTGTTTTGACTGTGCAGAGGTGGATTGGAAAGAGGAAATGCTTGGATGAGGTCAGGAAGGTTCAGAGAGGGCCTAAGGGGTCCCTAACACCCTTCTAGAGAGTTTCACAGAGTTTGGCTATCAAGAAACCTCATTCGTGAGCTTCTACAGGAAGTCTGCAGGGGTTCTACAGGATGTCTGTGATTTTTTACAGGATGTTCTGTAACTCTCTACAGGATGTTCAGAAATGGGATTTTGCAGGATGGATGGATGGGGAAAGATGAAGGAGTGGGTATGTAGGTAGGATAAGGGTTGGAGGTGGTCCAGGACTTGGTGGATGGAGGCGAGGACAGATGTAGATGGCTGGATTTGTTCAAGGAGGACTGAAGCAATGATGCACAAAAACTAGGGTTATGTGGGAAAATGGCAAACGTAAGGCTAGAAGCTGAGCTGAGGGATGGAGCAGATGGGTTTGATGAAGTATGGGCAGGTAGAGAAGTGGTACAGGTGCTCTGCAAGTCGTTTTTCCAACTGAATCGATGAAGACTTGTAAAATAAAAAACGTAGTTACATTGACCTAATCTGATCTAGCTGTTAGTAAAAAGAATGAACAGAAGTTTGAACTGCAATGAAACCATGTATACTAACTCATGCAACTAAGCAAGCAAAATTCTGAACTTGTAACCAAATTTTACACATGAAAATCAAACACTAGTGATTGCATGGCAAAGCAAAATCAGTGTTTTTGTGGGCAGCAAGGTCACCCTGATCCCAGCTCCTAATCCCACTGAGTGAGAGGTGAAACCAGAGATGTTTGATGGCCCTTTTTTGAAGCTTTTCCCTGTTAACAACCTATCAACTAAATCTGAGCATCAAAAGTCTTTCCAACCATTAACAATGAGCTAGTTAATCAGCAAGATTTAATATACTTAACAGAAATGATTTGCAAATGCGTAAAGAACAAATAACAATACATAAAGGAGGCCTTAGCACTTGGGTTGGGCCCAACCCCAAGAGCTGCAGGCTCCTATAAAGAACTCAGATCTGATTCCAACTAAAGTTGCTTCTCATTACTAAAAAATAATCATCACAAGAAAGTTGTACAATAGTAGCTAAGAAAAACGAGCTGAAAAAGGACAGCACTATAGTGCAAGTACCAATAGTTCCAAAAGTAAACTACGAAGGCTGAGGGCTTCTTATTTATACAATACGAGGGGGCTAGCAGCCCTCCTAGATTCAAGGGACTCGGCTGTTCCAACTGCTAGTAAACAGTCACTCTTCCCAAAGCTGCTTGGCTACCTTTAGAACTCGTTTTGGTGGCCTGTTGAGCTCGGAGTTGAGGGTGGAGATTTCGAGGAAGGGCCATTTAATGCCATAGAAAATCTCCCTACAAATCCTCACCTCAAGCTTGGCTATCACCTGGGCCATAATTGCTTGGTTTTGCTCCAAAATTTGTCCAAAAAACCTGAAATGACCACGTATTAGCCTCCTTGGTAGAGTAACAACCCTTATTCATTCAAATAACATAAACATACTAGAAAAACAATCATAATCTATGAAAAATGAAGGATTGAACAAGGATAATTAGGAAAAATGAGCCCAATAAGTTACCCAATCCGGGGCTCATCACTTGTATGGGTGCAGTTTCATCCACGAGTGCATGTTGTGCCCTCTACTGTTCTTGTTCCTACTCCAACTCATTTGCTTGTCCGTACAGCTTCGTGTTCTTTCTTGAGTTGCTACTTCAGTACATGAAACTCCTCCTTTGTTCCATTCTCTATCTTCACATGATCCTCATGCCGTGCCGTCACCTCATAGCCTAAGTCTCCAAAGTTGCTTTCATCATTAGTGGATCTTCTTAAGATTGCAACTTTGTTCCACCTCTGTGTTGTAAACAACCTTCCTGTTACATTTGTTGCATCCGATATGCTACCTTCAACTGTTTTGCATGATGCTTCTCACTGTGATGTTGTTGATGTCATATATTGATGTCCTTGCCTATGAACAGCTTGATGTCTTCGTGAGTAGGCAAGCTCATAGAAACTTGATCAACCACATCCCCAAGTGTGCTCTAAATGGTGTCTTTGACTCTGTTGTCCTAGAAACCATTGTAACTATGTTGCTGAGAGGCAGATGAACACCTGCGATACCTGGAGACATGGAAACACTCATGGCAAGAAATATGTCAATCAAAAACCAAAATGAACTTGAGAACTGACTTGCAACATACCTGTATAATTGATCATGAAGGTTACGCAATTTCCGCCGGGAGGCCAGGAGACTGACTACCAAGACTACCCAAGGCATAGTCTAGGCTACTATGAGATTGACTACTGGAACTGCGCAATGCATAGTCCAATCTAGCTGTTGACTACTGGAATTATGCAATGCGCAATCTCAGCTGGCAATGGCTATAGGCTTAGTGACTACATTGCGCAATTTTCTGGGCCAATAGTCACTGTCCCTTAGAAATGTGCAAAATAGTCCTGGAGGAGAGTCGTTGGGCAGAAATGCACATTTCCTCTAAGGAAGATAGAGCCTTCCCTCTTAGGATTGTGTAATGTTGTCTTAGCGAGGCAGATTCTCAGCCAAGGCTGCCTAGACTCGCCGACGGGCAACTGAAAGTGAATGTGAATGCGAATGCATGGTGATCTTGAGTGTATGCATAATTGAATGATCATGCATGAAAACAGTGAATGACAGATTTAGAAAACGGAACAACATGCATGTGGGTGAGGCGAGTCACCGAATCGATGATTGTTCGTGAAAAATAGTGTCATGCATGTGACAACGGTGATATGTTAACAAAAACTGAAATGTTGCTAGTACAATCTAGTATGTATCAAAACGTTAGCAAGTGCTCACTGAAATCAAGAAAATAGCATTCATACAAAGTGAAACACAAAAAGTGCCAGAAATGAAACACAAGTAATGGAAAGCAGGCTTACCCCAAAACAACTGATTTGAACGTGTTGCTAGCTCCTAGATTCAATGTGGGATGTTGGAGCTACAAGGTTGATGTGAGAAATGAGCTCTATATCATCCGGTTGATGAGTTTTTATAAAATCGAGGTTGTGACGTGGATGCCACAAATCTAGGGAAAGCGACACTTGGTGGGAGGTTTATGAAACAATCCTTGCATGTAACCTCCAACTGCAAAAGATGAAGTGACACTTGGTGGGAGGTTTATGAAACAATCCTTGCATGTAACCTCCAACTGCAAAAAATCTATCTCTGAAACAAGGGATTCCTTTACATGTTGCCTTGGAAGAAGAAGCCCATGCATGCAAGTCTTTTTTTATTGGCCCCGGAGGGAACTGGTCAACTCAGCCGCACATGCAAGAGACTGCTCAACTGCTGGGAGAAAATGTGCATTTTTGGCTGGGAGCTAGGCTGGCTACTCTGACGATTTGCGTAATTTCTGGGCATAGAAGCTGACTGCTACCTATATTTGTGCAAATTCTGGGCTAAGCAACCCAGTTGGGAAGGATTACGCAATTTTCTACGTGAAGCTTTCTCAGTAGAATTACGCAATTCTGGGGCCTAGCAGGTTGCCAGCCAGGATTGTGAGATTTATGGAGGGAAGGCTGGTTTCCCTCCATATTTTTGCAAATTCTTGAAGGAGCTACTCAACCTGCTACTGGACCAAGTCTGGATGAACAACCTGTGATGGGAATGCATCAAGGTTTGATCGACAGGCTGTCTTTCTATAAGAAAATCACTGGAGCTTGTGTACTTGACGAAGTAAGGCATGCTGCTATGGAAGGGTGGTAGAGAGGCTCCAAAACGAAGCTAAGGAAAAATTTTGGAGGGAGGTTGTAGCCACTACAACACTTGGCAACAAATTGGTAGAACTCCAGCTCTCTGAATGGACCTTGTTCATGAAAATCAAGTCTAACACCTTTGGAAGTATTGTTTAGTTCTTAGTTCGTCTTGGTTTCCACACTTTCTTGATTGTAAGATGTAGCATCTGTCGCACTCTTGGTCGATTCAAACACATTACAAGCCAAGGAAACACAGTTGTTTCGATTGGGGTTGAGGGGTATATTGGTGTACAAGGAGTATAGTCGTCAAAGTCTTAGTTTCATCTCTCGTGTTGCTCCGCTGCCAACAGGCCTAGACAGTACATCGGCAGAGTCACATAGGAACACAATCATGGCTCCGCTACCAGCAAGCCTAGTCAGTACCCCGGTGGAGTTACTTGCATCACCTCTCTGTGCACGAAGCCTTTCTCTTCTTTCGCCTTATTCATTTTCATTTTGAATTTTTTCACTTTTCACTTTTTTTATTTTTTCATTTTTTTCAACTTTGCATAGCACTTATTCATTTCATAGGCAGAAGAGGGATCTCAACCTATTGAGAACAGAAGAGGTTGTTCCTACAGAGTAGTTTATTATACCTCTGAAATGCCTGTTAAGGTTTCCCCCTTCACCTTACTCTACTTGACTGAGCTGACAAGGATTAACCCAAAAATAACTGACTAGAGTAGGTGATACTAGTGAGCACGCAAGCGTTGTGTTTTCACCAAGGTTCACTTCGAACAGTATGTATTTTCCAATGATGTATCATGGACTGAAGACAACAAGTTCTTACATAACAGAACATACAACAAATAGCCAAATGTTGATAGTTGTACAAGTCCTCTCGTACTTTACCTGGCTTGCTTCAAGATTCATACATGGTTTCATGTGAAACTAACCTACAAATAAAAATCAAACAAACAACAAAGAAAAGCAGAAGCAGGACCAAAATTGAAAGCAAAGAGAGTAAGAAAACAAGCAAGCAAGTGAAAAAACCAACAAATAAAGTAAGCAAACAAGCATGCAATCAAATAGATTGAAAGAAAACACTACTTACTCCTAGGCTAATGATGCATGAACCATATCACGTGAAGTGATACTTCCAATTTGGCCACTGGCACATTGGTTGACCCATGTTGGTGAAGGCATGGTTCATGAACAAGACAACTATGCGAACTAGCAAACAAGAAAGATATAATAGTGAAGACAAACACACTTTGAGTTTACAAGTGACCAAAAAACAAATATGAGTGAAAGCACATGACATGTACTCTATGGAGCTGCCATGGTGTTGTGCTACATTGCATGCAGGTGTTGAGTGTGTGCATTCTCTTAACTGTGGCATGCAAGAAAACATGAGAAAGGTAGACCACTTATGTTGTGCATGTGTTCTTGCTGTGTAATATTCCTCTAATGCATGAGCGATGGGATCGTGTAGTTCGAGTGGAGGAACCGAAATATGGGTGTTTGGTTGATCTTTAATGCAAAGACAGGAGTGATGGGGAGCCTTGATTGTTTGAACAATTTCCTGACCAGAATTGAAGCCAACCTTCGGACAACGAGGGTTTGACATAACCATCAGCTTGGGCTGAAGTGCCTCGATAGTCTGTGGGGTTTCAACTTCATTGACAGATAGATCATTGTAGACTAGTGTCTTAGATAGATTAATAATGATTGAAACAACATCGTGATAGGATGAGGAAATGAATAGATCACGACAACCAAGATCAGAAAATTCAGGATGTTGGTCGGCATCCTCATGATTTTATGAATCGGGTAGAGGGGTAGATGAGAAGCACATATGTTCATTTCAACAAAGATAGATGACAGAGTGGACGGATTTTCTGAGGAAGATGTGTCATCTTCGCACTGTAATGAAAGACTGACATTCGACGTGTCCTGTGAATGATCAGAAGTAGAAACATCCAGAAATGGGTTTTCACAAGGGGAAATCAACAATGGCATAATCACAAGGGATGTCAGGATGAAGCGGATGAGGCACGACTGGAAGGGAGCCATCCTTCACCGTGGGTTATTCTTTAGATTCATGCACACACTCATCATGAATGATGGTGCAGGTTGGTTGCATAATGCCAACTTCGTCGGCAATTTGATCCTCGTTCACAATAGGTGAGAAATCCGGAATGGGAGAACACAAGATAGTACAATTTGGAGGATCAACAGAATGCGAGGAAGGAGGTTGCGGGAGCGAATCCACGCGACAAACAACAGGCTTGCAAGCCAAATCTATGCATATATCAAGAGAAGGTGGCGTAGGAGGATGTGACAGTTTAACATAGGTATGTGCATGATCTCTCACATCACTCCACAGTGGTGGAGCTGTTTGATGAAGTGAAGGCAGACAGTCACTTGTGATAGCGATTATGCCTGCTCGTGATTGCATAGTTCCATCACCGGAGTATGAGCGGGATTCGAGTGATTTCAAGAATTGCAGATTTTTAGATATGTAAAGAAGATACTCAAATCTCCCATCAAGAAATTCCCAATCAATATCATCTTCGGGGAATCGGTATGCAAGATTACAAAAGCGTGTGTGAAACTGTTCAACAGATTCATCGGGTGCTTTTCGTAATTTCATAATTTCTTCGTTGAGTGCTTTACAGTTAATGTGATTGAAGACACGGTCTATCTCTGCGACCAAATGATCAAGAGAATGAATAGATTTTTTGGGTAGCGTGGCACACTAGTGCATTGGGTTCCCTCGAAGCGTGTAGATGAACAATGAGCAAATAATGTATTCTTCAAAGAATCCATGTCTTTCACATGAGCCTACAACGCCAACTGTGTGCCTAACCAAGGCTATGTGGCCTCCACCATCATATGTTTTATGAGACAAATTATCCGAGAGCTTTTCTAAGATAATGAAGTCGTTTCCATAAGACATGCACTCCGGAAGAGAAACTCGGTAGTTAGTCATGATATATATGTAGAGATTCAAAATAGATGTGAGGACTCATCTTGTCATCTGGCCCTCCTTCTAGCGCCAAAAATGTTAACGGTGTTGGACCCTCAAACATGTAAGGGGATCTCCCCGGTAAGAAGTCCCAATTAGACCTCAGACCGTTCTGTGTAGGATTCCCAGCAATGGGTCATACGGTAATTCCTTGACCGTGATTTTGCACAGAGGCAAATAAGATGTCTCTATTGGTAGCAAGGGCCTGACAACTGTAGCGAGCCAAGGAATGTGCATGAGAGGTTCTAACACACAGGAGTTGAGATGAGTGTGCCCCTTGGAAACCTGTAATAGTACTCGGCTTGGAAGGGAACACACGAGCGAAGATGAATCACAATATGGAAAGCAAGTTAGCGAGAAATCCAAAGTGATGGTTAAACCAACAACACATTTCAGAAAGATTCATGCATACTTATACATAATAGTCCATAAATGCATGCGCAAGCAAACAATACATATATCTTTTAGAGTAAACCAAATAGCATAGAATACAATAACATATACATGAAACGTGTTAGCTCTATTATACTAAGAAGTGTAAGTTCCAGTCATACAATACATCCATGTCCAATGACTAGTTCCAATAGAGGAATGTTACAACCACAACCGCCTGCTCCTCCAAATAGATTTACTAGCTCTGCGTAGTGGAGAAGCCAAGGCTCATTATAATATTTTTCAAGCTCTCTCCAAGATAGTCTTATCGAAAGCTTGGCTGACCAAAATCCTTTATAATGAGTTATGAGGTTGTATTTATAGCAAAGGGTGGAGTGACCCTTGACATCCCCCTTTGTGACAGTTCATCTACCCTCATGACTCTTCATCTACTCTATGATTGTTACATCTAGCTATTGACACTTGAACTTCCACTTGACATGACATTACATTACAATGCACATGTGCTCATGTGAGACAAAATGGCTTGAGCAAGCCATGAAAGACATCACTAACACTAGGTCCGTTGAGGTGAGACTAACTCTTTGACATGCTTGTGATGGTGAAGGTAGTGAGTTGATGCCAAGCTTGGTCATCTGTGATAGTGTGAATGCACCCCATGGTGACATCTTGCCTAAGCAAACTCTTAACTCTGTTGCATCCAGGTGCATTGGTGTGGCTCCTTCATCCAACTTGTCTGCTAGCATGCACTTGGTCTTCTTGGTGAAGCTGAACTGGAAACACACTGATGCATTGTGTTCGTACTGATCTTCCAATGTGTGCTAGTGGTCATGTGCATCAACTGTCAACTACATGTTCAACTCTAGTTGGACTTGCTTCTTGTCTTCGCCTTGGTGAGTGGCTGAATGGGTTGGATCGCATGCGTGTGCACAATGAAATGCATGTTGCTACATTCCCTTGGATGTGATCAACGACACTACTCACCATGTTTGATTTGTTCCAGCTGCTGGGATGGATCTATAACTTGTACGTGTGCAGTTTCATCCATGAGTGCATGTTGTGCCCTCTACTTTTCATGTTCCTGATCCAACTCATTCTCTTGTCCTTTCAGCTTCGTGTTCTTTCTTGAGTTGCTGCTTCAGCACATGAAACTCCTCCTTTGTTCCATTCTCTATCTTTGCGTGATCCTCATGTTGCGCCATCACCTCATAGCCTGAGTCTCCAAAGTTGCTTTCATCAACAATGGATCTGCTTGAGCTTGCAACTTTGTTCCACCTCTGTATTGTCAACAAACTTCCTCGTGCATTCATTGCATCCGGTATGCTGCCTTCAACTATTGTTCATGATGCTGCTCGCTGTGATGTTGCTGCTATCATATCTTGATGTCCTTGCCTATGAACAATTTGATGTATTCGTGAGTAGGAAATCTAATAGGCGCTTGATCGACCGCATCCAAAAGTGTGCTTTGAATGTTGTCTTCGACTCTTGCTCTCCTGAAAACCATCATACCTGTGTTGCTGAGAGGCAAATGAAAACCTGTTATACCTGGAGACATGACAACACTCATGGCAAGCAATCTGTCAGTTGAAAACCAAAATGAACTTGAGAATTGACTTTCAACATACCTGTGTAATTGATCATGAAGGTTGCGCAATTTCTGCTAGGAGGCCAAATGACTGACTACCAAGAATTCACAAGGCATAGTCTGGGCTACTGGGAGACTAACTGACTGCTGGAACTATGCAATGCATAGTACATTCTGGTTGCTGACTACTAGAATTGCACAATGTGCTATCTCATCTGGCAATGACTGCAGGCTCAGTGACTACATTGCACAATTTTCTGGGCTAGGAGCCACTCTCCCTCAGAAATGCACAAAATAGTCCTAGAGGATAGTCACCAGGAAGAAATGCACATTTCCTGAGAGGAAGGCAGAGCCTTCCCTCCAAGGATTGTGCTATGCTATCTTGGTGAGGCTCTTGGTGAGGGAGAGTCCGGGCCAAGGCTACCCAAACTCGCCGACGGGCAACTGAAAGCGAATGTGGATGCAAATGCATGGCGATACTGAGTGTACGCATACGTTAATGATCATGCATGCAAACGGTGAATGACAGATTCATAAAATGGAACAACATGCATATGGGTGAGGCGAGTCGCCGAATCGATGACCATTTGGGAAAAACAGTTTCATGCATGTGACAATAGTGAGATGTTAACGGAAACTAAAATGGTGCTAGTACAAGCTAGTATGTATCAAAAATACAGCAAGCGCTCACTGAAATAAAGCAGACAACATTCATACGAAGCGAAACACAAAAATCGCCAGAAATGAAACACAAGTCATGCAAAGTGGGCTTACCCCAAAATAGTTGAGTTGAACATGCTGATAGCTCCTAGATGTGATGTGGGATGTTAGAGCTGCAAGGTTGATGTGAGGAATGATCTCTGCAATGTCTGGTTGATCAGTTTTGATAAAATCGAGGTGGTGCGCATGCCACAAATCTAGGGAAAGCACCACTTGGTGGGAGGTTTCTGAAATGTTCCTTGCATGTAACCTCCAACTGCCAAAAATATATCCTTGAAACAAGGTATGCCTTTGCATGCTGCCTTGGGAGAAGCAGCCCATGCATGCAAGTCTATTTTGCTCGGTCCTTGAGGGGAACTGGTCAACTCAGTTGTTCATGCAAGAGACTACTCAACTGTTAGGAGAAAATGTGCATTTTTGGCTGGGACTGAGGCTGGTTGCTTAGAAGATTTGCACAATCTCTAGGAAGAGAATCTGATTGCTGCCCAAATTTGTGCAAATTCTGGGTTCAACAACCAAGCTGGGAAGGATTGCGTAATTTTCTGTGTGAAGCTTGCTCAGAAGAATTGAGCAATTCTGGGGCCCAATAGGCTGCCAGTCAGGATTGCGTAATTTCTGGAGGGAAGGCTGGTTGCCTTCCAAATTTACACAAATTCTTGAAGGAGTTGCTCAGCTTATTACTGGACCAAGTCTGGATGGACAACCTGTGAGGGAAATGCATCAAGGTTTGATCGACACGCTATCTTTCTGCAAGAAAATCACTGGAGCTTGTGTACTAGATGAAGTAAGACATGCTGATGTGAACGGTTGTTAGGGATGCTCCAAAACTAAGTTAAGGAAAAATTTTGGACGGTGGTTGTAGCCGCTACAACAGATTCCATAGCTATAATGACAATGGAATCCAATATATAGATTAGTTGGTACCTCTTCAACTTCAACAATATTTGAGTGCTAAGGATTTTAGGTGAGGCATAGTCATAACAGGAAGGGTACAACACGTTCACTTTATTAAATAAATTTGTTATATAGATTTTCAAATAGACTCTAGAGAGCTTCAAGAAATGTACCATGAACTTGGAGGTCATGAGGAGCATGTCCACTATAATAGGTCATCAATTCTCATTCTGTTAGTTTTAGATAACAATGGTATGTTCTATTCTTAAGAGAAATTTACTTCAATTTTCTTATAAGCCCAATATCAATTTCTAGAATAGAAATCACATTAACATGATAGTAAAATGCATATAGAACATACACAATAATAGTAGAAGAGAAGCTAAGACAAGAGGACACAAGTTTATGGCACCAACCAGGGACAAGCCCTGATGTGGGGAAACCCTTTGATCAATTCTTCTTATTATTCTTCAAAAGTTCAGTAGAGAGAAAGAGTACAATATGTAATATTCACTTGCCCAATCAAAGTGAAATCTATTCAGTCAAAACAGAAACCACAAAAAGTCCTAACCAGAAAGTCAACACTGGTCTATAGGGGAGGTTTTGACCTCCAAAATAGCTCGGTCAAACCTAGTCAACTCGGCCTCCAACAATCATCCAAAACAGCTCAAAATAGTTCCAAAAAACTCAGTCAAACTTGGTCAATGCTATAGTCAATCCCTTCTATAGTCAAGACTGGTTAAACCATACAGGTTGCCTTGATTTTTGTGCCCATAAATGCGGTCTGTGAAACATAAATTTCTCTCACAAAAACTTAGTCAAATAGGTCAATGTTGGCTGGTCAATGCTGGTCAAAACCCTTCCTAAAATTAGGTCAACGCTGATCAACATCCAAAACAGAAAATTGTTGTCCTTTCATTCGCACGTGTGGAGAGAGAAGTTGCTTAGAAATCTGTACCCAATCAGATGAGGAGAGAGATGTGTGTAGATGGGTGAGCAAATGAGGAAGAGGCTCCTTATATTTATATGCAATGTTGAGGATGAGTAGATGTGACTATTGGGCTTCTGAGCCTACATTAGTTTGTTGGTCAACCTTGAAAATTTTTCGATAAACAAAATAAATTCATAATTCCATTTGTACATGTTAGAATGAGAAACAATCTTTAGATCAATCCTACACCTCTCGGAGAGAGGAATCCAATAAAAATATTAGCTACATCATATGATGTTTCCAAGGTGGAGTTTGGCCCTAGTTTCCAAAGTTAACACTCCCTCTCAACTAGGAAGAATTCCACCTGCCAAACCATTTGACAATCAGTACCATCCCTAGTCTTCTCTATCGAACCATGAAGAAATAATGAAGAAGAAATGATCGAGAATGTGTCATACCATTCTCCACTGAACCGGAGTCAGTCTCCAATAATCAAGAGTGTATCATACTGCCTGTAGGTTTTAACCTCTTACAGAAATTACCTGCATACGAATTCTAAGAACAAAAAATAAACAATGCGAGAGCATAACACATAAAACACATATACACAGAGATTTTCCCCTAGATCCCAAAACTGGGACTACTAATTTGATTTTTCATTATGTTCCCTTCAATGTTACAATACATATATATACATGCCGAAGCATCCAATACCATGGACCGAAAACCATCGTGTGCAAAACCATGTGTGAAAACCATGCACAAAACCATAGGTAGGTCTTCCCACCTAATATAGGGTCCAAAAAAATTTCCCCAGGGCACTATCCCAGACCCCGAAGAGGGGGTCTAACCGCCCCCCTCAAACCCCCTGTGAACCCCCCGCTGCGCAATCAACGCAACGAAGGGGGGGCTCCACCCCCCTCTAACCCCCTGGTTAGCTAGGCTAGCTAGTCATGGAAAGAAAATAACACATCCCAACATTCTCCCACTTGGTTTTTTCTTTCCACATGAGAGTTTAGTCATTTATCCAGCCTTGCAACACCCATTGTTTCTCTACACCGAGAGAATTTCTCAGAGCTCACAAATTTTGTCAATGCATCTGCAGTATTCTTCAAAGTGTCCACCTTTACCAGCAACACCTTTTTGTCTTCTATCATATCCCTCACAAAGTGATACTGAACATTAATGTGCTTTGTTTTTGAATGGTAAGTAGGGTTCTTTGCCAATAAAAATGCACTTTGGCTATCACAGTCTATCCTTATAGCTCCCTTTACCAACCCCATACTTGAACATAATCTCTGCAACCAAACTGCTTCCTTGCTTGCATGAATGGCTGCCATGTATTCTGCCTCTGTAGTTGATAGTGCCACTACAAATTGTTTCTTACTCATCCAACTGACTGGACCTCCAAATAGTTTAAGCACATACCCACTTGTAGATCTTCTCTGATCCAGATCTCCAGCCTAGTCTGCATCAACAAAGCCATGAATATCCAACACTCTGTCCAATCCTAGTCTTCCTTGGTAGGACAAACTATAATCACTAGTGCCATGTAAATACCCAAAAACCCACTTCATTGTTGTTCAGTTCTCCTTCCATGGTTTTGACATAAACCTGCTCAATACTTCCACTGCATGTGCATTGTCTGGTCTAGTATAGACCATCAGATACATCAGGCTACTGACTGCACTTTCATATGGAACATGAGACATGTCCTCTTCCTCTTCTTGTGTCTTGGGACACTATTCAGTAGATAACTTAACACCTATAGGAATAGGAACCTTCACTGGTTTACTATCCTGCATATTAAACCTCTCTAGTATTGTCTCAACATACTTCCTTTGGTTTAACCAGAGCTTCCTCTTTTCTCGATCTCTTTTAATTTCCATGCCCAAAATATAGTTTGTAGCACCAAGGTCTTTGATGTCGAATTTGGAGGACAATTGGGTCTTCAAATCCTTGATAATTTTTTTGTCATTTCCATCCAGCAACATATCATCCATATACAAGACCAAATAAATAACACGGTCACCAATTAATTTAAAATACACACAGTGATCTGCTTTTCTTCTGGTGAAGCCAAGTCCCAGTATAAATGCAACAAATTTTTGACACCACATCCTTGGTGACTATTTTAACCCATACAGAGACTTTTTTAACTTCCATACCAGTTCTTTCTTACCCTTCACCGCAAGGCCTTTAGGTTGCTTCATGTAGATCTCCTCTTCCATATCCCCGTGAAGAAATGTTGTCTTTAGATCCATCTATTCTACCTCAAAATCAAAAGCAGCAACAACAGATAAAAGTAATCTAATAGAAGCTACCTTGGTAACAGGAGAAAAAATATCACCAAAATCAATTCCCGACACCTGGGAATAACCTTTTGCTACCAACTAATCTTTGTATTTCTCCACCTTTCCTTCTGCATTTGTCTTCTTATTGAACACCCATTTGCTTCCAATGGGTTTCCTTCCAGCCAGAAACTCCACTAGATCCCAAGCCTCATTTTTGTGCAAAGATTCCATTTCATCAACCATGACCTCTTTTCAGAGTTTTCCATCCTTTGAATCTACTGCTTCCTTCACAGTTCTAGAATCATCATCAGTAATAGATAAACCAAAATTTGAATGAAAAGCAGATGGACTATACCTTTCTAGCTGCCTTCTTTCTCGAACTGATCTTCTCATAACCAGAGTTTGTGGCTCTTCATCTTATGATTCCACTTCTGTTGTAGAGTCTGGTTCTTCCTCCTTTAGCTCAAACTCTATCTTCTCAGCTTCCTTTGGTTGGACTTCATGTTTAATAACATCTTTCACCTCTCTGAACACCACATCTCAGCTGTACACAACCTTCCTTGTTATTGGGTTCCAAAGTTTATAACCCTTTAAACCATTCTTATACCCAATAAAGATGCACTTTTCAGATTTACTATCTAAATTTGTTCTTTTCTCCTTTGGAACATGTACATATGCATCACATCCAAATACCCTCATATGTGAAAGAGAGGGTTTCTTACCAGTCCATACCTCTTGTGGAGTCTTATCCTCCAATGCTGATGAAGATGATCTGTTGACTAGGTAACATGCAGTCTCCACCGCCTCTGCCCATAATTCCTATCCTAACCTAGCACCACTGAACATGCTTCTTACCCTTTCCATCAACGTCTTGTTCATTCATTCTGCAACTCCATTTTTCTCAGGTGTGTATGGAGTAGTCTTTTTTCATGCTATACCACACTTCTTATAGAATTCTTCAAATTCCTTCTTGCAAAACTCTCCACCATTATCTGCCCTCAGCACATTTATCTTCTTCTCTGTCAGGTTTTCCACCAGAGCCTTAAATTCTTTAAACCTATCAAAGACTTCAGATTTCTTCTTAAGGAAATATATCCATGTATTCCTTGAGAAGTCATCTATAAATGATACATAGTACACAGACTTACCTAGTGATGGAACCTTCACAGATCCAAACACATCACTGTGCACAAGCTCTAATATATGTTTCGCCCTCTTACCACCAGAGGGGAAACTCACTCGATTCTGCATCCCATATACACAATTTTCACAGAAATCAAAATCCAGAGAGCTATTAGTAATACCTTCTACCATACCTTTACCATGAAGTATTTGAAGGCCCTTCTCTCTAATATGTCCAAGAATTTGATGCCATAGCATGGTCTTTTCTCCAAAGACCACTACATTTTCTGCTCCACTTTCAAGAACCACAGAACTGTTGCACCCATCAACAACAATGCTACCTTGCATCTTGTACAGAGTTCCAATCTGAACTCCTCGCATAAATACCAGTGCTCCCTGAACCATCTTGCAGGTATTCTTCTCGAACACTGTTTTTACACCTGCATCATCCAACTTGCTTACAGAAATCAGATTTCTAGCCAATGCGGGAATATGAAGAACACCCGTTAGTGTTCTAATCCTAACACCTTGCAAATTCAACTTAAATTTTCCACGAGCAACTATTTTATCCTTCTTTTCATACCCCAAGAAGAGATCACCACCATCATATTTTTCATACTCGCAGAACCACTCTCTATGGGGAGTGAAGTGAAAGGATGCACCTGAGTCAATCAACCATGCCTCATGATCTACATGTGTAATTGAAGAATCCGAGTACACATCCCCACCTTAATTTGAGGTGGTTTTCGCCTCTGCAGAAGGAGCATCATCAAATCCATTTCCTTTATCAGTAGCTTTAGATTTACAATCCCTTTTGTAGTGCCCTTCCTTTCCGCATTTCTAGCACACCTTTATAGGTTTTCCTGGAGATTTAGATCTCCCTCTAGATTTAGGTCTCGCACTCGATGACTTATTTTTGTTTATGTTCTGGGACCTTCCTCGTACAGACAAGGCATCACCATTCTGGATCTCCATATTTTTCCATCTCATCTCCTCCGTTAGTAAGGATGAGACTATTTCATCAAAATCCAAGGCAGTTGCATTGCTACCTATTGCAATAACTAGACTATCCCATGAATATGGTAGAGAACACAACAAACTGATGCACTTATATTCATCTGAAATTTTAATATCAACAAATAATAACTGACTTACCACAATATTAAATGCATTCAGATGCTCTGTCACTGAGTCTCCATCTTTCATCCTCAGGTTATGCAGCGTTTTCCATAGGAACAGCTTATTCACCGGAGACTTAGATTGGTACAAAGTCCCTAACTTGTCCCACAAAGCCTTCGTCCTAGCTTCCCCTGATACATTCAGCGATACTGAATCTGAGACACACAATCGTATTGTTCTCTTTTCCTTCCTATCCAACTTCTTCCATTCTTCATCAGACACTCACATTGTTTTAGTACCTAGATCTACCATGATCCACTGATATTTATCCACCAACAGATCCTCCATCTTGATTTTCCACAACTTAAAACTCTGACCATTAAATTTCTCGATCTCTATCTTTCCAATGCTCACCATCTTCTTTCACCATAAGAATCGATCTCATAGATCTCCCACTGAACAGGGTCTACCACAGGCCCGAGCGAAACCCCTCAGCAACAAAGGCATCCCCTTGAAGCCAAAACAAGTCCAATACCAAATGTAGGTTTTAACCCTGTACAGAAATTACCTGCATACGAATTCTAAGAACAGAAAATAAATAATGTGAGAGCGTAACACATAAAACTCATATACATAAAACTTTTCCCCTGGATCCCAAAACTGGGACTACCAACTTGATTTTTCATTATGTTCCTTTCAATGTTACAATACATATATATACATGCTGAAGCATCCAATACCATGGACCGAAAACCATCATTCCCAAAACCATGTGCGGAAATCATGCACAAAACCATAGGTAGGTCCACCCACCTAATATAGGGTCCAAAGAATTTTCCTTGGGGCACTACCCTGACCCCGTAGAGGGGGGCTAACTAACCCCCTCAAACCCCCTGTGATCCCCCCACTGTGCAATTGGCGCAATGAAGGGGAGCCTGTGCCCCCCATCTAACCCCTTGGTTAACTACGGTAGCTAGTCATGGAAAGAATATAACATAACCCAACACTACCCTCCACTGACCCAAAGTCAGTCTCCATTGATCCCAGATCAATATCAGACATCCTAGCATAGGGAGTACATAGTACACTATGCATCCATCAGTAGTACTATGGTCCCTATCCTCATTTCCATCCTCATTTGCCAGATGAGAGGTACTTCCCATGAGTCCCAGACTTCATGGGTAGGATGTACTGGTAGGAGAAGGTGAACCAATCATACTTCTCATATTCCATAGGAGAAGGTGAACCACTCACCCTATGTATATCTCAACATTGGGTATCATAGGGGAAGGTGAACCACTGACCCTGTACATCGCGTACCACTAGGGGAAGGTGAACCACTCACCCTATGGTCACTCATCGCTCCATGAAGTACCCCAAGCCCCCCGAAGCTCCCAGAGCTCAACGTCCATCTCATATAGGACCCTCATAAGAGGGTCTCTCCATGACTCCAAGTCTTTCAGAGAAGGTTAAGAATTTGACCTTCCCTAGGGGCTTCATAAGAGTATCTACGACCTGATCATCAGTCCCAATATGACAGAGCTTTATTTCTCCCCGTTGTACCATATCCTTGATAAAGTGGTGCCTGATATCAATATTCTTGGAGCAGTCATGAAACACAGGATTCTTAGAAAGATGAATCCCACTTTGGTTGTCACAATAGATCATGGTGGTATCCAACACATTTCCAAATAGCTCACTAAATACCTTCCTCAACCAAACAACTTCACAAGATGCCATACTAACAGCAATGTATTCAGCCTCAGTGGTGCTCAAAGCAACCGAATTATTCTTCCTTCTCATCTAGTATATCGAAGCATAACCTAGAGAGAAGCAACATCTAGATGTTCTTTTACGTTCCACCACACTGCCAGCCCAGTCAGCATCGAAATAACCATGGAGCCTTACATTCCTGGCAGTGTATCTCAGTCCATAGGTGATTGTGCCCCAGAGATATCTCAAGAGATTATTAACAACAATCCAGTGTATGAGATGAGGCTCAACCATAAACTGACTCAATGTGTTCACTACAAAACGTATGTCTAGACGGGACTTCACTAACAACATCAGGCCCCCCACTAGTTTACGATACTTAGAAGGATTTCCTAAATAGGTCCCAGCAACACTTCTGCACAACTTCTTGAAGTTAAGTTCCATCAGAGTAGTCACAGACTTGCAGTCCATCAAGTAGCTTCATGATGTATTTTCCTTGAGAAAGGAAAATCTCACTTGCCTTTTTGCAAACCTCCAACCCTATGAGGTAATGCATCAATCCTAGGTCTCTCATCTCGAATTCAGAAGCCAACTTCCTCTTACATTGATGAATATGAGGGTCTGCACTAGTCAGAAAGAGATCATCCACATAAAGTACCAAGATGAGAGATCTATCATTCTCAACCTTAAAATAAAGGTTTGGATCAACTTCACTTCTCGTAAATCCCAGCTTCATCAAATAGTTTTCGATCCTCTAATACCAAGCTTGGGGAGCTTGATTCAACCCATGGATGGATTTCTTCAACCTGCATACATGTGTTTGACTATCTTGAACTTCAAACCCCTCATTTTGTTCTACATAGACTTCCTCCTCAATTGAACCATGTAAGAAGGCGGTCTTGACATCCATTTGATGTAGATTCCATCCTTGTGAGGTAACAAGGGATATAATCAAACACATGGTGGTATACGAGGAAAAAAGTGAAAATATATCATCGTAGTCCACACCTTCCTTTTGAGAGAAGCCTCGAGAAACAAATCTAGCCTTGAACTTTTCATCACTTCCATTAGCTCCATGCTTGATCTTGTAGAGTCATTTCGAGGTGACAACAGATTTGTCCTTGGGTCTAGAGACCACATCCCAGACATCATTCTTCATAATCAACTCATACTCTTCGTTGATAGCATCCTTCCAAACTTGGTGCTTTACAACTTCTTCAAATGTGTAAGGCTTAGATTGAACAATGGTGCTTAGTACCTCAGTACCTATTCGGCTTCTTACTTTCAAGAAATGTCCCCCTTGGTGCAACATGTAGTCTCTCGGCATCTTCGAGAGTTTCCCTAAGCCATGAGGTTCTCCTTTTTTAGGAGGAGGGCTCATGAGGGGGTCGATCAATGGGATCCATTGGTCCTTCAGCATCGGGCATCAGCTAATCCTGCGGTTCTCCCTGCTTTCTTGAATCTTCTTCTTTGTCCTTCCTTGGAATAGGAAGGTTACTAATCTTCCCAAGGGTAGAATACTCATTGAAGGTGACATCATGAATTCTCTCCACTTCTCTTTGACGAGAAACATAGATTCTATATGCCTTAGAAGTTTCATTGTAGCCCACAAATGTTCCTTTCTTCCCAGAAGCATCCAATTTGCTTCTCTTTTCTTTCGACACATGAAAATTTACGGGGCTACCAAAAATTCTAAAGTGAGAAACATCAGTTTTATTACCAGTGAAAACTTCTTCGGGAGTTTTGTAGTCCAACGCTTGATGAGGGAATCTATTTGGAACGTACACGACAATGTTGGCAGCTTCGCCCCATAAGAAGTTCAAAGGGCTTTGATCATGAAGCATGGCACGAGTGGCTTCTACAATAGAACAGTTCTTCCTTTCAGAAACACCATTTTTCTGAGGAGTATATGCGGTAGTAGTCTCCCTCTTAATACCAGCTTCTCTACAATAGTTATTGAACTCAGTTGATTCATATTCAGTTCCATTATCGGTCCTCAATATTTTGATCTTCTGCCCGGTTTGATTTTCGACCAAAGATTTGAAAGAACGGAACCATGAGAATACTTCGTCCTTCTTCTTCAAGAAGTATATCCAATTTTAGAGAGAGAAGTCATCCATAAAGATAGGATAATATAAATATCCTCCCAAAGAGTTCAAGGGCATCATACGAGATAGATTAGAATGAACCAATTGCAATATGTCGATAATCTTGCAATCGCTGGAGGGGAATAGTATTGCAATAGCACACCCTTGATAAACAACTCCATGTTCTACTTTAAATTCAGGCATACCTGTCACCATCTTCTTCACATCAGGTAGAGCCTTATAATATAAATGGGAAAACATCTAGTGCCATAATTTGGATTGAATTGATGTGTCCAAGACATAACTCCCAATGGACTTCCTCCAAATTGATATAGGATATCAACCCTAAATCCAAGTGTAAATTCATCTTTGAAATTTTTATTCCACACATGTACCTTTCCATCGATGAATGCCACCTTGAATCCTTTGTCCTCCATTTTCGAGATAGATACTAGGTTCTTCTTTAGATGAGGTACATATAGTGATTCTTGTAGATGAATGGTGTTACCTTGATTCAATTAAAGAGTAACATTCCCAACTCCCTTCACGAGATAGGTAGCATTTTCTCTATCAATCAACCAATTTCTCAAGGTGTCTAGAGGAGATGTAGTAGATAGGGCATATATAAGATAAAAATATTTTTTCTTGTTATCAACAACATTAGATTCATCATACATGGAGTTTCTTGATCTCTTGGGAGGGCGACAATTTCCCTGTTGAGTAGCGGGAACATTCCTTTTTCCTCTGTTTTTGAATCTGCCATTCCTTTGATTGTTGTTTCCCCTGAAATTGTTGTTGTTGTGGTTTTCATCATCATGAGGTGTATCCCCTCTATTAGGACACTCCATAACATAGTGGCCAAACTTGTTGCAAATGAAGCATTTTCCCTTCCTTCCATTCTTGAAACCCAATCTTCCTTGACATTGCTTCTTTGAACATGCATTGTTCTTCTTTTTAGCATGATCAGAGAATGCAATAGGTTCATTCCTATTTGAAGCCATATCTAGTTCCATCATCCTTGTTCCTTCTTGAGAACATCTAGTCAACAATTCTTCAAAACTTGGAATCCTATCGTTCTGAAGAATAGTAGTTTTGAAAACATGTCATTCACGAGGGAGTCGTCTAAGGGAAATGAGAGTAAGCTCCCTATTAGAAATAACTTCTCCAATTGAAAGAAGATCATTTTTTATCTTAGTAATCCTCATGAAGTAGGATTGAATGCCTTAACCTCTTCCCTTCTTTATATCCTTCAACTTGTTTTTGAGAAAGAGAACTTGGTTTGCATTGCTAGCTTTGAACATGCCAACCAACCTATCATATATCTCCTTTGATGTGTTCAAATCGGAGACGTCAACAACTAAATTGATCCAGATTTAAACAAGAACACAACAAATTACAGAGACAACCATAAACACAGAGATGCAATGGAAATAATACTTCATTTCATTAATGTAACATATTGAAATATGCTTACAAACAAAAATGGAAATAAACCAGCTAGGGCGATGGTAGCTTACCTCTAAGAAGAGATGTGGTGGCTACATGCCTCTGAACTGTGTTATAATGAGGCTCGAAGGCCTATTTATTGTTGAGAAACAATGGAAAACCCTTAACATTCCAAAACCTAACCCTAGAAGATGAAACACCAAACTATGGGCCCCGTTTGGGTAAATTGGTACATCAACTTCCCGGGGTCGTAACTTTGGCATATGATCTCCGTTTGACGTGCACAGTATATCTTTAGAAAGATCTATCCAAGAAATACAACTTTGGGAAGAGCAACATCGGTCCATGGACCCATGTTGCTCCCAGTTTTCCCAAAACATGTCGTTTAGGGCCTCAAAACAGCTCTGGAAGTTCAAGACCCGAAAAACCACTAAAAATAGTAAATTGTGCTACAATTATGGAAACTGAAAAACTAAAAGAGATAGTTGTGGGGATCCAAATGGGATAGGTGGGTGGCCACCAACATCCAGTTGGATCATTCCTCGCCCCTTAGGAAGCAAAGGTCCCCATTGTGTTGAGTTCCTCCATCTGCTGAACTTGGTCAATGGTGAGTTGTTCTGCAATCTTGGATGTGTTTAGTAATGGTGGGAAGCATGGTCGAGGGCCGTACACATTGAACACTTGGTGCAGGCGAAGGAATGGATGAATGCTGTGCTCCAAAGCATTATTTCCCGCAGCCTTGGTAATGGTGTAAGGACCATGTCGGTGTTGTCAGAGTTTCTGATGGGCTCTTGTAAGGCATTCTTTCTGTAGATGCAACCAGACTTTGTTGCCCACCTAAAGCTTGTGTGGTACCCCTGTGGTGAGGAGAAGTTGTTCCTGTGTTATGTCATGACCATATTCCTTTTCTGCTACTGTTGTGTGGAGGAACCCTTTTCGGGGGTCATGGATGTGGTGATGATCTTCCCCTTACTTTGGGAGTGAATAAGATAGAAAATGAATTTCCTAGTCTGGGAGATGAGCTTGCTGCCTTTCCTGGCAGTGATCAAAGAGGTCTTGGTAGGTGGGGCTACCTCCTGTATCCTATATAATGAATTACACAAAGAAATAATGACAGTGCAAGGCCTGGACTCATACACAACATGTCACCTCCACAAGTATGGTTGGCCTAATAATACATCACAAACATCCAGAGGTGTAACATCACACAATACCTCATCTGTGAAAGGCTTGATGCTGTAGGGAAGGCGATATTGCTGGTGAATTTTGAGATGTCGTCCTTGGTGAAGCCACCCGATACTGTACGGCTGCGGGTGTGGTGTAGTCGGTAGGCCCAACCACTTCACGACCTCTACTGAAATGAGGTTCTTTTGGCTGCCACTGTCGATAATGAATTGCAGCGACGAACCCTTCACCCACATCTGTGAGTGGAAAAGGTGCTCCCCATCCTCTGGGTCCTCAGGCTCATTCTTTTGGATCTTGGCGGTGGCCACAGTGATGCTGGGCTCCGCATCAATGATCTGCTTCCCTTTTCCATTCCCTTTGTCAGGCTTTGACTCAGGGTCGGAACATGCATCTGATTCTGAAGCCTTCAACTCGGCCACCAGCGACTGCTTGGTCCAACAGTCACTTGTTTTATGAGTGGGACTCTTGTGGAACTCACACCAATTTCCTGTGTCCTTCTTCGACTTCGTGCTGTTGTTCTTTTCTTGCAGCTTCGATGGGTTGTATTGGGTCACCCCGACTTGGCTTTGTCCTTTGGTCTTCGGATTTGTAGATCCAAAGTCTCACTTCTTTTGTTCGAAATTTTGCTCGATTTTGACAGCATATCGGTATGCCATGCCGAGTGAGGAGATGTTCAGGAACTCCATCTCTTCCTTGATGTATCTATATAGGCAGCTGTGGTATTTGAGTACCAGATGCAGCTCAGAATCTTTGATACCCAACTGTGTACGAAGGGTGTGAAAAATGTTTGTGAACTCTGGCACATCTTGGTCCTGCCCCTGTCGCAATGTGGTCCACTTTATGTATTTGTCCTCATAGCTTTTGACAGGGTATTATTACTCCTTGACAACATCCTAGAATGAATCCCAAGTGGGTGTGACTGAAAATAGTGAGCCCGTACTTTCATTCTTCTGCTCGCAGTAGGTTTCCCACCAGTCCTTGACGTGGGGGGCTGCTTTGAGAAGAGAAAAAATAATCTTTTCCCAACTGGAAAAATCATGAACAGAAAAATACCCATCTAGCAGATTTAACCATTTATCTACGACATCTGTGTCTAGTTGATCCTCGAATATGGGTATTTCAAAATTAACTTGTACCTTAAATGGTGTGGCATTTCCAGAGTAGCTATTGGAAGCCGATGCGTTGCCTCTAGGTAGCCATTGAAGGATCTATGCAAAGCTGTCCATCATCGCGTTCCTTTGTCACTTGAGGGCTTCTTCGAGCAAGATTTTGATAGGATCTCTTGCCCCCTCATCTTTATTTTCATCTGCCATGGGAGGCCGTCGAGATTTGCGAGGCTGGTCTTGCAAAGGTTCGACCAATTCAAGCCCTAACTCCTTATATCTCGACCTCGTTAGGGACATGCAAAGAAAAATAGAGAAAAAGCAGACCGCTCTGATCCCACTGGTCCGTATTTAAATAGGAATGAAACAAATTACAGAGATAACCATAAACACAGAGATGCAGCAGAAATAATACTTCATTTCATTAATTTAAAATATTGAAATATGCTTACAAACAGAAATGGAAATAAACCAGCTAAGGTGATGGTAGCTTATCTCTAAGAAGAGATGTGGTGGGTACATGCCTCTAAACTGTGTTACAATGAGGCTCAAAGGCCTATTTATTGTTGAGAAACAATGGAAAACCCTTAACATTCCAAAACCTAACCCTAGAAGATGAAACGCCAAATTGTGGGTCCTGTTTGGGTAAATTGGTGCATCAACTTCCCAGGGACGTAACTCTGGCATACGATCTTCATTTTACATGCACAATATCTCATTAGAAAGATCTATCCAAGAACTAAAACTTTGGGAAGAGCAACATCGGTCCATGGACTCATGTTGCTCCCAGTTTTCCCAAAAAACGTCATTTAGGGCCTCAAAACGGCTTCGGAAATTCAGGGCCCGAAAAAACTACTAAAAATAGTAAATTGTGCTACAATTACGGAAACTCAAAAACTGAAAGAGACAGTTGTGGGGGTCCAAATGGGATAGGTGGGTGGCCACCAACATCCACCTGGATCATAAATGCTTATGCATAGAATCCTTGATGATCTTCTTTGCTTTCACTTCACCTTTCTTGTACTTTGTCTTAGCAGCAACCGATGCATTTGAAGGAGGTTCAGAAATCTTTCCTTGCACATAGTCCATAACATCTTCTCTTCTAAAGTCAAATAAAGAGACATCTTCCATGCATGATAATCAAACTTATCATGATTTTGTCATGAGATTTGAAGAAGGATGTGGAGGCCATTGACTCTTGTCCTTATCATACAAATCTCAATGATTTCTCTTTTCTCTCTTGCTTGGGCTTTGCCTTCACCTCAACTCTGATACCATGTTAATTTTAGATAACAATGGTATATTCTATGCTTAAGAGAAACTTCAATTTTTTTATAAGCCCAATATCAATTTCCAGATTAGCAATCACACTAACATGATAGTAAATGCAGATAGAACATACACAATAACAGTAGAAGACAAGCCAAGACAAGAGGACACAGGATATGCCACTAGCCAGGGACAAACCCCAATGTGAGGAAACCCTTTGATCAATTATTCTTATTATTCTTCAAAATTTCATTAGAGAGAAAGAGTACAATATGTAATATTCACTTGCCCAATCAAAGTGAAATATGTCTAGTCAAATAGCAACCACAGAAAGCCCTAACCATAAAGTCAACACTGGTCTACAGGACATATTTTGACCTCCAAAACATCTCAGACAAACCCAGTCAACTTGACCTCCAACAGTCATCCAAAACAACTCAAAACAATTTTGAAAAACTCAGTCAAACTTGGTTAACGCTACAGTCAAGCCCTTTTGCAGTCAACGTTGGTTAAATAATACAGGTTGCCTTGATTTATGTGCCCATAAATGTGGCCTGCCAAATGGAAATTTCCCTCACAAAAGCACAGTCAAATAGGTCAATGTTGGCTGGTCAATGCTGATCAAACCCTTCCTGAAATTCGGTCAATGTTGGCCAATGTCCAAAATAGAAAATTGTTGTCCTTTCCTTCGCATGCATGGAGAGAGAATCTACCTAGAAATTTGCACCTCATCAGATGAGGAGAGAGAGATGTGTGTAGATGTGTGAGCAAATGAGGAAGAGGATCCTTATATTTATATGCAACGTTGAGGATGCATAGACGTGACTATTGGGCTTCTGAGCCTACATTAGTTTGTTGGCCGACCTTGACAATTTGTCCATAAACAAAATAAATTCATAATTCCATTTGTACATGTTAGAATGAGATGCTCTTTAGATCAATCCTACACCTCTCAGAGAGATGAATCCAATAAAAATATCAATTGCCTCATGAGAGTTGTCCAAGGTGGAGTTTGGCCCTAGTTATCAAATTTAACACATTCTTATCTCAAAAATTCATGAATTGGAATGACAAATTACCACAAAAGTGGTAGAAATTATGGGGTATTTTCTTAATTTGAGGAAGTAGCTGGGAAAAGTGGAACTTAAGTGTAGTCTCCTTTGGAATTTGGCTCTAAATTTTCACAAGGGTGATTATCCTATAGCTTCTAGCCGAAGGATTATAGTTAAATCATCCACTTGATAGTTTCAAAGAGAAGAAATTATGAATCAATTTGATGAATAGATGGCAACTATGAACTAGGAAAAATAAGAAGCAAACCTAATTTTAGAGGATGCTATCGATCATTATGCTTTATGTTATTTTTTCACGTTTTTCAAAATTTTCAGAATATTAGGCATATAATAGAGGGTTTATAATATTAAAGGACACTAGGTAATTTTGTATAAGAAAAAACTTAATTTATGTTTTGGGCATGTACTAAGATTTTTATGGCTTATATGGTAGGTAGTTTGATACATTTTAGAACATTATAGTTTGTAACATATGTTATATCTCTTTTTTTTGCTTTTATCCATATCATTTACCCAATTATTGTTTTAAGAAAAAAGTTGTTTACATGTGTTATAATGTTTGCATGACTAGCCCCATGTGTGATCTGAATGTGTTAGTTGTGGCAACCTACCTAGTTTATGGATTCAAGAGAAGTCCCCTGCCCTGTAAGAAAATAAAATTAAGCATTTTTTACATCTATTTTTGGTGTTTATCGACATACAATTTTCTCTTTGAGTAGTTTTCATTAGGGGAATTTTGAGGTCTAAAATGGGCCTCCTAAGGAAATTATAAAATAATAGTGGAAATAATAAAATAAGATTAGATTAAATCATCAAATTTTAGAGTGAAAAAATAAAAATAAAAAACTACTTTTTCAACTCGTATTTTCAACTCATCTCCCTATGAGTTTACTAAAATTTAGAGCGGGAACACTCGTTAGATGAAAAATTTGATTCCTCATCCAAGGAGTACCCATGTTGCATACTTTTAGTGGACCCTGCTACATGAAAAACGTGATTGCAATCATGTTTTTCATGTATTTATTATTTTTCGTGTAGCAGGGACCATCAAAAGTATGCAACATGAGTACTCCTTGGATGAGGAATTAAATTTTGCATCCAACGAATACTCCCACTCAAAATTTGAGTAAAACCTTAGGGAAATAAGTTGAAAACGTATTTTTATTATGTGTAGTTTTCTTTCAGAGTTCTCGCATCCATAATTGTTTGAATCGACGTTTCAATCCATCGATTCAAACAATTATGGATGCGAGAACTCTAGAAGAAAACTACACACAAAGCACTAATCGCAGAAGCCTCAAAACAATAGTTTTATTATTTTATTATTTTTTAAGCTTTTTATTTTTTGACCCCAAAAATGGTGAATCATCTCCCATGGTTGACATCATCATCTTGAATCCTATTGGTTCTTATAATGTTTATTTTGGTTGTACATTTTTATTAGGGGGCCCATTTTAGACTTCAAAAGTTCTCTAATGGTGGTGAATGGTTTTGTATTCCATGGTTTTATAATTATGAATAAGTAATTATGTTTGTAATATAATCCAAGTTAAGGAATTAAGGGTTTTGGATGCTACGTGATCACTCACTCACTCACTCACACATGTACACATAGAACAAAACATTAAAATTATGAACGAACAACTATCTAGGAAGTGAGGAACTAAAATAATTCCTTATATTCTCACCCATCAAGTGTTTGTATAAATTTCACTAGATCCTGTCAAGAAGAAACTACATGTAGGTATGAATAATATATGGCATCATTATTTATAATTCTTACCTGAAGCATCAAACATCAAAAATTGGGAACAATCCACAATTGTAATACTCCAATCAAGATCCAATAAGAAAAACCCATTTCATAGCTTGTAAATTAACTTCAAATTTAATATTTTTTTAGCTACAAATAGAAAAATGCATTACCTAGGAACCTCCTTTCCCCAAAATAATTCCCCTTTTTATTTACAATTATTACTACAAATAGAGATATGAAATGTAACTTATCAACAGATAAATTTTTTTATCACTCAGGAGATATATGAGTCTTGGCATCCATGTGTTCCTCATCTAAAGCAATGCACTGAGCAATATTTTGTGTTTTTTGTTGTCACCATCTGATTTATGTTGGTTATCTTATAATGTATGCACTTGATAAATGCTAATCTAGAATGTTATAGAAATGGTATCTACATAGTCATTTTGTGTTATGGGTACATGTTTGAATGAGATGGATTCAAATGATCTCTTGATAAGCTTTACGCATAGATATTTTCTAAAATGGATAGGGCTATGCACATGGTAAATGTTATTCATTTGCATGACAAGAAATTGGGAATCAAGACAAACATGAAGGTAACGGATGCGATGATGGAGGAAATTGACTAAAAAACCAATCACAACATCATATTCAACCTGAATATTGGCGACAAATCCAATGAAAATACCACTAGAGTGGACCAGGGAATGCGAAGGGGTATAGATGTCCCAAGTTGTTGAGGATATATTATGTGTGTAATGACTTGCACAATTGACATAACAAATATATGGTATGGATGATGAATCCATCTGAAATGTGCAAGAAGAAAACCAATGAGATGTAGAAGAATGCAAACCTACCTGATTTGAACCGAAACATAAAGATGCATTACAAGGAAACTCCTATGGTTCAAATTATTTAAGGTGGAGTGCATTATGAGGGTTCAAGAGAATTTCTCCTTATGGACCCTCAATTATATATGCTCCTTGCTCAAACATTGTTTGATGATGTAAGGATTTCACCATAAAGGTTAAAACTTTCCATGCCCCAAAATATCATGGACCTAGTCATAAATGAGGACTAAATAACCTTCATGATAGACACGAGAGTGACCCTACCAATCATACTATGTTATGAAACCAGCTCACAAAATAGAAGAAAAGATAGATCAATGACTTCAAAATCAGCCTCTACCAGGGGGCAACCTCCTTCACATTACACAAATGAACAATTCTTGGATGATACAAATGAAAAGACCTCCTTTCTATATATAGGAGTCTAAGGGGTCACAATATAGTCAAAGCCAACATAACATTAATAATGTATATGGGCACAATAATAACACTACGGGGACAACATGGGCACAACAATAACAATAAGGGGATACAATGACAATAATAATAAGGGAATACACTAGTATTATAGGGACCTAACATGCCCCTCTCCTTCAGAAAAGTGTTTCCTCAATGCTTGAGTAGTTCTGGATGCTTTTGTATAAAATTATCATCCTCCCATGAGGATTCTTTAGCTTGTAAGTTCTTCCACTTGATGAGATACTCTAAAATTGATTGATTTCATAATTGTTGAGTTCTTGTTTCTGTTACTGCTTCAAGTTCCAATATTATTTTTCCTTCCTTGTCAAGTTCTAGCAATATTGTCTGAACTGGGAGATTTTCACCCATAACCTTCTTTAAGCATGAAACATGGAAAACTGGGTGCACTCGAGAAGATGTAGGAAGCTCCAATTTGTATGCCATAGTACCAATCTTTTGCAACACCTTGTATGAACCATAATACTTTGGTGATAATTTATTCCTTCTTAACTTGCTTGAGGGACATTTTTTTGTATGGTTGTAGCCGTAGAAATACCCAATCACCTACATTAAAACTTCTTTCATTGCGATGTTTATTTTCCTATTGTTTCATTCTATTCTCCACCAAAGTGAGGTTATCCTTTAAGACTTGGAGAATTTGTTGTTGATGCTCATTGCCTGATCCAGGTGGATATTGGTGGCCACTTGCCAATTCCACTTGGACCCCCACCATTGTTTCTTTCAGTTTTTCAGTTTCCTTAATTGTAGCACAATTTACTATTTTTGGCAGTTTTTTGGGTCCTAAACTTCCGGAGCCGTTTTGAAGCCCTAAATGATGTTTTTTGGGAAAACTGGGAGCAACGTGGGTCCATGGACTAATGTTTCTCTTCCCAAAGTTGTAGTCCTTGGATAGATATTTCTAACGAGGTATTGTGTGCATCAAACGGAGATCATATGCTAAAGTTACGACCCCGGGAAGCTGATGTACCAATTTACCCAAAACGGGGCCCATAGTTTGGTGCTTCATCTCCTAGTGTTTTGGATGTTTAGGTTTTTGCATTGTTTCTCAACAATAAATAGGCTTTCAAGCCTCATTGTAAGATAGTTCAGAGGCATGTAGCCGCCACATCTCTCCTTAGAGATAAGCTACCATCGCCTAAGCTAGTTTATTTCCATTTCTGTTTGTAAGCATATTTCAGTATTTTACATTAATGAAATGAAGTATTATTTCTGATGTATCTCTGTATTTATGGTTATCTCTGTAATTTGTTGCATTCCTGTTTAAATTTGGATTAGTGGCATTAGAGTGGTTTTCTCTTTCTCTATTTTTAGTTGCATGTCCCTAACGAGGTCGGGATATAAGGAATTAGGGCTTGAACTGGTTGAACCTTTGTAGGACTGGCCTTGCAAATCTCGACGGCCTCCCATGGCAGATGAAAAGAAAGATGAGGGGGCAAGAGATCCTATCAAAATCTTGCTCGAAGAGGCCCTTGAGTGACAAAGGAACACGATGATGGACAACTCTGCCCAGATCTTTCAGCGTCTACCCAGGGACAACACATCTACTTCCAATAGCTACTTTGGAAGTGCCACACCCTTTAAGGTACAAGTTAACTTTGACATTCTCATATTTGAGGGTCAGATAGATGTAGATGCTGTAGATAAAGGGTTAAATCTGCTAGAAGGGTACTTTTATGTTCATGACTTTTCCGGTTGGGAAAAGATTACTTTTTCTCTTCTCAAAGCCACCCCCCACGTCAAGGACTGGTGCGAAATACTGCGAACAGAAAAATGAAAATACGACCTCACTTTTTTCAGCCGCACCCACTTGGAATTCATTCCGGAATGCCATCAAGGAGCAGTACTACCCTGTCAAGAGCTATGAGGATAAACACATAAAGTGGACCACATTACAGAAGGGAAGGGACCAAGATGTGTTGGAGTTTACCAATATTTTTCATACCCTTCACACAAAGTTGGGTATCAAGGATTCTGAGTTGCATTTGGTACCCAAATACTGCAGTTGCCTACATAGGTAGATCCAGGACAAGATGAAGTTCCTGGACATCTCCTCACTTGTCACCACGTACCGATACGCTGTCAAGATCGAGCAGAAGTTTAAACAAAAGAAGCGATACTTTGGATCTACAAATCCGAAGCAAGGGAAAGGCACCCCAAAACCACTGAAAAAAGGACAAAGCCAAGGCAGGGTGGCATAGGACAACCCCCCCAAAGCTGAAAGCAAAGGACAACACCGTGAAGCTGAAGAAGGACACAGGAAAGTGGTGTGAGTTCCATAAGAGCTCCACTCACAACACAAGTGAGTGTTGGGTCAAGTACTCATTGGCGTTCGAGCTAAAGTATTCGTAATCATATGCATGTTTAGACTCTAAGTCAAAACCTGATAAGGGGAATGACAAAGGGAATTAGATTATTGATGTAGAGCCCAATGCCACCATTGCCACCACGAATATCTAGAAGGAGGAAACCGAAGATCCAGAGGAGGAGAAGCGTCTCTTCCACTCCCAAATGTGGCTAAAGGGCTCCCCGCTATAGTTTATTTTTTACAGCGAGAACCAAAAGAACTTATTTTTGGCAGAGGTCGTGAAGCGGCTGAGACTACCGACTAGAGCACATCCACAACCGTACACCATCAAGTGGCTTCACCAAGGACGGGATCTTCGCGTGAGCCAACAGTGTTGCCTTCCATACAACATCAAGCCCTTCACGGATGAGGTATTGTGTGACGTTTCTCCCCTTGATGTTTGTGATGTATTATTAGGCCAACCATACTTGTGGAAGCGACATGTTATATATGAGTCAAGGCCTTGTGCTGTTATTGTTACTTTGGGAAATAAGTTGTACAGGATACCGGAGGTAGCATCGCCTACCGCCATCTCTTTGGTTACTGCAAAACAATGTAGTAAGCTCATTTCCAAAACTGGGAAATTTGTTTTCCTGATGATACGCCCTCATGGAAAGAATAAGACGATGGACATGACCTCCAGACAGGTCCCCTCCACATGACAACTACAAATGGACAAGGTCATGGAGGAGTATGAGAACATCTTCACCTCCCCCGCAGGGGTTCCTCTGCACTGTCAGGTCAAGCATTCCATCGATCTGACCCCAGGTGCGCCGCTACCCAATGGAAAAAACTATCAGTGCTCCATTCTGGAGAACAATGAAATCAAGAGGTAGATTTAGGAGTTGTTGCAGAAAGGTCACATCTAACCTAGTTCATTTCCCTATGGGAGCTCGATCAAGTTGGTACAGAAGAAGAAGGATGGAACTTGGAGACTTTTTATTGACTATCGGGTGCTGAACAAGATCACTGTCTGGAATAGGTACCTGATCTCACAGATTGATGACCTTCTGGACCAACTGAAGGGGGGAAAATATTTCAGCAAGATCCATTTGAAGTCAGGATATCACTAGGTAACAATCGAACCCTTCGATGTGTGGAAGACTTCCTTCAAAGACAAGGAGGGCCTTTTCAAATGGTTGGTTATGCCTTTCGGGTTGAAGAATGCTCCTGCAACCTTCATGAGGCTAATGGATGACATCTTGCATCCATTCACCAACTCATTTGTAGTGGTATACTTGGCTAACATCTTGATCTTCAACAAGATTTGGGAAGAGCACCTCCACCACATCCAACAGGTTCTCCAAACACTGCGGCAACACAAGTTATGTGCCAATTTGGAGAAATTCACTTTTTGCAAGACCCAAGTTCAGTATCTGGGATAAATTATTGATGAAAAAGGGGTGCATGTGGATCCAACCAAGATCCAAGTCATTCGGGATTAGCCATCTCCAACCACTCTAATAGAGCTCCGCAGCTTTTTGGGTCTTGCCAACTTCTACCACAGGTTTGTGTTGGGATTTTCTCATATCACATGGTCCTTGAGTCAAGTCACCAAGGGAGGAGCGAAAGCAAAATTCTTTTGGTCTGAATCTCAACAGAAGATATTGAAAGAGTTGAAACATCGCCTCTGCTCGGCACCAGTGCTCGCATTACCTGACTTGCAATAACCATTTGAGATAGAGACATATGCCTCTGACTATGCTATTGGGGCAATCCTTACTCAACATGGGCATCCAGTGGCATATCACAGTGAAACACTTTCAGACACAATCTAGAAGTATCCCACTTATGACAAAGAGATGGATTGCATTGTGCAGGCCTATCGACAATGGAAGAATTACATTTTGGGGAAGGAAACGGTTATCCACACAGAACACCAGCCCCTAGAGTTCATACAAACGCAAGGGAAGTTGCAGAATGATCACCATCAGAAGTGGTCCACATACCTACAACAATTCCATTTAATATCAAATATAAGAAGGGAAGAACCAATAATGTTGTAGATTGCCTTAGTCGACCACCAATCATGGTGTTAACCACCGTGCTCAACTCTTGTGGGCACAATACTTCTGATTGGCCACTTCTTTACAAAAGCAACCCAGAATTCGGCCACACATACTAGACACTCTTGGAGGGTCAGCATGTTCCACATTTTCACCTCCAGGATGCCCTATTATGCCACCTCGATCACCTTTGCGTTCCTTCAAGAGAGTGTGCCAAGATGATTTGGGAATCACCCTACAATTGGGTTGTTAGGCATTTTGGGGTCACGAAAATGGTGGCGATACTGCAGAAGTATTTCTATTAGCTGAATCTTCGATAGGATGTCAGAAAGTACATTAGATCTTGCACTGCCTACGCCATTGCCAAACTAACCATTAAGAAACAAGACCTCTATACTCTGTTGCCTACCCTTAGTCGACCTTGGGAATCCATTTCCATGAATTACATGTCGGGCTTTCCTTCTATTAAGCATGGAAACGACTATGTTTTTGTGGTCATCGACAAGTTCTCAAAGATGGCCATTATGGCGGCTTGCAAGAAGAATATCACAGTAGAAGCCACTGCTAAACTCTTCTTTGAACGATTGTGGGTACACTTTGGGATCCCACAGTCTATCATCTTAGATTAGGACAGCATGTTCCTCAGTACATTTTGGTCCAGTCTCTGGTCGATTTTGGACACCAAACTCACTAAGTCCGCAGCCTTCCATCCCCAAACTGATGGCCAAACAGAGGTTGTCAACAGGATGATCATACACATTCTGTGCATGTACAATTCAGAGCATCCACGCACATGGGATGAGAGCCTCCCCTATGTTCAGCACAACTATAACTGGACTCTCCACAGCTCGATTGGCCACAACCCTTTTCAGGTAGGCTTGGGATTCCAGCTACTATATCCCATTGATGTGGACATGCCATTTGCAGCTACTCACGTAGATTCGGCTCATGTCCAGTCTGAAATAGATAAGGCAAACAAATTCATTGAGCACATCCAACATATCCACCAGCAGGTCCACGGCATTTTGGAGAAATCAAATGCCAAGTACAAGCAGTGACATGATCAACATCAGGTGCCACACAAGTTTTAGGTGGGTGAAAAAGTTTGGTTGCATTTGCAAAAGGAACGCCTTACCGGAGCCTATCAGAAACTTAGACCACTCCGATATGGTCCTTACACCATTACCAAGGCTATGGGAGACAATGCATTTTTGCTCATCATTCCCCCATTCCTTGGCCTACACCTAGTGTTCAATGTGGATCTCCTTCGGCCATACTTTCCACCATTACTAGACACATACGACATTGCCGAATAGCTCACACCAACAGAGTTAAATCCAGATTGCATGGAACAAGCTACAACTAATCGGATCATGGACATGCAGATCAAGCACACTCACCAGTAGAAGATCCAACTGTATTGAGTTGTCAAAGCAGGCCAACTCCTTCACCAGGGCAAGTGGCTCATCAGGGACCAAGTTCAACAAAAGTTTCCTCATCTCATGGAGGAACTCAACGCAATGGGGACCATTGCTTCCTAAGGGGGGATGAATGATCCAAGTGGATATTGGTGGCCACTCGCCAATTCCACTTGGACCCCCACCATTGTTTCTTTTATTTTTTCAGTTTCCTTAATTGTAGCATAGTTTACTATTTTTGGCAATTTTTTGGGTCCTAAACTTCCAGAGCCATTTTGAGGCCGTAAACAATGCTTTTTTGGGAAAACTAAGAGAAACATGGGTCCATGGATCAACGTTTCTCTTCCAAAAGTTGTATTCCTTGGATAGATCTTTCTAACGAGGTATTGTGCGGGTCAAATGGAGATCGCATGCCAAAGTTATGACCTCGGGAAGTTGATGTACCAATTTACCCAAAATGGGGCCCATAGTTTGGCGCTTCATCTCCTAGGGTTAGGGTTTTGGATGTTTATGGTTTTCCATTGTTTCTCAACAATAAATAGGCCTTCAAGCCTCATTGTAAGACATTTCATAGGCATGTAGCCGCCACATCTCTCCTCAGAGATAAGCTACCATCACCCGAGCCAGTTTATTTCCATTTCTGTTTGTAACCATATTTCAATATTTTACATTAATGAAATGAAGTATTATTTATGTTGTATCTCTGTATTTATGGTTATCTCTATAATTTGTTGTGTTCCTATTTAAATCCAGATCATTGCCTCTTTAAGATGTTCAAAGGCTTTCGTTGCTTCTAGAGTCCAAGAAAATGCATCTTTAAATGTTGTTTTTTGCTATTCTCCCATAATTCTTAACAAACTTGCGATAATACCCTATCAACTAGAAAAATCCTCGCAGATGCTTTATGGATGTGGGGATTTTCCATTCCTTAATGGCTTTAATTTTTCTAGGGTCTACCTTAATACCTTAATGAGACAATATGACCCAAATATTCCACCTCTTGTACTCCAAAGAAATACTTGGAGGTTTTTGCATATAATTGTTTCTCCTCCAATAGTTTAAGCACTCTATCAACATGTTGAACATGATCCTTCCAAGACTTGCTGTAGATTAGTATATCATCCAAAAATACTAACACAAGTTTTCTAAGGAAGTGTTTGAAAATGGAATTCATCAAACCTTGAAATGTAGAAGGTGCATTGGTAAGGCCAAAAGGCATGACCAAAAATTCATAATGATCCTCATGAGTTCTAAATGTTGTTTTCAGAATGTCTTTAGTGTTCACTCTGATTTGATGATATCTTGAATGAAGGTCCAACTTGGTGAAGTAAATTGGTCCATGAAATTCATCCAATAATTCATCAATGACGGGAATTGGAAATTTATCTTTAATAGTGAGCTTGTTGAGATCCCTATAATTCAGACACATGTGCCATGATCCATCCTTCTTGTGCATCAATACTACTGGAGCATAGAAAGAACGTTGACTAGGTTGAATTATACTGGCCTCTAGCATTTCTACAACCATACGTTCAATTTCACTATTTGGGTATAGGGATATCTGTAAGGCCTAATGTTTGGAGGAACACTTCCTGGAATCAAATGAATAACATGATCATGATCACGAATAGGTGGGAGTCCTTTGGGAGTCTCAAATACCTTTGAATGATTGTGCAAGGCTTTTTGGAGATCTTGAGAAATAGATGATTTCGATGTGGGAACCTCTAGTGAACATAATTGTGCAAATACACCATATTTTTATTTCTTTAGAAGCTTTGTCATGCTATTAGAGTTGATTATCTTTCTTAGCTTCCCTGTGATAACCCTTAATTAAACTTCCTTCTGAAAAAAAAATTCTTGAAAATTTCTTGAAAATTAAAAGCTATCATACCCAAAGACTGTAGCCATTGGACTCCTAATACAACATCAGCACCACCCATTGGAATGGAAAGGATTGGACTATTTAAAACATATTCTCCCATGGATAACTTGATATTATGGCACTTTCCAGAGAAATTTATGGTTCTTCCATTTGCAACCATCACTTGACACTTTGATGTAGGATATAGGAAGAAATTCAATTCCTTCGCTATCTTACAATGAATAGAATTATGGGTACTACCTGAATCAATCAACACTATTACATTTTTCTTCTTGAGATGTCCTTCTATCTTGATAGTTTGAGGAGTGGTTATTCCAGCCAATGCATTACAAGAGATGGTCGGATTCATTTCTTATTTCTATAGGCTTTGTTCCTGGTGTGTATCCTCTTCTTTTGATGTTTCTTGCTCCTTTTATTCTTAAAAAATCCCTTTTGCTATTTTTTCTTCCAATTTTTGTGGTTTCAACCTTGTAGGTTGTGGAAGGCTAGGAGCAACAACACTTCCATCTTTATAGTTTTGATTGGTAGGCTTCCTTGTTGCCATAATTTTTCTTTCAATTTTTCTTGCCAACCTAAATGCTTTCTCCAATGAATCAGGTTCCCAAAGGTGAACTTCATGTTGGATGTTATCTTTGAATGTCCCTATGAACACATCAATCCTATGCTCCTCTGTAATATCTTTTACCCCTATATTCAATTTTTGGAAGTCCTCAATGTGCTCCACAATTGAACCTTTTTGTTTGAGATTTATCAATTGGCTAAAAAATGTGTTTCTTTTTGTATCCTCATAATGTGCTATCATTTCTACCATAAAAATTTCCCAAGTGACAATTTGTTTATGAGAGCAAATCCATCGATACCATATAGACTGATTGGGTTCCAAATATAAAGTCGTAATGCGTACCTTTTGTGTGTTTTGCACATTATGGAGATCAAAATATTGCTCCATCTGTAGTATCCATGTTATGAGATCCTTGCCATCAAACTTCCTCATATCGATCTTTGGAACATGGTGGGTCCAACGTTAGAGTCTATGAAATCATGACTAACATTTCTTTTGTTCTCATCATGAGTTTCCTCTACCACCTTTTCGCCATTAGGAAGCATTTCTTGTAGCAAATTTGCCAAATCTCCTTTCAAACCTTCCATTTCTTTCTTCAAATATTCAATATTTACTTATAAACCATCCATATTAGCTTCCACACCTTTCTTTAAACCATCCATATTAGCTTCTGCTAATTTTTGTGAGAGTGAAATTTGTTGCACTTGGTCTCGTAATTTTGATATATCATGTTGCATTCCTTCCTCTTCTTCACAAGTCATGCTAGAGATTTCAGGGTTCTTACTATGTGTTTCTATTTTATTTCTTCGGGGCATCAATTAATGATAATTATGCTTCACTATGTCCTTTAAATTCCTTCAAACTAATTTTTCAAACCAAACTTACGAAATTGTTTAAAAAGACTACACAACTTTTTTGGCTTTGTAGGAGCTCGAAATTGAACCTATTGTATCTATGCCATTTTGGATACCCAAGGTATGGAATTTCATCATGTGGTAGCTCTCTAAGTCCTTGTTCCAACCCCGCACATTTGATCAAGATTGGATTCTCCAAGAAAGAGTTATTCCAAATATCCCACGATGACCTGATTATAAACTAGTTCAATAGAGAGAACTTGTACGAAGTGCCCTGTGTCACTGTTTCGACCTTCAGACCTAAAACCAATACATAGAAAACTAACTCCTATCATCTTTCTGTACCTTTTTAGAAAATTTCAATCTGATACTCAGAGAGAAAGTTATGACGATTTTCCCCAGGTCACCTGTTTGAGGTATAATTCGGGAACCTGCAAAAAGCTTGACTTCCTTGGATCATATCTCCGAAAATATAAAGAGACAAGATCTAAAATTAGTACCCAAGGTTCATCAAGATTTCAGCCCAAATTTGTTTTAATTCTAGCTTTTGAAACATCGCATAGAAAAAGTTATAGTGAAAAGTCCACGATGACCTGTTTGGAGCAGCGAAACCCTAGAATCCAAACCTCTTATACTAACTGTTATGCAACTAGCTCGCAAAATAGAAGAAAGGATAGATTTACTTCAAAATCAACCTCTTCGAGGGGGAAACCTCCTTTACATTACACAAATAAAAAATTCTTAGATGATACAAATGGAAATACCTCCTTTCTATATATAGGAGTCTAAGGGGTCACAATATAGTTAAAGTCGACATAACAATAATAATGTATATGGGCACAATAATAACAATATGGAGACAACATGGGCACAACAATAACATTAAGGGGATACAATGAAAATAATAATAAGGGAATACACTAGTATTATAGGGACCTATCATTATATCCTTTGGTGCATTTCTTGGTTGCTGCAATAAAGAATTTTCTTTAGTAAATTGGAGTATCTCACACATTATATTAGTTTATATGGTTTATCTTCATTTTTTATTATTTTTCCAACATATTTATAAACAAATATATGAATGTGTGCCACTCTATTGTTTTGTTATAAATCTTCATAATTTCTTTTTGGACTACTTGCAACCTATAGAATAGAAAGACCCTAGTGGAATCACCACTTGTTGGATTTCATGTAGCAACAAGGGTTAGCCAAACTATGTATTATGTGGGTTGAAAATAGTCCAAAAAGAACATTATGAGGATTTATAAAAAAACCCTATAATTGTCACATATGCATATATATACTTATAAATCTAAAAAAAAAAAAAAAACCAGAAACTAAAGACATAAAATATAAGTCAATATAATGTGTGATATGCTTCAATATACCCAAGGAAATACTTTATTAACTTGTTACCTAGGAGAAGCTATGAATGAACTGTGGTTTTGAGGACCTCCTCCTTAGATGGTTTGTAAGCAATCCTAACTACAACAATTGGTTCCCTCTCTCTAAAGGGAAAGTGATCCAAGAAATAAAAGAAGACGAAAATAGAGCACTTCTAATGGAGAAGACTCAAAATGTTTAGGCTCATATATTTGGCGATGAAAATGGATTGTTAGAAGTGAGAATAAAACCTCTATATTTATAATAAAATTCTAGCTAGATTTGTCAAGGTCAAACATAATAAAATATTCTTTGGACCAAAATGATATCTAACTAATTTGGTATTTTCTTATTATTTGTGAAAGGAAAAGTCCAAAAATAATGGTTATTGGCCTTTATTTAGGTAACTAACTCCAAAAATATGATTTATTAAGTTAAATTAATGAAAACAATCCATAAATAAATTATTATTAGATTATTTGCATTTGATCAACTAAAATTGGTTAGAAATAATTTATAAATAATGATTTAATAAATTATTCCGTGAGAATGCTTAAAAGATTAAGATATAGTTAACAAATAAATGATATATTAAATTATTTTTACCTAAGTGGGTAATATTTTGAGAATAACATAAAATTAATGAATTTATGGGTTATTCTTATGTAAATTGGTTAATTCATGGAAATAACTTAGGAAAAGTGGTTCATTACGTTGTTTCCTTAGGTGAAAGTGGGATTTAATATGTAAGCCACATACTAACATGACATATTTAAACCCAAACAATGGTTTTGGCTAGGTGATCAATCTTTTTTGTGGTAACTTCCTTCATGTAAACTTTGTGATCGCTAGAATAAAGATCAAGTTTGATGAATAATTGATACCTTTGAGTTCATTCAAAGGATCATCAATAGCTGGAATAGGGAACTTATCCTTGAAAATTATTTTTTTGAGTGACAAAGTTAAGGAACATGCACTAGGTACCTTATTTCCTGAGTACCATGACAAATGTCGATGAATAAGGATTGATACTAGGGTGGATGAAACTAGTAACTAGCAACTCTTGAACCATCTTTCCAATTTCATATTTTTTGAAAATGGGTGGCCACAAGGAAATACATTGGGTAGGAGGATACTTATTATGAGTAAAATAGAATAATCATGTGCAATATGGGAGGGTGGGAAGCCTTAGGGGATTTTTTTCATGTTAGGATGAATGGGTTGACAAAGGGTCTCAAAGGCTTTAGTGGCATGGAATTGAAAAACATTGCATCGTAATTACATTTTTAATAATTTTTTCCACGTGACATGAGTTAATGATATTTGTGTTGAAATATGGCAACAAGAATATTCCAATTTAATTTTTCCTTGAATTAAATTGTGAATTAAAATCGAATTTAGTCTTAGTAGCTACTTGGAAATAATTAATTAATTAATTTTAAATTAATTAGTTGGAGAAATTCAAGTTAGAAGTCTTTCTGAAGTCATGCAAGAGTTATCCCTTAAATTAAGGAGATAAGATTGAGTTATATTTGAGTTGTAATTAGTTAACTCAGTTCACTGAGTTAAGTCCAACTAAATTAGTTCCAACTTGTTTGAGGAACTAATAGTGAGTTAACAGTCAGTTGATGCATTAATGCACTCAACTAGTGCTACTCCAATTAACTGAAGATTCCCTCATCAGAAACTCATGCACGTCTATTATGAGAAAGACCCAGTTGAGATTAAAGTCAAGGAAATAGTACTATCAGTTTCAGGTGTTTTCTGAAAGAGAAAACTCATGCATGCAATCAAGGATTTAATCCTTGAGGATTGCGTAGTTTTGGAGGAGATCATCCACTTGGTAACAGGAAATCATCCACAAGGAACAACGCAAGGAAATAAGAGCTTGGAGGGTAGAGAAGAAGGCTAGAGAGAAGATAAGATTGCCTGTGAGCATCTGTGAGGATTGTACTGAGAGCTGGCTAGCTGTGAGAGCTAAGGCTTTGTATAATTCCTATGTATTTCCACCATGTATGATAATACAATAGTGTGGGGTTTTTAGCTGAGGCTTTCCCCAAAGTATTTTCATGTGTATTGTGCCATTGATTCTTCTTCTTTTGGTTATATTATTCATATCGATCTTTAAGCTTCCGCAAATTGATAGTAGAAGTAGGTTATAATATTCTGCTTTGATTTATATTGCATTATTAGGTTGACCTACACATATTTTCTACATGGTATCAGAGCGAGATTTGTAGAAATTTTCTACATGGTATCAGAGTTGTCAACATTATACTAAGAAGAGAATTTGAAGCTTGAAGTTCGGAGTTGTAGGTGCAAATTGAATTCATATCATACTTCAAGGTTGGCCAATGGCATTCTATGGCTTGAGACTCGAGTATGCCTTGGAAGGTAGCTCAAATTACATAGCATGGAAAGATAGAAAGGAGATTGTATTAGAAGACACTGGCTTGAAGGAATTCATTGATCAAGAAATCCCAAAGCGAGCTTCAACTAATGCAAAAGAGTTGGTTGAGTGGAAGAAGTGTGTGGCAAAGGTGAGACAGATCATCCTTGAGGGAGTTCTTGACCATATTGTCTCGAGTATCCATGGGAAGGATACTCCATTTTCAATGTGGAAGACATTGAAGGACCTCCACCAGAATAGTAGCAACCAGAGGAAATTGGCGCTCAAGGATAAGCTTCGAAGAATCAAGATGAAGAAGGGCGACACTATTTCCACATATCTGAACAAGCTCACCAGCTGCAGAGATGAGCTTAGCAGTGTGGGAATAACTACTGTCGATGATGATATGGTGAGCCTCACTCTCCTTGGCCTTCTAAAGAGTTGGAATAGCTACAAGGACTCTTTGAATGGAAGGGAGAAACTGCTAGATTGGGAATGACTCTAGTCAGATCTTATGCAGGAGGAGCACACGAGATGGTTCTTCATCCAAGAATGATGATGAAGAAAATCTGGCCTTAGTAAGTAAGGCAAGTAAAGGGAAGGGGAAGGCTTCCCATTTCAAATCGAATTCTTCTCATGGAGGGAAGAAGGGTGACATGTCTAAAGTAAGATGCTGTAATTGTCACAAGATAGGACATTATGTGACTAATTTCCCATCGAAGAAGTCCAAGAAGGGATCCTCGAAAGGATTCAAAGGTGAGGCATTAGCCTCTTAGTTCGAAATGGACTTTACTCTCATCGCATGCATGGTGTCATCGATGATGGGTTATGTCTGGTATCTTGACAGTGGAGCCTCATTCCACATGTCCGGTGATAAAAATTTATTCAGTGCCTTGGAGGAGAAAGGCCTCAAGATGTGCATAGATATGGGTGACGACGAAAGGTATAGTGTTTTAGGAGTGGGAACGATTGCTTTTCGGAGGGAGCATGGAGCTCCTCTCACCTTGACAGATGTGATGTATGTGCATGGACTGAAGAAGAACTTGGTATTGGTCGTGATGTTGGAGGACAAAGGCTACGATGTTGTCTTTAGTAAAGGAAAGGCATTCCTAAGACACATAGCCACGTGTCAGACCAAGAGGATAGGGATTCGAGTGAAGAATCTCTATAAAATAGAGGTAGATGATTGTGCAGCATTGAGTATGAAATAAGAATTGGTGCAAATACAAGACATTGGTGAGTTGTGGCACAGGCAGTTGGGCCATTTGCATCATGGGGCTTTGAAGATAATACAACAGATATCTACAGGACTTGCCAAAGGTAAACTTGAGCAAGTTGACACATGCAAAGGTTGTACCTTGCGAAAGTACACCAAGTCTTCCTTTCATGATCAAGATAGTCGAGCAGAGTCTATCTTAGAGCGAGTTCATACTCATTTGTGTGGACAATTCTCGATGTCATCCACAGTGAAGCAAAAGTATTATGTGATTTTCATTGATGACTATTCTTGTAAATGTTGGATTTATTTCATGCAGAAGAAGGACCAAAATTTCACAAAGTTTTGTGAGTTCAAAGCTTTGGTCGAGAAAGAGTTAGGGAAGAAGATCAAGGCCTTGAGAAGCAACAATGGTGGAGAATATGCCTCTCAAGAGTTTAAGGACTTCTGTGCAGTGGAATGAATTAAAAGAGAGTTGACAGCACCTCATAACCCACAGTAGAATGGGGTGGCCGAGAGGAAGAACAAAACTATTGTAGGGGCAGCACGAGAAATGTTGCATGACCAAGGCCTACCACTTCACTTGTGGGGTGAGGCATGCAACACAATGATCTATTTGTAGAATAGAAGCCCACATTGCATACTTGGGATGAAGACACCAGAGGAAGCTTTCTTCGGTAAGAGACCAGATGTGGGTCACTTAAGGATCTTTAGCTCATTTGTATATTACCATGTGACAAAGGATGCATGAAGAAGCTTGAGCCGACAATAGAGTTGGGGTATTTGTGGGGTACACTGATACACCTCACAACTATCGGGTGTACGTGCCTACCAATTGGAGGACAGTGGTTCGCAAAGATCTCAAGTTTGATGAGCAGAAGCCCATGCGAGTTGTTCAATCAATTTAGTGTCCTAAATTGCTACATAAATTATCAATCCGGGTATCATAAATTGATGAAGTGTAGTGCACTATATGTGCTAGATGACCCTTCTTATCTCACTATTTTTGAGTTTATGTTTGTTTTGGAGTTTTTCACTTTTGATTCCTAATGTTCTGCAATGTAATCTACAAAATCTTAATCTATTGCTGCTAAGAATCTATAGAAATGAAATGAGTGCTAAAAGTGCTTTAAGCTAGATTTGGAAGTAAAGTTTTAAATAAGAAAATGAAAACATAGCTTCTCTTCTTGTTATTATGATTGTTTCCAAAACATGAACTAAAAGGACTTAAAACTACTATCTACTCAATTACAAAACCAAAGCTTAAATGACAAAATGACATTGCAGCTATCTATGATAAACCAAAAATGAAATAATGGAAATAAGATTACCACTACTATCTAATCTATTGCAGAATCAAAACTTAATGAACAATTGAAGATGGAATTGTAGCTAAACTAAGTGAAATGCTATAATTGAAAATGAAGTTGCAACTATTCTATTATGAAAGCAAGGCTAAATGAAGTATTTTTGTCACTCTACTACACAATTTAGGGAGAACTACCTCCTTGTGATAACATTTTGAGAGATTTCATTCTTCATTATTCTAAGAAAAGTAAACATAAAAATGCAGAGAAAGACTCATTCATAAATGAAACATTTCACCACTTAGTTTTAAGATTAACCATCAACTGAAAGGGCTTTTGGAAATATTCATTTATAACATGAGTTACTAAACTAATAAGAAAATGGCATTGAACAACTTAATTCAAAATCTAAAAAAAAACTAATGAACAACAAATGAAATGAATCAATTTATGCTACTGACATCAACTTAAAGCTACTGGTAAGAAACTAGAAAGCAGTGAAAACCAAAGAACTATTCTGCGCTGAAATAAAACTACTCTGAGTTAGTGAAAAGATGACACAAGCTGCATTATAAACAGAGTTAGAAAACGATTATAAACATTATGGAAAAAACACAGTGAATTTACAATTGAACTATGAAAGACAAAACAGAAATAAAATGTACCCTTGACCATGCAGGGGCCCTCTGCAAAGGTCTCAGATTATAAGCACTCAATCAATACACCAACAACGCTTCAGGTATCCATTGAAAACAGAGTCTTTATATTAAAACAGAGAACTGAGTTCTTCAAACTACAAAGCAGAAATCTGAACTATTACATAAGCAAAAACTTGAACTTGTTCTGCGTTCTACACGCTGGTATTTATAGAGAAATATACAACTGTTTTGAAGAGAGAAATCAGCTACAACAAAACATGTAGACAGGCAAGTATGCAGAATTCTTGTCCCTGGTTGCTTGGAAACATAAATCTATGGTAGTGGCTATTAGATTCCATTTGCGCAGGTGGCACATGAAGTCCGTGGCCTCAGGAGACTGCTTCAGATCCCATCACTGAGAAATGTGTGCAAAACAGAGTCCTATTTGCCATAGGTTTCTATGGTTGACTTCCCTTTGACTGGAGTCCTCCTCATCGATCTAGGCCAGATGAATAGGATATGATCCATGCTCTGATGTTTCCCAAGCTACCCATGTAGTCCTTTTCCTCTCTTGACACCTGGAACCTACAAAAGCGTGGAAATGGCTGTGGAATAGCCGATTAGCTGCGGAATGTGGCTGCGTTCCGTAGCTGAAAGACAAAAACCTATTCAAATAGCAAACATAACAGTATAACATGTAAATCACTAAAATATACTCCTTGAGGCAATGTGTAATGGTTTTTTTGATGATAAGGATGCATTTTTCATGGAAAAGCAAAGAAAGAAGGATGAGAAAGTTGCTTAAGGGAAAGGCAGTTTTGGAACTCAACATACCCCCACTGCGAGACTATTGCATGTCCCCATGCAATCAAAATTGTGAACTCCCTCCTCCTACTGCATTTTCTCTAAGACTTCAGCCAAAACATCCAACCTCTTCTTGCTTTTCTTTGTTGCAACTACCATCCTAGGCTTCCTCATGAGAAATCTATACTTGAGGTTAATGAGAGCCCTGTTTAGCTTCTTGTTTTTCCTTTTTAGTTTTCTGTTCTTCTTGTGCCATAGACCCAAATGAAGCATAGTGTTATCATGGATAATCTTATCCAACTTGTTTTGTTCTTTTAAGGCTTCATTTTCCCTCTGGATGTGCCTATTTAGAACCTCTAGCTCATAGATTTCCTGCTTAAGTGAGCTAGTCAAAGTCTCTTGTGATGTGGCTGGCTGCTCAGGGTTGGATGAAGTTCCTTGATCCACTAATGTATTCTTTTTCTCTAGTGACTCAATGTAATCATAAATCTGCTGTTGGATTGGATCAATTCCTGGAGAGGTTCTCTTTGGGCTGCTTTCAAAGTTTTGTTGAGGAGAGTGTTGTGGGCTCTGCTCATATGAGATATTGTCTTGGGACTGAGTTGGAGTTTCTTCCCCCAAATCTATGAACTGAGTCTCTTTTGATTTTGCTTTCTTCACTTTTCCCTTGAGTCTAGAACTTCTCCTCAAACTTTGGGAGCCTATGATTTCTTCCTCTATAACTTGTCTTCTTTTCCCCTTCTCCTTCTCTTTCTTGAACTGATCCCTAATGTTGACTAATCTCTCAGAAAGTAATTGTTCATCCTCTGATGAAGGTTCAGGAGTATTTTTATGGATTTCCTCAACTTTTTCTTTCATCTTTCTCCTCCATTTTGTCTGCTTTCTGATCTCTGTTAATGTTTCAGAGATGGGCTCTTCTTCACTGTTTTTCTGTGCTGAAGTTTCAGGAGTGTTTTGAATGGTGAGACTGGTTTTCCTTCTCCTACTTCTTTTTACAGAACTTCCCTCAGGCAATTCTGGTGCATCTTGGAAAAAGTTTCTGATCAAAAAGTTCTCCCATGTGTCTCCTACACTCTTTAAGTGATATTCAACTAAAATTTTTACTAGACCATGGTGATAAAGATTGGTTTCTATGGCTTCCATTTTCTTCTGAACAGTAATGGCCATTCTCCTCAAACTATTCAATAGGAAAAATGGGAGATTGAGGGTTCTGTTTTCAAGAAAATTCATCAACAGTCTTATGTGATATACATACATGGAACCAAATCTTCCCTCACATGTAATAAATTTTTGCAAAATTAATAACATGCTACTCCATTTACCCTTAAGTGCAGAGATGGGAATTCCTCTCCTAAAAACTGAAGTGTCCATACCTGGATTTTGGAGAATGACTTTCCAAGTTTCATCATGGAATTCTTTATTCTTGAACCACCTCTCTCCTACTCTTGGTAGCTCGGTTGCTTCAACAATAAAAGACTCAGTCACTGTAAACTTTATGTCACCAATCTCCACGTCCATTCCATCAAACGATCTAGCAAATGATTTGGTGATTTCTTTATGGTGACCATCGAATTTCTCAATGAAACTCAACCAACCAGCTTTCTTCAACATTCCTTTCAACTGAGGATAACCTTCCATGTACTTCACTCCTATGGGTTCAGTTCTGACGATGAGACCCATCACTTCTGTTCTCTACTATTCTTCAAAATTCCCTTCACTGTCTGAGAAATGAAGTGACTGCGTAAAGAAGACTGTGTATACGGCAGTGGAACAACTGGTATATGGAAGCAAAGATAGCTATGGATATGGGGATGAAATGACAGAGACTATGAGCATGAAATAAAACGGCTGTACATACAGGGTATATGAAAACAGAGAAGTTGTATGCATGAAATACGTGAAAACAGAGTGACTGCTATACATAGAGAATACAAAAACAGAATGACTGTGTGCTCAATGTAACAGAGTGTTTGTATACACAAGAAGGTTGTGGAAGTATAAGAGAGAAACTCGGTGTAATAAATGAACAATAGGGTTTTGAAGAGTCATATTCAAATGGGTTATGTCATGAATCTAACCATTTAACAGGTGTGCCAGAGAAGTACAGTTAAGTATGAGTCAAGAAGGGAGATTGCATCATTAGACCATTAGGCATTAAAGTCAGAAGGTGTGGTGGAATCATCACTGTTGTGTGTGGAGCATGATTGTTCAAAGGTCTTTGTTACAGCCGGATGTATACCCCAGGAAGTTTGTACACCCCTCCACGTGGGGGTGTGCGGAGGGGACTTGTCGCCCCCGCGGGGGTCCAGGGGGGGCGATCCCCCTCGGCTGGGGTGTCTGGGGGCTAGCAGTCCCACAGCAGGGGCTCGGGGGCAGCACCCCCGAAGCCAAAAATAGATGTAAAATTGCCTTGTTCTGGGCCGTTCATTAGGTGGATGATCTGACGGTAGAACTTATGTTTAGTTTAGGGTTTTTTTCCCTAGAAGGAAACCCCTTCTCTTTGTATGAGGGCATTGTATTTGAGGCTGTGAAATAGATTTGTATTCTCTGAGCGAGAAATAGAGAGGCGAGACTGTGAGAGAAAACAAAGGATATTACAGCGGATTTGCTGTAGGTTGTGTCTCTTCATTTTGTTGGATAATAGAAAGGAAGGACTGGCTGTTCGGGGTGGATGTAGCCCAAACTGGGTGAACCACGTATATCTGTGTCTCTCTTGTCTTATGCGTTTTTTGTGTTTATATTTCTGCAATATTTTATGTGTTCCATTGATCAGTAATATATAATTTTCTAACAACTGGTATCAGAGCCGAAGGTCTATTTGGCTAATAAACTCGCAGGAAAGAAGGGTTCCTCGTTCGAGTGGAAGCAATGGCAGAAGATGGTAAGTTTAGGGTCGAGAAATTTAACGGCCAAAACTTCTCATTATGGATGATGCAGATGGAAGATTATCTGTATCAGAAAGATTTGTACCTACCATTGAGCGGAAAAGCAAAGAAGCTGACGGCTATGACAGATGAAGAATGGAACCTTCTCGATAGAAAGGCACTCGGAACAATATGGTTGTGCCTCGCTGCGTCAGTCGCCTTCAAAATTTTGAAGTAAACAATGACAGAGGGTTTGATTCAGGCGCTGTCGAAACTATATGAAAAACCCTCGGCCTCAAACAAGGTATTTCTAATGAAACGGTTATTTAATATGAAGATGTCGGAAGGTGGATCTGTTGCAGATCATTTAAATGATTTTAATACAGTTACAAGTCAGTTAAGTTTTGTAGGGGTAAACTTTGAAGATGAAGTTAGAGCTCTGTTATTCTTGTGCTCATTGCCAGAAAGTTGGAATCGTTTAGTAATGGCCATTAGTAACTCTGTCTCTGGATCTAGTACTTTAAAGATTGATGATGTTGTCGGTGCTATCCTTAGCGAGGAAATGCGACGAAAAATCTCTGGTGAGACATCAGGTAATGCTTTGAGTGCAGAGTCTAAGGGAAGAAAAATGGAAAGAGGAAAGAGCTCAGGATATCGCAATAAATCAAGGAAAGGCAGATCCAAGTCCAGATCAGGGATAGTGTGCTGGAAATGCAGAAAGAAAAGACACCTAAAGAAAGACTGTAGATCTTGGAAGGGAAAAGAAGGAGATGCACAACAAGAAAACAATCATGAAGCAAATGTGACAGGTGAGGTGTTACAAGATGCTTTGATTCTTTCTTTCGAAAATATTATTGATTCCTGGGTGGTAGGTTCAGGGGCCTCATTCCATGCCACACCTGATAAGAAATACTTTCATGACTATGTTCAAGGAGATTTTGGACAAGTTCGTTTGGGTGATGATAAACCCTGTAAAACTGTTGGAATGGGTAAGGTTCTTGTAAAACAGCAGAATGGAAACCAATGGCTACTAAAGGAGGTAAGGCATGTTCCAAATCTGAAGAAAAATATGATTTCAATAGGGCAGTTAGGCGGTGAAGGTTGTGTGACAACTTTCACAGATAAAGCTTGGAAGGTCACCAAAGGAGCCCTGGTAATAGCAAAAGGCGAAAATATTGGTACATTGTATTTATGCAATGGTATTTCTAACTCTGTTAATGCTTTAACTTCCAAAGGAGCAGATGCAGCATTATGGCATCATAGGCTCAGACAAATGAGTGAAAAGGGGATGAAGATTCTTCACTCAAGGAATTTGTTGCCGGGTTTGAAGAATGTTGATTTGGACTTCTGTGAGAATTGCATTTATGGAAAATAGAAGAGAGTCATATTTCTCAGAGTTGGGAAAGAAAAGGAGAGAGAAAAAATAGAGCTTGTGCATACAGATGTATGGGGACCTACTCAGGTATCATCTCTTGGTGGCTCTCGTTATTATGTTACTTTCATTGATGATGCAACTGTTGAGAAATTTACTGCATAACATAAATAATTACCGAGAGGAATATATATAAGAAATAACTAGCAACAACCATAAACACATAAACACACATGTTTATCTTGGAAAACCCCAAATCCGGGGAAAAACCCGATTATAATGAAATTTCATTATCCTTGGCCAAAACCCTGGCCAATCCGACCAAGTGAGCCTTCACCGCTCACCTCCAGGCCCTTGCATTACAATGAAGTCCTTCCAGCCTTTTATAGGCTCCACTACATATAATACCACGAGCAGAATACCATGGGTGCACAATACCATGTGCCCCAAAACCATCACTGTTTAACCTGGGCAACTTTTGACTCTATCCTGAGTCAAGTTTACCTAACAGCAACTAGAAAAACTTGGATTTATTATATTAAGAATAAATCTGATGTATTTGATACTTTCAAGAAATGGAAAGCTTTGGTTGAGATTGAGACAAGAAAGAAATTGAATTGTCTCAGATTAGACAATGGAGGTGAATATTGCAGCAAAGAGTTTGATAGGTACTGTTTAGAGCATGGAATTCGCAGAGAGAAGACAGTTCCAAGAACACCACAAGAAAATGGTGTGTCAGAAAGGATGAACAGAACAATCATGGAGTGTGCAAGGTGCATGAGATTGCATGCAGGATTGACTTTACAGTTTTGGGCAGATGCTGTAGATACTGCTGTTTATCTAATAAACAGAGGGCCTTCAAGTTCCTTGGATGGTGGTGTTCCAGAGGAAGCATGGACAGGTAAAAAGGTAAACTACTCCTTTTTAAAGCCTTTTGGTTGTGAGGCCTTTGTCCATATTGATAAAGAAAATAGAACAAAGCTTGAGGCAAAGTCAAAGAAATGTACCTTTATTGGATATGGTGTTAATGATTTTGGTTATCACTTATATGATTACGAAAATCACAAAATCATTAGGAGCAGAGATGTAATATTCAAAGAAAAGGTCTTGTATAAAAATCAGTTGCAGGAAAAGGAACAAGAAAAAGAAAACAAAGAATACGCAGTTCTTGATGAAATCACTGAAAAAGTAAAGGTGCTTGAAAATAACAATAATCAACAACCACAATAACAACAACCACCACAACAACAACAGGCACCCCAAACACCTAAAAGTGGTGTTATAAGATCTACCAGGATAAGTAGACCCCCTGAACGATACTCTCCTTCATTATATTATTTATTGTTGACTGATTCTGGTGAACCCGAATGTTATGAAGAAGCAATGTAGGTTGAAAGCAGGAAGAAGTGGGAGCTAGCCATGGAAGAAGAGATGGACTCCTTAATGCATAACCAGACTTGGGACTTAGTTAGGTTGCCTGCAGGTAAAACTACATTGTAGAATAAATGGGTTTACAGGCTGAAGGAAGAAGATGGAGGAAAATAGAGGTACAAAGCTAGACTTGTGGTGAAGGGGTTTGCATAGAAGAAAGGTATTGATTTTGATGAAATATTTTCTCCTGTTGTTAAAATGACTTCAATTAGAACTATTCTAAGTCTAGTAGCAGCTGAAGATTTGCATCTTGAGCAGTTAGATGTAAAGACAACCTTTCTCCATGGGGATTTGGAGGAAGAGATATATATGCAACAACCACAAGGATATGAGGTAAAAGGGAAGGAGAAACTAGTGTGCAGGTTGAAGAAGAGCTTGTATGGCTTAAAACAGGCTCCAAGGCAGTGGTATCTAAAATTTGACAAGTTTATGTCTGAACAAGGTTATACTAGATGTCACTCTGATCATTGTGTTTATCTGAAAAAGCAAAATGATGGCAGCTATATTATATTGTTATTGTATGTAGATGACATTCTTGTTGCAGGGTCTAACATGCAGGAAATAAATGTGCTCAAAAGAAAATTGGAAAATTCATTTGCAATGAAGGATCTGGGAGCTGCAAAACAGATCCTTGGTATGAGAATAACTAGAGACAGGAAAAATTGCAAATTAACATTGTCTCAGAATGAGTACATACAAAAGGTGTTGAAAAGATTTAATATGCACAATGCAAAACCAGTTAATACACCTTTTGCTAGCCATTTCAAACTTAGTAAGGAAATGTGCCCAAAGACCCAAGAAGACATGGATTATATGTCTAAAGTTCAATATGCATTAGCAGTTGGAAGCTTAATGTATGCAATGGTCTGCACAAGGCTTGATATTGCACATGCAGTGGGAGTTGTAAGCAGGTACATGAACAATCCAAGAAAGGAACATTGGATGACAGTGAAATCGATTCTCAAATATTTGAAAGGTACCACAAATCAAGCATTATGCTTTGGTGGTTCAAACATTTCTCTACAGGGATATGTTGATGCAGATATAGCAGGTGACAGAGATAACAGGAGGAGCACTACAAATTATGTATTTACCATTGGTGGAAAAATTGTTAGTTGGGTTTCAAAAATCCAAAGTGTTGTTGCACTTTCAACAACAGAAGCAGAGTATGTTGCTGCTACAGAGGCTAGTAAAGAAATGATTTGGTTACAAAGGTTTATGGGTGAATTGGGTAAGGAGCATGATATGGGCACGTTATACAGTGATAGCCAAAGTGCCATTCATCTTGCAAAGAACTCAGCATTTCATTCTAGGACTAAACACATACAGCTCAAGTACCATTTCATACGATCAGTGTTGGAAGATGGAGAGTTGACGCTGGAAAAGATACACACTAGCCAGAATCCTGCAGATATGCTAAGAAAAGTTGTAACCAGGGAGAAACTGAGAATATGCTCAGTTTCAATTGGCCTTCAAGGATGAGGATGAAGATGAGAAACAGCCAGGCCCAAAGAGGAGGCATTGTCCAGCAAATGAAGCAGTGGTGGAGTTGTTACAATCATTCTCCAAGTGGGAGATTTTTGTGTGTGGAGCATGATTGTTCAGAGGTCTTTGTTACAGCCGGATGTATACCCCAGGAAGTTTGTACGCGGGGGGGACTCCCGGGGGGGCCGATCCCCCTCGACTAGGGGGTCCGGGGGCCAGCGGTCCCCTAGTGGGGGCTCGAGGGCAGCGCCCCCGAAGCCAAAAATAGATGTAAAATTGCCTTGTAAAAGTATAGTAATTTCTAGTCAATCTGGGTTGTTCATTAGGTAGATGATCTGACGGTAGAACTTATGTTTAGTTTAGGGTTTTTTTCCCTAGAAGGCAACCCCCTCTCTTTGTATGAGGGCATTGTATTTGAGGCTGTGAAATAGATGTGTATTCTGAGCGAGAAACAGAGAGGCGAGACTGTGAGAGAAAACAGAGGATATTACAACAGATCTGCTGTAGGTTGTGTCTCTTCATTTTGTTGGATAATAGAAAGGAAGGACTGGCTGTTCGGGGTGGACGTAGCCCAAACTAGGTGAACCACGTATATCTGTGTCTCTCTTGTCTTATGAGTTTTTTGTGTTTATATTTCTGCAATATTTTATGTGTTCCATTGCTCCGTAATATATAATTTTCTAACAATCACGACAATGAAATCTCATAATGATAAATCAAGGAGTAGTGTGATTATACGAGTTATACAATCTATGTTTTGTATTGCTTTTTGAAATAAGTTTTTGTTCTTACCTCTAGAACCATACCTTCCGCTTGCTAATCTTTTGTTGTTTGCTTCCTCAGGTGCTTAGATGTGATAGGTCTTCAAAAGTTGTTCTCTCCTCCATTACCTGCATATGAAATTTATTATGAACTGGCCTCTTTATTCTTGAACTGATGATCAAACTGTTGCTGCAGAGTCAGATTGGCTACAGAACAGGATTAGCTATGGAATGGGAACAACTGCGGAATGTAAAACAGAGAATAAAATGTGACTTTATGAATGAATGAAATGGAGATGGCTGTGTGGGTGAAAATATGACAAAATGAAAAAAAAAATGAAAATGGAGATGGAAGAAATGTTGGAGAAGAAAAATTTATTGGTGGAATATGGTAGTGGAGTGAAGTGAAACTTGCAGAAGTAAAACAAAATGAAATGAAATAAAACAATGAATTTTTCAGAATGCATAATGAATCACCATTTTTTGGGGAAATATAGGGTGTCAGAGTCTTCTAATTTTCACCCTATATTTTCTGTATAAGTATGCCAATCAGTGATTGGTTTTCAACCTTATACAATTTTTATTTATTTTTTAAATATGATGAAAAGAACAAAGACTAAGTTGGTGGAGAAGAAGGATTCTTCTTCACCAACTTCATTTCAAAATTATTTTGAAAGATCTTGATGAACTCCTCCTTTGAGATTGGTTTTTGATAAATTTTCAACCTATGACCATTCACAAGGAGAAGAGTTTAATTCTCATCTATTGTTCTGATTCTTACTTCTCCATTACTAAAAAAAAATTCAATCTCATATGGCCCAAGCCAATGAGTTTGAAACTTTCCTTGAAAATCCTTAAACCTTGAATCATATAACAGTGCCCAATCTTCCTCTTGAAACCTTTTTTCCTTGATGTATTTGTCATGCCATTTAGCCCTCTGTTGCTGAACTAGACCAGTTATTTGAACAACCTCTTGTCTGATTTTATCAAGTTCATTTAACTACCCTAGTCTATGCTTTTGAGCTTCTGATAAATCCATTCCCAACTGGACTGCCATCTTGAAAGTTTTAACTTGGAACTCTATGGGGAACAGGAATTGCTTTCCATAAACAAGTTCATAGGGTGTATGCCCTGTTTTGTTCCTCCATGTGGTTCTATAGGCCCACAAGGCTTCAGGAAGCCTTTTTGCCCAATCTCTTCTATGTAGATGCACAGTCTTGGTGAGGATTCCTTCAATCACTTTATTTGTAGACTCCACTTGACCATTTGCTTGTGGATGATAGGGAGTGGATTTCCTATGCTTGATCTTGTACTCTTCCATAAGCCTCTCCATCATGTTGGATGTGAATTGAGCTCCCTGATCTGTCACAATTTCTCTTGGAACACCAAAGCGAGTAAAAATATCCTCAAAAGGAAAACTAACTATAGATTTTTCGTTAGCAAAAAGTAATGCTTTGTCTTCTACCCATTTGGTGACATAATCAGTGCATACCAATATATAATTTTTCTACTTGGATGGAGGATTAATAGGTCCAATAAAGTATAAAGCCCATTTTCAAAGGGTTCGATAAGTACCTGAGGTTGTAATGGCATTTCATTTGAGGGGGCAGGTTTCCCTATCCTTTGGCAGCTGTTGCACCTTCTGACATATTCTTTAGCATATTTGAAGATGGATGACCAATAATATCCTAAAGAAAGGATTTTATAGGCTGTCCTTTTATCAGCAAAGTGTCCACCACACGGCTTATCATGACATGCTTTGAGAATATCAGGCATTTCATCTTCCTTGACACACCTTCTGATTATAAGATCTGGCCCTGTTTTATACAATTCGTTAGTGATCCATGAATATCTTGCACTATCTTGAATAATCTTTCTTTTATCTCTAGGAAATAAATGTGAAGGTAACTTCCCTGTAACCAAGTAGTTAGCAACATCTACAAACCAAGGAGTTTGAGTAGTTACTGCAAATAGATATTCATCGAGAAACTTATCCTCAACCAGATACTCTTCTTTGATATTCTGAATCCTGGACAAGAAATCAACAACTGTGTTTTGTTTTCCAGGTCTATCTAGCACAATAATGTTGAATTCTTGCAAAAGTAAAAGCCATCTTGTAACTCTGCCATTAGTAATAGGTTTATTCATCAAATATCTAATTGCAGAGTGATCTATATGAACAAAAGTTTCATAGCCTGTTATATAGTGTCTAAACTTGTTAATTGCATGAACAACAACTAAGAATTCTTTTTCAGTCATAGTATAATTCAACTCAGTGGGAGTCAAATTTTTACTTGTGTAGTAAATGGCATAAGGAATCAAATCTTTTTGTCCCAATACAACTCCTAGAGCTGTATCTGAAGCATCTGTAGAAATATGGAAAGGAAGTTTCCAATTTTTTCCTTTTAAGATAGGTGTTTAAGATATTTTTTCTTTCAAGGTTTCAAATGCTAGTTGGCAATCAGGATTCCACTTGAATTCACAATCTTTTGTAAGAAATTTGAAGAGTGGAGATGCTACTTTGGTAAAGTTTTCTATAAACCTTCTATAATATCCTGTAAATCCTAGAAAACTTCTAACATATTTTTGGCAATTTGGAATTGGTAACTTAGAGATAACTTCAACTTTTGATTTGTCCACTTTAATCCCATCTCCTGAAATGTGATGTCCTAAAACAATACCTTCTGTAAACATCATAAAGCATTTTTCATGGCTTAGTGAAAGGTTTGTTTCTTTACATCTTTTAAGGACTTTTTCCAAATTTTCCAAAGCTTCTTCAAATGTGTTACCATAGACTGTAAAATCATCCATATATACCTCTACACAATCATGTATTAGATCAGAAAAAATTCCTAGTACTGCTCTTTGGAATGTTGCTGGTGCATTACATAACCCAAAAGGAAGCACTTTGTAGGCAAAAGTTCCCCATGGACAAGTAAATGTGGTTTTATCCTGATCCTTAGGTGCTACTTGAATTTGATTATAACCACTAAAACCATCCAAGAATGAGAAATACTTTTTACCTGCTAATGTATCTAATACCTTATCTATAAAGGGCAAAGGAAAGTGATCTTCCAAGGTTTCTTTATTCAGTTCTCGCTAATCAATGCACACCCTCTATTTACCATTCTTTTTAGGCACAATTACCAAAGGAGAAACCCATTGGCTATCTGAAATTGGGTAAATGAAGTTTACATTGAGTAATTTTTGGAGCTCTTCTTTCACAATCTCCCTAAGATTTTGATTCATTCTTCTTTAAGGTTGTCTGATTGGTCTATTATTTTCCTCAATATAGATATGATGGATACAAGTCTTAGGATCAATACCTTTCATGTCGGTATACTCCCATGAAAATGCAACATAATGATTTTGTAATATTTTGGTTAGCTCTTCTTGTTGTAGTTTCTCCAAATTTTTGTTTATGTTCAATGTCCTACCTGGAAAAATTTCAATTGTAGAGCCACCAAACTCTTCCATAGAATAGAGAGACACCTGCCTAGATGACAAGTGTTCAATATTAGATTTTTCCTGGAATTGTGCATGATCATATTCTGAAGATGTTTCAAAATTTCCCAATGTGTTCAAAATTTGACTATCTTCACTAATTTCTGATATAGTGAAGATAGTCTTAATAACATCTTCATCATCGATCCATTCCTTGTCATCTATTTCTGTGATTGTTTTTGCTGGAGGATACAAAGTAAATTTCTTTGTTGAATTACCATAAAAAAATGTACATGTTACCATATCTACAACTAATAAAAGCATCAGTTGTGGCTAGCCAAGGTCTTCCTAATATGAGTGGGTGTCCTCCAAGATTATTCTTGGGAGTTAAAATCATGAAATCAACAGGATCTTCCCAAGAATCTAAGGAGACTGAAATGTCTTCTAGCACACCATCTGGTTTAATTACTGATCTATCTGCAAATTGTAGTAAGGTAGGTGTGTAAAGAAGGTTAGGAAGTTTAAGCTGCTCCATAGTTTGTCTACTCATAATGTTTATTGCTGCTCCTAAGTCAATCAATGTGTTTGGAATTTCAATCCCATTTATATGTGTCTTGACAATTGGACTTCCTCGATCCACATAGTTTTGCATGGAAATCTTTCCCATCATGATATTTTCTATCTTTCCTACCAGGTGAATTATTTTTCTTTCTCTTGGTTTTCTTCTTGGTATTTTGATGCTCAACTCCTTTATTGTCTTAGCTAGAATTGGAATTTCTCTAATGCATTGTAACAAAGGAATTTTGATACAAACATTCTTCAATTCAACTAGGAAGACATAATTGGGCAACGATATCTGTTTTTCTACTCCTCTATCAATTTGTAATCTCTCAGGGAAAGGAGGTGTAGAAGTAGATGTTGGTTGCTCAATGACAGGAGTTGTGTTTATTGACACTTTTTGTTTTCCTTTTTCAATGGTTTGGTTTTGGAGGGATGTTCCCTCAAAACGTTTATTGACTTTTAGAGAATCATCCTCAGAAGCATCTTGTTCTTGAATTACTATAGAAGGTTTTTACTTTTCTAATATCCTACTAGATCTAAGTTGAACATCATTAAGATCTAGAGGAGCAATCATGTAAGTAGGAAATTGTTGTCCTTCTACCATGTAAGCATTATGAGGGTTTTTATTATTGGGGTTTGGCAATGGTTGGGTTGGTAGTTGATTTGGTTTCTGTTGAAATGGAAGTAAGAGTTGAGGATTTTTGACTTTGTTGTGGAGGTTGTTGTGGAAATGGCAATGAAAGGTGAGGGCTTTGATTTGGAAGTTGTGGTTGCTGATTTTGCTGCTGATTTTGTGGGGGAGGATAGCTCTAATAAGATGGAGGATATTGATAATATTGAGCAAATCTCCCATAAGGATTTTGTACCCCTTGTGCCCATGGTTGAGATTGATACTGAGTTTGAGGTTGAGGCCAAGGTTGCTACCAAGAATTCTAGTTTGGTGGGGGCTGAAAATTCATTGGATTGTTAAATCCTTGATTTTGTTGCCCCTGCCATGGTCTTCTTGTAACAAAACAAAAAGGTTCTACAGAATTTGAGACTATTTCCTCTTGAAAAACAGCCTTAAGACCTGGGATTGAAGGAAAACCATTGGTCTCATGACTTTCTGAAAAAATCATACATGTTTCTACAATTTTTGCATCTAAAGGGCATTCCCTTAGAGCATGTTTCTTTCTGCATTTTGGACAAAAGATGCCTAAAGCATCAGCCTCTGTTTTCTGCTTGTTTTGGATTTTGAGGGTGTCTAGCTGCTCACTAAGGCTCCCTAAAATATCAATTTTAAACTCATCAAGCATATTGCCAATTTCTACCCTACTTATAGATCCGGTTGCAGATTTGTTTTCTCTAACAAGAGAAGGATCTCTCGATCCTTTCCCAATTTTAGATTTTCCTCTTGAGAGATGAACAGATAGTTCTGCTATGTCATTCAATGGAAGTTGAGAGATATCTCCCTTCCCCATAATGTTAAGGATATCTATCCATTCATCTCTAAGGGCCTTTAACAAAAGAGCTTTCAAAGTTTCTTCATCTAAATTTTTCATTTTTGTTCTTTCCAAATTGTAGTTGAATCTTTCAAGAAAATCCTCTAAGTTTTCATCTTCCTTTTGCATCATTTTGAACACTTCATCCTTATGATTGGTAGGCATACAATAATCCAAGTATCTATCCAAAAATGCCTGTTTCATGTCATTCCATGTTCTAATGGATTGAGTGACTAACCCCATAAACCATTTCAAAGCAGCCCCTTTTAGTGTTGAAGGGAACAATTTGAGTTTTTGAGAGTCTTCTAGATAGTCATAGGTTCTGCACAAGACTTCAAACTCAAACAAAAATGTTTCAAGGTCCTCACTTCTCAACCCATAAAAGTTTGGGAGGACAGATGGTGAGATGTTTTTCATTATGGTATGTGTTTCCTCATCTACTATATGGAATCCAAATGAGTTATTTATTTCCCTATTTCCTCTACCTCCTCCATTATTACCTCTACCTTCTCCATTGTTTCCTCTACCTCTCCCTCTACTCCCTCCTCCAAATAGTGAGAATTCTCCATCTTGTTCTTCTTATGCCATTATAGTTTCTTCAGAGTCCTCTGGTTCTTCTATTAATGGATTATGGGAGAGAGTTTCTACTTCTTCTTCTTCACTAGGTATTCCTACTTCCTCAACTACAATAGGCTCCCCTGTAGAGGTGAAAAAGGTCTTCTCTCCTAGGTTTGTTTTAGTAGATGAAGTGAGAGAATCTTCTAACTGAGTGTTGGGTCCCTATAATACTAGTGATTACCCCATTACTATTGTAGTTATACCCCTTATTTATATTTTTGTGCCCCTATTACCCCCATATTGTTATTTCTGTGCCCCATAGAATCCCTCTATTGTTATTTTTGTGGCTTTATATTATTATTGTTAGGTCGGCTGGATTATATTGTGACTCCTTAGACTCCTATATATAGAAAGGAGGTTTTGTCATTTGTATCATCCAAGAATTGTTCATTTATGTAATGTAAAGGAGGTTGCCCCCTCGAAGAGGCTGAATTCTAAGGCGTTGATCTCTCTTTTCTATCTTTTCTTGAGCTGGTTTCATAACATTTGGTATCAGAGCTTTGGATTCTAGGGTTTCGCTGCTCCAAACAGGTCATCGTGGCATTTTCGCTATAACTTTTTTTCTGTGACGTTTCAGAAGTCGCAAAAAAAACCCATTTGAGAAGAAATCGCGCTGAACCTTGGGTCCGAATTTCAGAGCTTTTTGCGCGATATTTTCGGAGATATGATCTGAGGAAGTTGGTCTTTTTGCAGACTCCTGAATTACATTCAAAACAGGTGACCTGGGGAAAATCGTCATAACTTTCTCTCTGAGCATCGGATTGAAATTTCGTAAGAAGGTACAGAAAGAGGACGGACTGTAGTTTTTGTTTATATAATTTTCAGAGTCAAAGGTTGAAACAGTGACACGTGGCACTTCATACAAGTTCGCTCTACTGAACTAGTCTATAATCAGGTCACTGTGGGAGATTGTGCATAACTCTTCCTTGGAGAATCCAATTTGGATCAGACTAGTGGCATTGGAAAGAGGACATAGAAGGCTACTACAGGTCACAATTTCAGAACTAGATGATTCAAAATTACAGAGATACATCAGATTCAATATCAGGCTTCTACAAAGTAAAAAAAGGTGTGTAGTTTTTTTTTTTTTTTGCATAAGCTTGGTTTGAAGGAATTCAAAGGGCATAGTAAAGCATTATTATCGGTAACTGATGCCCCGAGGAAAGAAAATGCAAACACCTAGTAAGGAACCTGAAAGCTCTAGCATGACTCATGAAGAAGAGGAAGAAATGCTACATGATATATCAAAATTACAAGAACAAGTGCAACAAATGTCACGCTCACAAAAGCTAACAGATGCTAAGATAAATGGCGTGGAATCTAAGATAAAGGGCATGGAAGCTAAGATGAATGGCATGGAAGCTAAAATTGATGGCATGGATGATAAGATGGAAGAATTGAAGATAAATATGAATAAGTTGCTACAAGAAATGGTCACTAATGGTGAAAAGGTAGTAAAGGAAACTCATGATGAGAACAAAAGAAATGTTAATCATGATTCCATAGACTCTAATGTTGGATCGAAGACTCACCATGTTCCAAAAATCGATATGAGGAAGTTTGATGGCAAGGATCCCGCCACATGGATATTACAGATGGAGCAATTCTTCGATCTCAATAATGTGCAAAACACACAAAAGGTACGTATGGCAACTTTATATTTGGAACCAAATCAGTTTGTATGGTATCAATGGCTTTGTTCTCGTAAACAATTTATCACTTGGGCAATTTTTACGGAAGAATTGATAGCACATTATGAGGATACAAAAAGCAACACTTTTTTTAGCCAATTGATAAGTCTCAAACAAAAGGGTTCAATAATGGAGCACATTGAGGAGTTCCAAAAATTGAACATAAGGGTAAAAGATATTCCAGAGGAGCATAGGATTGATGTGTTCATAGGGTCTTTAAAGGATAATATCCAACATGATGTGCGCCTTTGGGAACCTGATTCATTAGAGAAGGCATTCAGGTTAGCAAGAAAAATGGAAAGCAAAATTATGGCAACTAGGAAGCATACCATTCACAACTATAAAGACGGAAGTGTTGTTGCCCATAGTCTTCCACAACCTACAAGGTTGACACCACAACAATTGGAAGAAAAAAGAGCAAAAGGGCTTTGTTACAATTGTGATAGCAAATACACAAAGGTCATAAGTGTGCTGAGAAGAAATTATTCTACATAGATTGTGAAGAGGAAGAAGAAAAGGAGCAAGAAAGGTCAAAAGAAGAGGATATATTCCAGGAACAAAGCCTAGATGAAGAACAAATAAATCCGACCATATCTTGTAATGCATTGGCGGGAATTACCACTCCTCAAACCATCAAGATAGAAGGACAAATCAAGAAGAAAAAGGTAATAGTGTTGATTGATTCAGGAAGCACCCACAATTTTATTCATTGTAGGGTAGCAAAAGAATTGAATTGCTTCCTATATCCAGCACCAGAGTGTCAAGTGATGATTGCAAATGGAGGAACAATAAATTGTTCTGGAAAGTGCCATAATATCAAGCTATCCATGGGAGAATATGTATTGACTAGCCCAATGCTTTCCATTCCAATGGGAGGTGCTGATGTTGTACTAGGAGTCCAATGGCTACAATCCTTGGGTACAATAGCTTTTAATTTTCAAGAACTTTTCATGAAATTTTCTGTGGAAGGAAAGGAAGTTGAATTAAGGGGTATTGCAGGGAAACCAGGAAAGATAATCAGCTCTAATGGCATGACAAAGCTTCTAAAAAAGGAGCAAAGAGGTGTAATTGCACAATTATGTTCGCTAGATGTTTCCACATTGGAATCATCTATTTCTCCAGATCTCCAAAAAGTCTTGGACAATCATTCCAAGGTATTTGAGACTCCCAAAGGTCTCCCACCTATGCGTGATCATGATCATGCTATTCATCTGATTCCAGGAAGTGTTCCTCCAAACATCAGGCCGTACAGATATCCCTATGTCCAAAAAAGTGAAATTGAACGTATGGTTGCAGAAATGCTAGAGGCTGGTATAATTCAACCGAGTCAAAGTTCTTTCTCAGCTCCAGTAGTATTGGTGCACAAGAAGGATGGATCATGGCGCATGTGTCCAGATTATAGGGAGCTCAACAAGCTCACTATTAAAGATAAGTTCCCCATTCCTGTCATTGATGAATTACTGGATGAATTGCATGGATCAATTTACTTCACCAAGTTGGATCTTCGTTCGGGATATCATCAAATCAGAATGAAGATTGAAGACATTCCGAAAACGGCATTTAGAACTCATGAGGGTCATTATGAATTTTTGGTCATGCCTTTTGGCCTTACCAATGCACCTTCAACATTTCAAGGTTTGATGAATTCAATTTTCAAACCATTCCTTAGAAAATTTGTGTTAGTATTTTTTGATGATATACTAATCTACAGCAAGTCTTGGAAGGATCATGTTGAACATGTTGACAAGGTGCTACAACTATTGGAGGAGAAACAATTATATGCAAAAAGATCCAAATGTTTCTTTGGAGTCCAGGAGGTGGAATATTTGGGTCATATTGTATCTCATGAAGGAGTTAAGGTAGACCCTAGCAAAATTAAAGCCATTAAGGAATGGAAAATCCCCACATCCATAAAGCATCTGCGAGGATTTCTTGGGTTGACAGGGTATTATCGCAAGTTTGTTAAGAATTATGGGAGAATAGCAGCACCTCTAACAACATTATTGAAGAAAGATTCATTTTCATGGACTCCGAAAGCAACAAAGGCCTTTGAACATCTTAAAGAGGCAATGTGCCAAGCACCGGTCTTAGCTACACCGGACTTCACAAAAACCTTTATTGTGGAATGTGATGCTTCAGGAAATGGAATTGGTGCTGTTCTAATGCAAGATGAAAGACCCATTGCTTTTGAAAGTCGTCCAATCAAGGGAAAGTTTTTAAGCAAAGCTATTTATGAGAAGGAAATGTTGGCAATACTCCATGCACTTAAGAAATGGCGACCCTACCTAATGGGAAGACACTTCAAGGTAAAAACGGATCATGATAGCCTTAAATACTTTTTAGAACAAAGATTATCCTCTGAAGAGCAACAAAAGTGGGTCACAAAGATGTTGGGTTATGACTTTGAAATCATCTACAAAAAAGGGAAGCAAAATGTGGTGGCAGATGCACTCTCAAGAAAGGATGAGGATGTGGAAGCATTGTTGTGTGCCATTTCTATTATCCAACCAGATTGGATAAACGAAGCAAGGGAGGAATGGAAGAATGACGAAGAAGTGTGGGCACTTATTCGAAAGCTACAACAAGATTCCAGTACTTCTGATACATTTAGCTGGAAAAATGATTCGTTATGGTACAAAGATCGCTTATACCTCTGTAAGAATTCCCAGCTAAAACAAAAGATTCTTATGGAATTGCACACTTCTCCCTTAGGAGGGCACTCAGGATTTTTAAAAACTTACCACAGGGTTAAGAAGGAATTTTTTTGGGATGGCCTTAAATCAGATATTCAAAAGTTTGTGGCGGAATGTTTGGTTTGCCAACAAAATAAAGTTGAAACAATTAAGACACCGGGTCTATTACAACCTTTATCCATTCCAAGCCAACGTTGGGAGGAGGTTTCAATGGATTTTATCACAGGTTTACCCAAGTCTGAGGGAAAGAGTGTCATCATGGTGGTAGTTGACAGACTTACCAAGTATGCACACTTTTGTGCATTATCACATCCATTTAAAGCCAGTACAGTTTCTACTGCATTTATGGAAACAGTTCAAAAGCTACATGGAAACCCAAAGATTATTGTAAGTGACAGAGATCCCATTTTCACTGGAAATTTTTGGACAGAATTATTTTCTTGTCTTGGTACTCAGTTAGCTCATAGCTCATCTTATCATCCTCAATCTGATGGGCAAACTGAGATAGTAAACAAATGTTTGGAAGGATATCTTCGTTGCTTTGTATCTGATAAACAGACACAATGGGTCAAATGGTTGCCTCTGGCTGAATGGTGGTATAACACTTCCTTCCATACAGCAACAAAAATGACCCCATTTATGGCACTTTATGGGTATCAACCACCATCCATCACATCATATTTAAGAGAAAATTCTAAGGTTCAGGCAGTGGAACATCACATCGAACATCAACAACAAGTCCTCCAACTCTTAAAGGATAACCTCGTGTTGGCACAAAATAGAATGAAACAACAGGCAGATCAACATCGCAGTGAAAGAAGTTTTGATGTAGGTGATTGGGTATTCCTACGGCTACAACCATATAAGCAAATGTCCCTAAAGCAAGCTAAGAAGGATAATAAATTATCACCAAAGTATTATGGTCCGTACAAGGTGTTGCAAAAGATTGGTACTATGGCATACAAATTGGAGCTTCCTGCAGCTTCTCGATTGCACCCAGTTTTCCATGTTTCATGTTTAAAGAAGGTTATAGGCGACAAGCTCCCAGTTCAAACAATATTGCCAGAACTTGACGAGGAAGGAAAAATTATATTGGAACCGGAAGCAGTCACAGAAACAAGAACTCGACAGCTACGAAATCGATCAATTTCAGAGTATCTTATCAAGTGGAAGAACTTATCCGCTGAAGATTCCACATGGGAGGATGAGAATTTTATGCAGAAGTATCCAGAACTACTCAAGCGTTGAGGACAACACTTTTTTGAAGGAGAGGGGCATGTTGGGTCCCTATAATACTAGTGATTACCCCATTACTATTGTAGTTATACCCCTTATTTATATTGTTGTGCCCCTATTACCCCCATATTGTTATTTCTGTGCCCCATAGAATCCCTCTATTGTTATTTTTGTGGCTTTATATTATTATTGTTAGGTCGGCTGGATTATATTGTGACTCCTTAGACTCCTATATATAGAAAGGAGGTTTTGTCATTTGTATCATCCAATAATTGTTCATTTATGTAATGTAAAGGAGGTTGCCCCCTCGAAGAGGCTGAATTCTAAGGCGTTGATCTCTCTTTTCTATCTTTTCTTGAGCTGGTTTCATAACACTGAGTTGCTACCCCTTGAATTCTAGGAATCCTATGGCTGGGAGTATGAGTCTGGGATGGAGGTGTGCCTTTTTCAACTCTTGGTGGAGTAGGCGGAGTTGTGGAAATCGAACTTCTACCCCTAGCTATAAATCTACCCCTAGAGTCTCTTTCTCTATGCATGTCATTGTTTTGTTTTGTTGTTTTTATTTTTTATGATTGTAAGAGATAAGGCTACCTAGTTACACTTCGCCATCAACGACGCCAAAATTTTCAGTCAATTTAGTGTCCTAAATTTCTACATAAATTATCAATCCACGTATCGTAAATTGATGAAGTGTAGTGCACTATATGTGTTAGATGACCCTTCTTACCTCACTATTTTTGAGTTTATGTTTGTTTTGGGGTTTTTCTCTTTTGATTCCTAATGTTCTACAATGTAATCTACAAAATCTTAATCTACTGCTACTAAGAATCTAGAGAAATGAAATGAGAGCTAAAAGTGCTTTAAGCCAGATTTGGAAGTAAAGTTTTAAACAAGAAAATGAAAACAGAGCTTCTCTTCTTGTTATTATGATTGTTTCCAAAACATGAACTGAAAGGACTTAAAACTACTATCTACTCAATTACAAAACCAAAGCTTAAATGAGAAAATGAGATTGCAACTATCTATGATAAACCAAAAATGAAATACTAGAAATAAGATTACCACTACTGTCTAATCTATTGCAGAATCAAAACTTAATGAACAACTGAAGATGGAATTGCAGCTAAACTAAGTGAAAAACTATAATTGAATATGAAGTTGCAACTATTTTATTATGAAAGCAAGACTAAATAAAGTATTTTTGTCACTCTGCTACACAATTTAGGGAGAACTACCTCCTTGTGATAACATTTTGAGAGATTTCATTCTTCATTATTCTAAGAAAAGTAAACATAAAAATGCAGAGAAAGACTCATTCATAAATGAAACATTTCACCACTTAGTTTTAAGATTAACCATCAACTGAAAGGGCTTTTGGAAATATTCATTTATAACATGAGTTACTAAACTAATAAGAAAATGGCATTGAACAACTTAATTCAAAATCTAAAAAAAAACTAATGAACAAAAAATGAAATGAATCAATTTATGCTACTAACATCAACTTAAAGCTACTGGTAAGAAACTAGAAAGCAGTGAAAACTAAAGAACTATTTTGCGCTGAAATAAAACTACTATGAGTTAGTTAAGAGATGACACAAGCTGCATTATAAACAGAGTTAGAAAACAATTATAAACATTATGGAAAAAACACAGTGAATTTACAATTGAACTATGAAAGACAAAACAGAAATAAAATGTACCCTTGACCATGCAGGGGCCCTCTGGAAAGGTCTTGGATTGTAAGCACTTAATCAATACACCAACAACGCTTCACGTATCCATTGAAAATAGAGTCTTTATATTAAAACAGAGAATTGAGTTCTTCAAACTAAAAAGCAGAATATGAACTATTACATAAGAAAAAACTTGAAATTGTTCTGTGTTCTACACACTGTTATTTATAGAGAAATATACAACTACTTTTGAAGAGAGAAATCAGCTACAGCAATACATGTAGATAGGTAAGTATGCAGAATTCTTGTCCCTGGTTTCTTGGAAACATAAATCTATGGTAGTGGTTTTTAGATTCCGTTTGCACATGTGGCACATGAAGTTCGTGGCCTCAAGAGACTGCTTCGGATCCCATCACTGAGAAACGTGTGCAAAACAAAGCCCTGTTTGCCATAGGTTTCTATGGTTGACTTCCCTTTCACCGGAGTCCTCCTCATCGATCTATGCCAGATGAATAGGATATGATCCATGCTCTGATGTTTCCCAAGCTACCCACGTAGTCCTTTTCCTCTCTTGACACCTGGAACCTACAAAAGCATGGAAATGGCTCCGGAACAACCGATTAGCTACGGAATGTGGCTGCGTTTTGTAGCTGAAAGACGAAAACCTATTCAAATAGAAAAAATAACAATATAACATGTAAATCACTGAAATATACTCCTTGAGGCAATGTGTAATGGTTTTTTTGATGATAAGGATGCTTTTTTCATGGAAAAGCAAAGAAAGAAGGATGAGAAAGTTGGTTAAGGGAAAGGCAGTTTTGAAACTCAACACGAGTTTCCCTTGAGAGGGAGCTCCAACTACAGGCCGTGGAGGAACTGTTGGTTCCTAAGGAGGAGAAGCGTCAGACTGATGTGGAGTAGCCGCATGCAGAGGTTCCAGGAGTGGAGACATCCACTCAAGCAAAGTCTTCCAGATATGGACGGAAGTGCACAAGAGAAGCTGACAGATAATTGGAGGATGCAAGAGAGAATGTAGGAGCACCACCTTCTCAGCGCAAACAAAGGAGGTCATCTGAGAGGTAAACTGGATACATGGCCCTTGCTAGGGAATGTGTTGAGACCGAGCCATCTATCTTTGAGGATGCAGTGCAGCAACCAATTTGGGTTGAGGCTATGATGGAGGAGTATGACTCGATAGTTTGTAACAGTGTTTGGGACGTGGTTCCGAGACCAGAGAACAAGTCAGTTGTGAGTTCCCATTGGCTTTACAAGGTAAAGCAAGCTACTGATGGTAGTGTGGAGAATCATAAGGTAAGATTTGTTGCCCGTGGCTTTTCACAGGTCGAGAGGATCATGTTGCTGCAGTATATTTCAATAGAGGAGCAAGATGCTCACATTTTGACAAAGGCATTGTCAAAGTGTAAATTTGAGTTCCATAGAGACAGGATTGGGGTGGCAGATAATCCCTTTCTTGTTGAGAGGGAGTGTTGAAATATGGAAACAAGAATATTCCAATTTAATTTTTCCTTGAATGAAATTGTGAATTAAAATCAAATTTAGTCTTAACAACTACTTGGAAATAATTAATTTATTAATTTTAAATTAATTAGTTGGAGAAATTCAAGTTAGAAGTCTTTCTGAAGTCATGCAAGAGTTATCCCTTAAATTAAGGAGATAAGATTGAGTTATATTTGAGTTGTAATTAGTTAACTCAGTTTACTGAGTTAAGTCCAGTTAAATTAGTTCCAAACTATTTGAGGAACTAATAGAGAGTTAACAGTCAGTTGATGCATTGATGCACTCAACTAGTGCTACTCCAGTTAGCTGAAGATTCCCTCATCAGAAACTCATGCATGTCTATTTTGAGAAAGACCCAGTTGAGATTAAAGTTAAGGACAGTGTACTATGAGTTGCATGTGTTTTCTCAAAGAGAAAACTCATACATGCAGTCAAGGATTTAATCCTCGAGGATTGCGCAGTTTTGGAGGAGATCATCCACTTGGTAACAAGAAATCATCCACAAGGAACAATGCAAGGAAATAAGAGCTTGGAGGGTAGAGAGGAAGGCTAGAGAGAAGCCAAGATTTCCTGTGAGGATTGTACTGAGAGCTGGCTAGCTGTGACAGCTAACGCTTTGTATAATTCCTGTGTATTTCCACCATGTATGATAATACAATAGTGTGTGGTTTTTAGTTGAGGCTTTCCCCAAAGTATTTTGATGTGTATTGTGCCATTGATTCTTCTTCTTCTGGTTATATTGTTCAGCTCGATCTTTAAGCTTGTGCAAATTGATAGTTGAAGTAGGTTATAGTATTCTGCTTTAATTTATATTGCATTATCAGGTTAACCTACGCATATTTTCTACAATTTGGAGAACTTGCTATGATTCCTTGAAAGTGTAGCAACACCCCTTTTATTGGAAACTCATGTATAACTCTCGAATATCCATGGTAATGGGACTTAATTTCCTTAACCATTCAAAAACAAAAATAATGTCAAAACCACATATTTCAATATAAAACATGTGGGTCGTCAAGGAATAACCATCTATTTGAAGCCACACATTTTCACAATGACCTTCACATTTCACGGAACCTCCATTAGCAATAATGATTCAGTAGTTGGTTATAACATGGAGATAGTAGCTTGTTTCTTGGGCTACTTGTCGCTAAATAAAGTTATAGGTGTTACCATTGTTAGTTAAGATAATGCCTTTACAATGTTTGACATATACAATAAATTTGATGGTTTGGGGTGTTGAAATATTACTCAAGGAATGTAAGGATGTTTAGGCTTGAGGAATTTCATTAACTAGTGGAGGAAAAGCTTCTTGAAGAATAAATTCAACATTATCCTTAGAAATCCCCTCTAAAGTGGCCATAAATAGTCTTTTCTCCTTACATTTTTGCCCAAAAAAGTAATTTTCATCACAATTGTAGTAGATGCATTTAAGTTAGTGCTCTTCCATTTCAACATGGGTTAATTTATGAATGTTGAGAGGAGGAGAGAGATTGGTGAGATGGGGAACAAAAGATGCTTTTTTTATTTGGGCATTCATGACTTTTTATGCTTCCTTGGCTCTTTGAGAAGCTTCTATCCAAGCAATAGGGAAATCCTTTAAGACTTGGCCATGTATCTTTTCCTTTAGCATGAATAAATCATTCCTGAAGAAGGTATCTGACATGCCTTTGGTGTAGAAAGAAAGATACTCAAAACCAAAGATGAGCTCTTCAATTGTACCAAATTGTTTAAGCTAGTTTATCAAACCAAATAATGGGTATCTAATTCAAAACATTCATAGATATCTACTAGTACAAATTGTGTCAAAGAAATATGAACATTATGGGAATTTTTATGCCATTACCACCCTTTCTAGCATTCAACATGTAAATGTAAGATACCCACATGAAGTTTCATTAAGTCATCAATGATGACATGTAGGTAAAACTAATGTTTCATCTAAGTGACCTAGCATATGGGATTGTAGTTGTGAAATATGTTTACATCAACATTAGGGATTTAATGCCATGTTTGATTCATAGGCTCAAAAACATATTGGTGAGATTTAGGCTCCATGGACTTGGATTATTTAGCTCCCTTTAGGTGGGATGACTAGTCCTTGAATTGATTTTACATTTCCATGAGTTGGGACAATTATTTTAGGACTAAATCTAGTTTGTTAAGCTTTGCATTGATGGAAGCAAAGTTTTTCTTAGCAAAGAAATGGGTGAAATCTAATTTTGTTGCAGCTCATCACATAGAGTTTTGAAGGTGGAGGTTCAGTTGGCGAGGTTGTAGTTTATGGTGACCATAGGGATGCATTAGAGAACTTTTAAGGTCTAAAATAGGCCTCCTAAGAAAAATGTACAACCAAAATAAAATTTATAAGAACCAATAGGATTCAAGATGATGATGTCAACAATGGGGGACGATTCACCATTTTTGGGGTAAAAAAGTAAAAAGATTAAAAAATAATAAAATAATAAAACTATTTTTTCAACTTGTATTTTTAATTTATCTCCCTAAGGTTTTACTCAAATTTCAAGCGGGAGTACTCGTTGGATGTAAAATTCAATTCCTCATCCAAGGGGTACCCATGTTGCATACTTTTGACGGACCCCGCCACACAAAAAATGAGAAATACATAACAAAAAAAAACGTGATTGCAATCACGTTTTTTCATGTATTTCTCATTTTTCGAGTAGTAGGCTCCATCAAAAGTATGCAACATGGGTACTCCTTGGATGAGGAATCACATTATGCATCCAATGAGTGTTCCCGCTTGAAATTTGAGTAAACCCATAAGGAGATAAGTTGAAAATACAATTTGAAAAAATAGTTTTTTTCCTTTTTCCCTCTAAAATTTGATGATGTAATCTAATCTTATTTTATTTTTTCCAATATTATTTTATAATTTCTTTAGGAGGCCCATTTTAGACCTCAGAATTCCCCTAATGTGAGAGTGGTAACAAGGTGTGCCACATTTGGGGTATGTTGAAATAGTTGTCTAGTATTAGGGTGAACAAGTCCATAAAAAAATCTTACTAGAGAGTGATACCATGATTATTAGCATGTCATAAGGATTCTATTTACCTAGGTCCAAAATAATGGTGTTGTGTTATGCTCACATTTGAAGAAAATGGAAGTAATAGAATGGTCAAATTCTCAATATGTGATTTATATAAGAATTTCATGGATTGGTAGTAAGAAGCAAGGTTTATAATGATTGAATGAACAACATTTTCAAAACAAACTTCAATATGAGTTTCTTAGACTAGCAACAAGGAGTAGGGATTCAAGGGTCTTGAGTGCAAGGGAGTATTAGGTGTTATGGCTCTTTGATATACATTATGATTCCAACAATAGTACTCAGCTTGATTTATTATGTCTCTAAATAAGGAGGCTTGATCATACCCTTAGCTATACTATCAGATTGCCTAGGTACTTTAGTGTAATCTTTCAAAGTGTTATTCTTAGTGGTACTAAGCCACCAAATCATTAACTAAATTATGTACAGTTGGTTTCATGAAACCTAGGGGAATTCTAATATGCCTGAGGGTATGTGGAGTTGGAATTATATATACGTACGATATTTGATGTGGTACAACTCAAAGGGGTACCAAGAAAAGTTACAAGTGTTTGACCAAGTGAAACCTCTAGTATTTCCTACAAGTATGTTTCCCTACACAATTTTTCCAATTGATTGATAGATCACTATGTCATTTATATATGTTGAAATTTGTCTCTATCATTTAAAAAAAATGTGCTTTAAAATATGTCCATAGGAAATTTAACTACTACCACTTATTAGAAAACTGAAATATATAGAGAAGAAATGATAGATTTTACCCAAGTCTATTACATAAAGATAGATTTCTATCATAATAGCCAACTAAAGAACCAAAATAACATCAAAATGTTATACCCATATTACTAGAAGTAATGTTCTCTTGCCTCTTTAATGGGGTAACCTCTAATTGAGAGAAGTTCTAACTACAAATAGCTTCATAAGACATCCCATTATGTTACTTCTAAATCCTTATTTATTACTAGCTACCTTCAAGAAACATTATAGAAAAAGGAACTTTCTTATAGGTGGAACCTTTTGGTAAACCTTCTTACATTTATTGCTTTCACAAGAATACATGGGCCTTATTTATTAATGATGGCCTCCATAAATAACAATGCATAGTAATGTATCTATCTATTTAGGGGTTAGGACCCTAATATAAATTAACAATTTTGGTAGTGATACAAATGAAACAACTAAAGGAAAGTTAATATGGATTAGCTTAAGGATGTTATCAAAGGAACTTTGGCTTAAACCTACATCATTTTAAGGTATGATATGTGCAAGAGGAGAAACATACGTCCTCCTCAAATGTTACAAGGATATAGGAGTGATGTGTGTTAAAATTACGAGAGATATATAAATTTACTGAGAGAAAAAACATATCAGTAATAAACCAACAAAATACATATAATGTTTATTTTGGAGAAACCTCAATCCAGGGAAAAAACAACTAACAAAATTCAATTAGTTCCTATGTCAAAGCCCGACCAAGTTGGCTAAGTGAGACTTCATTGCTCACATCCCTGGCACATTATAATGAAATCTTTCCAAGCCTTTTAAAGGCTTAATTATATGTAATACATACACACAAAACCATGGAAACTAAAATGAGGTTCTTGTCACTATTTGACCAAGAACCTTTGACTCTTTCATGGAATCAAGTTTTACCTAACAATGCCCCCCAGAACCTTCACTTGGGATTTCCTTTGACCAGATCTAACCAAACCAACTAAGTTAACCAACCCACTCACCTCCAGACCCTACCCCTCTTAAATTTTATATCTATGGTATAAGTCGGCATGCCCCCTATCACCTAGGTCTAACTCCATACTTTATTGGTATGTCCCAAGGGTCTGCATGCCTTAATAGGTCTTAGAGCATTATGCCCATCTAAATATAATAAAAAAAATTAACTTCGTCATAAAATAATAACATTTTTTCTTTTCATTGTTGTTATCGTCATCCTCTCGCTTACACACATTACGCCTTTGTCTCATTTCTCTCCTCTTACATGCTCAATCCACGAATAATTCCCTAGGTTGTTTCCATCCACTAAACTCATTCAAGGAATCCTTCCTTCTAGCCAACCTCACATTGCTAAGGATAGGCCTGAAATTCTATTTCCTTATCCATTGTTCCAGGTAGTACCAATTTGTTGCGCAAATCCCTCACACATAATTCTCCAATCAATCAAAATTTTCAAATTCTAAAATCCCATGTTGTTGCTGTCATTCTTAGATTTTCTTCTACCAGCAACTCACCCATCTCTCCAACTTTCCATGGAATTTAGGTCCATTGCTACCTACCTCAACATTAGCACACAATGTTTTATGAATCTATATTCACACATGATGCACTTTTTTAGAAGATACCTTGAATGACTATATTTTCTCCTACACGATTTCACCAACAAATTCATGGTCGACACTCATAACCAATAACAACACATGTCCTAGACCCTCGAGCTTGACACTAACCTTCAATCTACCTTGAATTATTTGCTTGTAGATATCTATACTTGAGCTACCACACCTATTTATATCTGCTCCATTGAACCTTATATTGTTTTCGCGCTCTTGCCACAAGCCACTCTATCTCTCAAACATCAAACTAACAACACAAATAATTTTAATTTAGATCAGGTTCACATCTTCACCTCTAGATCTTTTTCCATAGGATTGACATTTAGACTCATCCTTGAGGTGTGGCTCGAGCACATCCTTGGAGGTGAGTGGAGTCACTTCTTCATCCTTGTTGATACACAACTTTGAATTCCTATAAATCTACTTCTCATAATCACATTCATAATTTTAAAACCATTTCTTTTCTTCCCATGGGAAACCGAAGACCCACTTTCAAATAATTGGAAACTAAATTCTTCTTGGGAATGCCTCTATTTCTACCTCCTACGCCCTTCTTTGCTTTTTCATCCCACCTCCATCTCTAATAGATTAACAAAACTAACACACCTTGACAACTGTGATCACTAAAATCCCTGCCATTTTATGTCTCTATTTGTCTGCCTCTTCTCCTTTGTCGCCACTTCTATATGAGCCTCCAGGGAGAATTGTTGGGTGTGAGAGATGAGTTCAAGAGAATTTTCCCTATAGTTGGGCATGTATTGTGTCTAAATTCTAGCCACTATTGGATAGAGCCACACTCACATGTCATCCTTATGGGTACGATCATTGAACCCCTCATCATATCCAACAAGATCGAGCACTTTAATTCCTTAGGAATTAAAGGATAGTAGGATTACAATTATATAATTCCCTTTGTTACTGTCTAGCTTCCTCGCCACTTCTTGGAACATAGAAAAGCATGAAGGTACCAATTCATACTCCTCTTCATCCATCATGCCAAACAACACACATTTTTCATACATTACCAAGATGATCAAATCATTAATTACGAATACCACCAAAGGTTCCCCACATGCACTAACCTACACTGCAATCTCCTTCTACAACTTCCTTATCTCAACTGCAATTTTTTTATCAATAATAAAGCAACCATTGCTCAACACTAATTCTTGATCTCTCACATTTACCCGACGAAATAAACCCTTCGCAAAAAAGGCATTCCTCTGAAGCCAACACTTGCATCTGATACCATGTTAAAATTGCCAAAGAGATATAAATTTACTAAGAGAAAAAACAAATCAGAAATAGAGAAAGACAATACACACAATGTTTATCATGTAAAAACCCTAATATGTGGAAAAATACCAACTAAAAAAATTCCATTATTCCCTTGTCCAAAACCTAGCCAAGTGAGCCTTCATCGTTCACATGCTTGGCAAATTATAATGAAGTCTTCTTGAGCCTTTTAAAGGCTTCATTACATGCAATCCATAGACATAAAAGCAAGAGAAACCAAACCCACATGCCAAAAACCACCATTGTTTAACAGAGCAACTTTGACTCTTTCACCGAGTCAATTTTTACCTAACAACATGGCCAATCCTCCTTATTCTTCGTCTACATCCAAAATTCTTGCATTTACTTCTAGTCCTATGTTTACTTCCAGTTAAAGAATCTTAATTCATTGAAATTGTATTTTAGTTCCTAATGTAATAGAGTGGTAATTTAACAAAGCACAAATATGATAATCAAGTAGTGATTTAATAGGACACATGCATATGATACAAGGCCTATGTAATTAATGTACATTGCATCATTCACATGTGTTTCATAATGAAATTTAGTTTAGATTCATTTAACCTTAGATTTATCAAGTGCCAAGAGGGATTAAATCCCTCTACATCCAATTTCAGATTTGCACTTAAAGGGATTTATCCCTATGGATTTATACAGGAGGGGTAAAATCCCCTTGGATGTTACATTAAGTTTACACTTAGAAGGATTTGATCCCTCTCAATGTTTGATAGATGTAGAGTTAAAATATATCTAAGCAAGTTTATTAATATTATTTTATGTAGAGTTAAAATAGATCTAAACGAGTTTATTGATTATGTCAATAGGCGTTTTCTTTTCCAGCTTGGGGTGGGAAAACAATGTTCACCTAAGCTAATCCAAAGATTTCATTTTCATCGTTCAGTCAAATAGAAATATGACACGTTGAAAAAATTGAGTGGAGGTCACTTTGTGTACTTCATGCCACTGCCGAGTTGTGCCATTTACCCATGGTCATTTCCTGCCAGTTCCAAGTTCATGAAATTTACCCATGGCCTCTTCTTGATGCCCCATCACCTCTGTAGCACTGTTGGACGACTGCTTGATCGAACAGACAACAAAATCAAGAACACTTGAACACTTATCTGAGCAAGAATTTGTCAGCAAGGAATCTCAAAACAAGATTTCCCAAAATCTATTGTTCCTCCTATTCCTCTCCAAAATTGTGTGTTCAAAGCCACCATAGTGAAAATAACAATGGTCGTGAGACACACTGAAATAATAAGATGAAACGCCTCTAATGGTGATGGTTGCAATAATTTTACACCAATTCAAGCCTTCAAACTATGTAATGTTAAAAAAACAACAAAATCCTCTTCGCATGGCATAATTGTGAACGATTCCATTACAAACGAATAATCTGAGTGCAATGCTTTTGCAACGGTCGATAACCTTTTGCACACTGAAGCTACAAACTATAACTCTTCTATGCTAAAATTTGGGGACCAACAATCTCCTTGTTCTGATCATTTGAAGGAGATGCAACTAATCTAACCAAGAGTTTATTGTATTTTTGGGAGTGAAGGATCCCTCTCAGAAAAGGTTTAGTCCCTATATTGATTTTCATCTGATCTGCTGAAGAAATTCAGTTTAGTTGCTGAAGCTAGCCTATAGGTTATTCAGTTCTTTTATCTTGTTTCTATTTTTGGTCTGCCAGTTGAAAGACTATGATCTCAGACTTAGGATGAGGTTATGATAATTTTTATTGATGTTGATGAAAACAGAGAAATAGTGTTGGGGAAAATTTGTGCAAACAGGTGTTATGTATATTCTGGTTTCTTCTTGAAATATAAATTATAAAGTTGTTTTTCTTGGAAACAAATGTAACCTTATATTTCCAGGATTTGTTATCAATATAGTGTTAACCGGAGATCAAAGGAAAAGACCCCTAGATTATTAAAACATAAAGATACTACTTATCAGGGGTTAATTTCAAGTATAAATCAAATAAAAATGCTACATTACTTATTTATTGGAAGTTTGCAAAATACAGTCAAATTTCGCAATGTGCAGAAATTTAACATAAATATTGCTTGTGAACTGTTGCAAGGGTACATTTCCATAAGAAGAATCAAATATTTATTTTCCTCTTAGTGGTGGAGTTCATATACACACCTGATATTATTGGATGTAATACGCGGCACCTTAATTGATGCACCGATAAGACGACTAGATTGGGATTGAGACGAGTTAACTAGTGGATAACTAGTGGATGGCATTCAGCTCTGGGAATTGAGGCCTAGTTATCACCTATGCAATGACAATGAAGATAGTGTGCCACCTTCGGAGGTAAGTGTTGTAGGGCTTGGGCAGTGCAGAGAGGGTTCACCCAAAACAGAATTTTAGACCAAACATTTGTCTGAATACATAGAAGACATGGCCTCTGATTGCAGAAAGGAAAAAACAAGGAAAAGCCACCATTCAAACACAGCGAAGAAAGTGCAAGGAGGATCAAATCACACGGAGGAGGAGAAGACCAAAAATTTATTCATCAGATTTCCCACTCCTTCCTCTGTTTGTCAGTGTGATAAGACTCCGAAACTCAAGACCAACCCAAATGGTAATCCCCTAGCCATGCTTAAGTTGGTTGAAGTCCCAGAGGAGTGCTTAAGCGAGACAAGCGGCCAACCACACAAGAATAAAACAACACAGAAGTTGGAGAGAAGGAGGGTTTTGTGGAAACAAATCAGTTGGTTCAATGATCCGGATTTAAATAGGAATGCAACAAATTACAAATATAACCATAAATATAGAGATGAAACAAAAATAACACTTCATTTCATTAATATCAAATACTGAAATATGCTTACAAACAGAATGGAAATAAGACTGGCTCAGGTGATGGTAGCTTATCTCTAAGAAGAGACGTGGCGGCTACATGCCTTTGAATTGTGTTACAATGAGGCCCAAATGCCTATTTATTATTGAGAAACAATGGAAAACCCTAACCATCCAAAAACCTAACCCTAGGAAATGAAGCGCCAAACTATGGGCCCCGTTTGGGTAAATTAGTACATAAAACTCTTGTGATCGTGACTTTGGCATACGATCTATGTTTGATGTGCACAATACCTCATTATAAAAATCTACCCAAGGACTACAACTTTTGCATGGCCAACGTCAGCATAAAGCCCATGTTGGCCCCGGTTTTCCAGAAATGTCGTTTAGGCCTCAAAACGGCTCCGGAAGTTCAGGACCTGAAAAACTACCAAAAATAGTAAATTGTGCTACAAATAAGGAAACTGAAAAACTGAAAGAAACAATGGTGGGCATCCAAGTGGAATAGGTGGGTGGCCACTAATATCGACCTAGATCATTCCTCCCCCCTTAGGAAGCAATGGTCCCCATTGCATTGAGTTCCTCCGTGAGATGAGGAAATTTATACTGAACTTGGTCCCTGATGAGCCACTTGCCCTGGTGAAGGAGTTGGCCTGCTTTGACAACTTGATATAGTTGGATACTTTGCTTTTAGGTGTTCTTGATATGTGTTTCCATGATCCAATCAGTTGTGGCTTGTTCCATGTAGGCTGGATTTAACTCTGTAGGTGTGAGTTGTTCTGCAATGTCTGATGTGTCCAGCAATGGTGGGAAGTATGGTCGAAGGCAATCCACATTGAACACTGGGTGTAGGCCAAGGAATGGGGCATGTTGAGCTCAAACTCATTGTCTCCCACAGCCTTGATAATGGTGTAAAGCCCACATCAGAGTGGTCTGAGTTTCCGATAGGCTCCAGTAAGGCTTTCCTTCTACAAATGCAACTATACTTTGTTGCCCACTTGAAACTTGTGTGGCATCCGATGTTTATCATGTCATTGCTTGAACTTGGAATTTGATTTCTCCATAATGTCATCAACCTGCTGGCAGATGTTTTGGATGTGCTCAATGAAGCTATTTTCCTTATTGGCTTTAGACTGGACATGAGCTGAATCTTCCTGAGTAGCTGCAAATGGTATGGCCACATCAATGGGACATAATGGTTGGAATCCCAAGCCCACCTGAAAAGGGTTGTGGCCAGTCAAGCTATGGAGAGCCCAGTTATAGTTATGCTAGATATAGGGAAGGCTCTCATCCCATGTGCGTCGATTCTTTGAGTTGCACAAGTGCAAAATGTGTACAATCATCCTATTGACGACCTCTGTGTGACCATCTGTTTGGGGATGGAAATCCGTGGACTTAGTGAGCTTGGTGTCCATCATCGACTAGAGACTGAACCAAAATATACTGAGGAACTTGTTGTCCCGATCTGATATGATAGACTTTGGGATCCCAAAGTGTGTTGAAGAAAGTGTAACTAGGTTTGGTCTTCATAATGACACATTCCAATGTAAATGATGTAAATTGTATCTAGCAAAATATTTTGTAAATTTGAGTCATGGGTTTCATGCTCAAAATTTGTTTGTAGTAGCTCCCATTGAGAGCTCTAGGCTAAGTGATAGGATTGAGTAATTGATGTAAATAATTACACTTGTAAAGTATATAGTTTATGTCTCCAAGATAAAGGGTAGAACCATGTGGAATGTCTCCTCCAAGTGAAGATCAAAGGCATGGAAATTTCGAAAAAAAATGTATTATATTCATGTTGGCTAAATCATTATGCAAGTCGTCCTAAAGACAACTCATGTCGGCCTAATGAGAAGCGTTAAGAGGACTATAAATAAGGGCCTCTCCTCCCTCATTCGAACACACTTATAACACATCAATTCAGTCTCTCTCCTATGCAAAGAAGTCTTCCTAAGCGTGTGAAGAAAGGGTCAACTCAAGGAGCCGCAGGTCAACAAGAAGAAGGTATGTTCTTCCATATTTAACTGCAGGAATTCTGTCCACATGTATGAGGCTAGGGCATCATCTTATGTGCTCTCATCATCAAGGAAAAAGTTTGATCTTGGGTCTATTTGAAGGGCATATTTTTTTGAAGAGCGGAGACAAGTAGAGACAAGGTTTAGGAGGGCTAGAGGAGCCCTAAACCTCTCACATGTGCGAAGAGAGATGTCACAATTAGGGCTTCATTACAATCCTGGGTCATCTTCATGATAAGGGTTTATTTAAGGCCTAAAGAGTTTAGTTATGGGTATAGAAGGAAGCTCTAAGCATAGTGAGGCAAGGAGGAGGCTATAATATCAAGTATCTCACTCACACGTGTGAAGAAAGTGACATCTTCAGGTCTGCTGCTAGGGTTACTAAACAATCCACATCAAGGAAGTAAATCATCTTTTCTAAAGGCAAGCGTTGAATACATTAAGCCTGACAAGTGAACTATTTTGGACAAGTGAATTTTGGAGGAAGAAAGAAGGGAGAGGGAAGCTAATCTTTACATCCATAGTTGCAGATCTGATCCATGGTATAGCAGGTCAAAGGACAGTAGTAGAAGAAGGTTCTAGCCTTGATCTTGGAGACACTTTGTTCAAAGCGTCTTTGTATGGGTCTTGGAAATTTTGTCAAGTGAAGATTCTATAAGAAGAATTACCGTGGGTTTTCCTCTCAGGTTGGAGAGGATTTTCCCTGGCTACTGCCTATATCTTGTGTTTTTTCTCTTTCGTTTAGTATGCATGATAGCTAGTTGATGAAGTTAATAAATATAAACATATGAAAAGATCTTGTTTGAACAAGTAAAAGGATAAAAATACTTCACAAGAAGTTATCTAAGATAGAGAAATCTTTAACATATCAAGCCCTTAGATTTCTCAACAAATTGTACCCACACTCATTCAAAGAAGACTTTAGCAGCGACTTCTGTTGTGATATTCTTCTTGCAGGCTGCCATAATGGCCATCTTCGAGAATATGTCGACGACAACAAAAACACAATCGTTTCCATGCTTAGTAGAAGGAAGGCTTGAAATGCAATCCATGGATATGGATTCCCAAGGTCAATTAGGGGTAGGCAACAGAATGTAGAGGCCTTGCTTCTTGATGGTTGGTTTGGCAATGACGCAAGCAGTGCAGGATCTGATGTACTTCCCGACATCCTGTCGAAGATTCGGGTAATAGAAATAATTATGCAGTACTGCCACCATCTTCTCAACCCCGAAATGCCCAACAACTCGACTGTAGTGTACTTCCCAAATCATCTTGGCATGCTCACTTGACGGAACACAAAGGTATCCCATGTGGCATAATAGGGTATCCTGGAGGTGAAAATATGGAATTTGTCAACCCTCCAAGAGCGTCTGGTATTTGTGGCCGAATTCTGTGTTGCTTTTGTAGAGAAGTGGCCAATCAGAAGTCTCATACCCACAAGATTTGAGAACAGTGGTTAATGTCGTGATCGGTGGTCGGTTGAGGCAGTCTACAACATTATTGGTGCTACCCTTCTTGTACTTGATATTCAAGTGGAACTTTTGTAGGTATGTGGACTACTTCTGATGGCGATCATTTTCCAACTTCCCTTGTGTCTGTATGAACTATAGGGGTTGGTGGTCTGTGTGGATGATTGTTTCATTTCCCAAAATGTAATGCTTCCATTGTTGGAAGGCTTTCACAATGGAATACATCTCTTTTTCATAAGTGGGATACTTCCGTACTGTGTCTGAAAGTGTGTCATTGTGATATGCCACTTGATGCCCCTGTTGAGTAAGGATTGCCCCAATAACATAGTCCGAGTCATCTGTCTCGATCTCAAATGGTTGTTGAAAGTCTGGTAATGTGGGCACTAATGTAGAGAAGAGGTGATGTTTCAACTTTTTGAATGCCTTCTTTTGAGATTCATACCAAAATAATTTTTCTTTTGCTCCTCCCTTGGTTACTTAACTCAAGGGCCAAGTGATATGGGAGGACCCCAACACGAACCTGCAGTAGAAATTGGCAAGACCCAAAAAGCTACGAAGCTCTGTCAGAGTGGTTGGGGCTGGCCAATCCCGAACAACTTGTATCTTGGCTAGATCCACATGCACCCCCCGTTCCTTAATAATGTATCCTAGATATTAAACATGGGTCATGCCAAAAGTGCATTTCTCTGAATTGGCACACATCTTGTGTTGCCATAGTGTTTGGAGAACCTCTCAGATGTAGTGGAGGTGCTCTTCCCAACTATGGATGAAGATCAAGACGTCATTCAAGTATACCACTACAAACGAGTTGGTGAATGGCCACAAAATGTCATCTGTTAGCCTCATTAAGGTTGCAGGAGCATTCGTCAACCCGAAAGGCATAACCAACCATTCGAAAAGGCCCTCCTTGGCTTTGAAGGTAGTCTTCCACACATCGAAGGGTTTGATTGGTACCTGGTGATATCCGAACTTCAATTCTATCTTGCTAAAATATTTTGGCCTCTTGAGTTGGTCCAGAAGGTCATAAATCCATGGGATCGGGTACCTATTCTAGACAGTGATCTTGTTCAGCGCCCAATAGTCAATACAGAGTCTCTAAGTTCCATCCTTCTTCTATACCAACATAATCAGGCTCCCACAGGTCGATGAACTCGGCTGGGTGTGACCTTTCTGCAACAGCTCTTGAATATGCCTCTTGATTTCATCATTCTCTAGAATGGAGCATCGATAGATTGTTCCATTGGGAAACGATGCACCTATGGTCAGATTGATGGAGTTCTTGACCTAACAGTGCAGAGGCACCCTAGCGGGGGAGTTGAAGATGTCCTCATACTCCTCCACAACCTTGTCCATCTATTGTTGTCATGGATAGGGGCCCTGTCTAGAGGTTGTGGCCACCATCTTATTCTTTCCCTAAGGGTGTATCATTAGGAAGAAAAATTTCCCGATTTTGGATATGAGCTTACTGCATTGCTTTGCAGTAACCAAAGAGATGGTGGTAGGCAGTGCTACCTCCAGTATCCTATACAAATTATTTCCCAACGTAACAATAACAGCACGAGGCCTTGAATCATTCACAACATGTTGCTTCCACAATTATGGTTGTCCTAATAATACATCACAAACATCAAGGGTAAAAACATCACATAATACCTCATCCATGAAGGGCTTGATGTTGTATGGAAGGTGACATTGATGGCACACGCGAATATCTCATCCTTAGTGAAGCCACCCGATGGTGTATAGTTGTGGGTGTGTTGTGGTTGGTAAGCCCATTCTCTTCACGACCTCTGCTAAAATGAGGTTCTTTAGGCTCCCAATGTCGACAATGAACTACAGTGGGGAACCCTTTACCCACATCTAGGAGTGGAAGAGGCACTCCTCCTCTTATGGATATTTGGGTTCCTCCTTCTAGATCTTCGTGGTGGTGATGGTGGTGTTGGGCTCCACATCAATAATCTTCTTCCCTTTTTCATTCCCCTTTTCAAGTTCTGACTCAAATTTGGAACATGCATCTGATTCCGAAGCTTTCATCTCAGCCACCCGTGACTGCTTTGCATGACACTCACTCGTGCTATGAGTGGAGCTCTTATGGAACTCACACCACTTTCCCATGTCCTTCTTCAGCTTCGTGGCATTGTTATTTTCTTGTGGCTTTGGCAAGTTGTCCTGGGCCGCTCTGCCTTGGATTTGTCCTTTGTTCTATGGTTTGGGGGCACCTTTCCCTTACTTCAGATTCTCAGATCCAAAGTCTCGCTTCTTCTGTTTAAACTTCTACTCGATCTTAACGATGTATTGGTACGATGTTCCGAGCGAGGAGATGTCCAGGAACTCCATCTCGTCCTAAATGTACCTATGTAGGCAGCCACGGTACTTTAGTACCAAATGTTTCTCAGAATCCTTAATACCTAACTTCATGCGAAGGGTATGAAAAAAATTGGTAAAATCTGACACATCTTGGTCCCTTCCCTGCCGCAGTGTGGTCCACTTTACGTATTTATCCTAATAGCTCCCGATAGGGTAATACTACTCGTTGATGGTGTCCCGGAACAAATTCCAAGTGGGTGTGACTGAAAACAGTGAGGTTGTACTTTCATCCTCCTAGTCATAGTAGGTTTCCCACCAGTCCTTGACATGGGGGGCATTTTGAGAAGAGAAAAAGTAATCTTTTCCCAGCTGGAAAAATCATGAACGAAAAAATATCCTTCTAGTAGATTTAACCATATATCTACAGCGTCTACATCTGTTTGGCCCTCAAATATGGGAATGTCAAATTTTACCTATACCTTAAAAGGAGTGGAGCCTCCAGAGTGGCTGTTGGATGCGGATGCACCGCCGGTGGGTAATTGTTGAAGGATCTGGGTAAAGTTATCCATCATTGCATTCCTTTGTTTCTCGAGGACCTCCTCGAGAAATATTTTGATAGAATCGCCTGCTCCCTCGTCTTTATTTTCTTCCCCCATGGGCGGTTGTCGGGGTTTGCGAGGTTGATCTTGCAAAGTTTAAACCAGATCGAGCCCTAACTCTTTATATCCCGACCTCATTGGGGACATGCAAATAAAAATAAGAAAGAGCATACTGCTCTGATACCACTAATTTGAATTTAAACAAGAATGCAAAAAATTACAGATATAACCATAAATACAAAGATGCAGTTAAAATAACACTTCATTTCATTAATATCAAATACTGAAATATGCTTACAAACAGAATGGAAATAAGACTAGCTGAGGGAAATGATAGCTTATCTCTGAGAAGAGATGTGGCGGCTACATGCCTCTGAACTGTGTTACAATGAGGCTCAAATGCCTATTTATTATTGAGAAACAATGTAAAACCCTAAACATCCAAAAACCTAACCCTAGGAGATGAAGCGCCAAACTATGGGCCCCATTTGGGTAAATGGTACATAAACTTCGTGGGGTCATAACTTTGGCATACGATCTCCATTTGATGCGCACAATACCTTGTTAGAAAGATCTACCCAAGTACTACAACTTTTTCATGGCTAACATCAATCTATAATCCATGTTGGCCCTGGGTTTCCCAAAAAACATCGTTTAGGGCCCCAAAACGACTCTGGAAGTTCAGGACCTGAAAGACTACCAAAAATAGTAAATTGTGCTGCAAATAAGGAAACTGAAAAACTGAAAGAAACAATGGTGGGGGTCCAAGTGGAATATACAGGTGGACACCAATATCCACTTGGATCAGTCAATTCAAAATTGCTTCAACAGAGAAAACAGGAAAGTGGATTTGGGTCAATGCAAAGCAATATCAGGGCATTTTAAGGCGTAGTCTTTCTTGCCTGAAATGGGAAAAAAGAAGAAGAAAATTGTTCCAGAGAAAGAAAATAAATAAGAGAAGCAAAAATAAAGAAGAATCAACCATTTACAATCCCACATATACACCTCTTACTTGGTCATCGAACCTCTATGTCCAAGAACTGATGAAGGCCAAGACAAGGCTGGAAATTTTGGAAGCCAAAGAACAGGAAAGGGATCGAAAAATTTAGAGATCACAGTTTCAAATCAGTGTTTAATGGAAGGCAATATAATTTTAAAATAACAAGTAACAATGTTACAAGAGACCCTAGAGACTGGAAAACAAGAATGGCAAGTCATGAAGACAAAGTGGAAAACCATGAAAGAATCAATAGTAGCAAAAAAGGATGTGATAATTGCTAAAGCAACTCAGGTAGATACACAAGTATCTCAACAAAAAGACCTTTCAAAATAGAAGGAAAAGAAGAAAAATAAGAAAGACGATGCAACAGAAATAAAAGTTAGAGATGAGGATGCTATTGGTTACATAAGGCCAAAGGAAGAAGAAGATGAAAGTTCTTGTAGAGCATAGGAAAGAGAACATAAAGAAAGAAAGAAAAGGGAAACAAATTTTATTATCAGGGGAATAAGATATTATGGGAAGAATGAAAGTACTCTCAATTTGACAACTGAATTTCTGAAAGAGAAACTACATTATAAAGGGAAAATTTTCCAAGCAAGGAGGGTGGGGAAGATATGTGAAGAGAGGCCTCGACCCATAAAAGTCACCATGGCAAGCATGCAATACAGAAATCAACTCTTGGTCAAAAAGAAACTCTTGAAAGACTCACACTTCTTCCTAGATGAAGATTTAACCTGCAAACAACAAGAGGAGAGAAGGAAAGAAGTGCAGAAAATTAGAGCAGCAAGAAATGAGGGAAAAGGGCATGGTTGTACAATGGTAAAGCAGTTATTGTAGTGTTTGGGCCTCTGTACAAAATAGGGCAGCAAGATGGCAGTAAAGAAAAAATAGACAATTCGATGATAGGGAGGAAAACAACGAGTTCAACATGGATGAAAAGGGGTGAAGAATAAAATCTGAGTCTTATGTGCCAAACTATGTAGCAGTCAAATCCTACCTAGGTCTACCTAAGTTTAGTTTGTTGGAATTGTAGAGGTTACCCTTGGAGGAGGGGGCCTGGGTTAGGGCCTATTGCGGAAGGTAGAGACATAATTTGTCTCATGGAAACTCATGAACATGACGGTTGAAAAACTCCTGTGTTTGACGGTTATTTGAAGTTAGCAGTTTGGAACAAGGTAGCAGAAAATGGCAAAAGGTATGGGGGAATACTAGTTTTAGTGAAAGAAAAAGAAGGTCGTCACATTCAGTTAATTAAATAAGATGAAAATAAGCAAAATTTATGGTTAAAAATATCAGAGAATGAGAATCACATAAGAATTGCAGTATGTTATTTTTCCCCTCAAGTCTCAAAAACTTACAAAAATAAGGGGCTATACAGCAAGGATCCTTATGGAGCTTTAAAGCAATATATTTCCGTGTACTCTCAGCAAGGAGAAGTTCTTTTAGTGGGAGATTCCAATGCTAGAACATCAAATCATCAAGCTAGTATTCTTTGTTGTAAAGAGGATCACAATCTTATTTGGCTCACTGAAGAGGAGAATCCCTAATGGATGAGGTGTTCAGAAGATGAAAAAGTTAGCAATCATTTTGGATAGGAGTTGTTTACACTATGTGGGGATTTCAACTTAATTATTTTCAATGGTCTAGATAGATGGAAAAGGTCTCGAAACTTCACTTGCAACACATACAATGGAGCAAGTGTTGTTGACTATGTGTTTTGTTCACAAATATTGATAGAAAATATAGATGAAGTTAAGATTGGAGAGCATATTTGGGACCTAAGATCATACCATAACCCAATTTATATAAAGTTATCATGGTTAGAAGAAAGACAGAATGGGAGAAAAACCCAATTCTCTCGGTAATCACTATCAAGGGGCAAAATTCTTATAACACAAGAAAATTGTACTATCTTCAAGACAATGTTAGAGAGATTAATTCAGAAGGAGAAAAATGGTTTAAAAAGCTTCAACAGTCATGAGTTAACAAATATAATCCAAAGTGCACTTGAGAAGTGAAAAAGAGAAAAAAAATAGGAAATCAGAATCAAATTGTTTTCATGTAGATGCTTGGTTTAACGAGAAATTCAAAATGGCAAGGAGAACCTTGAAAAAGGCATGTAAGGAGAAGATGAATTTAAAGTTATACAAGCAGATACTAAAAAGGAAAAAGGATGAGTTCAAGCAAACAAGGTGAGAAGAGCTAATATATCTAAGCAAGAATAACCCAAAGCTTCTCTGGCAGGAAATTCAACCAAGGAAGAAGCAAATCGAAAATAATATTACATCCAATCAATGGTTTGAATATTCAAAGCAACTCTATGAGAAAGAATCAGAGGCGAAGCCTCCCTCCAAGATTAACACAACTACAAAGCTTTTCACGTTACATGAGGTGGAGATTGGAATTAAGAAGCTGAAAACAGGAAAGGCAAAGGACTTGGTTGAGCTTCAAGCAAAGTATATAAAAAGGGGAATGAAAACTCTTTCACTGCACATCATGGAAATATTTAACAACATCATTTAGTAAGGAATCCCAAGGGATTGGACAACTAGCCTAGCAATACCACTTTTTAAAAGTGGAGACATTAATATGTTAGGATATTCCGACACATAGGAAATAGTTAAGTATAACTTGGTCTAGTGTAGAGTTAGGTAAAGTGTGTTTCTTTGTTATGTACTTTTGTAACTTACAATCCGACAGACACGATATGTTCTAGACATAAAGTGATCCGACGGTTCATTCTCTCCTCGGTATTACCGACACTTGATCCATGCCTTAACACCCGATTGGTCCATGATCTCTATTTGAAGAGCATGGAGGGTCATTTGTAGTGTAACCGTTCATGAGAGAAGCTTATGTAAATTTTCATTCTTTTATTAATAAATTTTTTGAAGTGGCCACATTAGCTTAGGTTGTGGATTGTTTCCCTCTTTAAGGGTTTTAACCATGTCAAGAATACTGGTGTATTGATCTGTGATCTATTTATGAGCGGTGTCCTTTGGTGTTCTTTTTGAGGAACTTACCCTGTAAATTCCTACATGGTATCAGAGCGATTTGAGGTCCACATCCATTCGTGATCCAAATCTGAAGCTGATACAACTGCATCTAATTGTCGTTTCCTAGATCTATTATTTCTGATTGCTTTCGGGCCGAGAGGACTACTCTATTTTGTTAGGAGCATCTGTTCCAGTGAGGAACCCCTTTCGTTTCACGCAAAAAGGTTTCTAGTAGCCCTAGCTACGTCATTTTTAAGATCTGGAGGTATACGGTCTTTATTTTTAGTTCTAGCTATTCATCTCTCAGTGTAATTCGGTTTATTTAGCTCTCTGTTTTTTATTACCAGATCTATACCTTTCATTTCTGCATATGCTCTTTGCCCCGAAAATCTGTGCGATTTGGGAAAATCAGAAACAGAAAGGAAGGATTTTTCTCATGCGTATGCACTTTTCCGCTGCGCCTTAGTGTGATCTCAGAAAATCAGAAACATTGAGGAGAATATTTAGCTTCCGGCTAAAGCTAATTTCAAGCCGTAAGGTTTGTTTTTTTTGTACGTCTGTCTTGGGTTTTATGGTTTTTGTTGTGTAGGCAAAAAGAGAGCTTTTTCAAGTAAGCACGCACCCCAAAATTTCAGTGACTAAAAAAAAAAAAACCCTTCCTCTTTTCCAAAACTTACTAACCTTTTAAACTAGCTCACTTGGTCCAAAGTTACTTTATGAGAATAGAGGTCTTGAGTTCATGTCTTTCTTTTTGTTGAGTTACTTTGTCAAAAAGAACATGTAACTTATGTTTTAAAGTTACTTTATGTAAAACTATTCTCACTCATTATAAAAAGTGAGTCACTTATAATTATAAAATCTCTTTATCTTTTATTTAAGTTACAATTTAGTGGGTAGCTCATAAAGTACCATTGTAAAAGTGACTTTCACTTATTTATAAAAGTGAGGCACATAAAATATATATTTTTTTAAGTGAGCTAATTAGATTAAGTTTGGAAAGGGTGGGGGAGGGGGCGCTTAAATATAACATTATCATTCATTTCCACACATTCACACACTTTGTTGGCATCTTCAACAACTTTTCTTCAAAAAGCCATAACTTCTTCATCCGAAAGCCATTTTCAGAGCCGCTTTTTTTTAATCAGCCTAATTTTTCGAGATCTTTCCATTGGAACACTTAGTTTCAGCATCAATAGTTTCAGTTTCTGTTAAAATGGAAATTCCATGCCAAGTTATTCTTGACAACACCAACTACTTCCAATGGTGGTCCTATTGTGGATTTACTTAGAAGTAAAGGCCTTTACAGAATAGCCTTAGGCCAAGAAACCAAACCTCAAGATGAAAACAAGGCAGCCAAATGGGAAAGTAGGCAATATCAAACATGTGGGTTGATAGGGATGTCTATTTCTCCATACCTTGGATTCCATGTCGCAGAACTTGATACTCCTAATGAAGCAATGAAACAACTCACTAAAGTTTTTGGAATTAAAATGAAATTAGAGCCCATTAACTCGAAAATGAGTTGCTTACATTGAACCCCAATAATTTTTCTTCTATTGAAGATTTTTTGTCCAAGTTCAAGACCCTTATACTTCTCTTGGAAGGTGTTAAGGTTAAGAAAGAAGATGGTAGCCTTATGTATTCCATTCTTACTAAGTTGGGACCAGCCTATTCTATGTCTGTTTCCACCTTCCATTCTACTAGAGAAGCCTTTATTTCTCAAGGACAAGACTACAAGTCCCCCTCTTTTGATGCCTTTTGTGATTCTTTAATAAGAGAACAAGAAAAGCTCTTATATCTTAGTCTTGTTAATCTTGGAAACTCTTCTAAGAAAGCCTTAGCCGCACAACAGCAACCAAATTCAAAGAATCCTAAGAAGCAGTATCCTAAAAATAATGGGCCTAAACCAAACAAGGGTCCTAAGAAATTTCAGTCTCAAAATGAAAAATCATTTCAACAAATGATAAGGCAAATAAAAATAAAGGGAAGAAGATTGATAGACATTGCCACTTTTTTAATCAAGATGGCCACTTAGAATCCAAATGCTTTAAGAAGATGGAAGCCTTGGAAGCAGCAATTAAGAAGCATAACATCCATTTTGGAGAACTCTTCAACTTCAACTTCATCTTCAGGAATAACACTTTCTACACGTGGTTGTCAAGAATTTCAGTCTAGTTATGCACTAAATGTATCTTCTTCTTCTCATTCTCATGAGTGGCTCATTGATTTTGGAGCTTCTTATCACATGGCCAAAAACAAAGCCATGTTTTCTTCTTTAAATGATTGTAACACCAAAAATATATATGTTGGTGATGATAGATCTCTTAGTGTTGTAGGGACTGAAATTGTTGATGAGCCCAAAAAATGGACAATTATTTGGGCTCATTCAACCTCCTAATTTGACTTAATCCACCATTCTCATTAGTTTATTGCATGTTTTTGATTATATTTATGTTAATAGAGTGAATTTGGTTAGTCATTATGCCAACAAGTCTAATGGGTGCTTTGTGTAGCCTTTTTGGTCAACTTGGAGACAAAATTGAAGGTCTTAATGAGCACTTGGCAGCCAAATTCGTGGGAGAACAAGCTAGAGGATTTGTAGGAAGGTGTCCCCTTCATTTATGGGCCCTTACCTCGAATTCTCCACCATTAGCTCGGAGTTCAAGGGCCACCAAATCAATCAACACAAGGGCAGCCAAGCAAGTCAAGTAGGACTGCTGTTAACTCCAAGTTTTGGGCAGTCGAGTCCCTAAATTCTAGGAGGACTGTTGGGTCCTCAAATTGTATAAATAAGAGGGCTTAAGACCTCATTTCAGTTAGTTAATTTGGTTAGCCAGTTAGTCATTTTGTTTTAGCCATTAGTTAGCTAGTTTGTAGTTCGATTTCTATGCAATAGATTAGCTTTGCTTTCAGCTCATGTTCAAGTTCTTCTTGTGGACAGTTTTGATGTAACTCTTCATTTCTTGATCAATAAAGATGAATCCAGCTTTGCACCAGCTCTAAATCTCTCTTAGGAGGTTGTAGCTCTTGGGGTTGGGCCCATCTCAAGCGCCCAATACCTCCTTTGATTATCTTTATGTGTTTTTGCTGCATTCTTAGAATAAAATCTGCTATTTAGATCTAACTCTTGTTTTGTTATTTAGTTTGTTTTTTATGTGTAAAATAGCTTTTCATGCTCAGATTTAGTTGATAGGTTGTTAACAGAAAAAGCTTCAAGAAAAGGGCCAACAAACATCTGTGGTTTCACCTCTCCCTTAGTGGGATCAGGAGTTGTGACTAGGATGACTTTGCTGCCCACAAAAACACTGATTTTGCTTTGCCATGCAATCACTAGTGTTTGATTTTCATGTGTAGAAGTTGGTTACAAGTTCAAACTTTCATTTTCTTATTTGCATGAGTTAAAATACATGGTTTCATTGCAGGTCACACTTCTGTTCATTCTCTTTACTAACAGCTAGCAAATTAGGTCAACGTAACTAGGTCTTTGAATTCATAAGTCTTTGGTGAGCATGTTCCTATCATCATTATGCATCTCCCATAGCAAAATCGTGATCAATGGATGCACGGTTTCCGAGAAATCGAGCTCTGAAATCTTCAGCCATTTTCCATTTTTCTCGAAGTCCGTGCATCCATTGATCACGATTTTGCTATGGGAGATGCATAATGATGATAGGAACATGCTCACCGAGTTTCAGATCAATCTGGTTTACAGTTTGAGAGCAATGGCGAAAACAAGTTCTGGTTTTGTGACCATGCAGCAGCAGCAGCTTGAAGGTGCAGATCTGAACGTGGAAACAATTGCATGCAGCTCAGATCCGGCCAGAGGACACCTGCACAAGGAAAAGCAATCAACTATTAGCAGCCAAGCCACATGCAATCAGAAAAACCAATGCATGCAGCAATGACAGGCCACAGCAGCTCACGGCAGCCATTCAACTTCGAGGTATGTGACAAACTCATTCTTCTATTGCATAAATTTAATTTGAAAACTGCATGAATTGATGGAATGGTGGAATTGAGCCACGAATATAGCAAGGTTAAGCCGATTGCCTTCTCTAGCACTCAGCTGGAAGTCACGCAGTACATGTGGACAGCTGACTTACGTGAAACTTAAAGCAACCAGGAGTGTTGGCCGGTTAAACTTCAGTTCAATTCACGGCAGTGATTACAGGGGGAAAACACATAGTTCATGAACAACACTTCCAGTTGCATGTGGCCACGTACACTTGGCCACTTCACTCTCTCACGCAAATCACGCAGCAATTAAAGACGGCTTAGCTAAAACTTATGAACTGTTGTTCATCTGCACTTTCCACATCCTCAACTGAAGTGTGCACAACCGGTTAACCTATCGTCCTCCACTAAGTTTTTCTACCTGTTTTCAAAATTATCCCGTGTATCAGATCATTCAGAGGCGCAGAGACATCCTACAGGCGTTTCTACAGGAAGTCTTCTACAGGAAACACAGAAAACAACCATGCAAAAAGAAAAACCTGGGATTTTCGGCGAATTCCAAGCTCCAAACGAGGTAGGATTGGGGAAACTTCGTTGTGCATGATTTGTTGGTGCAAAATGGTGAATTGAACATGGAATTAAATTTTAAAAATGAGAGGAAAAGTCTGCCTGCACATTGAAAAAATGTGAAAAGTCTGCTTGCATATTTTCTGAGTTCTACACAGTACTTTTTTCCTCTGCATTCGAAGCCTGGCTTCTTCTTTCTCACCTTCTTCTGAAAAGAGAGATGCAACCATAGGAACTAGGCTTGTGTGAAGGAATGAATTTGCAAGACTGTCCACTTTCTAGCAGAAAAAAAACTATGTTATTTGGTCTCTGTTTTGTCAAAAAAAAAAAAAATAAAAAAAATTGATTTCTTTTCAAAAACTAAGGAGCAAATTCAGGTTGGAAAAGTTTGAAGAGAGAAAAAATTGGAAGTTGTTGTTGTGAAAAACATGAAAATTCCAGGAGCAATAACAAGTTTACAAGAGGGGCAATGAGCTATCTTTTTAGAAGAAAACACAGGTTTTTACAAAATTTTTGGCTTCAAGAGAAGAAGAAAACAAATAGTTTTATTTGTTGCATGTTTATGCAAAAGAAGCGATGCAATTCTAGGGAATAATCAGGCCTGAAGAATGTGGAAAAACCAATGATGAGGGAGCACAAATCATTCAAGCAGAGGGAAAAACAAAGGAAGAACAGGAAAGAAAAAGACTAAAGCAGAGAGGGCAGAGACTAAACAAGACGAGAAGAAAGCCAAAACAAAGCATGAGGGAGCAAGCTAACAGAGGCAGAAAAGACCAAAGAAGAGGAAAAAAGGAGGAAGAGACACACCATGAGATATCAGTGACAGTAGACCGAAACAGTTTCTACAGGAAGACAGAGGACTGTTTCTACAGGAAGCCAACGAACTGTTTCTACAGGAAGTTTGAAAAGAGGGAAGCCAAAGGAGACAATAGCCGAGATGTTAGCTAAAGAAGCCACCAGGGCCATCAAAGATGAGGAGAGAGATTGGTTGCTCAGAGGATGAGCAACACTTTCAGTAGGGGGGTGATGATGAGCCCCAAAAATGGACAATTATTTGGGCTCATTCAACCTCCTAATTTGACTTAATCCACCATTCTCATTAGTTTATTGCATGTTTTTTATTATATTTATGTTAATAGAGTGAATTTGGTTAGTCATTATGCCAACAAGTCTAATGGGTGCTTTGTGTAGCCTTTTTGGTCAACTTGGAGACAAAATTGAAGGTCTTAATGAGCACTTGGCAGCCAAATTCGTGGGAGAACAAGCTAGAGGATTTGTAGGAAGGTGTCCCCTTCATTTATGGGCCCTTACCTCGAATTCTCCACCATCAGCTCGGAGTTCAAGGGCCACCGAATCAATCAACACAAGGGCAGCCAAGCAAGTCAAGTAGGACTGCTGTTAACTCCAAGTTTTGGGCAGCCGAGTCCCTAAATTCTAGGAGGACTGTTGGGTCCTCAAATTGTATAAATAAGAGGGCTTAAGACCTCATTTCAGTTAGTCAATTTGGGTTTTTGCTCTTTGTAAGCCAGTTTTGGCATGATGTTAGACTCATGATTATTTAATAAAGGCAGGCAGCTTTGGATTCAATTCTGAGTTTTTAAGGGAGCTATAGCTCTCAGGTTAGGGCCCAACCTGAGAGCAATAGACCTCCTCTTCCTTGTATTGTTATTTAACTTTCCTTTCAGCACTTTATTCCTCTGTTTTGACATGCATTTAGAATTTACAGTCTGTTGATTTGATTTCTTTTATGTGATTGAGTAGGATTAGTTTACAGTTCAAGTGCTTTTGGTTGCTTAGATTAGATTAGGAGGATTGTAATCCATTAGAGCTCCAAAAAAAGGTTGATAGTGCACTCGCTGCCATCTCTGTTTAGAGATTGGGGGTGTGGGCTGTACCAACCACCAAAAAAACGCAGTCTTATGCTTTCATGCAAGCTGCCACACAGTCATTTCAATTGTAGATCCGTCCATGCATTCTGCTCTTGAGCACTACTGCTTCGTTCCAACACCATGCACGATTTTTCTCCACACTTTACATTGTTGTTCATTGGTTTAATAACACGGTTAGAATAGGTTGATGGAATTCTCGGTTTTGTGCAAGATATAGAGGATTTATTTCTTTTACACTGCATAGCATCACTTTATCGTGTTCTTTTTCTTCTCCACCACACCTGAAGCCACTTTCTCGACCTCTGTTCAGCTCATTAGCCTTCCAACCCATTTACTTCTCACGTAGCTCCATCTTTTTAACTTTTCCTTGCTTCCACCCTTCTATCCACCAACCAACTTCGTGCACTCTTTCTCCATCTTATTTCTCTGTCCCTGAGCCATCACAAGCTCCATCTCCATCTTACCTATCCACCCATACCGCTCCATCACTTCACTATCACCCAAAACTCCCACGGTAGGACATCCTGTAGAAGTTAGCAGACTTCCTGTAGAATTCCTGAGTTTCCTGTAGGATCCCCTGCAGACATCCTGTAGAAGCCTGCAAACTCGGTTGCCGAGCACCTGAACGTTGTAGACTTCTGTGGACTGATGCTAGGGATCCCCTGGGACCTCTCCTAGCCCTCCTGACCTTTCCCAAGCTTTCTCTCCCTTCGCACCACCTCTGCACAGCCAAACCCTAATAAGAAACAAACTCATAATCACTCCAACCACTTAAGCAAAAATACAAAAACAATGTTCTTTTCAATGGAAGTAGTTTAAGTTCATGCATTTCATATCACTAGCAGTAATGGCATCATTCTTAGACACTTGCACTCCCACCATTGCATCATAGAGATTAAGCTAGTCAGATTAGGGTTTACTAGGGTTTCCATGTTTTGGTTGGCTTTCAGCTCATTTTTGCAAAATAGATTAATTTCCTTTGAAATAGCCTTCGTCCATCATTTAGAAAGCTTCTTCTGAGAGCATATAGAAGTTGGCTTGAGCCCTAGCGGACTTGTGCCAGCTGACCAAGTGATAGCTGCGACAAGAGCTAGTACTTGTGCATACAGCACCATCGCTTCCAAGTTTGTACGAACTACCGGGTTGATAAAATTAGAGATAGGAAGCCCCAGGAGTTGTAGCATTATTGCTACAATACTGGAGCCCACCAACTGTTCATCTAGACAATGATCAGTTTAATGATGTATTATGTGTTCCAACCTTATCCTGCAACCTTCTATCTGTATATCAGATAACTCATTCAGGGGAAGGTAAAATCATTGAATTTTCACCTTACGATGTTGTAATTAAGGACCTAAGAGATCCTAGACAAATTTTAGCTACTGGCATTGCTGATGATTCTACAAGGTTGCATAAGCTTAACAACTTTGGGTCATCAAATATTCCCTCGGTATTTGTTGCTCATAATGATGTAGTGAGCAAACTTTGGCATGAGCGGTTTGGTCACTTAAACTATCGCTCCCTTCAGAATCTATGTAAAGAAAATATGGTGACAAGTCTTCCAATGGTATCTTGTGGAGATGGCATTTGTTCTGGATGTGTACTCGGAAAACATCATCCTGATAGTTTTGAAAAACGTGCCTCTTGGCATGTCTCAGCCCCTTTACAGCTTGTGCATAGTGATTTATGTGGTCCACTTCCAGTTGTTTCATTCTCTGGCTACAAGTATTTCTTAACTTTCGTTGATGATTTCTCCAGACGCACTTTGGTATGCTTCTTAAAAATCAAGAGTGAAGTATTTAACATTTTCTTGGCCTTTAAGGCCTTTGCTGAAAAACAATCTGGACATCAAATTCTTAAGCTAAGATCTGATAATGGCGGAGAATATGTTAACAACAAATTCATCAACTTTTTCACTGAGAATGGAATTCAAATGCAACATAACGTTCCATATACTCCACAACAAAATGGTGTAGCTGAAAGGAAGAATTGCACCTTAAAGGAAATGGCTAATTGTATGCTTCAATCTAAATGACTTAGTCTTAATTTTTGGGTAGAAGCAATTAACTGTTCTAATTACATAGTAAATCGCACTCCTACTAAGGTTTTAAAGAATATCACTCCAGACGAAACATGGAGCTCAATTAAACCAGATGTAAGTCACTTTCATGTTTTTGGAAGTGAAGCATGGACCCATATTCTAGATGAGAAACATAAAGCTTTAGAACCTAAGAGTGAAAATGCATTTTCTGGATATTCTGAAGATGTCAAAGGATATAGAATTATTCCACTTAAGTCCAAAAATGTTATCATTAGAAGAGATGTAAAGTTTGCTGAAAATATATCGGCCTACGAGCCTAATTTAGCACATGTGCCACCTCTCTCTATCCTTTTTACTTCTGAAAATATTTCTTCTTCATATGATGACAGTGAGGATGACAATCCTCCCCCACCTTCTCAGGATCCTCCTTCAGCACCTCAGCTTCCAAAATGGGTCCATGCTACTGGGGATGTAGCAGGTGCTCTTGCCGGTGATCCTACAGATTAGCGACATACACGTTCTCAGTTCGATAGAGCATCCTCTTTACTAGCTCAAGCTTCAGCGAATTATGATCCTGACACCTTTGCAGAAGCTTCAGGCCATCCAGATTGGGATGCAGCTATGAATGAAGAATATCATTCATTATTGGCAAATGATACATGGGATCTTGTACCTCTTCCAAAGGGATGAAAACTTGTTAGATGCAAATGGGTTTACAGAACCAAGTATGGACCAAATGGAAAAGTTGATAACCATAAATCTCGTCTTGTTGCTAAGGGTTTTTCACAAGTTGAAGGCATTGACTATACTGAAACCTTCTCCCCTGTTTCCAAAATGAACTCTATCCACCTTATTTTTTCCTTTGTTGCCTCTTTCACATGGGAAGTCCATCAGATGGATGTTAAATCTACCTTCTTGCATGGGGACTTGCATGAAGAAATCTATATGGAACAACCTACTGGCTTTATAAAAATAGACTCCAACCTTGTATATCAGCTTAAGAAATCCCTTTATGGTCTCAAGTAAGCCCCTCGGGCTTGGTATGCCAAAATGGATAGCTTTCTTTTAGAAATTGGCTTTTCTAGGTGTCATTCTGACAATACTATCTACACCATGAAAGTGGGAAAGTCTCTTATCATTCTTGTTCTTTATGTTGATGATCTTATCCTTACTGGTAGTGATCCCAACCTTATAAACCATGTGAATTCTAGCCTTAAAAAGAAGTTTGAAATGATAGACTTAGGAAACTTGCATTATTTTCTTGGTCTTCAAGTCTTGCAATCCAAGGAAGGTATTTCTCTTTCCCAGTCCAAGTATTCCTGTGCTATTCTATGCCATTTTCACATGGAAGGCTGTAAGGCAGCCCCTTCTCCCTTTCATTCTAGAGCCAAAATTTTAGTCACTTGTACTTCCCTTGAATTTGATGCTACCTTATACTGTCAACTTGTAGGAAAATTTTTGTATCTGACCCATAGTCGTCCTAACCTTTCCTTTGTTGTTGGCCTTATTACTCAGTTTATGCAAAATCCACATGAAAGTCATTGGAAAGCCGCTAAAATAATACTTCATTATGTTCAAGGTACAGTTTAGTTTTGGATTCATTACAGTGCAGAAGCATCTCCTCTATTGGTTGGTTTCACTAATTCCGATCGGGCTGGTGACCTTGATGATCGGAAGTCTACTGCAAGTTATGTGTTCGCTCTTGGTTCATGACCTATTACATGGGCTTGTAAGAAACAAAGTTCCATTTCTCTTTCTTCAACAGAAGCAGAGTATCGTGGTGCCATAGAAGCTAGTAAGGAAGCCCTGTGGCTTCGTAAGATCTTGTCAGAGTTTGGCTTTCAGTAGCAACATCCGACTACACTTTGGTGTGATAATCAAAGTGCCATTCAACTATGCAAAGATCCAATCCAAAATTAGCACAAAAAACACATTGAACTGCACATGCACTTCATCAGAAAGCTCATTCATGTCCATGTTCTTGAAGTGCAATATTGTTCAATAGATGATCAAGTTGCAAACATCTTTACAAATTCTCTCACAAAGGCAAAATTTACTAAACTTAAATTTATGGTTGGAGTTCAGGAAGTTGTCGCTAAGGGGGATAGACTCTAATTCCTCCTTCCTTCTCCTATTGTGTCATATTTGTACATCCTTCAATCCTAATCCCAAGTTTTTCTTTAGGGGGGATGTTAGGATATTCCAGCACATAGGAAATAGTTAAGTATAACTTGATCTAGTGTAGAGTTAGGTAAAGTGTGTTTCTTTACTATGTACTTTTTTAACTTACAATCCAACGGTCATGATATGTTCTAGACATGAAGTGATCCAATGGTTCATTCTCTCCTCGGTATTCCTGACACCTGATTCGTGGCTTAACACCTGATTGGTCCATGATCTCTATTTAAAGAGCATGGAGGGTCATTTGTAGTGTAACCGTTCATGAGAGAAGCTTATGTAAATTTTTATTCTTTTATTAATAAATTTCCTGAAGTGGTCGCGTTGGCTCAGGCCGTGGATTGTTTCCCTCTTTGATGGTTTTAACCACGTCAAGAATACTGGTGTATTAATCTGTGATCTGTTTGTGAGCGGTGTCCTTTGGTGTTCTTTCTAAGGAACTTACCCTGTAAATTCCTACATAATAATCCTTCCAATTATAGAACCATTATGATCAATCCTTTGTTTGCAAAGCTTTTCGACAACATGTAGAAAATAAAATCAGTAAGTGGGGAGAAGTAAAAGAAAATAGGGCAAGAGGACAAGCAGGTTTTAGGCCAAAGCATTCTATAGTGGATCATGGTATCACGTTGAGACACATTGTTGAAAAGGTTTGGAAGGAAAAAGAAGAAGCATCTGTTGTTTTGTTGGCTTCAAAAAGGCATTTGACACAGTCCCTATAGATAAGTTGTGGTGTAGAATGGAATAACTTGAAATTAATTTGCATTATAAAGTCGTTGTCCATAGGCTTTATGAAGAGGTGAAAGTCAAAATTAGAACCTCAGCGGGTATTTTAGAAAGCTTTAGTAGTGACATTGGAGTCAAGTAAGGTTACCCTCTATCTTCTAATATTTTTGGCTTATATATTGATAAACTGGAAGAGTGGATAAATATGAAAGGTGGAGATGGTGTTCGATTGGGGGAGTTTGTGATAGAGCTTCTTTTATATGCGGGTGATCTTGTATTGATTTCTAAATCGGCCCATGGATTGCAAATGCACCTATATGCCCTTAAGCATTTTTGTAGAGAAGTGGGGATGCAAGTCAATACTAACAAGACCAAAATAATCATCTTCTCTAATAAAAGGAAGCAGAGCCAACATACGTTGTTCTTTGAAGAAAACATTCTTGAACAAGTAAATGAGTACAAGTACCTTAGGATTGATTTTAAAAACAAATTTAATTGGGAAGACTGCAAAAAGAAGATAATTTTAAGAGGGTGGAAAGCATTATATGCTCTTCAAAACAGATGTAGAAAGGCAGAATTATGGGATTGGAAAATGAATAAAACACTTTTTGGACTCCTAGTTTGTCCAATGATGCTATATGAGTGTGAATTGTGGGCTAGCAACACCCCCGTCTCAAAATGGAAACAAATTGAGAAAATCCAAAAATGCTTGATCATGAGCAAGTTCAAAATAAAAAAATTCGGTATCTTATGAGATAATGTTGAGTGAAACAGGAGCAACTCCCATCAAATAAATTGCTATGGTGCGGCTCATAAGATATCTAAAAAGAATTGAGAAAATGTTATCTTCAAAGAAGGCATGAGTGAAAGAAAGAAAACATGGATGAAACAAAACTACATATGGATGCAAAAATGGAATATCTACCTCAATGCCTATACCACAAATAGCAAGGAGCTAAAGGATTTTGTTATCGAGAAGTTTCGTAAACAGGTATGGGGAAAAGAGTTGGGTAGAAAGAAGAAGTAGTACATTGAGGAATTCAACCCTACATGTGATCTACAACAAAAAGGGTTCATTGGAGCTAGAATTCCGTGGAGGGAAAAGGTTCTTATTGCTCAATTAAGAACCAACTCGCATCAACTTTGGTGTGAAACAGGACAGTGGAAAAGGCCTAAATAAGCTTGGGAAGAATAGTTGTGTACATTTTGCACGTATGGGGTAGTGGAATCAGAAAAACATTTCATTTTGGAACGTGATGCATTCAAATACATCAGAGAAAGTTATGGGAAGATGCTAGCATCAGTTTCTTGGCATTGCCTTTTCAATGAGGGGATTTTTGGAAAGTTGGGCCAGCTCATCATCAACTTGAACAAGAAAAGGATTGAATTACAAAAGATGAAAAGCAAGGAACTAATATTCCCATAGACTATTTTTAGTCTCATGGATGTTAAAATATCATTTCATTTCATATATCCCCCTAATCCCAATGACACATTTGACCACTCAATCCACTAAAATAGGGGCATAGACTAATAAACAAAAACTAAAATATAAAATATTTGATACATACCAGGCAGTGGCCAATACAAAAACCCCAATCACACTGTCAATGCCCATTGTAGAATATACGTAGGGAGATATATGCACCTGTGCATGTGCCCATGAACTTGATTTTGACATTATGGTGTTCGAATTACTTCGTACACGCGTGAAACCTGATAATCGATGACCTAGTCAATCTGTTTAATATCGATATGGATCCTAGAGGTTGGTAAATGGGTTTAACTTTGAATAGTTACAAGGGTCACTTTGACATTTGAGGGTGGGAATCCAAGAGTCCCTTGGTTTGTGTAAAGGCTTTCATGTAATGCATTTCTAGTCAAATCAGTTCTCCATGCAGATAATATTCATTGCTTTTGCTAGGTAAGCATTGACTCCTAGTCTTTGTCTTTGGTTTCCCTTTTATCATATGTTTATAGTGCATTGTATAGAAATATTCTAACTCATTCCCTTGTGGCATTTTATTTTCATATTAAGAGAAATTTTCTTTGATTGGGGTTTGTGTGGTTTTAGTTTTGATAACCTCAAGGTAAATGCCTATGGATAACTTTGATTTGAAGGAAAGTTGCAAGGTTCTTTGTTGGAATGAGGAAACAAACCAAACCAACCATAATACCTTAATGATAATTTCTTTTAAAGTCAAAGAGCTCGGCCGACTAGTGCCACTCACAACACAAATGTCATGAATCTTCTTCTAATGTAGAAATAATAGATAGATTCTCTACAAGTCAAGTGCAAAAAACCTCTATTTTTTATTCTCTCTCAACTAATGGATGCCCATTCTCTTACTTCTAACAACTTGGGTACTTGGAACTCTCTATAGAGAGGGTTTGTGGATAATGAATACATCCATCATAATCAAATTCTCTTACTTCTAACAACTTGGGTACTTGGAACTCTCTATAAAGTGGGTTTGTGGGAAATGAATACATCCATCATAATCAAAACCAAATTGATATTAACTAGCAATTACCCCTAAAGGTGCAAAGATACACTGAAGGAGAAGAAGATTCAGGAAGATCATCTTAAAAATCTAAAAGGCTCGTATTTCTAATAGAATAAATCATATATAAAGATTATTTGAAAAAAAAAATGAGATATGTAAAATGTATGATTGTATGTACATATGATGGCACAACTTAGTGTAGCATGTATTGTATTGAAGTAAAGTTGATTCAATGAATGTAAGATATCTCTAGCAGACAATGTTAACCTTATTACAAAGTGGAAACTAAAGAATCAACCAAGTGTCATAGATGTGTAGCGATAAAATATTTAGTGAGGATGATGGATTTCGTTGTCACCCATGCCAAGGATTTTCTTTAGATATTATATATTTAATGTTGGATCAAATTAATCCTAGAATTTTTATGCTTCACTACTCCTGCACCAATAGATTCAACAATATATTTGAGACTGGGACTGGTATAATTAGTTCTTACTAGGAATTAATTCTTGTTTTATAACTTGTTCCATTTCGTTTTTCCTTTCTTTCCATTCATGGTGTCTAACGACCGAGAACCAATTCTCTTTTTATTATAGATTAATTGGTATTTGTTTCATAAGGTTGATAACATATATGGCTCCATGTAAATCAAATATGTTTTCTAACTATTTATATTGTATGTTTACAGGGCATCGAAGAATTGGAGCATCTTTTACTTAGAGGCTCTTTGGAGCTAGAAGGAGTGAGCACAACTATAGAAATGGAGAGGCAACGCCAGGAGGATAGGTTGCTTCACCTCCAAGATATCTTGGCATCTACTCGTAGATAATGCAAGAAAGCGTGAGAGAAGCTAGTGAAACTAGAGGAAAAATAATCCAATATACCTATTCACATCATGTCTAGCTATCAATCCCAGAGCACTGACACCAAGCTGGCCAACTTGGACTTTGAAGTGAACATGTCCACCATGAATTACCATTTCTCTTCTCAGCCAGCTTAACAGCCTTCGCTCATTGATCCTTCGCCCAACACCAACTGCCTTCCACTGGCCAACCAACTCCATTGGAATTTGACTCTTTCTCATCACTTCAATTTCCCACATATTAACCTTCAAGTAGACATCGAGTTGCACAAACCTCCCATTTCATCTTCAAGTGTCAACTGCTCGAATCACATGGAGCTACAAAACCAACAATTATATGACCAAGAGGAGCAAGGGCTATGTTTTCTTGAAGGGAAAGAATTCCAGCAGTAGCGCCAAATCCAATCCAAACTCCCTTCTTTCATTGAAGATAAATCACATGACCACAATTTCTCTCAGTGGCAACATAAGGCGATAGCTACTACAGACTTAAGAAAATCATTAAATCCACTTATGGGGATATTATAAGTTTCGGTAGGTAGTCATATGACTCACCATCAGACCCCAAAATCGGTCCACATTCCTCCTCATTCTGTTCTCGAATGTAACGTGATAGCCATGACTACAAATATGCCAAAATCACGTGTTAGAATTTAATTGAAGGGATGAAGACAAAAATGACACTTTTTGATTGGTTGGGATGAATAGTGTCTATCTAGCCCAACCCGACAAAGAGACACCTTCAATGTAAATATAATTATAACATAAACAAATTGAATTGAGACACCAAAATATTAAATAATGTTAGGTCCCTATAATACTAGTGATTCCCCCATTACTATTTCAGTGTAGCCCTTATTTTTATTGTTGTGCCCCTATTGTCCCCATATTGTTATTATTGTGCCCCATAAAAGCCCACTATTGTTATTGTTGTGCCCTTATATTATTATTGTTATGTCGACTTTGATTATATTGTGACCCCTTAGAATCCTATATATAGAAAGGATGTTTTGTCATTTGTTTCATCCAATAATTCTTCATTTGTGTAATGTAAAATAGGTTTCCCCCCAAAGAGGTTGAATTCTAAGGCGTTGATATTTCTTTTCTATCTTTTTGTGAGTTGGTTTCATAAAATTTGGTATCAGAGCTTTGGATTCTAGGGTTTCACTGCTCCAAATAGGTCATCGTGGAATTTTCGCTATAACTTTTTTTTGCAACATTTCAGACACTAAAAAAAAAACATTTGAGCCAAAATTGGTCTAAACCTCAGGACCAAATTTTAGATCTTGCCTCACTAGATTTTCAGAGATATGATCTAAGGAAGTTAGTGTTTTTGCAGACTCCCGAATTACATTCCAAACAGGTGACCTTGGGAAAATCATCATAACTTTCTCTCTTAGCATCAGATTGAAATTTTGTAAGAAGTTATAGAAAGAGGATAGAATGTAGTTTTCTGTGTATCCTTTTCAGATCCAAAGGTCGAAACAGTGACATGTGGCACATCGTACAAGTTCACTATACTGAAAAAATATATAATTAGATCATCTTGGGAGATTGGGAATAACTCTTTCTTGGAGAATCCAATTTTGATCAAACTAGTGGAATTGGAAAAGAGGACTCAGAGGGCTACCGCAGGAATCAATTTCAGACCTTGGAGATCCACAATTACAGAAATACTATAGATTCAATATCAAGCTTATACAAAGAGAAAAAATGTGTGTAGTATTTTCAAAATTTTGCATAAGTTTGGGTTGAAAAATCAAGTTGAAGTTCAAAGGGCATAGTGAAGCATAATTATCATTAATTGATGCCCTAAAGAAAGAAAATGGAAACACCTAGTACACAACCTGAAAGCTCTATCATGACACATGAAGAAGAGGAAGAAATGCAACATGATATATCAAAATTACGAGACCAAGTGCAACAAATTTCACTCTCACAAAAGGTGATCGAAGCTAAGATGAATGGTGTGGAAGCTAATATGAATGGCGTGAAAGTTAATATGGATGGCATGGAAGCTAAGATGGATGGAATGGAAGTTAAGATGAATGGCATGGACATTAAGATGGAAGATTTGAAGATAGATTTGAATAAGTTGCTACAAGAAATGCTTACTAATGGTGAAAGGGTAGTAAAGGAAACTCATGATGAGAAAAAAAGAAATGTTAATCATGATTTCATAGACTCTAATGTTGGATTGAAGACCCACCATGTTCCAAATATTGATCTGAGGAAGTTTGATGGAAAGGATCCTGTTAACACCCAGGTTGTTCCCTATGACTCCCAAGGGAATACGGCCGGGGTAACCACTAACCAATCTTTGGATTACAGGCCCTAGCCTGCCTGAAATCAGAGAGGGCTCTCTCTTTAAATTTTAGCTTTGTTTTGTAAAGATTTTAGGCTAGTTATGAGTTTAGTTTTTGTTTAAAGTTTTGGTTGTGAAATGTTGTTGTGAGAAGGGCATGAAATGTTTGGGAGATTTTAGTCCATTGGGCATATGGAGTCAGAGATTTGGGACAGTCCTGATGCCTGTAATGGGAAAGTTTTACTGCAATGCTAGATTACTATTCTTGATATAAATTCTAATTAGTGAGTGAAACAGTGGGAGATGGAATTACAGACAGTATGATAACAAATTGAACAGCAATTTCTAATTAGTAGCATACATGAATTACTAAATAGAAACTGTGAAAGATTCAGGGTTTATTGGAGCAGTTAAGAATTCCAATTAAACAGTTGAACCTATAGAAAACATTTATAGTGAAGACAGATTGAAATCAGGGTGTCTCCATGGACAAATCCTGACCTATTCTTTTTCTTTCTTCCTAAGTTTAGATTAACATGTGAAAGATACGAGTTTAACTAATAATAAACGTGAAAGAGATAGAGAAAACTTATTATATCAAGACACAGCACTAGAATCCTGCAGCATTCAGTAGTTCCAAGACAGCAAGCATCAGTAAGACCAGCTTCTGCAAACCCCAAAGCCTTTTTCTATTACTTCTCCAGAGATTACAGCCGAGTTCTCCTTTGTAACAAGAAAACAACAACCCCGAAATGAACTACGTGGGGGAGATTTTATACAAAAATATCAAGTAAAATATCTAGAATGATAGTTATTGAGCAATAACTATCTATACCAACTTTGTACAGTGAAGTTATTTACAAAATTTAAAGCCTGTAGTAAAGGTACATAACAGCTGTTTGCTTTTTGTCAGTTGATGATGACTTTTGGGCCCAAGGGCCGGCTGCGTTAATTCTTGGACGGCTCCTGCTGATGACGGCGGCTGTAGATGACATGTTGCGGCTCTGATGCTTTTGGGGTGCTGACCTGTGATCTTTGACCTGTGGTTGCTGATCTGTGACTTCTTTATTGATTCTCTGCTTGCTGTAAAATGCATTTGATTAGATTATTTTATCAAATCACAGCAAAGTCCTTATCATATCTGTCCACCATTGATCAGTGGGCATCTGATGCCTTTGCATCTTGTGTAATGTTTCATCAGCATCTGTATATTTGTAATAATTAGGGGGGACTTCAAACAGATGATTGATTTCATGTTCTATAAAAAACAGATTTTCTAGTTTATCATACAGCTCTTGTCCTGTGGGCGGCCCAGTTTCTTCCGAAGTGCTAGATGAGGTAGTCAACTGATCAGTGATGTAGTTGTTGACTCTTTTTGCATATTGCTCATGAGAAGATAGCCTTCCTGCGCTGTTTAGTAACATGGGGAGTCCCCTGTCATATAATGCTGTGATCTTGGCACCAAAAGTATTTACCTCTGCTTGAATGTCCTGACATTTTCTTTCTAGTGCCTGTACATAGTTTCTGAGGGTGAGTACCCTTTTGATCAGTAAAATTGTATCAGTTCTATCTCTGATACCCATGTTTGCTAACTGTATGCCAGTTCTGTTGTTCAACACATTGATCATTCTAGTAGCTACCTCTGGCATACTTCCTAGAGAAGCTCTGGCTTTTTGACTTTCTGCATAAGCCTTGCCCAGCAAATCCATTTTCTCATGTATGGTCTCTATATATTTCCATTGGTCTGTGATTGATTGACCAATCTTTACCCATATGATTTTCTTGAGCTCTGATATTGCTTTGCCCATGGCCATCTCTTTCTCTATCTCTTTGATCTTTCTTTCCAAGGTCCTTACTTCCCTTGTCTTTTATGCCACCTGTTGCTTAGACTTATCATGTTTCTCATTGAGTGTGGCCAATTTCTCCTTGGCTTCATTCAGCTCTGCCATCTGGGCTTCTAGGACTTGAATCTCCTTCGTCATCTTTTGCATGTCTAGGCTTGGAGCCTGTTCTGGTGCCATTGCTGGTGCTGATGTTGATGGAGCTGTTTGGGCTGTCTGCTCTGTGGGAGGAGCAGTAGTTTGAGGGGACTCCTCAAGGTTTATGACTTGCTGAGGGGGTTGAGATGGTTGGCCTCCCTCTTTCTGCTTTAGTGCGTCCTGTAGAGCAGCCTCTGTTTCTACCAATTTACCTTCTGTTTGGACCAATTGCTGATGTAGTGTTATCAACATGGCTGCTGTATCCTGGTCTTTCCTCTGCTGAGCAACCTCTTCTGTTTGGGGGTGAAGGGTTGCTGGGATCTTCACCATCTTTCTCAAAGCTGCAATATCCACATCTCTTTGTTTTAGCAGTGCCTGCACAGCTTTGGGATCCTTTGGGTCATGCCCGAGATCTATAATTATTTCCTCCAGAGACCTGATCAGTTGTCTTTAGCCTGGGAGGATGCCTTTTCTAACTCCAACTGTGCAATGGTATTATTCAAAGAATTCTGCAATCTGTAATTTATCAATGTTTTATCTGCAAGAGTGGCATACACCATCTCACCCGTTTTCTTGTGCAATTCAATTTGATCCATTGGGTGGATGTCCTTGGACAAGATTTCCAGGTTTGTTCTTATATAATCAGCTGCAGACTGTGGCTGCAGCGCTGTGGGCATGAAATGGCTCATTATCATTTTGCCCTCTTGCACATCATATGCAGACATCAACCTTTGCTGGTTTGTAGGAGCCATTTTCAACAAGCGATTGTATAGTTGTAACCTCACTGGCTCATTTCTGGCCTTGATGTCTATGAATTGTTTCTTTGTGCTAGACTCACCCTTTCTTTGTTGCCCTGAGGAGCTGACCTCTCCTTCAAGTATTCTTTGCTGCTCTTGCTGTAATGAGCTAGCTGATACCTCTGTGCTGGGGGGACCCATCTGTGTTTGACCAAAAGGCATCTCCTCCTCTGAAAAAGGATTGAGCCTTTGCCTCTTTTCCCCTTGTTGTGATGTGGCGGTACTAAGGGGAGTCTATTCCTCTCTATCTCTCTTCTTACTCCTCTCTTCATTGATAGGGGTTTGGAGCACCGAAGTCTCCACTGTAACATTATGTACTGGGGCCTCCTTTTCTTGCATTTTCTCATCATTAGGACCAGGAGCCTGTGCCATTTCTTCCTGCTGTTCAGGATTATTTTTAGGCTGTTCTTCTTGGGCTGATTGATTCTCTTCAGGGGCCTCTTGCTGTTCTGTTTCCTTGCCTTTATCCTTGGCTGAAGTCTCTGCTGTAATTGGGGCTTGGGCTGCCTTTTGTGGAGCTGTGGATGATGAGGCAGCTGCTCCCACTTGAGTGCCTGGAAGAGGAAATACCTGTGAACAAAGCTCTAAGTCAGCCAACTTTTGGAGATTTCTTATTCCTCTTTGAGCTAATTCTTCTTGTGTAGTAGCCTCTTCTAAGGTGCCTTCCCTCCATTCTAGTTGATTTGCAGATTTTTCTATGTGAGGCAACCTTACATGATCATAACTGGCCAGCCTATATCTGACCCTTCTTAAGCTTATGAAATGAGTGGGGTCATGTGGTATCCAAAGGAAGTTGGTCTGTAAGCCAAGGCCACTTAGCATTCTATCTGCTTCTTGCCAAGCTTCCTCCCTTTTATTGTAGATGAAGGGGCCTAATTGGTTTCTGACTTTAAGCTATGCTTTCTTGCCTTTGCTTGAAAAATGAAGTATATTAGCATTCCCAAATTGCCTGAAATACTCAAGGGCAAATAATCTCATAGGCACATATTTGGGCAATCTGTATGGGGCCAACTCACACCCATATATTTTGATAACTGTGTGGTTTTGGTAAAAATACCAATCCCCAATGCTGTATACCTTGGACAACTGAAGAATTCTCTGCATATCATCAGTTAGTCTTGGAGGAGGTGAGCTTAGAAGCAGAGACATAGCTGGGTGGATGAAGAGGTCTATAAACTCACAATAAGTGTAAGGGGAACAAGACCTATCATGGAAAACAGAGGACCAATAGACCACTGACCTTGGATTGCCTTGTGCATCCATTCTTTTCACAGAAAAAGGAAATTTCTCATGCTGATAGTATAGGATTAAATGATAGATATAGGAGGTGTATCTGAACACCCTCTCTCTTTCCAAGTCTATCAATTGCTCATGTATTTTATTGGAGATGTAAGTGGCATAGTCATAACAGATTGGGGGCTTACCAGGGGAAAACATGGCCATTATCGCCAGCACCGTTTCATCAATAATTTCTATTGAATTATAGCCCAATATGGGACTAATCATGTCTGCAAGGTCTGTGCCCAATTGATTTAGGTATACATGATGGATGGGAGGGTACTTCATGGTCTCAGAGGTTGAATCAATGAACAATTGATTTATCTTGGTGATTTGAGCATCTGTCAGTTTAACTCCCTGTTTTATCAGATCCATTAGTGATAAAGGAACTAATTTCTTATCAGTCTTGAAGTTTAGCATCTCTCTAATGGCTACAGGGGTGACATAGAAAACAACTGAGCCTGAAGGGTCAAGCACAGCCCTCTGAGTGGGGTCATAGCAGGCAGCACACCGGTGGATTAGGTCAGGAAACATATTGACCTGAGGGAGCTTGAAGATGGGGAGGAAAGAGTCCCAAATGCCCAATATATCAGTTCCACTATTATGCTTAATTTTCAATTCATTTAGAAATTGAATGTGATACTCGCTATTCATCAGCATTTCCTCTAATATTTGGTAATCTCTATCTGCTAATGGTTGCCACTCCAGCTCTCTCTGAGGGGCATTCAATGGAGCAACCTTCAGGGCAACAGGTGCTACTGGTGTATCCATGTTTTACAAGCGAACTTGGGTTAAACTTCGACTTTTTTTGGGAGAAACACCATCCTGCACGGTAGGTTTAGTAATTTGTTGAATTACAGCATGTTTCAGAGCAACAGGGGTGTAATTGGGCACAATTGGCTGGTTAAAAACTGATGGAATTGGTTTCAAGGCGTAGCAGGCCTATTTCTCCAGGGAAAATGGTGAATTTTAATGGTATTTTAACAATGCAGGATGAAACAGAGCGCGCAGTTGGGGAATTGACAAATACCTGGTTTAATGGCGGTATTTGAGCTTGGTTGCAGTCGAATTCTGGGCGGCAGCAGCTCTGAATGGTCTTGGCAAGGTGCGGCAGCAAAGGACGTGAAAATGCATGCAGGAGGCAGAGCAGAAAAACACAGAAAAATGCGCAAAAATGGCAAAATTCGGCCAAATATGGACTTTTTGGCGTTGGCGCGAAAATTTGGATGACGTCAGCATGACGTCATCAGGTGGGGTCAGGGTTGGGTGACGTCAGCATGATGTCATCGGGTGACGTGGCGGCCTGTGAGTGGTCCACGGGGACTGTATAGGTGGCATGACATCTCGGAGCGATGGCGGGCGGGGGCGCTGATGCGGCGGTGAGGTGGCGTGCCGTTGGCATGACAGGACAACAGAAAACCGAAAGCGGTAAGCGGTATGATATCGGACCGCCCTTCATACGGAAGCGGGAATGTCAGAGGGCCACCCGATCCAGTGAGATAGCGGCGCGTGTCCCTGCCCATGCGTCAACGGACGTCAAATTTCGGGCGCTAATTGCAGTACATCGGGGCCGCTCCGAAATTGATGAGGGCCGTCGGATGGGAAAGCCCAGATCCGACGGCTGGCGGGAGGGCAAGTTGTCAGGGCGATACGGTCAGGCGGGGTAAATAAAGTATTTTTATTTGTTGAAATATGCACCCGGCGGAACATTAGAAAAAGTGGGTTTTGCGGGTTTTAACAGTGTTACGGGTTAAAAAGGGGTCTTTTGGGATTTTCAAAGGTTTATTTACAAAGAGGGTTTAGGTTATTAATCCAAGCAGATCTCGGATTAATCCCAAGATTAATTTTTCAGCACTCTTTGGGTCGCGCTCAATGTTTTAGTGCTTGAAAACATTCGAAACGATACATAGAGCTATAATGCTCGGGGAGGGGATATATAGATTTTTTGGGTTTTTTGCATAATTTACATAGTAATAGGGGGAATAGGGGGTATAGGGAGTTAAATAGTGATAGATTAGCAGTTAGTATTGTTGGCATTATGAGACAAGTGTTGTCCTTGATGGCAAATCACACTGATGACAAATCATAGTGCAGAAGGATAGCAGCAAGGAATTGATGATCAGACTATAAGAAGAAGAGAAAATTCATATACGCAGGTTCATTTAGCCCAAGTCGCGTATACATGCAGGTTCGCTATATACCAAGTCGCGTATACGCAGGTTCGCTATATACCAAGTAGGGTATACACGCAGGTTCATGAATGGAAAAGAGCGTACGTGTCAGAATGCTTACTTTTGGTCCGTGGTAGTTAGTCCTCGGTACTTGAGCCTATGTTTTTGGACCAAAGTATCTCGACAGACGTGTTGATCCCTAGTATTGAGTTGATGGTATTGTTTTACTATGGTTTTGGACCGTGGTATTATGAAAGGCCTAAACCTATATAAGGAGAAGATCATTAGGCCAAAGGGAGTGAGTGAGTAATGAATATCTGATGAAGTGTGAGATCCAAATGCTGGTTATGGGTTGGTGATCTGAACCATGGTTTCACTCATGTGGAGGATGATGAACTATGGAACGGGATCTCAAGGCTTGGAATGATTATCTTCATATGGTTTGACTGTGGATAGACTAGATCTATTGACGCATGTTTATTGTTATGATCTGGGTAAGTTTTGATGTCTGATATAGCTGCGGAATTATAAGTTAGGATTTGCAGATCTGTACGCAGGTTGTCTTTGGCAAAAGGGCGTATACACGCAGGTTGGGTTTGTCCAAGTAGCGTATACAATGTGAAGTATGATATTTGAAGATGAAGTTGGATCTGGTTACTGTTATGTTGTCTATGTTTTTGACAGGGTTTCAGTGATTCAGTATTGGGTGATTCAAAGATTGATGATGCAGGTTGTTTTATGGATCCAGTATGAAAATGTATGAAACGTGGTCCCGGGAAGATCGTAGAGTTCAGTAGGCTAGCACCTACGTACTGGTAAACATATCAGCCAGTACAAGAGTCAGGGGGTTGTACCTCCCTTCCAGGAGCAGCTGGAGAACGAGTAAAGGTTGGAGCATTTTGTAGGCAGGCACCTACGTACTAGTAAATGGATCGGCTAGTACAAGAGCTAAGAGGGTTGTAGCCCTCTGCAGGTTGTAGCCTGCGTGCTGGTAAAGGACTGCACCAGTACATTGTAAAAGAAGTTTCTTATTAAAGGAAGATAGAAACAAATTGCAGCAGGTGGTTTTCACCCACATTGGGTTTCCACCTTATATCATGTTGTTCATGTGTGTGCCTTATGTGTGATGATCTGTTCTGTTATACTGCACATGTTTACAGTTAATATGGTTAATAATGTTCTGATGCATTTACTGAAGATAAGCTAACTGAATCATAAGATTACTGCATGTACGCTAGTTGCCCTTAACGAAGTAGCGTATATACGCTGATATCCTTAACTGAAGCTGCGTGTATGAATCTGAGTATGAAATTGAAAAAGTTTTATCTGATCTGATAATACTGATTCACCCCCCCCCCCCCCCCTCTCAGTATTATTTCCAACAATTGGTATCAGAGCAGGTCCTTTGATAGAAGCTTGATCGCTTGAAGGAGATCCGTGGAACAATGGGAAAGAAGCTTAAGAAGAAAGCTCATAAGAAGAAGAAAACATCTCAGAAGGACTATGACAGTGGGAGAATCGATTGGGGATTAGGTATAAGAAGCTCTTCAGATTCAGAATCAGATTCAGAATCATTATCAGGTATGAATGTGTTATCCTCTGATGTTCCAGCTATATTTCCTTGTGAAAGAGATGGAAGTGATAGTGAAACTACTGAACTTGCTCTTATGGGTGAACAAGAAAGATATCAAATAGAGGCAGAATTTAAAAGGCTGACAGACAAAATTAGAGATCAACAAGATCTATTGAACAAAAGGGAATGTGACTTCAAAGAAGAAGCTACCAAACTAAAGGCCCAACTTGAAGAAGGAAACAAGGTAAGAAAACTTCTCAAGGACAAGGAAGCCCAATGTCAAAAATTGCAGCATGAAGTGACATCATTAAGAAAAGAAGTCAACGAAAGAAGCACAACCATCAAGAAACTCAAAGATAGATCCAGCTACTATGAAAATCTTGAAGCTACAATCCTCTCACTAACGGGAAATCTTGAAGAATCAAGGAAGCAGAATGAAGATCTACATCAAGCAATTGAAAAACAAGACAATGAAGTCATCAGCTTAAAATCCCAGCTGGAATGTGCCTTCCAAGTTCGTCAAATGTAGCAGGATCTGAATGAAGAACAAGAAAAGGAGATTCTCAAACTAAGGGAACAAATGGAAGAAGGAAGAAAAGCTGAAGAAGATTTGAAAAAGAAATCTCTTGAAAAAGAAGAACAGCTTCAGGATGAGGTAAATATCTTGAAAGGTAAAATAGAAGAAAAGGATAAGCTTTTACGATTTCAAGATAGCTCTAAAGTCTTGGATGATATTCTTAGTAGTCAAAGATCTCCTGCTATAAAGACTGGTCTTGGTTTCCATGAATCTATTGAAGGTGAATCTAGTTCACAAGGTGAGGCAAGGAACTCTAAAGAGAAATCTAAAGTGATCAATGAAGAAATGAAAGATACATCTCATCATCAACCAAGGAAAGAGATTCCTCAAAGAAAATCTTTTACTTCTCCTATGAATAATGTTGAATGTTATGTATGTCATAATCTTGGACATGTTGCAGCCAGATGTGGAAGAAGAAGAGTTCAAGACCATCATGCAGAAAGATCATCACATTCAAGGTACTTTAATGGATATTGCTTTGCTTGCAATAAGTTTGGTCACAAAGCTGTTGATTGCTACAGGAGGAATATGAAACATGTAAGATGTTATGCATGTAACAAACTTGGACATATAGCAAAGGAATGCAGGAACAAAGGACGGACATCACACCAAAAGAAGAAAACATCATCACACTTGAAGATATGGAAGAAGAAGGAAGTTCAGCCAGAAGGATGTGGCACAACACAAAATACTCAGGCTCAGCACAACACAGACATAATAAACTCAGAGGGAGCTGAAGGTGTAAAACTTCAGTGTCTTGAAACTCATATGCAAGTTTCATAAATTGAAGTCGCGTATATACGCGAGTTATACACTGCAAAGTCGTGTATATGTCAGTCTGTGGAAAAGCAGTGGGGACAGGCTCATAAAAGGGGTCTGATATGATTCAATCCAGTATCTGCTCTATTGGTTAACAGTTGCAGTCTGCTGAGAATGTCTAGAAATGACTTGATACTTGTAAGATGCTAGAAGTGTTTTAATCCTAACTTGATGATGATGATGTCTTGATGCTTACTACTGATGTATGCATGTTCAGATCTAACAGCAAACAGATGGCACAGGTTGAGGGGGAGAATATGCCTTTAATATTGCATTGTTGGCATTATGGATTAATAGTCCTTGGTGATGTTACTTATATGGCTAAATGATATATCTTGCTATGATGTGGTTGTGAGTAGTCCATGATAAAATCTCATATGATTCTTGGGGTTTCATAGTTGATGTTCAGATCAGATTTATGGTTGACTCATTGATGATGCATATATGGTGCTTACATGGTGATCTTCATAAGGATAAGGAGAAGTACAAAGCTTGAATACACATCTTCCTCACTTGATGATGAGTCACTCATATGTTGCTGTCATCATATGCATAAAGATCATACAGTTATGATGCAGGCACTCATGGGGATAAGGATTGTTGTTGTTGATGATATCAAGAAGTTTTGTCAAAAGAGTTTGAGCTCAAGATACATAGTGCTGATACATGGATGACTCCTCAAAGTCACTTTGTTGAAGACATGATGATGAGTTCATATCTATATGATGATAGGTTGATACTTACATATGTTGGTTGATGCAGATGTTCCCAAGTAATGATACTTGGATCATGTAGAGCTTGATGAAATGGCTATGGTGGTTTCACACATGATATAATGTGAATGACTCTGAATTCTGGTCAAAGGGATGAATTGATGCAGACATACCTTGTTATAGGTTGATGACTTATTCTCTACTGGACATTTACAGGTTGCTGATATGGAAATTTGTGTACGCGAGTTGGATAAGGACTATCCGCGTATATATGCTTGTTTATGTAGATACAGTCGCGTATATGATAATTTGAAGGAAATCAGTGGGTCAAACTCAGAATGAGAAGATTCTGATATGGGTCTAACAGAGACCATCTGGCACAGGTTCAGGGGGAGGAGATTAACACCTAATAATGCATTGTTGGCTTTTGGTTCACAGTTGTTGCTGGTTTCAGGTGGAACAGAGGTAGATGGAGAACAGAAGGAGAACATGATTGATGATATATACAGTGATTGACAGATGCTGCTGATAGTAGTTATTGATGATTTGCATAGTCTTGATATTTCATCTCTATGTCATATATCTCTTTTATGTGGAATCTCTTTCATGTTGTCAAGGTCATGTAACGGCCTATATTGGTTTCCCCACTATGCCTGGGATGAAGATGTAATGTAATTGGTTGTCATATGTAAACTTCTGATGTATCCCCACTTAGTTGGGAGGTTGATCCCCACTTGGTTGGGTGAAGGATGTATGTATGAGTCTTTGGTGTTAGGAAGGTCACTTATGATGTATAGAGTTGTGTTCTTTCTTGTAGAACATCTTTTTGCAGATCTTGCCTTCAGTCAGGAAGAGCATGAACAACACACTTCAGCAGTACAGAGACTTGGCATGGACAGATTGGTACACTTTGGCATATACAAAGGGGGAGCACATTTGGAGATTTCAGCAGGTACTCAGGGGGAGTATGGACAGCAGAATGTTTATCAAGGAAAGAGAATATCTTGGTCCACCCTTTGCCCTTGATGTCAAAGGGGGAGAGTGATTTGGTGTTGTTGCCATCAAGTCCAAAGGGGGAGATTGTTGGCATTATGAGACAAGTGTTGTACTTGATGGCAACCCTCTCATAGAAGAACATCTCAATTACATATAACTAGATCAATCTACAGATGTGACTAAATGCATGGGATGCAGGACAGCTCAAAGGAACAAGAAGATCAAGTTCTAAGTGTGACAAGTTAGCTTTGCCATCAAGTCCAAAGGGGGAGATTGTTGGCATTATGAGACAAGTGTTGTCCTTGATGGCAAATCACACTGATGACAAATCATAGTGCAGAAGGATAGCAGCAAGGAATTGATGATCAGACTATAAGAAGAAGAGAAAATTCATATACGCAGGTTCATTTAGCCCAAGTCACGTATACCTGCAGGTTCGCTATATACCAAGTCGCGTATACGCAGGTTCGCTATATACCAAGTAGGGTATACACGCATGTTCATGAATGGAAAAGAGCGTACGTGTCGGAAAGCTTACTTTTGGTCCGTGGTAGTTAGTCCTCGGTACTTGAGCCTATGTTTTTGGACCAAAGTATCTCGACAGACGTGTTGATCCCTAGTATTGAGTTGATGGTATTGTTTTACTATGGTTTTGGACCGTGGTATTATGAAAGGCCTAAACCTATATAAGGAGAAGATCATTAGGCCAAAGGGAGTGAGTGAGTAATGAATATCTGATGAAGTGTGAGATCCAAATGCTGGTTATGGGTTGGTGATCTGAACCATGGTTTCACTCATGTGGAGGATGATGAACTATGGAACGGGATCTCAAGGCTTGGAATGATTATCTTCATATGGTTTTACTGTGGATAGACTAGATCTATTGACGCATGTTTATTGTTATGATCTGGGTAAGTTTTGATGTCTGATATAGCTGCGGAATTATAAGTTAGGATTTGCAGATCTGTACGCAGGTTGTCTTTGGCAAAAGGGCGTATACACGCAGGTTGGGTTTGTCCAAGTAGCGTATACAATGTGAAGTATGATATTTGAAGATGAAGTTGGATCTGGTTACTGTTATGTTGTATATGTTGTTGACAGGGTTTCAGTGATTCAGTATTGGGTGATTCAGAGATTGATGATGCAGGTTGTTTTATGGATCCAGTATGAAAATGTATGAAATGTGGTCCCGGGAAGATCGTAGAGTTCAGTAGGCTAGCACCTACGTACTGGTAAACATATCAGCCAGTACAAGAGTCAGGGGATTGTACCTCCCTTCCAGGAGCAGCTGGAGAACGAGTAAAGGTTGGAGCATTTTGTAGGCAGGAACCTACGTACTAGTAAATGGATCGGCTAGTACAAGAGCTAAGAGGGTTGTAGCCCTCTGCAGGTTGTAGCCTACGTGCTGGTAAAGGACTGCACCAGTACATTGTAAAAGAAGTTTCTTATTAAAGGAAGATAGAAACAAATTGCAGCAAGTGGTTTTCACCCACATTGGGTTTCCACCTTATATCATGGTGTTCATGTGTGTGCTTTATGTGTGATGATCTGTTCTGTTATACTGCACCTGTTTACTGTTAATATGGTTAATAATGTTCTGATGCATTTACTGAAGATAAGCTAACTGAATCATAAGATTACTGCATGTACGCTAGTTGCCCTTAACGAAGTAGCGTATATACGCTGATATCCCTCACTGAAGCTGCGTGTATGAATCTGAGTATGAAATTGAAAAAGTTTTATCTGATCTGATAATACTGATTCACCCCCCCCCCCCCCCCCCTCTCAGTATTATTTCCAACAAGTATGAGTGGAAAAGGTGGATGAGGGGGGAAAACACTAAGTTTATATGAAATCAACTTAGTTAAGGAAGTAGATCAAAATGAAAAGAATTTTTACATAAGAAATGTGGAAATGGCATATATACAAGTAAACATAGGATGTTAGCAAGATTTTCAGATAGGGAAACTTGGGAAGTTAGACATGCTCCATGGTGATACTGCAAAAATGATAGAGAAGAGGAGCTTCTCTATCCAATGAAGTTTTCTTGCTTTAGACCAACAAAATTGAAAATAGTTGACACTTCTACAACCCCATCTACTTGCCTAGCATTTTTTGTTTCTTCATAGAGGGTGCACTTGGACTAGCAAACCCTCACTTGTTCTTTTCTTTTCTTTTTGCTTTTTTCTTTGCTTTTCTATCTACAACTAACCTTATTACCTCCAAGGCCCCAGATTAAGCAGTTGGGAACCTTAATTCTCTACCTAACTACTGGCCTGCCAAGATTAAGCAGTTTGGACAGGCTTCTTTCTCTATTCTAATGACAAGAAATTGAAACATGGCATGATCCAGATTAGGCTGTTGGACCATCCATCCAAAATTCAGTCAACATCAAGCTATGTACACATATTGCATTCTCTTGGAAATATGGGATCTTTGCATCACCAAAGCAGAGCATATTTGGAACTTTCTTTGCCAATCATGAAATATGAAACCTATTGGTATAGGTATCTAACAGATCCGGTAACATGGATACTAAAAATGGAGCAATATTTCGATCTCCATAATGTGCAAAACACACAAAAGGTACACATTACAACTTTATATTTGGAACCAAATCAATTTTTATGGTATCAATGGCTTTGATCTCGTAAACAAATTGTCACTTGGGCAATTTTTATGGAAGAAATGATAGCACATTATGAGGATACAAAAAGAAACACTTTTTTTAGCCAATTGATAAACCTCAAACAAAAGGGTTCAATGATGGAGCACATTGAGGACTTCCAAAAATTGAATATAAGGGTAAAAGATATTCCAGAGGAGCATAGGATTGATGTGTTCATAGGGAATTTAAAGGATAACATCCAACATGAGGTTCACCTTTGGGAACCTGACTCATTGGAGAAGGCATTTAGGTTGGCAAGAAAAATGGAAAGAAAAATTATGGGAACAAGGAAGCCTACCACTCACAACTATAAGGATGGAAGTATTGTTTCCCCTATCATTCCGCAACCTACAAGGTTGACACCCCAACAATTGGAATAAAAAATAGAAAAAGGCATTTGTTACAGTTGTGATAGAAAATACACTAAAGGTCATAATTGTGTTAAGAAGAAATTATTTTACATAGATTGTGAAGAGGAGAAAGAAAAGGAACAAGAAACGTCAAAAGAAGAGGATGTACACCAAGAACAAACCCTAGAGAAAGAAGAAATGAATCCGACCATATCTTGTAATGCATTGGCCAGAATTACCACTCCTCAAACTATCAATATAGAAGGACATATCAAGAAGAAAAAGGTAATAGTGTTGATTGATTCGGGTAGTACCCATAATTTTATTCATTGTAAGATAGCCAAGGAATTGAATTTCTTCCTATATCTAGTGCTAGAGTGTCAAGTGATGGTTGCAAGTGGAGGAACCATAAATTGCTTTGGAAAATGCCATAATATCAAGCTATCCATGGGAGAATATGTATTGAATAGCCCAATGCTTTCCATTCTAATGGGTGGTGCGGATGTTGTACTAGGAGTCCAATGGCTACAATCCTTAGGTACTATAGCTTTTAATTTTCAAGAACTTTTCATGAAATTTTCTTCAAAAAGAAAGGAAGTTGAATTAAGAGGGCAAGGAAACCAGGAAAGATAATCAACTCTAATGGAATGAGAAAGCTTCTAAAGAAAGAACAACGAGGCATAATTGCACAACTATGTTCGCTAGAGGTTCCCACATCAAAATCCTCTATTTCCCCAAATCTCCAAAAAGTCTTGGACAATCATTCCAAGGTATTTGAGACTCCGAAAGGTCTCCCACCTATTCGTGATCATGATCATGCTATTCATTTGATTCTAGGAAGTGTTCCTCCAAACATCAAGCCTTACAGATATCCCTATGCCCAAAAGAGTGAAATTGAATGTATGGTTGCAGAAATGTTAGAGGTTGGTATAATTCAACCTAGTCAAAGTTCTTTCTCTGCTCTAGTAGTATTGGTGCACAAGAAGGATGGATCATGGCGCATGTGTCCGGATTATAGGGAGCTCAACAAACTCACTATTAAAGATAAATTTCCCATTCCTGTCATTGATGAACTATTGGATGAATTGCGTGGATCAATTTACTTCACCAAGTTGGATCTTCGTTTAGGATGTCATCAAATCAGAATGAAGACTGAAGACATTCTGAAAACAACATTTAGAACTCATGAGGGTCATTATGAATTTTTGGTCATGCCTTCTGGCCTTACCAATGCACCTTCTACATTTCAAGGTTTGATGAATTCCATTTTCAAACCCTTCCTTAGAAAATTTTTGTTAGTATTTTTTAATGATATACTAATCTATAGTAAGTCTTGGAAGGATCATGTTCAACATGTTGACAAGGTGCTCAAACTATTGGAGGATAAACAATTATATGCAAAAATCTCCAAATGTTTCTTTGGAGTAGAAGAGGTGGAATATCTGGGTCATATTGTATCTCATGAAGGTGTTAAGCTAGACCCTAGAAAAATTAAATTCATTAAGGAATGGAAAATCCCCACATCCATAAAGCATCTGTTAGGATTTCTCCGATTCACAGGGTATTATCGCAAGTTTGTTGAGAATTATGGGAGAATAGCAACACGTCTAACAACATTATTGAAGAAAGATTCATTTTTATGGACTCCAGAAGCAACGAAGGCCTTTGAACATCTTAAAGAGGCAATGTTCCAAGAACAGGTCTTAGCTACGCTGGACTTCACAAAAACCTTTATTGTGGAATGTGATGCCTCAAGAAATGGAATTGGTGCTTTTTTAATGCAAGAAGAAAGACCCATTTCTTTCGAAAGTCGTCCAATCAAAGGAAAGTATTTACACAAAGCTATTTATGAGAAGGAAATGTTGGAAATACTACATGCACTTAAGAAATGGTGACCCTACCTAATGGGAAGACACTTCAAGGTAAAAACGGATCATGATAGCCTTAAATACTTTTTAGAACAAAGATTATCTTCAGAAGAGCAACAAAAATGGGTTACAAAGATGTTGGGTTATGACTTTGAAATCATATACAAAAAAGGGAAGAAAAATGTTGTGGAAGATGCACTCTCAAGAAAGGATGAGGATGTGTAAGCATTGTTTTATGCCATTTCTATTATCCAACCAAATTGGATAAATGAAGCAAGGGATGAATGGAAGAATGACGACGAAGTGTGGGAACTAATTAAAAGGTTACAACAAGATCCTAGTACCTCTAATACATTTAGCTGGAAAAATGATTTTTTATGGTACAAAGATCGCTTATACCTATGTCAGAATTCCCAACTCAAACAAAATATTCTTATGGAATTGCACGCCTCTCCCTTAGGAGGGAACTCAGTATCTTTAAAAACTTACCACAAGGTTAAGAAGGATTTTTTTGGGATGGTCTTAAATCTAATATTCGAAAGTTTGTGGCAGAATGTTTGGTTTTCCAACACAATGAAGTTGAAACAATTAAGACCTTGGGTTTCTTACAACCTTTATCCATTCCAAATCAACATTGGGAGGAGGTTTCAATGGATTTCATCACAGCTTTACCCAAGTCCAAAGGAAAGAGTGTCATCATGGTGGTAGTTGATAAACTTACCAAGTATGCACACTTTTGTTCATTATATCATCCATTTAAAGCCAATACAGTTTCTACTACATTTGTGGAAACAATTCAAAAGCTACATGGAAACCCAAAGATTATTGTAAGCGACAAAGATCCCATTTTCACTGGAATTTTTTGGACAAAATTATTTTCTTGTCTTGGTACTTAGTTAGCTCGTAGCTCATCTTATCATCCTCAATCTGATGGGAAAACTGAGAATGTAAACAAATGTTTGGAAGGACATATTCGTTGCTTTGTATCTAATAAACAGACACAATGGGTCAAATAGTTTCCTTTGGCTGAATGGTGGTATAACACTTCCTTCCATACTGCAGCAAAAATGACTCCATTTATGGCACTTTATGGATATCACCCATCGTCCATCACATCATATTTAATAGAAAATTCTAAGGTTCAAGCAATGGAATATCACATTGAGCATCAACAACAAGTTCTCCAACTCTTAAAGGATAACCTAACTTTGGCACAGAATAGAATGAAACAACAGGCAGATCAACATCGTAGCGAAAGAAGTTTTGATATAGGTGACTAGGTATTTCTACAGCTACAACCATATAAACAAGTGTCCCTCAAGTAAGCTAAGAAGGATAATAAATTATCACCAAAGTATTATGGTTCGTACAAGGTGTTGCAAAAGATTGGTACTATGGCATACAAATTGGACCTTCCCACAGCTTTCCGAGTGCACCTAGTTTTCCATGTTTCATGCTTAAAGAAGGTTAATAGTGGCAAGCTCCCAGTTCAAACAATATTGCCAAAACTTGACGAGGAAGGAAAAATCATATTGGAACCTGAAACAAACATAGAAATAAGAACTCGACAGCTGCGAAATTGATCAATTTCGGAGTATCTTGTCAAGTGGAAGAACTTACCCGCTAAAAATTCCACATGGGAGGATGAGAATTTTATACAGAAGCATCCATGACTACTCAAGCGTTGAGGAAAAAACTTTTTTGAAGGAGAGGGGCATGTTAGGTCCCTATAATACTAGTGATTGCCCCATTACTATTGTCATTGTAGCCCTTATTGTTATTGTTGTGCCCCTATTGTCCCCATATTATTATTAATGTGCCCCATAGAAGCCCACTATTGTTATTGTTGTGCTCTTATATTATTATTGTTATGTCAGCTTTGATTATATTGTGACCCCTTAGACTCCTATATATAGAAAGGAGGTTTTGTCATTTGTATCATCCAAGAATTGTTCATTTGTGTAATGTAAAGGAGGTTACCCCCTCGAAGAGGCTGAATTCTAAGGCGTTGATCTTTCTTTTCTATCTTTTTTTGAGTTGGTTTCATAACAAATCAACATTCACATAATAATTTTAACAATTCCAATACTGATAGATTCTTTAGTGAAGAAGAAACTTAAACATGAGCATGGTCTTTAAAATTTATAAAAAACAAATAGGAAAAAATAGAAGTCAATCAACCACATAAGAAACAAAGGTAACGAAAACCTATAGCAACATTGAGGTTAATATATACTATTATGAAATTATGGAAACGTTGCACCATCAATGTATAAAGTGTAAACATAGTTGATATTTAAATAATGAACTGTTATAAAGATCTTAAATATGTTTTTGGAGATTGACTTTGGGAATTATTTATAAGAATTAAAGTTTTGTTATAGCTCATCTAATATATTGTAGATAGAAAATTGTTCTTTCATCTAACATTCAAACCATTGTTTTATCCACTAAGTATTCCTACAATTCATATTCATTCACCATCTAACATTCTAACTAATGTTTTATCTGCTAATTGTTCCTATAGTCAATATTCATTCAATATTCAAATTGATACTTAGTGTAATGTGAAGGATAAAAAAATAAAAAACTTGAAATGATTGAAAATCAAAATTTCAAATTATTGCGTTGAGAGAGGCATTGAGGGCGATGTGTGATTCCATCAAGGTTCCAATATGGAGTTTAAACGTGTCTCTTTTAAAATAAATTATATTATTTTTTTTAAATAAAAAAATATTGTCATAAGAAAATAAAAATGAATATATGTGTTTAATAGTTTTAACTGAAAGTATTAACCAAGTATGGAGGAGATGTGGTAAAAATATTTCACTTTCTGCTCTCTACCATACATAAAACATTCCAATGTTCATGTGAAGTAACTTAATTTTATATTAGCTTTAGAGAAAAATACAAACAAACACAAAAAGTTTATATCTTCAATTTATAGCGTGACAAGATACATAGTACTTATACTTTTTCTATATCCATGTTAACTAATTGATTTCAATATCAACTTTATATATAGTGAAAATAATAATAATAATAATAATAATAATATTAATAATTAAAAAAAGAAAATGCGCACAGAGAGTAAGTAATTGAAAGTAAAAAATTCAATTACTTTGTAATAAGAAAAGATGTGTAATTCATTTAATTCTTAATATAAAATTAATGTCATAATTAAAAATATTAATAATAAAATTCAATGTGGATTATAGATAAAATATAAGGAATTAAGTAATATTCAGTAAGTAAAATATAAGCAGCGCCCCAGGAAAAAAAATTGGCCCTATATTAGGTGGGCGGACTTACCTATGGTTTTGTGCATGGGTTTTGCACATCGTTTTGGGCATGATGGTTTCCTACCCATGGTATTTTGCAAATCCGGTTAAGGGAATTACGGTTATGTTCTAATCCATAGTTAATGGATTGAAGTTTATGAATGCTTCAACATGTATATATATGTACTGTAGCATTGAAAGGAACATATTGAAAAATCAATCTGGTAGTCTCGGTTTTGGGATTTAGGGGAAAATATTTGTGTATATATGTTTTATGTTCTCGCCATTGTTTATTTTATGTTTTTTAGAATTCATGTGCAGGTAATTTTTGTATAGGGTTGAAAACTACATTTGGTATCATAGTTGATTTGGCTTCAAGGCTACTGAGGGGTTTTGCTCAAGCTTGTGGTAGACCCTGTTCAGTGAGAAAGAGATTCAGTGACTGAGAGATCTGTGATCAATTCTTGTGGTGAAAAAATAATAAATACAATAAAGTCCATAAAGAAAATATTTTAATGTAAAATATTTCAATCTCAACTATGCAAATATTATATATGGTTTAAATTTTTTTTATTAATTTTTAAATACATAATAAAAATATTAATATAATTACATCTAAAATTCATAACAAAATTTTTCAGAAACAATCACATAGGAGAAATTTCTTCGACATGTTTTGAACCATCCAGTGTGCTTCATCTTCAGGACAAGATGATGAATCAGATCCAGGGATTGAAAGAAATAAATAAAAAAAGCAACTAAATAGTCGTTAGAAAAAACAACTAATTTTTTCTAAAATTATATATTTCAATAATTCCTAAATACATAATTTAATAAATGTATAGTATATTTTTAAATATTTAAATAAAACATAATATTTTATCTTCTTCTCCAAAAATAAAGAACGAATAGAAATACAACCAAAACCCTGTATTTTCAAACATAGAAATTCTATGTGAGTAAGACTCGTAAATTCTTTGTGATTAAGACTTTGAAATACTTAGTTGAGAGAAGTCAAAATAGGGTGAAAACCCAAAAGGGTCCCGAGACAATACCATGAAAACAACCATTACATTAACGGGCAAGGCACAAGGGTAACCACATATACATGGTTTGCCTTATGACATAGAGGCAAAGCATCTAAAATAGTGGAAAGGTTAACCACATAGACATGTTTTGTCTAATGACATAGAGGCAAAGAATCTAAAAATATTCCAATATTCTATGTGATGAATTATTGATTTTTCTCTTCTGCATTGAGTTTATAATAATTTTTTTGGCATACTCATTATTTTTTTTGGCACGCATTAATTTTAATTTACATCTTCCTAAACAACTGTGACGAATATTTTTATTGCCGTAGTCTTTAACGCGACTTTTTGAAAGTCTTTCCGGCGATTTTTTCCGGTGAAAATCCGGCAGTAATTTATTGAAATCCAAGTTTGATAACTAGTTTCTGCACAATGAAAGCGTCCCAGGGGTTTTTCAGGGTGCTGAATCCGAATATGCAATTAAAAAACCATTTTAACTGCAACAAATCATGATTTCATCTCAATTTCTTCCGCCGGATTCCGTCACGGGAATCTCAAAAAGTCGCATTATAGACAACTCCATTTTTATTTACTTATCGCTTGAGGTATAGATAATCACTACCAATAATTTCATTAAAAAAAATAATTTTATTATAATTTATTTGATGTAAGAATTGGGCAAGGTTGTTAATCGATCGAAAACCTTCAAATAACATATAAAACCTTTGGAAAAAAGATTACAAGAATATCATATAAACCTTTAAAAATTCAGAGCATTGTGTCATTTATACATGTTGAAACACCTCTATATTATTGTAAAAAGAAGATTCTTTTAAAATATGTAAACAGGAAATTGTTATAAAGTCTTTTTTATAAGAAAAGTAAAAGATATATTGCAGAAATGAAAGATTTTACCGGAATCTATTATGAAAAAGACAGATTTCTATCACAATAGTGAAATAATAAAGCAGAGTAACACCAAAATGTTATACTTTATTATTAAAATGTAATGGTGACTTACACAACTTTTAATGCGGAAAAGTTCTAATTACTAACAATTTCATAATATATCTCATTATATTACTTCTACATCTTTACATAGTATTATTTATTTGATAAAAACATTATAAAGAAGAGATTTTTACATATATTCACGAAACTATATGGACATTATTTACTAGTGATGACTTACATAAACACCAATACATAGTAACATATTTGTAACATTTTCTAGTAATTTCTCATGAAAATGTATGGAGTTAAACATTTTTTTTACAAAATTTACTCACGCGTAATTATTCAAATTCACAGGTAACTATCCAAAATACTATTCCATATTCCTCATTAATCAGTATATAGAATCTTCATCATTACATAGAGTAACTTTATTAAAGGAATAGTAAGTTACATAATCATTAACAACCACTGTTGTAGCATATTAACATTAACTTTCCAATGTAACCTTGCATCCATTACATGATTCTTTTAACTCGGTTAATTGATCACATTCCTGATAATATAAATGCCACATGATGCAAGGAATGAACATCATAAAATGGCACAACAGGAAACCACATCATTAGACATCAATATACCTAGGAAACCCTGTATGGTGAAAACCAACAAATGTTTTATTTTATTATTAAACGTTCATGAGGGTGTTCACTCCTCACTCAATGGCTTGTAAGGAAGTCCATCCCTTAAACATTGTCATAAAATCTTACAAAGAAATATCATTTAATTACGACATATCTAGCTAAAAGCCATTACAATCATCATGATATCATTTACCCACAAATCTTCAATAATATATCTTTGTGGCCTGGTTTTTCTATTAGCGGACTATCTTGTAGCTCATATTCTCCAATTTGCATAGACCATTAGTTATTTACCTACCACCATGTTAAACGTAATATATTCTTTGTGCAAATCACCATCATTTCTTGCGATTGTTGTCATCAGAAAACTTTGATATCATGATTAGATAAAGTATTAATCAACCAATAACCAATCTTTAATAGTGATTCTTCAACACATATTCATGTGCATACATGAACTGTAAATAAAATATCGCAACATGTTTTCTCTAACAACATTGCTCATGCATTAATTATAAGTGTTTAATTATCAAAACATGTCAAAATAAATACCACATTACTATGATTCTTCTCGCACAAGCACATGTTCATTTCCAAAGGAAAACCACTGTAACCATCCATTTTCATTTAAAGGATACTAGCATCTTAGCTTTGATTTCCATGCATGAAATTAGATAAAACTTATTCAAAGAAAGTTAGCGCCTCAGTTTTTTCTTTGTGCATGTAACTAATTAATATTTCCAACGACATAGATATTATTATTATGCATGCAAATGCATGTCCCCTTCTAAGGGAAAGCTAACATAATATATACTACTATCGTGTATGCAAATGCAGACCCCTTTTCCAAGATAGAGGTATTTACAAAATCTATTAGACATGCAAATACATGTTTTATTTTAAAATAAATTTAACATGTTAGTTGTTATTTCTTGTGTGTGAATATATGTATTTTTCCAAAGGAAAGCTAATGCATTTATTGCATGCAATTACTTGTTTTCTTTTCTACTGTCTAACATAATAATTATTCTTTTCTACACACAAATTCATGTTTCTCTTCGAAATATCTAACACAATAATTATATTCTTTCCTTTCAATAGATCAAACACAATATCTCTATATTTCGTTCAAACAAATAACATATTTCTTTTCAAGAAATATCAAACATAGTATTTCTATTCTATGCATATAGATAACTTATTTCCTCTCAAGAAATATCAAGCATAGTAGTTCTATTTTGCGCAGACAAATAACATATTTCCTCTCAAGAAATATCCAATTATAATAGTTCTATTTTGGTGCATGCAAGGAACTTATTTCCTCTCAAAAATGTCAAACTAACTAGTTCAATTTTCATGCATGCAAAATAACTTATTTCTTTTCAAGAAATATCAAATGTAATAGTTATTTTTTTATGCATGCAATTAACTTATTTCCTTTCAAGAAATATCAAACTTAATAGTTGAATTTTCATACACGCAAATAACTTATTTCTCTTTAGGAAGTTAAATACATGATAGCTATTTTTCATGCATGCCAATATATTTTCTTTCTCAAGAAATCTATCCCAAATAGTTGTTTTATCCATGCAATACATGTTCCTCTAACACATTATTCATTTGTTTCATGCATGTAGATGCATGTTTCTTTTCAAGAAAATATCCAACACAATAATTGTACTTTTAGTGCATGCAAAGAACATAATTTTATTTTTTTTCCTTTCGAGGATAATCTAACACAATAGTTCTATTTTCGTGCATGTAATACATATCTCTTCCTCATGGAACCTATCAAAATTAAACAAATACCCCTTTGCAAGGAATTAGCACTATAGCTATTATTCGTGCATAGAAATACACAATGTGAATACATAATCTTTCCCATAATAGCTATTATTCTAGCATGCAACCATAACATTTTCCAAGTAAACTAACATTATAACAATTATACTTGCATGTAAAAATAATATTTCCAAAAGGAACTGACATAACAACTATTACACTTCCATACAACTACATGTTCTTTTCCAAAAGAAAGATAATATGCAATACATGCTCTTTTGCAAAAGAACCTTTTTCAAGAGAAAACTAATTCAACATATTTATTTTTCAAGATATGATATGTATTTATGTCTTTTACGTGCAAGGTTCACATGCAAGAACTCTTTCAAAAGAATAGTAATATAAATATTTCTTTCCAAAAACAATCAAACTTAATAGTATTCTTTTATGCAATCTAGCATGGTTTTTTTACCTTTTATGTGCATTTTTTTTTAAGAAACAATAACTTATCTTATGCGCACAAGAATACTTTCAATCTCTTTTCCAATTAAATTAATAGAGATACTTATCTTTCGCTGCATACACCTTTCCAATATGCACTTGCACTTGAACTTCAACACAACAACTCGCAGTATCCACTTTTGTTGTTGCCACAACAAGCAACTTGCATTCTCTATCTTCTGCATCTCTCAATATTTTTGTAGTTTACTGCATCAAAAGACAAAACTCTAATTTTGGGCTTTATGATGTTCATCATTCAAACCATTGTCAGTGATTCTCCAGCAAAAATTTTGATGAGAAATAGCATTTTACTGAAGGGCATGAACACAAAGTATGAAAGAAAGTGTTAATTCTAATAGACATGTTGCATTCTCCTTTGTGGATTTAATAGCAAAGTCGATTATGAGCATGGTGTGTGGAAGAGCCCTCTTCTATGCACTAATGTCCATACGAAACAACAAATACAATGCATATTATGCAACTTCTAGCATTCATATCCATTATATAGCGTACATCAAACTACCAATATCTCTTAAATCACATTAGCTAGATGAATGGGAGAATTAGAAGGAATAATCAAAGAAAAATGCCCCCAACATGAAAAATGGTTTGTTTTTTTATTTGAATAATGAATGCAAGGTGGTTATCAAGAATTTGTTAAAATTCCCATCGATTTCTTGATGAAAATGGTTAACAATATTTCTACTCATGTAAATATATAAGTTTTTACAATAATTAGTTTCGCGTCGAATTCTTGATGGGACAATTAAGCATATAATACTTTATTAATATTTTATTTTATTATTGTCATGTAGGAGTGCTCAGGATATTACATACTCCCCCCTTGAAGTAAACATTGTCCTCGGTGTTTATCATTAACTTTTACTCATGATATAATAATCTAAACAACGAAAAAGGAATCTTTCCCCTTCAAAAGGAAGGATTTTATTTCTAGGAAATGCCATTAAACAAAACAATAATGTTTCATCAATAGTCATAAACATTTATAGCTGCAAAAATTTGCAATTTCTACTTTCTAACACTTCACTGTTATTCAATTTTGAATAAATAAAAACAAAACTTTATACGAACTTACCGTTACTTACCAATTACTCTTGGAAGTCATAGTCACTTCTACGCGAACACTCCAATGGTTTTACAACCCAACAATGAGCACCCTATAATCTATGATCAACATATCCAACATAATCACATTAGTCACAACATTTTCAATCAAATGAAATACTTATAACTATCACTTATTTATGTGATATTGGGTGATATTTTAATCACAATACTTTCAAAAGTACTCAGAGAGCACCTAGCTCTTCAATAATTAAGACGATCAATAATTGCATCAAATGCATATTGTGTTATCCCCTGCTAAAGGTGTCCATATAATACTTCTACAAGTACTCAGAGAGCACCTAGCTCTCTAATCATTGAAGTGATCATTAATTGCATCAAGTAAAAACTTTCTTAGCCCCTTCTAAAGACATCCACAAGATTGGTAATATAATAAAGGAGATTACACCTCCAATAATTCCTTTCTGAGCACTAGGCTCCTCTCCTGTCAAGATATACATAAAATTCTTACATAATCATATAGAAAAATCATAATTTTCACATCATTTATCTAATCAGTTAACTTGTTCTACTATGAGAATCATAATGGAAAAATAGTACTTCTCCCAATCATACCAAGTCCATTCTAGAATTCCACTGGCCAACCATCTCAAGAATTCCAATGACCACACAAGGTATAATACATGATTCCTCTTGGCAGTGTCGCGTCTATTCCTCTAGCAGCATCCTGTCTATGAGGAATTTTTGGCATCCTCCAATTGCCTCCAAAATCAACAAAGTTGCCTCAAGATTTTTTTTCTCTCACCATCTTGGCCAACTTTGTTCCCTTATTAATATCATCTATCTCTATGGAGAGGAAATATGAGTAGGAAAGTACCATCAACCTAAGGCCTCCTATCCTTCCACAACTGTCCACCACTGTATAGCATGCAAAATTCTCTTTTAGCACTCTTTCCCACCATAATTTACACATCAAACCATATGCACATTATCACTAAAAAAAAAACATTTATGTACACCATGCATTCATACTTGACCTTCAGCATGGGTCCACAATATCTAGATTGACAGGAAACATAACTAACATATAGGTGGTATTGATTTTCCAAATAATACAATCATGCATATCATAACATTATAATTTCTCATTTATGGTTGCAATTCACATTGCAACATTTTACCTTCACAGGTTCTCATGTTTCCATTAAGCTACCCCTGCTTAATCCCATCAACAACGTTAGTCATAATAATGCATTATTTAAACAAGTATTCAATTTCGCAATCATTTTAGTTTCATACATACAATATTATCATGCATAAAAGTATATAAAAATATTCATTAATGTGTAAATGTCAATAACGATTAGGGTAACAATCCAGAAAATTCCAATTCCTACAGTGTAATGTTACCAACAGACCAACATATGAAGTAACTACCATACGAACTTGTTTGAAACTTAAAATAAGATTAAATCAAAATGAATCCATGCACATAAGTTTTAATAGTTAGTCATGCAACACTAAATAGTCAATGCTACCAACCATCTTAATGCAGCCATGACAAGACTCAATTAGCAACTAGCTATTACAGTCAAGTCCCACTACTGGACTCATTGTTTATTTTTAACATCTAAAGGGGTTCTAGTAATTTCCTTTTAAAACACTCTATCATTGGCTCTTCAAGGACATTCCCCATCTTTTACATTCATGCATTTATTCTCTATAAATAGTGCATTATAACTTTAGTCATGTTCATTAAATGTATCAGAAATATTGTCATATACTCAAATGTTGATAGTCAACTCTGTGACTTTCACTAGTGAGTACTCAGGTTGTTCATAGGTGAAACAAAGGTTTTATTATTTTTTATCCTCAACAATATTCAAATGTCATGAACATAGTTTTGCAACAGACTTTATTACTTACTATTCTTCAATGCGGTTATAAACATGCATCATGGATATCATGTCGAAAGTAATCTACTACATATTTCGATATGTAGTTTGTCAGAATCATACCTGAGTTTATGCCCACTAATTTCATACCTTGACTTCCTTTCCACTTACCAATTCTTTAAAGGCGCTAATAATGCAACATTTATCTTTGATACCACTTGTAACATCCCCCAATAACATCGTGTGAAAATGCATGGAATTATAATTTTTTTTTACAGAATTTACCCATGGGTAACTATTCAAATTCACAGGTAACTATCTAAAATAATATTCCACATTCCCCATTAACCATTAGATAAAATATTCATCATTACATAACGTAACTTTAGTAAAGGAATAATAAGTTACATAACCATTAACAACCATTGTGGTAGCATATTAACATAAACTTTATGATGTAACCTTGCATCAATTCCATGATTATTTCAATTCAGTTAATTATTCACATTCATGGTAATATAAATGTCACATCATGCAAGGAATCAACATCATAAAATGGTACAATAGGAAAGTACATCACTACACCCCGGCATACCCTAAAAACCTCGTAGGGTGAGAACTAGAAAACATTTAATTTTATTAGTAAACGCTCATGAGGGTGTTCATCACTCACTCAATGGCTTGTAAGTGAGTCCATCCCTTAACCAATGTCATAAAATACTACAAATAAATATCATTTAATTACAACATATCTAGAGAAAATCTATTACAATCATCATGATATCATTTACCCATGTAGAAAATCCTATAGATTCACAAGCTAATGTAATTTTCTAAAGCAAGAGACAAGAATCTACTTCTACTCTTTACATCGAAAGGCCATAAACATCGAGCAAACAATAATCAATAGACAAAGATAATCAAATGCACATAACATAATGAATATATGAGGAAAGCCACAACTCAAAACCCCACTATCTATTTTGTATTAATTTGGAAAATCAAGATGAAATTACAATGCTTTTTCTCTCTAGAACAATCCCAACACTCAGCAAATTCAATCTCCAACTCATAAGAAAGCTCAAGGCCAAAGCTTAGCCTCTTCACAAGCTCTCCAAGTCTCTATTCCAATGTGTAATTCCTATGGAGGATAACTTGTATTTAAAGTGAAATAAAGCCTCTAAAAATTGTGCAATCCCTTAAGGATCAGTTCTTGATTGCATGCACTATCAGTGAAACTCAGAAAAATCTAAAACAGATAGCACATTGTCCCTGCACTCTAGTCTCAATTGGGTCTTTCTCTGATTTGACATGCATGAATTTCTGATGAGTAAATATTCAGTTAAATAGAGTAGCACTGGTGGAGTTCATTAGTGACACCACTGATTGTTAACTCACTATTAGTTCTCTCAATCAGTTTGAGAACTAATTTAACTGAACTGGCTCATTAAACTGAGTCTTCTATTTTAAAACTCACAATTAACTCACACTGGACTCCTACAAAGTAGGGAGAACATACACATGATGACAGAAAGACTTTCAACTTGAATTTCCTAAGTTAAGTAAGTTTAATAAACTTAATTAACTATTTTTTAAGTTGCTATGAGAATAGAATTCAAATTTAATTCCCAGCTTAATTCTTGTTTCCATTTCTCAACACTCCCTCTCAACAAGAAAGGGATTTCATTTGTCGACGCGTTTCGAACCAACTAGGGTGGTTCATCGTTAGGACAAGATGAAGAAACAGATCTAGCTTCTCATGCTAAATAGTCTGAGCAGAGCCTCCAACAGCTAGCATATCTAACGGCTAGTTTGACTTAAGGACAAGGGTCAAAAATATTATAATATTTTAATTCGTAAAAAATAAATAAATTAAGGTAAATGGTACGAGACCTAATAATTAAAAACTATAAGTTAATTAATAATTAGTTACAAAAATATAAATAATTATAATTTACCAGTATTAAGAATAAAAGTTAATAATTAAAAATTATAATTTAATTAAAAAGACAAATTAGTTAATTAAGGGACCTAAGAAATTATATGAGACCTAATAAATAAAAATTTTATAAGTTATAAGTTAATTAAAATAGAAGAAGGTAATTAATAATTTAAATGGAAAATAAGTAAATTAAAGGATATATAAAATAATTTTATATAAAAGTATTATTAAAAAGTATGTAATTAAGGCAAAAGGTACGAGACATAATAAATCAAAACTACAAGTTAAATAATAAAAATGACCTTGAAAGGCCTAAAAAGTATAAATAATTTTATTTAAAAGTAAATAAGAATAAAAGGTACTAAAGAAAATCAAAGTTAATTATAATTAGTTAATCAAATGACCTAATGGATGAATAAAAATTATGATCGGCGTGAGACCTAATAAATAAAATTTTATTAATAATTTAAACAAGGAAATTGGTTAAAGGAAGAAAACATAATCTCATCTAAAAGTATTATTAATATTGTAAGTTAATTAAGAAAAAAAAAATTAGTAAAATTAAATGTTATTGTAATAAAGGATGGAGTAATATATAAATTAATAAAGTATTAATAAAATGAATGTTAAATAATAAGATGTAATTAGAAAAGGATCAAAAGACCTTATAATAAAGGAAAGGTTAAAAGAAAAGAGTACGGAATAAATTAATTTTATTTAAAAATATTAGAAAAACAAAGGATGATAAGCAGTAAAGAAATAGAAAGGAAAATTAGTTTAAATAAATTAATCAAATATATATATATATATATATATATATATATATATATATATATATATATATATATATATATATATATATATATATAATAAAAAAAGATAAAAAAAAAATATGTATATATATATATATATATAATAATAATAATAATAATAATAATAATAATAATAAATAGATAAATAAGTGAAAAATAAAGATAAAAGACATTAAAAACCAAAGAGGACGAAAAAAGACTAGGAAGAGAGGGCTGGGACCCAACACCTACTGACCTTCCAACCATCATCTCTATTGAGATTGCTTGGTCTCTTTTCGATCTCAAGCGCTTCCCTGAATTTTCGATGATGGAAATGCGAAACCTTAGCAATAACACTGGCTTCTTCAATACAAACATGATGATTGGTTTTCTCAGCATGTTCAGCCAAAGCGGAAGACTTAGATCTCCTATGCTTCAGATCTGCTGCGTGCTCACTAATCCTCTGATTAATGGAACGATCTGTTTCCCCAATATAGGGGGTCCCACAGGAACAAGGGATCATATAAACACCCTTCATATCTTTAGGGTCGAGGGGATCCTTCGCCGATCTGAGGGACGAACGAATGGTGTTCAGGGGCCTGAAGGACACAGGGATACTATGTCTCCTGAGAATCCTACCAATTCTATCAGTGGTCCCTTGAACATAAGGAAGATGGACACCAGGAACACGATCTTTTGGTTCTTTTTTCGCCATAAAATTCTTGGAAGCTTTAAGGAAAGCCCTATGACCCATGTATCTACTATAACCATTCTCCACAAAGATATCCAGCAGATGGGATTTTTCCTTCTCAAAGCTCTTCTTGTCCAAGATCCTCAGGGCCCAAGTAGCAAGGGTACTAAGAACACCCATCTTTTGAGCCGGGAAGTGGTGGGAATTGGCATGAAGATACTGCTCCGTATGAGTTTTCTTTCGAAACACTTGATGGGCGAGGGAACCATCATCATTCCTAGAAATAAGAATATCAAGGAAAGGAAGGCATCCCTCAACTTCCTGCTCCTTAGTGAACTTAATGGCTGAGGACTGCCTATTAAGATGATCAAAGAAGAGATCAAGCTCATCCTGGCCATGAGACTAGATGACATTGGTGTCATCCACATACCTCTTCCATAGTTTAGGGAGGAGCCGGGAGGAGTTCAGATCCTTGGACTCAAAATCTTCCATAAACAAATTAGCAACAACAGGGGAAAGGGGGGATCCCATTGCAACCCCACATGTTTGCTTGAAGAACTCCCCTTCAAAACTGAAGAAGGTGGAAGTAAGACAGATCTCAACCAACCTAGCCGTGTCAGGATCTGTTAAGCGGTTGATCACATCCATGGCCTCATTAATAGGGATGAAAGTGAACAGGGAGACAACATCAAAACTGACAAGAATGTCCTTAGGATCAAGCTTAATGTCATTGAGCTCCTCGATAAAGGAAGCAGAGTCTTTTACGAAGGACTCCGTTCGACCAACAAGGGGCTTAAGCTTTAAAGCCAGGAACTTCGCAAGAAGATAGGTAGGACCCCCAATGGTGTTGACGATGGGCCTTAAGGGGGCTCCTTCCTTGTGAATCTTAGGGAGGCCATAGATTCTAGGAGTAATAGGGTTGCTTTCAATGAGCTTATGGTGCAAGGAACTCAACGAGCCAATGGATTTAATGGCCAAAGCCACATTTCTAGCAACCTTCTTCAAGGGATTTTTGGAAAGCTTTTTGTAGCTACCACTATTATGAATTCAAACTAGCCGTTAGATATGCTAGTTGTTGGAGGCTCTGCTCAGACTATTTAGCATGAGAAGCTAGATCTGTTTCTTCATCTTGTCCTGACGATGAACCACACTAGTTGGTTCGAAACGCGTCGACAAATGAGATTCCATGTGATTTTCGCCGAAATCTTTCTCTAACTTGATATGGATCACAGAAGCCTAAACTCGATTATTGAATCCCTGCACGGAGAAGCCACTGCAAACAAAGTTCGTCAGTTTGAACGGGCTCGCTTGCAGGTTTCAAGGTTGAAGTCAGATCTAGCTTTTCTTAAACGTTGCAGAGACTCCTCCATCATTCCTATCTTCGCCCGGATTAAGCACCGCCTTCACACTCCACGAAACCATCAGGTTTTCCTTAAGGCGAGTCTGGCTTTAATAAGGGCGGAGATCAGTAGGGTCAGAAATTCCTTGAGTCAGCTTTCTCGGGTTCTTTTAGATCTGCATTTGGATCTTGGAAACTTATTTTCGGCCTCCCTTTGGGCCAGAATAGATGCTTGTTCTGCTTTAAAGTCTCTTAGGGTAGAGGAGATTCGTAAGCAGAAACAAGCCTCCAAGTTTCTAAGGCTAGCTGGGGACTCAGAGTTTATGAATAGAGCAGTTGGAGCTGCTTCCCATAGCCGCATCTCCTCTGGGCAAATCTCTGCGTTGAATGACTGGTTATCTGGCAATTCGGGGGGGGGTCTCTGGTTTCCCATCTCTCGACACCTCAGAATGCCTTGATGAATCCGACTCGCTCTCTTCGAGCCTGCATTCAACTACAGTGTGTTCAGATTTACCAGATGGATGCAGGCGGGGTCATCTCTGCGCAGAGGATAATTTGGTGTATGGCTCTCAGCGGAACGTGGGTCCTGAAAACTACGTGGTGGGAGAATGCTCCCATCCGGGTGCCGGAAATCCTGATCGCATTTCTGTGGACAACAACGGTGGTGTTATTCAGGATCTCTGTGTTTCGGTTCCTGCTTTGGGTTTGACTGATGTTTTCTCCGCCTCCCCGGGTTCCGAAGGTTCCCATTCGGCTTCTGTAGATCCTCGTCCTCCCACCAGGAGCTCTGATTCATCTGCGCTGCTTGAGGGACCGGTTGATGATCTGGCAGACCAGTCGGGTGTGGATAGCGTGGAGCCGTTGTCGCTTTGTGTTAGCTCGTCGTCCTCTGATAGCTCAGCCGGGTTCTCGAATAACAGTTCTGTTAGCAGAGTTGGGGAGGCCAGCGGGGGTTCAATCACCGCTCCCCACCCCTCGTTCGATGTTGGAGTTAACGCTGGACCCGTTAATAACGCTGGCTCGATTGACCGGTTTTTCATTAGCGGTAAGTGCTCAGGTTTAAATTGCGGTGATCGCCCTAATGTTGATCCCTCGTTCGCTGGACCCGTAAATAGCGCTGGCTCGATTGACCGGTTTTTCATTAGCGGTAAGTGCTCAGGTTTTAATTACTATGTTCGCCCTAATATTGATTCATATGTTGCGGATAACCTAATTAATACAAAGCATCACAATCAAGGAAAATTTTAAGAACCCCCCCTAAATTTATAAATATAATAAATGGGCGAATCTCCATGGTATATAGGAAAAATGAAAGGAAATTTTATCAATAATATAATATGTATATATAATTTTTTGGCGAATCTCTCACCAGGCATGGCGAATATTTTTCTCAATTATAAAATCTTGTAAGATCTTGGCGAGTCTTTCATTAAATAATAAAACTTTGTAAAGTCCTAGTGAATCTTAGCATAGGCTACATGCTGGTTTAATTCTCCCATTTAAATAGGCTACATTCCAGGTGAATACCATGGGTCAATACCATGTGCCATTTTGGTGAATACCATGTGTCAATACCATGTGCCATTTTTATTTTTATTAATTCTAATATTAGGGTTAATAATGGTTTTTTGCATGGTATTAATAACAATCTAGTCCATGGTATTTGTCCCGTAGTATTTTGGCCATAGGTTTCACCTAAATATAACCCATTTTTTGAGTGTTCGTAAATATAAGGTGACTTATGGAGTAAATATAAAAAAATGTTTTATTTGTTTACCATACCTCTCGTTTATTTATATTTTAATTAATTTACCATACCTCTTTTACAAATATGGTATTTGGCCCATAGGATTCACTTAAATAAAACCTCTTTCTTGAGCCTTCATAAATAGAACGAGGGTTATGGACTAAATATAAAAAGAGGTTTTATTTATTTACGATACGTCTAGTTTATTTATATTTTTATTTATTTACCATACTTTTTGAGTAAGTATAAAAAGACGTTTTATTTATTTACCATACCTCCACTTTACTTATATTTTTATTTTTTTACACCCTTACATGTATATAAGGTGACTTATGGAGTAAATATAAAAAATGTTTTATTTATTTACCATACCTCTCATTTATTTATATTTTTATTAATTTACCATACCTCTTTTATAAATATGGTATTTGGCCCATAGGATTCACTTAAATAAAACCTATTCTTGAAAATGGGCGAATGGATTCGCTTAAATAAAACCTATTCTTGAAAATGGGTGAATGGAAGGTTGTAAGTCCTAATTTCAAGGGCTAAATTTACTTTTTTTACCCTCTCCCTTAAAATAAGGTGGGCTATTTGAGGTGATTTGTAAAAATGTACTATGATACAAAATATTCGCCCACTAAAAATTTAAAACCCCTTAATTTCGCCAAAGGGCGAACATTCGCCCCTAAAATTATCCTTGATCACAATGACACTATGAGTTTGGATAGTCATAATAATAGTTTCAATAATAACCTAATTAAGAATTATGGTATTAATACTAAACATCACATTAATTTTAATAATAATTATGACATTAGTAATTATGTTAATCATAATAATAGTTATTACATTAGGAATAATAATAATATTAATTTTAATATTAATAATAACAATAATGATAGTATTAATGATATCAACAAAAGATTCTCTAGCTTGAAATATAAAAAGAAAAATCGGTTTGTTGATATTACCCCTTCTTCTCCTTCTAGTAACAAGGTTATTAATCTCTCTAGTTTCGCTTTTCCCCCTGCTGTTTTTAAAGTTTTGGGCAAAGGCTTAAATTTTGCCTTACCCCTAGAAAAATCCCTATGGAGGATATTATCTGTGATATTGAGTTTGGGATCCAAGGTTTACCTGATAGGATCAAGGATACTATTAGGCAGGATTGTGCAGTGGCCTTGAGAAAGGCTAAGCCGCCTAAGAGTAACCTCAGCAGAGAAGAATCTTTAGCCCTCAGATCCTTAAACCAGAACAAGGATATCATTGTTCTTAAAGCAGACAAGGGTGGTGCTGCCGTGATTCTTAACATGGTTGATTACCGTAGCAAGATGTTGGATCATCTTCATAATAGTGGTAGCTACAAAAAGCTTTCCAAAAATCCCTTGAAGAAGGTTGCTAGAAATGTGGCTTTGGCCATTAAATCCATTGGCTCGTTGAGTTCCTTGCACCATAAGCTCATTGAAAGCAACCCTATTACTCCTAGAATCTATGGCCTCCCTAAGATTCACAAGGAAGGAGCCCCCTTAAGGCCCATCGTCAACACCATTGGGGGTCCTACCTATCTTCTTGCGAAGTTCCTGGCTTTAAAGCTTAAGCCCCTTGTTGGTCGAACGGAGTCCTTCGTAAAAGACTCTGCTTCCTTTATCGAGGAGCTCAAGGACATTAAGCTTGATCCTGAGGACATTCTTGTCAGTTTTGATGTTGTCTCCCTGTTCACTTGCATCCCTATTAATGAGGCCATGGATGTGATCAACTGCTTAATAGATCCTGACACGGCTAGGTTGGTTGAGATCTGTCTTACTTCCACCTTCTTCAGTTTTGAAGGGGAGTTCTTCGAGCAAACATGTGGGGTTGCAATGGGATCCCCCCTTTCCCCTGTTGTTGCTAATTTGTTTATGGAAGATTTTGAGTCCAAGGCTCTGAACTCCTCCCATCTCCTCCCTAAACTATGGAAGAGGTATGTGGATGACACCAATGTCATTTGGTCTCATGGCCAGGATGAGCTTGATCTCTTCTTTGATCATCTTAATAGGCAGTCCTCAGCCATTAAGTTCACTAAGGAGCAGGAAGTTGAGGGATGCCTTCCTTTCCTTGATATTCTTATTTCTAGGAATGATGATGGTTCCCTCGCCCATCAAGTGTTTCGAAAGAAAACTCATACGGAGTAGTATCTTCATGCCAATTCCCACCACTTCCCGGCTCATGCTACTCGGGCCCTGCGGATCTCGGACAAGAAGAGCTTTGAGAAGGAAAAATCCCATCTGCTGGATGTCTTTGTGGAGAATGGTTATAGTAGATACATGGGTCATAGGGCTTTCCTTAAAGCTTCCAAGAATTTTATGGCGAAAAAAGAACCAAAAGATCGTGTTCCTGGTGTCCATCTTCCTTATGTTCAAGGGAGCACTGATAGAATTGGTAGGATTCTCAGGAGACATAGTATCCCTGTGTCCTTCAGGCCCCTGAACACCATTCATTCGTCCCTCAGATCGGCGAAGGATCCCCTCGACCCTAAAGATATGAAGGGTGTTTATATGATCCCTTGTTCCTGTGGGACCCCCTATATTGGGGAAACTGGTCGTTCCATTAATCAGAGGATTAGTGAGCACGCAGCAGATCTGAAGCATAGGAGATCTAAGTCTTCCACTTTGGCTGAACATGCTGAGAAAACCAATCATCATGTTTGTATTGAAGAAGCCAGTGTTATTGCTAAGGTTTCGCATTTCCATCATCGAAAATTCAGGGAAGCGCTTGAGATCGAAAAGAGACCAAGCAATCTCAATAGAGATGATGGTTGGAAAGTCAGTAGGTGTTGGGTCCCAGCCCTCTCTTCCTAGTCTTTTTTCGTCCTCTTTGGTTTTTAGTGTCTTTTATCTTTATTTTTCACTTATTTATCTATTTATTATTATTATTATTATTATTATTATTATTATTATTATTTATTTTATTTCTATTTTTTATTTCTATTTTTATTTTTTTTTATTTTTTTTTATTAATTAATTTAAACTAATTTTCCTTTCTATTTCTTTTCCTCTTATCATCCTTTGTTTTTCTAATATTTTTAAATAAAATTAATTTATTCCTTACTCTTTTCTTTTAACCTTTCCTTTATTATAAGGTCTTTTGATCCTTTTCTAATTACATCTTATTATTTAACATTCATTTTATTAATACTTTATTAATTTATATATTACTCCATCCTTTATTACAATAACATTTAATTTTACTAATTTTTTTTTTCTTAATTAACTTACAATTTTAATAATACTTTTAGATGAGATTATATTTTCTTCCTTTAACCAATTTCCTTGTTTAAATTATTAATAAAATTTTATTTATTAGGTCTCACGCCGATCATAATTTTTATTCATCCATTAGGTCATTTGATTAACTAATTATAATTAACTTTGATTTTCTTTAGTACCTTTCATAATTTTTATTCATCCATTAGGTCATTTGATTAACTAATTATAATTAACTTTGATTTTCTTTAGTACCTTTTATTCTTATTTACTTTTAAATAAAATTATTTATACTTTTTAGGCCTTTCAAGGTCATTTTTATTATTTAACTTGTAGTTTTGATTTATTAGGTCTCGTACCTTTTGCCTTAATTACATACTTTTTAATAATACTTTTATATAAAATTATTTTATATATCCTTTAATTTACTTATTTTCCTTTTAAATTATTAATTACCTTCTTCTATTTTAATTAACTTATAACTTATAAAAATTTTATTTATTAGGTCTCATATAATTTCTTAGGTCCCTTAATTAACTAATTTGTCTTTTTAATTAAATTATAATTTTAATTATTAACTTTTATTCTTAATACTGGTAAATTATAATTATTTATATTTTTGTAACTAATTATTAATTAACTTATAGTTTTTAATTATTAGGTCTCGTACCATTTACCTTAATTTATTTATTTTTTACGAATTAAAAAGATTATAATATTTTTGACCCTTGTCCTTAAGTCAAACTAGCCGTTAGATATGCTAGCTGTTGGAGGCTCTGCTCAGACTATTTAGCATGAGAAGCTAGATCTGTTTCTTCATCTTGTCCTAACGATGAACCACACTAGTTGGTTCGAAACGTGTCGACAAATGAGATTCCATGTGATTTTCGCCGAAATCTTTCTCTAACTTGATATGGATCACAGAAGCCTGAACTCGATTAAGAAAGGGATTATCAGCTACCCCGATCCTATCTCTGTGAAACTCAAATTTACATCTTGACAATGCCTTTGTCAAGATGTCAGCATCTTTCTCCTCCGTGGGAATGTAATCTAACAACATGATCTACCTCAATACACAATCTCTGAGATGATGATACCAGATATCAATATGCTTGGACCGATCATGAAAGGCTAGATTTTCAGAGAGTTTGATACAACTTTGATTATCACAATAAATCACTGTCAGATCCATCTGCTGACCAAACAAACCAACTAGGATCTTCCTCATCCAAATAGCCTCACATGTTGCCTGGCTTGCAGCCATGTACTCTGCCTCTGCCGAACTGAGAGCAATTGATCTATGTTTCTTGCTATAACAACAAATTGTCGCTGACCCAATACTAAAGATCCCTCCTAATGTGCTCTTCCTATCGGATGGACTCTTTGCCCAATCTGCATCGGTGAAGCCTTGAAGCTTCACTCCCTGTTAGGTCTCTATACTACTAGTGTAACCCCTTATTGTTATTAGTACAACCCCCTTATTATATTGTTGTGCCCATGTAGTCCCCATATTGTTATTATTGTTCCCCATAGAAGCCCACTATTGTTATTATTGTGCCCTTACATTATTATTGTTATGTTGGCTCTGATTATATTATGACCCCTTAGACTCCATATATAGAAAGGAGGTCTTGTCATTTGTATCATCCAATAATTTTTCATTTGAGTAATGTAAAGGAGATTCCCCCTCGAAGAGGCTTATTTCTAAGGTGTTGATCTATCTTTTCTATCTTCTTGTGAGCTGGTTTCATAACATTTTGTATCAGAGCTTTGGATTCTAGGGTTTCGCTACTCCAAATAGGTCATTGTGGCATTTTCGCTATAACTCTTTTTCTGTGACGTTTCAGAAGATGAAAAAAAAAACCATTTGAAATGAAATTGCGTTGAACCTCGGGTCCAAATTTTAGAACTTGTTGTGCTACAATTTCGGAGATATGATCTGAAGAAGTTAGGGTTTGTGCAAGCTCCAGAATTTCATCTAAAATAGGGTATCGTGGAATTTTCGCTATAACTATTTTGCTACAAAGTTTCAGAAGTTCAAAGAAAAACCCATTTGAAAAAAAATCGATCTAAACCTCGGCTCCAAATTTCACATATTTTCGCGCTATATTTTTGGAGATATAATCTGAGGAAGTTAGGGTTTTTGCAAACCCCAGAATTACATTCCAAACAGGTGACCATGAGAAAATCGTCGTAATGTTTGCTCTGGGCATCAGATTGAATTTTCGTAAGAAGTTATAGGAATAGGATGGACTGTAGTTTGTCGGGTATCATTTTCAGAACCTAAGGTTGAAACAGGGACCTACGACACATTGTACAAGTTTACTCTATTGAAACAGTCTATACTCAGGTATCGTGGGAGATTTGGCATAACTCTTCATTGCAGAATCCAATCTTGATCAAACTTGCGAGGTTAGAAAGATTACTCAGAGGGTTACCGCAAGAAGAAATTTCAGAACTTAAAGATTGGAAAGTACAGAGTTACAATCGTTTCAAGATTGAGCTCCTAAAATCAAGAAAAAGCGAGATGAGGAAGTTTGATGGCAAGGATCCGGTAAATTGGATACTACAAATGGAGAAATATTTTGATCTACATGGTGTACCACTATTACAAAAGGTGTGTATTTCATCTAAATATTTAGAACCCAATCAATTTTTATTGTATAAATGGCTTTGTTCTCGTAAACCACTTGTCACATGGTCAATTTTCACAAAGGAAATGATAGCACATTATAAGGATACAAAGAGAAACACCTTCTTTAGCCAATTGATAAATCTCAAACAAAAGGATTCAATGGTTGAGCACATTGAGGACTTTCAAAAATTGAATATAAGAGTAAATTATATTTCAGAGAAGCAAAGGATTGATGTCTCCCTAGGTACTTTAAAGGATAACATTCAACATGAGGTTCATCTTTGGGAATCTGATTCATTGGAGAAGGCATTCACGTGGGCAAGAAAAATTGAAATCGAAATTATGGAAACAAGGAATACCACCACTAATGACTATAATTATGGAAGTGTTTTTTCTCCTAGGCTTCCACAACCTACAAGGTTTACACAACAACAATTGGAAGAAAAAAGAGAAAAAGGGCTTTGTTACAATTGTGATAGAAAATGCACTAAAGGTCATAAGTGTGCTAAGAAGAAATTATTTTACATAGATTATGAAGAGGAGAAAGAAAAGGATCAAGAAACCTCAAAAGAATAGTATATACACCAGGAACAAACCTCAGAGAAAGAAGAAATGAATCCAACCACCTCTTGTAAACATTGGTAATAATTACTACTCCTCAAACTCTTAAGATAGAAATACATATCAAGAAGAAAAAGGTTCAAGAAGTGAAAGACCACATTAAGAAAGAAGAAATGAATCTAACCATATCTTGTAATGCAATGGCCGGAATTACCACTCCTCAAACTATCAAGATAGAAGGACATATCAAGAAGAAAAATGTTCAAGAAGTGAAAGATCACATAGAGCATCAAGAAATGAATCCGACCATATCTTGTAATGCACTGGAAGAGATTACCACTCATCAAACTCTCAATATAGAAGGACATATCAAGAAGAAAAAGATTCAAGCAGTGAAAGATCACATCGAGCATCAACAACAAGTTCTCCAACTTTTAAAGGATAACGCCACTTTGGTGCAGAATCAAATGAAACAACATGTAGATCAACATCGCAATAAAAGAAGTTTTGATGTAGGTGGTTGGGTATTTTTATGGTTACATACCTACAAACAAATTTCCCTCAAGAAAGCTATTTATGAGAAGGAAATGTTGGCAATACTACACGCACTTAAGAAATGGCGACCTTACCTAATGGGAAGACACTTCAAGGTAAAAATGGATCATGATAGTATTAAATACTTTTTAGAACAAATATTATCCTCTGAAGAGCAACAAAAATGGGTCACAAAGATGTTGGGTTATGACTTTGAAATCATCTACAAAAAAGGGAAGCAAAATGTTGTGGCAGATGCACTCTCAAGAAAGGATGAGTATGTGGAAGCATTCTTGTGTGCCATTTCTATTATCCAACCAGATTGGATAAATCAAATAAGGTATGAATGGAAGAAGGACGAAGAAGTGTGACCACTCATTCAAAAGTTGCAGAAGATCTTAGTTCAAACAATATTTCTAGGACTTGATGAGGAAGGAAAAATCATATTGGAGCCTGGAGCAGTCACAGAAACAAGAACCTGATAGCTATGAAATCGATCAATTTCAGAGTATCTCATCAAGTGGAAGAACTTACCAGCTGAAGATTCCACATGGGAGGACAAGAATTTTATACAGGAGCATCAAGAACTACTCAAGCATTGAGGACAACACTTTTTGAAGGAGAGGGGCATGTTAGGTTCCTATATTACTAGTGTAACCCCTTATTGTTTTTAGTACAACCCCCTTATTATATTGTTGTGCCCATGTAGTCCCCATATTGTTATTATTGTGTCCCATAGAAGCCCACTATTGTTATTATTGTGCCCTTACATTATTATTGTTATGTCGGCTCTGATTATATTATGACCCCTTAGACTCCTATATATGGAAAGGAGGTCTTGTCATTTGTATCATCCAATAATTGTTCATTTGAGTAATGTAAAGGAGGTTGCCCCCTCGAAGAGGCTTATTTATAAGGCGTTGATCTATCTTTTCTATCTTTTTGTGAGCTAGTTTCATAACACTCTCTTTGTCTATATGTACCATAACCCAAACTGAGTAGTGCCTCTGATGTATCTCAATACATGCTTTTCTGCCTTCCAATACAGCTTGGTAGCCCTAACCATCACTTGACTAAGTTGGTTAACTGCATAGCACATATTTGGTCGTGTGTTCACCAAGTACATGAGTGAACCCACAAGCTGCCTGTAAATAGTAGCTTCCACTACTTCCCCTGAATTAGCATCCTCCTTCCTCCAGTTACTGGCTAGAGGAGTCTCCATGGGTTTATTACTCTCTATGCGGAATCTCCTGAGTATCTCGTTAGCATACTTACCCTGAGATACAAACAAATCCCCATCTCCCTACCATACCTCCATGATAAGAAAGTAATGCATGAGCCCAATGTCCTTCATCTCCAACTCTCTTGCAAGGTCCTCCTTGCAAGATTTGATGAGCTTCTCATCACTTGTTAGTATAAGATCATATACATAAAGTACAATTATCAACAACTTACTTTCCACCAATATGTGATACTGGTTCACATCCACTTCACTCTTCATGAAGCCCAACCCAATGAAGTAGGTACCTATCCTGGTGTACCAAGCACGGGGTGCTTGCTTTAGCCCATACAACTCTCTCTTGAGTTAGCACACATGCAACTCACGATCCAAGGTTTCAAAACCTTCATGCTTCTCTATGTACACCTCTTCCTCAATCATGCCATTGAGGAAGGCAATCTTCACATCCATCTGATGGACCATCTATGCTGATAGTGCCAAAATAGATCTGATTAACGAGTACCGTGCAACAAAAGCAAAGGTCTCATCATAGTCAATCCCCTCTACTTATGAAAAGCCATGGGCCACAAATTTGGCCTTATGCTTCTCTACACTACCATATGCAGCTTGATTTACCTTGTAAAGCCAATGGGAGCTCACAACTAATTTGTCCTCCAGTCTCAGGACCACATCCCAAACACTGTTTCGAACTATGGAGTGATACTCCTCCACCATCGCATCAACCCAAATTGGTTGTTGCACTACTTCCTGAAAGGAAGATGGCTCTATCACAACACATGCACCCATAAGTGCCATGTATCCAGTGTACCTCTCTGGTGACCTCCTCTGTTTGTGTTGAGAAGAGGGTGCTCCCAAATTCTCCCATGCAACATCCAATAATCTGTCTCTAGTGTGCTTTCTTTCCTCTTTGGAAGACTCTTCCTGAGTGGATGTATCCGCTCTCTGAACCTCTGGATTTGGCTACTCCACATCAATCTGAGGCCATTCAACCATAGGAGCTAAAATCTCCTCATCTGCATGTAGCTCAAGCTCCCTCTCAAGGGATACTCACATGGCCTTCTCCTCATCGAACTCGATATCCCTGTGAACCACTGTCATCCAACTGGTCAGCATGTATACCCGATAGTTGTGGGGTGTATCAGTGTACCCCAAAAATATCCCCAACTCTGTTGTTGGCTCAAGATTATTCTGTGCATCTTTGGTCACATGGAAATAAATCAATGACCCAAAAATCCTGAAGTGACCAACATCTAGCCTCTTACCGGAATAAGCCTCCTCTGGTGTAGTGGTAGGCCCTGATCATGCAACATCACCCTTGCTACCCCTACTATGCTCTTGTTCTTCCTCTTGGAAACCCCATTCTGTTGAGGGTTATGAGGTGTCATCAACTCTATTGGAATTTCTAAGTCTAACCCGTTAGAAATTCTTCCTGCACTATCTAGTTTATTTCACCTATTTGTTTAATTTCTTAACAAGTTATTTAACCATATAAACACTGAAAATAAACACAAATGCAGTCTCAACCATCTGCAGATCATCGATTGAAAGAAATAAATAAACACACAAGGGACACCATTATTTCTGGACAATCGTCCCTAGAAATCCTAACTTGGGAAAACTGGTGCAGCAATTCTGAGGGTTTTATTATTAAGCATATTTTCTTTAGTACAATTGGGTGCCACAATGGCTCACCCTACAAAGAAATCAATCTAGCAGTAATACCTCTCTTTGGAAGCAGATATTCGGCAAGTCTGCTCCACGAAAAACTCTCCAACACCTCTCTGGGACTCTGCCTCAGCCCTCCTGGCCTTTGCGTTAGCCTAGAACCCTCTGTGTCAGTCTTTTGATGCTCTGTGCTGGCTCTCTAGCCCTCTGCGGTACTCACGTAGGCCCTGGTAGCCTCTACACAATCCCTCTGGCCCTCAGCATGGCTACTGCTGCTTCTGCGTAGCCTTCTCTGCCTCAGCGTTGATCCTTCAGCACTATCTCTACCTCTTTACTATCCACTCACTGCTCCTCACTACAACTTAGATCACTTATTCAAATTTTCTCAACAAACCCCGCTCTAGAAAATTGAACTGACTGATCAACTTGGTGTATCTCACACTAACCCTCAAGCCTCCTCTTATACTTTTTATGTTGAGTATTCAACGACCGAGGTTACATCTCTAATCAATGGTTGAGATTATATTTGGCTTGATCCATGTCATTTAGAAACTTCTAACCTAGTTTTATATTGATACCCATTAATATTTTTATTTTCCTAAGTTTATACTTAGGAACCCATTAAAAATATTAATTATTTTAATATCTCTCTCACCAGGTAGAATTTCCCCAAACCATTTCTGGGTTTTGTAGATCTCATGTGAGTTATCCATTCCACCAATTTTCATGGCTATAGCACATCCTATACTACACACTCCCTCTTAGCGAGGAATGTGCTCTAGTAATGCTCCACCACTGAACATCACTCTGATCATCCGGCACGAGTACCTGTGCTAATGCTTGGCCTTAATACCTAACATCCTCTACATTGTTGCATCCTGTACTACTGCCCATGGCTCTGTCACTGCCACTACTACATCTGTATGATATCTCCCTCTGTATCTATGCTGCTACTGGTCCTTTCTCCCAACACTGCATCTGCACTACAACCCTCTCTCCTTATGCTGCATCGTGCTACCTATATCACTACCACTACTACTGCTACACTACAACTTAGTTACTGAGATGATGCTAACTGATATACCCAACTACTGACATCCTTGTCCGGCTAGAAACCCTACTGATGGTTAAGCTCTCTCCACTACTATCTTGTGCTCCCTCTATTGCCTTTGCACAACTGCAACAACTATGTGCCTCTCGCACTACTACAAACACCTATGTGCCTTCCTTCACTGATGCAACCTCCTTTGTGCCTCTCACACTACTGCAACCCTCTATGCGCTACTACAAATCCCTACACTCTAGCACTCTATACCGCTCCATCTGTAGGTTTTAACCCCGTACAGAAATTAACTGCATACGAATTCTAAATCATAGAAAAATAAACAATGCGAGAGCATAACACATAAAACACATATACACAGATATTTCCCCCTGGATCCCAAAACCGGGACTACCAGCTTGATTTTTCATTATATTCCTTTCAATGTTACAATACATATTTATACATGACAAAGCATCTAATACCATGGACCGAAAACCATCACGTCCAAAACCATGGACCGAAAACCATAGGTAAGTTCGCCCAACCTAATATAGGGTCCAAAAAAAAAATTCCTGGGGCGCTGCCCCAGACCCCGTAGAGGGCGGCTACCCGCCCCCCCTGTGAGCCCCCGCTGCGAAATCGGCGCAACCCGGTTCACTACATGGGTTAGTCGTGGAAAGAATATAACACAACCCAACAATCTCCCACTTCTTGTTTTCTTTCCACAGGGGGCCACATGAGAGCTTAGTCATTTTTCCATTCCCTGAAATGCCCATTGTTTCTCTACACCAAGAGAACTTCTCAGAGCTCACAGATTTTGTCAATGCATCTGCAGTATTCTTCAAAGTGTCCATCTTTACCAGCAACACCTTTTTGTCTTCTATCATATCCCTCACAAAGTGATATTGAACATCAATGTGCTTTGTCTTTGAATGATAAGCAGGGTTCTTTGCCAAGAAAATTGCACTTTGGCTATCACAGTCTATTCTTATAGCTCCCTGTACTAACCCCATACTTGAACACAATCTCTGCAACCAAACTGCTTCCTTGCTTGCATGAGTGGCTACCATGTATTCTGCCTCTGTAGTTGATAGTGCCACTACAGATTGTTTCTTACTCATCCAACTGACTGCACCTCCAAATAGGTTAAACACATACCCACTTGTAGATCTTCTCTGATCCAGATCTCCAGCCCAATCTGCATCAACAAAGCCACGAATATCCAACACTCTGTCCAATCGTGGTCTTCCTTAGTAGCACAAACCATAATCACTAGTGTCACGCAAATACCTAAAAACCCGCTTCACTGTTGTCCATTGCTCCTTCCCTGGTTTTGACATAAACCTGCTCAATACTCCCACTGCATCTGCAATGTCTGGTCTAGTACAGACCACTGCATACATCAGGCTACCGACTGCACTCGCATATGGAACACGGGACATGTCCTCTTCCTCTTCTTGTGTCTTGGGATACTGTTCAGCAGATAACCTCACACCTACAGGAATAGGAACCTTCACCGGTTTACTATCCTGCATATTAAACCTCTGCAGTATTGTCTCGACATACTTCCTCTGGTTTAACCAGAGCTTCCTCTTTGCCTGATCTCTTTTAATTTCCATGCCCAAAATATAGTTTGCAGCACCAAGATCTTTCATGTCGAATTTGGAGGACAATTGGGTCTTCAAATCCTGGATAATTTCTTTGTCATTTCCAACCAGCAACATATCATCCACATACAAGACCAGATAAATAACATGGTCACCAATTAATTTAAAATACACACAGTGATCTGCTTTGCTTCTGGTGAAGCCAAGTCCCTGTATAAATGTATCAAATTTCTGATACCACACCCTTGGTGACTGTTTTAACCCATACATAGACTTCTTTAACTTGCATACCAGTTCTTTCTTACCCTTCACCGCAAAGCCTTCAGGTTGCTTCATGTAGATTTCCTCTTCCAAATCCCCGTGAAGAAATGTTTTCTTCACATCCATCTGTTCTACCTCAAAATCAAAAGCAGCAACAACAAATAAAATTAACCTAATAGAAGTTACCTTGGCAACAGGAGAAAAAATATCACCAAAATCAATTCCCGGCACCTGGGAATAACCTTTTGCTTTGTATTTCTCCACCTTCCCTTCTGCATTTGTCTTCTTTTTAAACACCCATTTGCTGCCAATGGGTTTCCTTCCAGCCGGCAACTCCACCAGATCCCAAGCCTCATTTTTGTGCAAAGATGCCATTTCATCAACCATGGCCTCTTTCCAGAGTTTTCCATCCTCTGAATCTATTGCTTCCTTCACAGTTTTGGGATCATCATCAGTAACAGACAAAGCAAAATTTGAACAGAAAGCCGAAGGACTATACCTTTCTGGCTGCCTTCTTTCTCGAATCGATCTTCTCACGGTCGAAGTTTGTGGCTCTTCATATTCTGATTCCTCCTCTGTTGTAGAGTCTGATTCTTCCTCCTTTAGCTCAAATTCTATCTTCTTAGGTTCCTTTGGTTGGACTTCATGTTTAATAACATCTTTTACCTCTCTGAACACCACATCTCGGCTGTACACAACCTTCCGTGTGACTGGGTTCCAAAGCTTATAACCCTTTAAACCATCCTTATACCCAATAAAGATGCACTTTTCAGATTTACTATCCAACTTGGTTCGTTTCTCCTTTGGAACATGTACATATGCATCACATCCAAATACCCTCAAATGTGAAAGAGAGGGTTTCTTACCAGTCCATACTTCTTGTGGAGTCTTATCCTCCAACGCTGATGAAGGTGACCTGTTGACCAAGTAACATGCAGTATCCACCGCCTCTGCCCAGAATCCATGTCCTAACCCGGCACCACTAAGCATTCTTCTTGCCCTTTCCATCAACGTCTTGTTCATCCTTTCTGCGACTCCATTTTGCTGAGGTGTATATGGAGTAGTCTTCTGTCGTGCTATACCAAACTTCTTACAGAATTCTGGAAATTCCTTGCTGCAAAACTCTCCACCATTATCTGTCCTCAACACCTTTATCTTCTTCTCCATCTGATTTTCCACCAGAGCCTTAAATTCTTTAAACCTGTCAAAGACTTCAGATTTCTTCTTAAGGAAATATATCCATGTATTCCTTGAGAAGTCATCTATACATGATACATAGTACAAAGACTTACCCAGTGATGGAACCTTCACAGGTCTAAACACATCACTGTGCACAAGCTCTAATATCTGTTTCGCCCTCTTACCACCAGAGGGGAAACTCACCTGATTCTGCTTCCCATATACACAATTTTCACAGAAATCAAAATCCAGAGAGCTATTACTCATACCTTCTACCATACCTTTACCATGAAGTATTCGAAGGCCCTTCTCTCCAATATGTCCAAGCCTTTGATGCCACACCATGGTCTTCTCTCCAGAGACCACTAAATTTTCAGCTCCACTTTCAGGAACCACAGAACTGTTGCATCCATAAACAACAGTGCTACCTTGCAGCTTGTACAGAGTTCCAGTCCGAACTCCCCGCATCAATACCAATGCTCCCCAAACCATCTTGCAAGTATCCTTCTCGAACACTGTTTTTACACCTGCATCATCCAACTTGCTTACAGAAATCAGATTTCTGGCCAATGCAGGAATATGCAGAACACTCGGAAGTGTTCTAACCCTTCCACCTTGCAACTTCAACTTTACTTTTCCACGACCAATGATTCTAGCCTTCCTATCATCTCCTAAGAAGACAACACCACCATCATATTTCTCATACTTGCAGAACCACTCTCTATGGGGAGTGAAATGAAAGGATGCATCTGAGTCAATCAACCATGCCTCATGATCTACATGTGTATTTGAAGAAGCCAAGTACACATCCCCACCTTCATCTGAGGTGGTTTTCGCCTCTATAGAAGGAGCATCATTAGATCCCTTTCCTTTATCACGAGCTTTAGATTTACAGTCCCTTTTGAAGTGCCCTTCCTTTCCACATTTCCAGCACACCACCTTTAAAGGTTTTCCTGGAGATTTATATCTCCCTCTAGATTTAGATCTCCCACTCGATGACTTATTTTATTTTCTATTATGGGACCGTCCTCGTACAGAGAAGGCATCACCATTCTGGCTCTCCATATTTTTCCGTCTCATCTCCTTTGTCAGCAAGGCTAAGACTATTTCATCAAACTGCAAAGCAGTTGCATTACTACCTATTGCAATAACCAGACTATCCCACGAATCTGGTAGAGATCACAACAAAATGATGCACTTATCTTCATCTGAAATTTTAATATCAACAGACGGTAACTGACTTACCACAGTATTAAATGCCTTCAGATGCTCTGTCACCGAGTCTCCATCTTTCATCCTCAGGTTATAAAGCTTTTTCTATAGAAACAATTTATTCACCAGAGTCTTAGATTGGTACAAAGTCCCTAACTTGTCCCACAAAGCCTTTGTCGTAGCTTCCCCTGATACATTCATCAATACTGAATCTGAGACACACAATCATATTGTGCTCTTTTCCTTCCGATCCAACTTCTTCCATTCTTCATCGGTCACTCCCGTTGGTTTAGTACCTGGATCTACCGCGATCCACTGATCTTTATCCACCAATAGATCCTCCATCTTGAGTTTCCACAACTCAAAATTCTGACCATTGAACTTCTCAATCTCTATCTTTCCTCTGCTCGCCATCTTCTTTCACCACCAGAATCGATCTCGCAAATTTCCCACTGAACAGGGTCTACCATAGGCCCGAGCGAAACCCCTTAGCAACAAAGGCGTCCCCTTGAAGCCAAAACAGATCTGATACCAAATGTAGGTTTTAACCCCGTACAGAAATTACCTGCATATGAATTCTAAATCACAGAAAAATAAACAATGCGAGAGCATAACACATAAAACACATATACACATAGATTTTCCCTTGGATCCCAAAACCGGGACTACCAGCTTGATTTTTCATTATATTCCTTTCAATGTTACAATACATATTTATACATGTCGAAGCATCCAATACCATGGACCGAAAACCATCACGTCCAAAACCATGGACCGAAAACCATAGGTAGGTTCGCCCAACCTAATATAGGGTCTAAAAAAAAAATTCTCAGGGCACTGCACTGGACCCCATAGAGGGGGGCTACCCGATGCGCAATCGGCGCAACGAAGGGGGGGATCCGCCCCCCCTCTAGCCCCCTGGTTCACTACGTGGGTTAGTCATGGAAAGAATATAACACAACCCAACACCATCTGCATCTGCTTCTACCGACATCCACCATCCTGCTACTGTCACTTCGGGGCTCCTGTAGCCAAATATGATCCAATAGTTTGAGTACCTCAAGTATCCTACCCCAAATCTCATGTAGTCCTCCTGACGACAACTCGATGTCATGCCACCTATTCTTTAGAGGTACATGAGCACTCATGGCACAGTCATCATCCGTCTCAAATTCTTTCTCCGCCATTTCAGATCCTCTTCTGGACTCCCTCTAAGTCTCGACTTCCCTCCTGGAACTCCTCTCTTGGACTCCCTCCGCGTCTCGATTTCCCTACCGGAATTTATCTTCTAGACTCCCTCTAAGTCTTGATTTCCCTCCTGGAAATCCTTCTGCCAAAAGTCGAATCGTACCTTTTCGATCCCCTTTGCTCCTACAACACTGATTTAGATTTCTTTGCTAGAAATCTGCCTAGGTAGCGACTCCCTTTACCTTGGTTTTATCCATTAGGTATTGTTCAGTTTCAATAGCAACATCACCCCACTAGCTTCACACTCCACAATCTGCCCATAGCTTCCTAGGCCCCAGCAACTGAAGAAATTGAGTCACTTAGCTCTGCGCAATCCCGGCAAGGGTGATTTGCTTCTCTGGTGAACTGTGTCACTCCTACCTAGCTGAGTAGGATGGCATGGCTCCTCGTGAGCTTATTCTTCATTCCTCTACCTCTGTGCTAGCCTCTCTCTGGCTCGAAATGATGATGTAGGGCCTCTACATCGCTCCTTCTCTGCTGCTTTCTGCTAAGGAACAATTGTCTCTCAGGACAGTTATTTCTATGCAAATTCTCTAATTCAAGTATTGCCTTCAACTCTCCTGTGATCTGCAACTCTCTGATACCATGTTGGAATTTCTAAGGTCTAACTCGTTAGAAATTATTCCTACACTATATGCTTTATTTCACCTACTTGTTTAATTTCTTAACAAGTTATTTAACCATATAAACAATGAAAATAAACACAAATGTAGTCTCAACCATCTACAGATCATCAACTGAAAGAAATAGACAAACACACAAGGAACACCGTTATTGTTGGACAATCACCCTTGGAAAAACCCAACTTGGGAAAATCGGTGCAACATTTATGAGGGTTTTATTATTAAGCATATTTTCTTGAGTACAATTAGGTGCAACACTAGCTCAACCTACAGAGAAATCAATTTGGTAGTAATACATCTCTTTAGAAGCAGGTATTCGGAAAGTCTGCTCCACGAAAAAATCTCCAATGCCTCTCTGAGGCTCTGCGTTAACACTCCTAGCCTATGTGTCAACTTGGAACCCCTCTGCCTTAGACTTATGATGCTCTGCATCGGCTCTCTGGCTCTTTTCCTCACTCACACTGACCCTGGTAGCCTCTGCGCAATCCCTATGGCCCTCTACGTGGTTGTTGCTGCTTTTGTGCAGCCTTCTCTGCCTCTCTGCTATGCACTCACTTCCCCTTGTTTCAACTCAGTTCACTTTTTCGAATTTTCTCAACAAACCCTGCTCTAGAAAGTTGAACTCACTGATCAACTTGGTGTATCTCCAACTGACCCTCAAGCCTCCTCTTATACTTTTTTCTGTTGAGTCTTCAATGACTGAGATTAAATCTCTAATCAATGGTTAAGATTATATTTGGCTTGATCCATGTCATTTAGAACCTTCTAACCCAATTTTATATTAATACCCATTAATATTTTTATTTTCCTAAGTTTAGACTTAGGAACCCATTAAAAATATTAATTATTTTACTATCTCTCTCACTGGGTAGAATTTCCCCAAACCATTTATGGGTTTTGTAGATCTCATGTGCTTTAGCCTCTCCACCAATTTTCATAGCTATATCACATATGATGCTACCCCAAATCAACAAACTCTCATTTAATCCCTTCCGCTACACAGAAGTTCTTAAACTCATTACATACATACTCACCACCATTATCAATCTGTATAGATTTAACCTTCTTGTGAGACTCTTTATCTTCCAATGCTTTGAACTCACAAAACTTTTTGAAAGTTTGATCCTTTTTCTGCATAAAAAATACCCAACATTTACGAGAATAGTCATCAACAAATATAAAATAATACCTATGTTTGGCCATGGATGTTTTCAAGAATGGTCCAGACACATCTGAATGGACTCTCTCCAGAATAGACTCTGCTCGACTGTCTCTGTCTCCAAAGGAAGATGTGGTGTATTTTTCCAAAGTACAACCCTTGCATGTATCAACTTACTCAAGCATACATTTGGGAAGACTGGTAGAGATTTGCTACAATATCTTCAAAGCCCCATGATGCAAGTCACCCAATCGCTTATGCCACAACTCGTCGACGTCTTGACTCAACATATTTTCCGCTTTTGAACTCAAAGCAGCACAATCCTTTACCTCTATCTTATAGATATTCTAAACTCGAATCCCTATGTTCTTTACTTGACCAGTGGCTATGTGTCGAAGGAACGCCTTTCCTTTTGAAAAGATCACATCACAACCTCTATCCTCAAGCATGACAATGGATACAAAGTTCTTCGTTAGTGCGGGTACATGCATAACATTCTTCAAGGTGAGTGGAGCCACATTCTCCCTCTAAAAGTAATAGTTCCCACACTAGTATCACTATACGTATCATCATCACCTATCTCGATATGCATCTTGAGATCTTTCTCCTCCAATTCACTGAATAAATCTTTGTTTCTAGTAATGTGGAATGAAGCTCCACTGTCTAAGTACCAGATACTTCCCATCATTAAGACACCACGCATGCAATGAGGGAAAAGTCCAATTCGAATTAGGAGGCCAAAGCCTCACCCACCGCTCCTCTTGATGACTTCTCCTTGTACTTCTTCAATGGACAATTCGTTGCAAAGTGTCCCATCTTGTGACAATGAAAGCATTTAAATTTCGTCATGTCCTTCTTCTTACCTCCATGATAAGAATCTAATTTGGAATTGGAAATTTCACCTTTCGCCTTCCTTGCATTAATCACTAAGTCATGGTTCTCTTCATCATCAGTTTTTGATGAAGAGCCATCCCTGATGTTCCTCCTGATCTCATCCTACATCAAATCCGACCATAGTCATCTGGAAGCTTCTCCCGACCATTGACGAAGTCCTGATAACTATGCCAACTCTTTGGGAGTCCAAGAAGAGAAAGGCTCACCATATCCTCCTCGAAAACCATGATTCCAACACTTCCAAGTTCATCCCGACATTGAGTGAACTTGGTCAAGTACTTTGGAATCGTCTTTCCTTTCTCCATCTTGATTTTACGAAGTTTATCCTTCAGTGCCAACTTCCTTTGATCATTGCTATTCTGATACAAGTCCATCAATTTTTTCCACATAGCATGTGGGGTTTCCTTTCCATGGAGACTCAAGACAATATGATCTCGAACTCTCTCAAGGATTATCTACCTTACCTTTTCCACACACTTCTTCCACTCGACCAAATTTTGTGCATCAGTAGTTGTTGGATTAGGAATTGCTTGTTCAACAAATTCCTTCAAGCCATTGTCCTCTAGCACAACCTCCATCTTGTCCCTCCTGGCTATGAAATTCGAGCAATCTTCCAAGGCATACTCAAGCCCCACCCATGGAACACTATCTATCGATCCTAAAGTATGTATTGCAAATTCGACTTTCTCTTGTAACCCAAAAATTCAAAACTTCAAAATCTCCTCTATTATATTATTCTCTGCTCTGATACCATGTAGAAAATATTGTAGATTCACAAGCTAATGCAATCTGCTAAATCAAGAGACTGTAATCTACTTCTACTCTTTACAACGGAAGCCCATAAACATTGTGCAAACAATAATCAATAGAGGAAGAGGATTAAAAGGCACATAACACAATAAATATCCGAGGAAAGCCACAGCTCAAAACCCCACTATCTATTTTATATTAATCCGGAAAATCAAGATGAAATTACAATGCTTGTTCTCTCTAGAACAATCCCAGCACTCAGCAAATTCAATCTCCAAATCATAAGCAAACTCAAGGCCAAAGCTTAACCTCTTCACAAGCTCTCCAATTCTTTATTCAAATGTGTAATTCCTATCGAGGATAGCTTGTATTTAAAAGGAAATAAAGCCTCTAAAAACTACGCAATCCCTTAAGGATCAATTCTTGATTTCATGCACTATTAGTGCAACTCAGGAAAATCTAAAACAAATAGCACATTGTCCCTGCATTCTAGTCTCAACTAGGTCTTTCTTTGATTCAACATGCATGAGTTTCTGATGGGTAAATATTAAGTTAACTAGAGTAGCACTAGTGGAGTTCATTAGTGACACCACTCACTATTAACTCACTATTAGTTCTCTCAATCAGTTTGAGAACTAATTTAACTGAAAGGAGTCATTAAACTGAGTCTTCTATTTTACAACTCACAATTAACTCATGCTAGACTCCTACAAAGTAGGGAGAACATACACATGATGACAAAAAGACTTCCAACTCGAATTTCCTAAGCTAAGTAAGTTAAATATACTTAATTAACTATTTTTTAAGTTGCTATGAGAATAGAATTTAATCCTCGGTTTAATTCAAATATAAATTAAACTAGACTCCCTTGTTGCCATTTCTCAACAACCCACAAATATTCAATCTTATATCTCTATGGCCTGGTTGTTCTATTAGTGGACCATCCTACAGCTCACACTCCTCAATCTGCATGGACCATTAGTCCTTTACCCGCCACCATGTTAAACATAATATATCCTTTGCACAAGTCATCATCCTTTCCTGCCATTTTTGTCGTAAGAAAACTTAAATGATATCATGATTAGAAACAGTATTAATCAATAAATAATCAATCTTTAATAGTAATTCTTCAACATCTATTTATGTGCATACATGAAATGTAAACAAAATACCACAATGTTCTCTCTCTAACAACATTGTTCATGCATTAATTATAAACATATAATTATCAAAGCATGTCAAAATAAATACCGCATTACTATGATTCTTCTCGCACAAGCACGCGTTATTTTCCAAAGGAAAACCAATCTAACCGTCTATTTTCATTTAAATGATACTAGCATATTAACTTTGATTTCTGCACATGTAATTAGATAAAACTTATTCAAAGAAAGTTAGCTCCTTATATTTTTCTTTCTGTATGTAACTAAGTAATCTTTCCAACACAATAGATATTATTATTATTATTATGCATGCAAATGCATGTCCCCTTCTAAGGGAAGGTAACATAATATATATTATTAACATGCATGTAAATGCAAGCCCCTTTTTAAAGATAAAGTTATTAACAAAGTCTATTATAAATGCAAATACATGCTCTGTTCTATAGCAAAGTTAACATGTTGGTTGTTATTTTTTTGTGTGAATATATATATTTCTCCAAAGGAGAGCTAATGCATTTATTGCATGAAATTACTTGTTTTCTTTTCCAAGGTCTAACATAATAATTATTCTTTTATGCACGCAAATTCATGTTTCTCTTCAAAAGATCTAACACAATAATTATATTCTTTCCTTTCAAGAGATCGAACACAATATCTCTATTTTGCATGCAAGCAAATAACATATTTCTTTTCAAGAAATATTAAACATAGTATTTATATTTTGTGCATGCAGATAACTTATTTCCTTTCAAGAAAGATCAAACATAGTAGTTCTATTTTGTGCACACAAATAACTTATTTCCTCTCAAGAAATGTCTAGCATAATAGTTCGATTTTTGTGTATCCAAGAAACTTATTTCCTCTCAAGAAATGTCGAACTAACTAGTTCAATTTTCGCGCATGCATATAACTTAATTATTTATTTTCAAGAAATATCAAATGTAATAGTTATTTTTTTGTGCATGCAATTAACTTATTTCCTTTCAAGAAATATCAAACTTAATAGTCAAATTTTCATGAATGCAAATAGTTTATTTCTCTTGAAGAAGTTAAATGCATGATAGCTATTTTTCATGCATGCCAATATATTTTCTGTCTCAAGAAATCTATCCAAATAGTTGTTCTATCCATGCAATACATGTTCCTCTAACACATAGTCATTTATTTCATGCATGTAGATGCATGTTTTTTTCAAGAAAATATCCAGCACAATTATTGTACTTTCAGTGCATGCAAAGAACATATTTTTTTTCTTTCCAAGATAATCGAACACAATAGTTATATTTTCATGCATGTAAAGAACATATTTCTATTCAAGAAGTCTATCACAATTTGACTATTCCTTATGCATGCAATACATATCTCTTCCTCAAGGAATCTATCAAAATTAAACATATACTCCTTTGCAAGGAATTAGCACTATAACTATTATTCTTGAGGAGAAATACACAATGTGAATACATAATATTTCTCATAATAGTTATTATTCTAGCATGCAACCATAACCTTTTCCATGGCAACTAACATTATAGATATTATACTTGCATGTAAAAATAATATTTCCAAAAGAGACTCACATAACAACTATTACACTTGCATGCAACTACTTGTTCTTTTCCAACAAAAAGCTAATATGTAATACTTGCTCTTTTGCAAAGGAACATTTTTCAAGGTAAAATTAATAACACATATTTCATTTTCAAGATATAATATGTATCTTTGTCTTTTACATGCAAGGTTACATGGAAGAACTCTTTCAAAAGAATAAAAGAATAAATATATAAATATTTCTTTCCAAGAAAAATCAAACTTAATATTATTCTTTTCTATGTAATCTAGCATGGTTTCTTTACCTTTTATGCGATTTTTTTTTAAGAAACAATAACTTATCTTATGCACACAATAATACTTTCAATCTCTTTTCCCATTAAATCAATAGAGATACTTATCTTTCTCTGCATACATCTTTCCACTATGCACTTGAATTTTAACACAACAACTCGCAGTATTGACTTTTTTTATTTCCACAACAAGCAACTTGTGTTCTCTATCTTCTACATCTCTCAATAATTTTGTAGTTTACTGCATCAAAAGACAACTTTTCTTCTAGGCTTTATGATGTTCATCATTCAAACAATTGTCAACAATTCTCCAACAAAAATTTCAATGAACAATAAATTTAAGTGAAAGGCACGAGTGCAAAGTAGGAAAGATATTGTTAATCCTAACAAGAAGCTTGCATTCTCTATCCTTTGTGGCTTCAATAACTTTGTCGATTATGAGCATGGTCTTTGACAGATCCCTCCCCTATGCACCAATGTCCATAGGAAACAAAAAATGCAATGCATAATTCCAGCATACATATCCAATATATAGCGTACATGAACTACCAATATCTCTTAAATCACATTAGCTATCTGAATGGGAGAATTAGAAGAAAAAAAATAGAGAAAAATGCCCCCACCATGAAAAATGGTTTGTTTCTTTTATCTAAATAATGAATGCAAGGTGGTTATGAAAATGGTTAACAATATTTCTACTCACGTAAATGTTTAAGTTTTTACAATAATTAGTTTTGCATCGAAATCTTGATGGGACAATTCTGCATATAATACTTTAGTAATATTTTATTTTATTACTGTCATGTAGAAGTTCTCAAGATATTACAATATTTATTTATTAGTCCCTATCATCTAGCATGGGACTATAGTAATTGAGAATCGGTTGTTTAAAAAAACTTTGTGTACTTCATGTCACAATTAAGCTAAAATTTTTAACCATGCGATGTATTGACCATATTGCATCCTATTTCATCATCTTATTTGGCCTCTTCCCAAGGCGGAGAGGCAAAAACCATATATTATGTTGAATTTTTTTAGTTCATATTTTGGAAGTGTAAACTAATGCTAGCATTATTTAGAGGTATTAAATGCTATGCTATTTAGTGAACCATCCTTATATGTTATGATAGATTATCCAATCAATGATTTCCAAGTGGTGAGTGCATGCATAACCATACTCTCTCCTCTATAGAACCATGTTGGTGGTTGTGTGCATGTCACTGAATAGAAACACATTGGTTGGGTGCATGTCACCGCATAGCACCTCAAGGAAGGAATGTCAGTAAGGATGATTCCCTTCTAGTTATCGAAGCACTGAGGAGGCAAGTCAAAAGCCCAAACTTTCCCTTCCTTTAAAGAGCCACGAAGGAACTATATCTGGCTAGATATTAAAATTCCCATATGATAGTTTCAGGCCTCATCCAAGCAATGGAGCTCAACAAGTGACCTTAATCGCCAACTTGTTGCAAATGAAAAATATCATTGTTAGTGCTCTGTATATATTAATTTGTTATATCATGTTTCTTGGTAAGCACATAATTACCTCAAACAATGATAGCGAAGCTAAGAATTCATTTAAGAAAAGAAATTGAAATACCATCTGCAATACAAAAATATCTAGGTTAAGAAGCTTATATTTTACTGAAATCTTGTTAAGCTCAATAAATTTTATATAAGCATAAATTCAATTGAAATAGGGTGAATTCATTAGAGTGAATAGATTGAATGGATTCATTGAATTTATATAATTTTTATACCAGTTCCACATATATATGAGCATACATCTATGCTACTGTGTAAAAACGGAACTGCAGTAGATGTTGAATTTATTGAAGGTCCAAGAGACAATTTATTTCAAAACTGGAGAGTATATAAAAATATCCTTAATTAAGGCATTGAAAACAGTAATCAAGAGTTATATCATGGCTTAGTCTTTTAGGTGCACCTGCAGGTAGCATAGAAAGCATCACTTGTCTCACAACTTCTTGTTGTTGTTTGGGCATTCTTCCTTGCATTACACTTCTTGAATACTCTTCACCCCTACAAGAATCCAATTCAAGCGTTTATGTTCTTAACAACAACAATCCAACGAGTGATTACAGTGAATTTGACAAATAAAATGTAATATGCAGTTGCACCATGAAGATATGTACATTCGAGCTCCAACAGGGGAATGGAGTTGATTCTCTCTCAAAATAAGTGCACCCACCTAACATTAAAACTTGATAAAACTTGAACTATGTAAAAACATGCCAACATAAGGAATATTGGTTTCTATTTAATTTCAAAGCTATATCTGAAAGGACACACATTTTTACCTCATCCACAACTTTCCAGATGTTGTCCAGAAGGTTATTGCCACCATTTTCTGTTGGCATTATGGCACAGGTTTGGAGCTATGGCACAAGTGTTGTCCTTGATGGCAACTCACTCTCGTGATAGATCTCAGTTCAAGCTTTCAGAATGAAGAAAAGATATATATGCAGGTTCACCTAGACGAAGACGCGTATACACGCGGGTTATACGTTACAAAAGAACGTATGCGTATACAAGCACTTTCACGCAAGGAAAAGCGTGTATATGTTGGAGAACTTACTTTTGGTCCGTGGTATTTAGTCCTTGGTAATTGAACCTATGGTTTTGGGCCATGGTATCTCGTCAGAAGTGTTGATCCAAAGTATTGGGTCCATGGTATTGTTTTATTATGGTTTTGGACCATGGTATTGTGAAAGGCCTAAGACTATAAAAGAGGAAGGAGATCATTTGGCAAAGGATCATCTGAATTATTGAATATCTGATAAAGTGCTAGATCTAGAATATTGGTGATTGGGTTATGGTGCAGATCTGGATCTGAATGAAGGAGGAACCTGAGCGCAAAGAGAAGGATAAGTTCTATTGATGGGTCATAATCTTAAGGCTTGAATAATAGTATCTTTGTATGATTTTGATCCGTTATATGTGGCGCATGCTTGATCTATAAATCTGGTAATCTGGGTTAATTAATGACTGAATATTTGAAAGAGTGAATTATCCTTTATAGATCTATACACAGGTTCAGTGAAGCGAAGGCGCGTATACACGCTGGTTCTGTGAGTAAAAGCAACGTATACGCAGGTTGATCCAAACACAAAAGCATATGCACGCATATTTTTTGTTATTGAAGTAGCGTATATCTCTTGAGTTGTGTTTCTGTTTATTGCTGCAGTGCTCTGGGTTCAGAATTTGGTGTGTGGTTACTGTTACTGTGTTCTGGGTATAGCTGTCAGAAAAGAGTCTACTTGATTCAGTTCTAATTGGTGAAAAGGAGATTGTTTGATGTAGAAATTCTTGATGATTGATTGATGTTCATGGATCCAGTCTGAAAATTTATGAAATGTGGTCCTTGGAAGAAAGAGAAGGTTGTAGCCTTCTGTAGGCCAGCACCTACGTACTAGTATCTTGGCTAGTGCAAGAGCTAAGGAGGTTGTAGCTCCCTTCTAGGAGAAGCTAGAGAACGAGAGAGGGTTGTAGCTCTTTGTACGTTGCAGCCTGTGTACTGGTAAAGGACTACACCAGTACAGAATCATTGTAAAATAAGTTTCTAATTAAAAAGAAGATAGAGACAAATTGCAGCAGGTGGTTTTCACCCACAATGTGTTTCCACCTTATATCTTGTGTTCTTGTGTGTGATTGTCTTTTGCTCTGTTTCACTATTTCTGGTTACCGTTTATTTGATTCTGATGCACAGATTAATGATGAACATCTGTAAGATAAATTAAATTATAAGTTTGCATGGTATACGCGTGTTTCCTTATACGTAGTTGCGTATATACGCGGAGTTCATTAACTGAAATAGCATATATGATCTGGATTTGAAAAAGGAAATAATTGACTTGATAATACTGATTCACCCCCCCTCTTAGTATTATTTCCAACAATTGGTATCAGAGCAGGTCCTTCTGAAGAAGCTTGATCGCTTGAAGGAAGATCCATCATCATGAGCAACTACGAGAGAAGCATCGATCAGGCCACCAATTTTTTATAGGACCAACTTCGTCTATTGGAAGGTAAGATTCACAGCCTATCTTCAATCTCTTGGTACAGAAGTCTGGGAAATCATAGATATAGGGTACACATTTCCATCCACAACTCCTACAGATTCGGCTGGTAAGAAGCAATATGAAACAAATGCAAAGGCTATCAATACTCTATTAGGATGTCTATCTTAATCTGAATTCATCAAGGTTATGCAGTATAAATCCGCAAAAGAAATATGGGACAAGATTGTTCTGAGCTATGAAGGAGATGAACAGGTAAAACGAGAAAAACTTCAAACCCTCAAAATTCAGTATGAAAATCTCAGAATGCACAATGATGAAAGTGTGGCTAACTATTTCCTTCGTGTAGATGAGATTGTTAATTCTATGAAAAACTTGGGTGAAGAAATAAAAGAGGCTATTGTGGTTGAAAAGGTTCTAAGATCTTGGTCCTCTAAGTTTGAATCTAAAGTTTCTGCAATAGAAGAAAAAGAAAATCTACGGAACCTTACCATGTCACAGCTGCACAGAATTTTGACTTCTTACGAAATGAGGAAAGGAGGACCATCAGACAGGAGAGAAGCTGCTTTCAAGGCTTCAGGCAAAGGAGATTACTATGAGTCAGGACATATGTCAGAAGAAGAGGAAGAATCAAATTTTGTCAAGAACCTTCAACGGGGTCCTGGAAGATTCAGAGGTAAGTTACCTTTCAAATGCTTTGCTTGTGGAAGAGTCAGTCACTATGCTGCCAAATGTCCTCATAAAGATAAGCTTGACAAGGGTAAGGAACCTGTTAGATGGAACAAGAAGCAAAATGTAAATAAGAAAAGCTATTACACTCATGAAGACAGTGATGGACTTTCGAATAGTGATGAAGATGAACAAGGTAATAAATATAGAATTTTAATGGCTTTTGAAGATGAAGATTTCATGGATGCTATAGATGAAGAAGGTCTTTATGAAGAGATTTCCAAACTCAAAATTTGTTTAGAAGAGAAAAATATGATTATTGATACTTTGCAATTCCAACTGGCTGAAAGGGAAAAACATCATGAAAAGTTAGAATGTGAAATTGTGGGACTTAGAAAAGAGATTGAAAAATCTAAAGCTCTTAATCTTAGATTTGTTAAAGGATCTGAAACATTAGATGAGATTATCAAAGTGCAACGTTCTCCACTAATCAAGACAGGTCTAGGATATAATGAAGAAACAACTCAAGCGCAAGAACCATCTACCTCCAAAAGTTATCTTGATGCAGTAAGGAAAAGTGAACAAAGGCCAAATGGAAATAACCAGGTAAATCAGGGACAATTCACCTCAAGAATGAACAAAGACTATCAGATAAATCAGGGGAAATCTACTTTTAGAATGAACAGAAGATACAACCAGCCATAGGTAAATCCTTCTCAATTTGCCTCAAGAATGGATGTCAATAGGAACTACAATCATTTGGCTGGTAGATTTGATAATCATGGGAGTTTCTTCAATGGCCAATGTTTCTCTTGCCATAACTTTGGTCACAAAGCAGCTCAATGTGTTGCCTATAAGACAATCATGACTAGAGAAGTTCATAAACAGAGGAGTATGATTGGGATCATGAAAAGGACCTACAATAACTTCTCTGCTCTTGAAAATGAAATAGAATGTTCTATTTGTAACAATTTTGGTCATGAAGATTCTGAATGCAGGAGCAGGTTTCGACAGACAACTCACAAGGAGCAAGCCTCAAGTGCCAAAACATGGAGAATAAAAGAACCACAACCAGAAAGATGTGGTATAGTCTTATATGCGGAAGGGCAGGAAAATCAATGGTACATCGATAGTGGATGTTCGAAACATATGACAGGTGATAAAGAAAAACTTTAGTCATATAGTGCCTTAGAAAAGGAGAAGAAGGTCTCTTTTGGAAATGACACCCCTGCTCTCATAAAAGGTAAAGGTTCTGTTAAGCTGAAAGAAAGGGTCAAAGCTGGAAATGGCATGTATGTTGATGGCTTAAAGCATAATCTATTAAGTGTCAGTCAGATGTGTGATCAAGGATGAGGTGATATTTCGATCAAATGGATGTAGTGTTCGTGATCTTGATACATGAAAAACAGTGATCAAAGGCGTAAGAACTCCAAATAATTTATACATATTCAAAGAAGGACAACATCAATGCTATCTAAGCAAGAATAATGAACACTGGCTAAGGCACAAAAGATTGGGGCATCTTAGCTTCTCACAGATAAGGAAAGCATGCAAATACCAGGCAGTTCGTGGTCTTCCAGACATCAGAATTCCAGACAATACAATATGCAAATCATGTCAGTTTGATAAGCAAACTAGAACTAACTTCCCTGAGAAGGAAGGATCGGCCAGCAGGCCGCTTGAACTTTTCAATACTGATGTATGACATGGTCCATTTAGGAAAAGGTCACCTCGAGCAGAAGAATACTTTATATTATTCATTGATGACTTTTCCAGGATGTGTTGGATAGGACTTATGAAGCACAAAGACGAAGCCTTTGAAAAGTTCAAATCATTCAAAGCCTTGGTGGAGAACGAATCAGATCGCAGAATCAAATGCCTCAGGTCTGATCGAGGAGGAGAATTTACCTCGAATGAATTTTTCGATTTTTGTGAAGAACATGGAATAAGAAGGGAATTCTCTACAACTAGGACTCCTCAACAAAATGGAGTAGTGTAAAGGATGAACAAAATGGTTCAACAAATGGCTCGTGCTATGCTTGATGAGTCTGGAACTCCCGCAACCTTCTGGGGTGAAGCCGCATTTGTTGCAGTTGTTATTCTCAACAAAACAAATGTCCGGGTGAACAGCACTCAAACTCCTCACGAGCTCTGGTATGGTGAGACTCCTTCGGTAAAATATTTCAAAATTTTTGGAAGAAAATTCTATATCAAAAATACTGATGAAAATCTTGGCAAGTTTGAACCTAGAGCAGATGAAGGCATTCTCCTTGGTTAATCTCCCCACAGAAAAGCTTACAAGTGTTACAATAAGAGGCTTGGAAAAATTGTTGAAAGTATTGATGTAGTAGTTGATGAAGAAGGAAACATTCCTAGGCAAGTGAATTCCGAAGATTTCGAAGATGATGAGGACTATCCTTCAACATTAAATCAAACTTATGATGAAGAAGAAGCTCAAGAGGCACCAGAAGAATAGATAAGGATAGAAGATAAGACTCCATCCAGGTACATTCAAAAGAATCATCCAAAATCTCAAATTTTGGGGCAGAAAGAGGCAGGTATACAAACAAGAAGAACAATTGCAGAAGCCTCAAGCTATTTGGCATTGCTCTCCTCCATTGAACCACAAAATGTAAAAGAGGCATGCAAAGATGAATGTTGGGTCAAGGCAATGGATGAAGAACTTGAGTAGATTGAAAAGAATAACACTTGGGAGTTGGTTCCTAGACCAAAAGATAAGAATGTCATAGGGACAAAATGGATATTCAAAAACAAGTTGAATGAAAATGGGGAAGTTATTAGAAACAAGGCCAGACTTGTTTGTAAAGGGTATGCTCAACAAGAAGGAATAGACTTTGAAGAAACTTTTGCTCCCGTTGCTAGACTTGAGGCCATCCGAATGTTCCTTGCTCTCTTAAGATTTCAGAAGTTCAAAGTATTTCAAATGGACGTGAAATTAGCTTTTCTGAATGGAGACTTAGAAGAAGAAGTGTATATTGAGCAACCAGATGGATTCATCCTTGGAAATGATCCAAAACTTGTATGCAGACTTAAGAAGGCTATCTATGGTCTTAAACAAGCTCCAAGTTCTTGGTATTATCGTCTGGACAAATATCTTCATCAACAAGGTTTCTCAAAAGGATCAGCAAATAGCAATCTTTATATAAAAATTGAAAATAACAAATTGCTAATACTTGTTGTGTATGTTGATGATATCATTTTTGGCAGCAATGAAGAAGCTATGAGTCAAAACTTTGCCTTGGTGATGCAGAAAGAATTAGAAATGTCCTTGCTTGGAGAACTGACATATTTTCTTGTATTACAAATCCAATAAAATGAAGGCGGTATCTTTTTATCTCAAACCAAGTACCTCAAGCAGATTTTGAAGAAGTATGTCATGGAAGATTCGAAACCAGTATGTACCCCTATGGTTACAGGATGCAGCCTCAGTACAAATGATGAATCAGCAGCAGTGCATCAACCAACTTATAGATCCATGATTGGAAGTCTACTCTATTTAACAGGTACCCAACCAGACATCATGCATGCAGTGGGAATGGTTGGAAGATTTCAGGCAAATCCTAAGGAAACTCATCTTCAGGCAGTAAAGATAATTTTCAAGTATCTTCAAGGAACTCAAAACTATGGCCTATGGTATCCTAGAGATACAAATCTCACTCTTCATGCTTATACAAATGCAGATTGGGCTGGAAGCGTGGATGACAGGAAAAGCACTAGTGGTGGTGCATTCTTTATGGGTTCCAGATTAGTATCTTGGTTCAGCAAGAAACAGAGTTCAATTGCTTTATCCACAGCTGAAGCAGAATATGTGGCTGTCGCATCTTGTTGCACACAACTCCTTTGGATGATGCAAACTTTGCAAGATTTTCAAATCACTTGTACTCCACCTATCTCCATCTTATGTGATAATACAAGTGCTATCAGTATCTCAAAGAATCTTGTCATGCATTCAAAGACTAAGCACATACCGATCAAGTATCATTTTCTCCGGGAACAAGTGTTGGAACAAAAGGTCAAATTGGAGTATGTTCTCTCTAAGGAAAAAGCTATTGATATTGTCACCAAACCACTGCCCAGGGAAACTTTTGAATACCTCAGACAGAAGCTGGGAGTAGTTGATGCATCATCCTCCTGTTGAAAATTGTCTGTTCAGAGAAAAGTGGGTGTACGCGTGTTGCCCAAGGAGGATCCGCGTACATACGCCAGTTTATGCAGAGACAGTCGCGTATATGGTAGTTTGAAAGAAATCAGTGGGGACAATCTCTGGTTGAAGGAAGTTTGATATGGGTCTGACAGAGACCATCTGGCACAGGTTCAGGGGGAGCAGATAAACTTCTGATAAAGCATTGTTGGCATTTCATTAGAAGCTCTTGGTTCAAGATTCACAGTTGTTGTTGATCTCAGGTGGAACAAATGCAGAGGGAGAACAGAAGGAAAACATGGTTGCTGATCTGAATAGTGATTGACAGATGCTACTGATATTAGTTTTTGGTGACTTTCATAAGTCTTGCTCTAGATATTTCGTCTCTATGTCATGTATCTCTTTTATGGTGTCAAGGTCATGTAACGGCCTATTTTGGTTTCCCCACTTTGCCTGGGATGAATGATGTAATGTACTTGGTTTTCATATGTAAATCTCTGATGTATCCCCACTTGGTTGGGTGATGGATGTATGTATAGAGTCTTTTGGTGATATGAAGGTCTTTTATGATGTATAAGTCATGGTTCTCCTTGAAGAACATCTTTTTGCAGATCTTGCCTACAGTCAAGGGGAGCATGGTCAACACAGTAGAGCAGAGATTTCAGAACGTACTCAGGGGGAGCACAACCCTTTACCCTTGATGACAAAGGGGGAGAATGACCTTGAGGATCTTGGGGTTGCCATCAGTCCAAAGGGGGAGATTGTTGGCATTATGGCACAGGTTTGGAGCTATGGCACAGGTGTTTTCGTTGATGGCAACTCACTCTGGTGACAGATCTCAGTTCAGGCTTTCAGAATGAAGAAAAAGATATATACGCAGGTTCACCTAGACGAAGACGTGTATACATGCGGGTTATACGTTACAAAAACGCGTATGCGTATACACACACTTTCACGCAAGGAAAAGGGCGTATATGTTGGAGAACTTACTTTTGGTCTGTGCTATTTAGTCCTTGGTAATTGAACCTATGGTTTTGGGCCATGGTATCTCGTCAGAAGTGTTTATCCCAAGTATTGGGTCCATGGTATTGTTTTATTATGGTTTTGGACCATGGTATTGTGAAATTCCTAAGACTATAAAAGAGGAAGGAGATCATTTGGCAAAGGATCATCTGAATTATTGAATATCTGATAAAGTGCTAGATCTGGAATATTGGTGATTGGGTTATGGTGTAGATCTAGATATGAATGAAGGAGGAACCTGAGCGTAAAGAGAAGGATAAGTTCTATTGATGGGTCATAATGTTAAGGCTTGAATAATAGTATCTTTGTATGATTTTGATCCGTTATATGTGGCGCATGCTTGATCTATAAATCTGGTAAATCTGGGTTAATTAATGACTAAATATTTGAAAGAGTGAATTATCCTTTATAGATCTGTACGCAGGTTCAGTGAAGCGAAGGCGCGTATACATGTTGGTTTTGTGAGTAAAAGCAGTGTATACGCAGGTTGATCCAAACACAGAAGCGTATGCACACAGGTTTCTGGTTATTAAAGTAGCGTATATCTCTTGACTTGTGTTTCTGTTTATTGTTGCAGTGCTCTGGGTTCAGAATTTGGTGTGTGGTTACTGTTACTGTGTTCTGGGTACAACTATCAGAAAAGAGTCTACTTGATTCAGTTCTAATTAGTGAAAAGGAGATTGTTTGACACAGAAATTCTTGATTATTGATTGATGTTCATGGATCTAGTCTGAAAATTTATGAAACATGGTCCCTGGAAGAAGAGAAGGTTTTAGCCTTCTGTAGGCCAGCACCTACGTACTAGTATCTTGGCTAGTGCAAGAGCTAAGGGGGTTGTAGCTCCCTTCCGGGAGAAGTTGGAGAACAAGAGAGGGTTGTAGCTCTCTGCAGGTTGTAGCCTGCGTACTGGTAAAGGACTGCACCAGTACAGAATCATTGTAAAATAAGTTTCTAATTAAAAAGAAGATAGAGACGAATTGCAGCAGGTGGTTTTCACCCACATTGGGTTTCCACCTTATATCTTGTGTTCTTGTGTGTGATTGTCTTCTGTTCTATTTCACTATTTCTGGTTACTGTTTATTTGATTATGATGCACAGATTAATGATCAACATCTGTAAGATAAATTAAATTATAAGTTTGCATGGTATACGCGTGTTTCCTTATACATAGTTGCGTATATACGTGGAGTTCATTAACTGAAGTAGCGTATATGATCTGGATTTGAAAAAGGAAATAATTGACTTGATAATACTGATTCACCCCCCCTCCCCCTCTTAGTATTATTTCCAACATTTTCTACAAAACACATATGCAATTTAGGTAATAAAAATAAATTGCATTAAGTTACTCGAAAAAAGAATGTCTGATACATTACAGTCCACTGTTGTTTAAACTCAAAGGCTTGAATTCTCCCTTCTCTTTCTAGTCAAACCAAAAACAGGATGGGGAGGTTCAACTTGTCAACATGTGGTAGAGTTTCTCCAGTTTATCAGAAAAGATATCCAACCTCCCAACCCTACCTTCCTGCCTGGGCTCTCTCATCCGACCAGAAGTGGTTTTAAGCCCCATCGATTATCTCATGTTGACACCTAATCATAGGGATTGGGTGAACAACTGTAAATAGTGTAAATAAATAATAGAGAAAATGGAGAGTCATCGGGAGATGAAAATCAATAGTCACTCCATCTTGTATATAATAATGAAAAACCTAAATAAATAATACAATCTCATTTTTGAGGAGTTACCTCCTGGTCTAACATGACATTGGAGCCAGCTCCATTTTTGGCATTCCAGTCTACCCTTGTAACTCCCTTCTACCTATGCTCTTCCTATTCTACAGAACTGACACATTTGCCATGCTCCTGAGGCTTGAACCCACCTTCCATACACTATCATATGCATTTTTTGTTCCAAGCATGAACGCTACCTGAATGTTGGCCCGAACATCGTTGGTCTATACCTCCATACCTAGGATACTCCAACGTATTTTGGCAGCTGCATATGCATTGGTACTACCAGGACAACAACCAAACAGCTATTGGGACTTCTCGGGCTTCCATTACGCCTCTCCAAAACTGTGCAACAACTACTACAAATGAGCTTGAAGCTCCTGAATGGTCCTTCAAATTTTGAATCATCTTTTCACTGAAATGTAAAGTTGAGATTTCCAGTTTTGTTTCCTCTGATTTGATGGGTTTTTGGATAAGAATGTTTGCATTTCAGAAGAGTTACTTGTGCTTACACCAATTCTAGAATTTTCCATGGGCAGTAGATCATCTCGGGTAAACCTGAGAATTTGAGCTTATTTAACTCTATATGTTGCATCGTTTGGCTATACCACATTGTTTAGTTCACACCCCCTCCATACAACTCAGTTCACATCTGTTATTTTTCACTGATACGTTGCTCCCATATGCAGACCTCCCCTCTGCTCTACTCCTGTATGCATACCTCCCCTCCACTCTGCTTCCTCAAATCGCCAGTCATTACCTTCCCGCAACTCTTTTAACATTGTGTGTTGTGTATTACACTGCTTCCTCTTCCCCGCGGCATCACACTATGGTAATACTCCTCCTCCCATGGTAATACAACTCCCTCCCCCACATAATCCCTCTCCCATATAACAACTACCCCATATAATACCTCTGTCCTAAAATATCAAATTGCATTTTTTACACCAGAAGTGCAATTTTAGCCACCAGAATTGCATTTTTTTGCCACCAAAGGTTTGTTTTTACAATATACAGGTTTTACAATGCATTCACTGATATCTATTGTGGGAGTGGTTCTCACTGGCAAGGAGAACTACCCATAATGGTCACGGAAAATCAAACACACTTTCATTTTTAATGAGTTGTGGAAAGGAGCGTGTGTTGGAGATAGAGACAAAGAGCCAGAACAGCGTACCTCAGACAAGGAATTCGCCATTTGGGAAAATAAGAACAGCAACGCTTATGCATTGATTGCAGCATCAGTAAATGAAGAGATGAGTTGCCATATTTCGCCATTTTCAAATGCTTTCAAGCCTTTCAAAAACTAAAGGAACTCTATGACTCACACTCTACAGTTGAAGTTGTTCAACTCATGATTAAATTGTTCACCCTTGAATTACAAAATGATGATCCTCTTGCTCTTGCATTAGAAGTAAAATCTAGTATGCACGATATCAAAGTCACAAATATTGAACTGGACATTCCTCTGATAGCTTTTCTCAAGGCACTTTATCCCACTTACACAAATTATCTTGAGTCATTGCAAGTGAATGGAAACCTCAAAGATATTACCTTTGACTCCCTTGTGAAAAAATTTGCTGAAAGAGAGAAAGCTTTTGGGAAGAATACAACTCCTCAGTCTTCTGAAGAGGTTGTGTGTCTTGCACATAGAGAGAAGAATCTTGCTCAAGATTCTTCCAGAGGAAGAGGTGGTCAAAGAGGAAGAGGAAGAAATTTCAAAGGCATGGGGAGCAGACACTCTCAAGGAGAAAAGTCAAATTTGTATTGCATACACTGCAAAAGAGATGGATCACATGATGCATCCACATGCAAGTTGCCTTGGGACAAAGTTGAGCAGGAAAGAAACCAACCCAAAGGTAAAAATAATGACAAAGAGAAAGGTAAAGCACCTGAATCCGCTCACTATGTTGTGGTACACTGTAATATTGGAGTAAATGAAGACTTATTTAATGCTTCACTTGCTTGTTGGAAAAATGATTGATTGCTTGATTCAGGAGCAACTTGCCACATGAATTTTAGAAGAGATTTTTTTGAATAATTTACTGACAATGTTGATGGAGCTTTATAATTTGTAGACAAATCAAAACTCAAGCCATCGGGGCTTGGCACAATCAAGCTTAAATTACATGTTCTTCCATACTTTCTTATGCATCATGTTTTATATCTCCCACAGTTGAGGAGAAACTTGTTGTCCTTGGTCCACATCCGCCAGCAAGGACACTCCATTCATATGTTTGATGGCAAGCTTGAGGTGAGAAAAGCATCAGACCACTCACTTGTCATGATGGGGATAGAAGAAGAAAGGCTTCTCAAGCTACAGGGTACCTCTACTCATGCACAAAATTTCTCATACAATTCTCATTATGAAGAAGGTACATTTCCAACAAGTTTATTATGGCATGCTAGATTTGGACACTTAAACTATGACAACCTCCGCTTGTTGAAGAAAAATGGTGTTACTAGTTTGCCTGCAATTCCTAGGAAACTTAAGCAATGTAATGCTTGCATTCTATGAAAGCATAGAAAACAGTCTTTTCATGATTCACATTCCAGAGCACATATAAAAATTGAACTGATTCATTCATATTTATGTGGTCCAATGCCTGTTCCTTCTGCAAATGGAAATAAATATATGATGACATTCATTGATGACTACGCCAGAATGTGTTGGGTTTATTTATTGAAGAACAAATCTGATGCTTTTCAAACATTCAAGAACTTTCATACATGGATTGAAAATGATGCACAGTCTCATATTGGATCTATTCGCACTAATAATGGAAAAGATTACACTTCTAATGAATTTGAAAACTATCTTCGCCAACATGGGATCAAACATCAAACAACTGTATCTTATAATCCCCAACAGAACGAAATATCTGAAAGAATGAATAAGAAAATCTTAAATATGGTGCGCTCCATGATGTTTTTCAAAAATGTAAAATTGATGTTTTGGGCTGATGCAGTTCTATGTGTTGTATATGTAAAGAATAGATGTCCATATAATGCTATTAGAAACAAGACTCCTTATGAAATGTGGTATGGACACATTCCTTTGGTAAAGCATCTCAGGGTCTTTGGTTCCACCTATTATGCCTTGATACAAAGATACATAGAAACAAACTTGGTGTAAGAAGTCGTAAGTGTATCTTCTTGGGGTATTCAAACACCTCCAAAGAATACCGTCTCTATGATGAAGTCAATAATAAGTTTGTTGTATCTAGAGATGTAATCTTTCTTGAATCATCCAAAGCTGACAATGATGTTGAGAGGCAACTTGATCGCTTGGATAGATTCGCAAATGAAAAAACATTTCAATAATTTGATAATTAGATTCCACATCTTGAAGGGGGGATTCCTATACTAGATCAACCTATGGAATCTTCTTCTGAAGCACTCTCTCCCCCACATGAAACTCCAACAATGGATGATACTTTGAATGATGTGATTGATAGAATTGGGATACTGAATCTTGATTCAGTCCCAACTTAATCAATGGAGCAACCTCGACCATCTTAGAAAGGTCCCCCAAAGTGGCTAACAAAGACACTTGAAAGTGTTCATCCTGACGAGGTTGGAAAGACAGGAACTAGAAATTCAACTCGGCAAAATGGAGGTTATGTAGATGACTCTGATTCACCTGTTGATATGGATTTTTCTTATGATTTTGAATTGAATTTGTCTACATATTTTGAACCAACTTCCTTCAAAGAAGTTACTTCTCATGATGAATGGAAAGAAGCAATGCAAAAGGAGTATGATGCCTTGATAAAGAATGGCACTTGGAAGCTAGTTGATCCTCCGTTGGGAACCAAACCAATTGGCTACAAGTGGGTCTACAAGAACAAGTATAAAGATGATGGCTCACTTGACAAGCACAAAGCCATGCTTGTGGCAAAAGGTTTTGCACAGAAGGAAGGGGTCGATTATGAGGAGACTTTTTCCCCCACAGCAAAATGGGCTACCATCCGGACACTCTTTGCCATAGCAGCTCAGAATGGTTGGAAATTCCATCAAATGGATGTAAAACCTACTTTCTTGAATGGAGATATAAAAGAGAATGTTTTTATGTCCCAGCTTGGAGGATTTGTTGTGAAAGGACATGAACATAAAGTATGCAAACTTGTGAAATCCTTGTATGGCCTCGAACAAGCACCGCAAGCCTGGTATGAAAAACTAACTCAGCATCTTCTGAAACTCAATTTCAAACATTATGATCTTAATGATGCAACTTTGTTTGTCAAGAAAGTTGGAAAAACAATTGTATATCTTGTGGTATATGTAGATGATCTTTTGATGACAGGGAATAATGAGAACTACATTACATCCATAAAGAAGGAATTGAGGAAAGGTTTTTAAATGACTGATTTGGGCTATGTTCATTACTATCTTGGTATTGAAGTAACTCAACATCCGAAGTCCATATTCCTTTCTCAAAAGAAGTACATTGGAGATATGTTGAATAGTTTTGCCATGGCTGAATTCAATCCTTTGACTATTCTAATGGAACAAAACTTAAAGCTCACATCCATTGAAGGAAAAGAATTTAAGGATGCAACAAAGTATAGACAGCTTGTAGGAAGTCCCAACTACCTAACTACTACCAGACCAGACATTTCATTTTCTATTGGAATCCTCTCCAGCTTTATGCAAAAGCCTTGTGAAGGACATTGGTCTGCTGCAAAAAGAGTTCTAAAGTACTTGAAGGGAACTCAAGACTTTGGAATCAAGTATACATAGGTGGGCGAATTTAGCTTGATTGCATACTCTGGTTAAGACTTCGATGGAAACAAAGAAACTGGTGTATCTACTTCGAGTTATGCTATGAGTCTTGGATCAAGAGTTGTCTCTTGGAGATCATGCAAACAATCAGTTCCAGCAAATTCCACAACAGAGGCAGAATATGTGGTAGTAGCTGAGTCAACAAAAGAAATTATGTGGCTCAGGAAAATTCTGGAAGATTTGTAGGTAAAACAAGTACATTCAACTCCACTCATGATTGAAAATACCTTAGCAATAAAGTTGGCCAAGAACCCAAATTTCCATGATCGAATGAAGCACATCAATACAAAAATCATCTAATTCAACATCATGTTGAGGCTAAAACAATCCATCTTCGCCATTATTCCAATAATGAGCAAATTGCGGACATCTTCACCAAAGCGCTTGGAAGAGAAAAGCTTGAAAGATTCAGAACAATGCTTGGACTCACCAACGCTCCTTAAGATTAAGGGGGGGGAATGTTGACACCTAATCATAGGGATTGGGTGAACAACTGTAAATAGTGTAAATAAATAATAGAGAAAATGGAGAGTCATTGGAAGATGAAACTCAACAGTGACTCCCTCTTGTATATAATAATGAACAACCTAAATGAATAATACAATCTCATTTTTGAGGAGTTACCTCCTAGCTTGACACTCTACAATGAAAGAATTGTTCATTTGAAAGAATTGTTCATTTGGTTATTGATTAGTACATTGGGTTGTAATAGATTGACTAGAGCCTTGGAATTCTGAGCGAAAGTGGCAGATTTGTTATGTTGGGTGGGATTTCCAAAGAAATAGATTCACTAGAGCCCTGGCATTCTGAGCGGCAACGATCGATTTTATATGTTTGGCGTGCATTGTCAAAGAAAGCATGCATCTTATCGTTACTCTACAAATTTTATATTTTTATTGGGTGGGCATTGCCAAAGAAATCACACGTCTCATCATTACTCTACAACTTTTATATTTTTATTGGACTATATTTAATGTTCATTTTATATTTTTCATTATTATTACAAGTGGCCAATAACATTATTTTATTGACTAAGGACTGCAATCTAACAACCTGCATGTTAACCACTTTTCCTCTCATATACTTATGTTCGGATTGTGTGAGACAGAAAACCAGAACTTGAGGCATTAGGTTGGGATGATGAGGACTATATATTGTTAAAGGGTCATCGCCCACCCTAGCATGAACTAGCCATAATTCACCCAATGTGTTTGCTTTTTGTTAATTTTATACAGCGTGTGGATAAACATGATTCCTTTGCAAATGGCTTACTCCTTGATGTTGGTTTATGGTTTTCCCAGAAACTCAAGGTGAGTTCATTGATAATACTATATTAATATTAATTTGAATATTGATCAATAAAGTTTAGAGCAAGGATGGAAAATTTGAGTTTTTGTTATGATTTAGAAATTAAAATGCTATGGAATTTGTCATTTGCAGGATTATTTATTTTATCACAGAATGAAAACAAGTTATCAACTTGAAGTATATTGGTACATCCCTCAATGTAACTTGAAACGATCTTTATGATTGCATATAATGCTCTCTATCACTTAAATGTAGGAACATGATCTTCCCAACCATTTTTTTGCATAGCCAAACCTCCTATTATTTGTTTGTGTTCAATTTCCACAAATTTTGCTATCAAGAGAATCTTACATTTTTCAGATCTAAATTACAAAATAATTTGTTTTCTAAATTAAAGACGCTAATAAGTTGTTACATTCTCCGATATGGACATATGTTTTTGTAGGCCCAACTTACATGATCTATGTTATTCTGACCAATGCATCAGACAACATCTACAACTATCTTCTCTTGCACAAAGTGTTGTTATTGCAACACCTGGGTCTTTAAGGAATGGATTCATGATTTGGTCTATCTAGTTACTGTTGAAGACTCAACTTATTTAATTACAGACTATGGTTTTTGTTTAATCTCCAAAAGAATATACTAGGAAAAATTCGGCATATTATTCAAATACCTTCATATGGATTTTGTTTGAGTTTTCAAAGAAGGTCAACTCAGGTAGTTGTTTTTTGTAGTGTGTATCACAAAGACTCAAAACTAAGTGAAGACCAGTGATCGCATGTGAGCTAGGTTGCTTACTTCTAGAAACTAGCCAAGCTTCCTAAGGTGTGAAGTGATAATGGAGGCTAAGAGAAAAAAGAAATCGACTAAACTTTTGAAAGAATCGCATGTCTAGGTAGAGAAAATTGGTTCCTTGGGAAAGGAAATGATATGATTTTGTTGAGAAGAAAGTGGACTCTTTTCACCAAGAGAATGGTTTGAATGGGTAGAATGTGTAGCCATCTGTGTAGAAAGAATGCTACAATATTTAGTTCGCTATTATCACAAGAAAAAAAGTTAGAGAAAAAAAACATAAAAAAAAACTAATATTGTCATGTGGTTAAACTGGAAACTAACACCACACTGTGGCTAACATGGAAATCAACACCACACTGCCTGGAAAGAGGGTGAGATATACGCAATTAGGCCTTAAAAACACTCAAATGTCAAATTTATTTAACAGTAATGTTGCTTTGAACCCTCAAAATTGAGAAAATAAGGGAACTAAGGGAACTTCGCTTTACTGCTCTTTAGTATTGTTTTCAAGATGACGAGACAGATGATACCAACAACTTATAATTTACCCAAAAAAAACATATTTACAGAAAAGAAAAAAAGAAAAAGAAAAAAGAAAAATCCTTATAATGAAAAAATTAATTAATTAAAATCACTTATTATTATAAAAGCTAAGGTTTCCTACAACATTGCTTCTACATCTATCATTGTTGGTTATGGGTTCTCTTATAATTGGATCTGGATCATCATCTCGATCTAAAAATATAGGATATTAACCTTCTCCTCAGAATATCATACTTATACCGATAAAAATACTTGTTTTGTTATCTACATGCTCCTATCTTTTCCCTTGCTTGTAGGTCAATTTCATTTTGGGGACAAGGTAGTAGCTATCGAAATTACTATGGATTTGGTAAAAACAATTCAACTGACAAGCAACCCAATAGATGGAATGATGGAACTAACCAACTAACTTTCCACTCACTCTCCAATTTCCATCGTCCAACAACGAAGCTAGACTCCCTCTCCATTCACTGAATTTGCATCTGGAACATGAATAAGCTCCCTAACTAGAGGTTATGAAATTAGCTCTACAACGTATATAATGCAATTGTCCTTCACTCGTACATTTTCCTTTCTTTCCTTTGGCTTTCACTCTTCTTTCTTGGGTCTTGCTGTAGTGACTCAATACAAGAAGGCAGTTCTAATGATCCAACAGTTGTCCATCCAACAATAGGAAATCATGTAGGCATCTAATATCGTCTAATGCCTACCCTCTCTGTATCTTCTAGAAATACGGTAGTTTTGACGACATCAAACAATAGGTTGAATAGCCGATGCACATCGGTACAATATTGCACAGAGAGTTGAAAACATGAATTACCACAAAGTTGTTCATATCAAGCCACTTCTCATGTTTGCAATGAGACAATTTAATGGAACAGTTGATCGTATCACAACCTATATAAAAAAATTATGGCATTTTTTCTGGCATTAACTCAAGTGTTGTGACTAATGGAGCACTCAAATGTGGTGACTAGAGGATCGACACTCGTTAAACATTGGAACTTATGAAGGTTTAGACACATAAAATGCATGCAAACTCGATTTGACAAGTCTTTTCCTTTTATTTGAAATTTACTTTATTTATTATTTATTTATTTTATTTTTTATTAAATTTTTAAATTTTTATTATATGTATCGGCATAAAGTAAAAAAAAAACAATATAAGGTTGATACACACCATACATGTAGCCCAAGTGTGCACTCCATACAACCATGTTGTTCAAGACGTATCTGTGCCCGTGAGTTTTGGCTATGGTTTCTATAATTCTTTACATTCATTCCCTTGAACATCATTAGCAAGTAGCAACTATTGGAAATATTGAGAGGGGGTGAATCAGTATTTATTTTCAACTGTTACTTTTACCAATTAGATCACTCATGTTTAGAACACAAAATGAACAATAAGAATAAATGCTTTTATTAATTTCTTCAATAAATCAAGTACAATATATGTAGGGCTCCAACCCTAGGTGAAGACACTGATCTTCAATCTCCTAGGCTCCAACCTATATTTCCCAAGCACCAACTAGGACTTCCAAGGCTCCAACCTTGTTAATTTTTAGGCACCAACCTCAAGGACTCCAACCCTATATCTGGTTCAGGCTCCTATCTGGTTTCTTGAGGACTTCGATCCTCTAGGGCTCTAACCCTATCTTATCCAAGGCACCAACCTTGATTTTAGGAGCACCAACTCCAAGGACACCAATCCTATATTTTCCAAGCACCAACTTGGACATTCCAAGGCACCAACCTTGTAAATTTTGAGGCACCAACCCCAAGGGCTCCAACCCTATAGCTTCACTTTGTCAAGGTATGTTTGGTTATACTTCACAGCTCCAATTGTTTTCTTCAACAAGCCCTATCAATCTTCAACTACTCCTTCACTTAGTCTCTATGTCACGTCATCAATGAAAACCTTGTTCTTCACATGAAGGTGTCACCACTGCTCTTCATGTTACCCAAACAAAACTTCTTCAAGGTCACCTCATAATGGCTTCAATGCATCATGGTCTTCAATGATATCCACAAATCTTCAATATGCTTCTTCACAAAGTTCTCCAACTCTGCCCTATTCTATTCTCAAGAGAAGACTTCAACAAGCTTTATTTTTCCAATACCAATAAATCAACACTTCGACCACAACAACTGTTGGGGGGAAAAGTATCTAATGCAGAATGCCTCTATCCCACTCTGAAGGTGATAGTACTTCAGCAACAACTGAATGCAAAGCTATTCAAAGTTTCTTCTTTATGAGATGAGAGAGGGAAGAAAAGGATGATCTACTAACCGTTATCTTGCGCTAATAGTCGATCCAGTCTTCACTCCTTGCTGCTTGCTCCTAGCTCCTTGCCCTTTCATCGGCCCAGCTGCACACAGATCCTGTAAAAGCACAAGAAGAGGAAACTACAAGAAGCATACATCCATAATCGATTATAGGATTAGCATAAATCAAATATACAAGCATCTATTCATCATAAAGACACATGCATATAGAAGAACTTCAAATACTTTATTGATAATAGAAGTAAAGTTCTGAGAGAGTTACAACCACAATGGGCCCAATCCAGCAACACCTCCCAGCTGAAAGAAATCTCCTCTTCACCTCCTTCAAGAAAAACACCCAATAGCTCTATACACAAACCAACAGCACTTCCTTACTTGCACAAAATTCCAGCCCCCCTAGACCTCATGAGAGAGCTCTATATATAGGAGATTTGGAGAAAGGATGAGTCAGCTTGAGGCTGGCATAAAGCTGACTAGTGTCCTCTCCCACTTTAGTTAATCTTCAGTTCTTGAGTCCACTTGGAGAATCTTGCTTCCACTTGGAGATCAAGACCCTCTTACTCATCATAGGGCGAATTCCTTGAACCAAGTGTCAGTTTGGAAGCTTCCTGGGCAGTTGACACCTTGCAGAATGACTGTGCCACTTGGCCAATCTCGCCCAGCGCAGGTAGCCTTCATTGATTTTGACCTTCAGCGCAGGTACAAGGAGGAGCAGTTGACATTCAGCGCAGATGCTCAGTGGAGCAGCTGACATGATCCAGAAATAGCCTGTTTTTGAGTGTTTTCAGGTGGAGAACTGATTTTCAGTGCTGTGGTTTGCAGACCTTGTTCCTCTAAGGGTAAGAACAACATGTTTAGGGACTTTGGATCCCTCAGATTATCGACATTTCATGCTCCATGCTGTTAGGCACAAAAATGTCTATAACAGTTGCCCCCTAAAGTATGAGTTCGTTTACCGGGTGAAATGCTTTATTAGGAGGATCCGAAGTTCATTCAATCGCTGAGAGGTGCCCTGCAATAAAATACAATACAATACATTATTTTTCATTCTGCTTTCATGATCTAGCTGAGGCGGGCATTCCCATGCTCAGCTTTATAAATCCATTTTGGTACACATAACAGACGACCGTCTGATGATAGACTGATAATTCTCTGCTGAAATTATCATCCTTTGAGTAGGATGATCATCTGCTGCAATAGTGTACATATCCAATGTCTTTATATTTCCTAAATATATATCGCAGCCCGGATGGATGAAACTAGATCTGGGGTCTTCAATCTCGTTCGATCTTCACTCTAAGTGTAAGTCGATCCATGTGAGAATTGCGCTGAAGTCGAACATGGAAAGACATCGCTTGATTACCGGTCAATAATGTAAACCGTTAACAAGCGCGAGAGGAATCACCAATAATGACAATGACCCTCAAGGTACTACAGTACAATTCACGTGGTGTGAATAAAGGACTTGGCGTCGAACACCACACAAAATCTTCTGGTCGAAGGTCATTGATGTATACCTGTCGCCGGAAGTGAGAAACTTGCCATTGAGGCATGCAAGCTTCAAAGTACTCGGGGGTGTTCCTAGATCAACTTCTTGGATAATGAGCTGAAGTCGACAAGAAGCGATCCGTCAAAGGAGGGCCTTAATGAATCCCACATCAGTGACACGGAACGGAGCTAATGACTTTAGTGGAGGTGAAAACAATCTGTGAAATATGATTCAGGGTGGCGATCATGGGTGGATGAAGGATAATGTATGGCAGTGGATGGGACACGGTTGACTCTTTCTGAACACATCTCTTGAACATATAACGACACTGATGTGATGGATCGGTAGCATTACCCCAAATACGGATGGTTTGGCGAAGACCATGGTGATGAGACCGGTGAATGAAACAACCCAACCCGATGTGATATGGAGGACAAAGTGTCATGTTCAAGAGCGACTTGCTACCATCAAAGCTTTGAGGTTCTCCCAATTTTTCCCCAGTCATTTCTGACCAGTACCTCTTTATTTTTGTCAAGCTTGAGGAGGATAACATATGCTTGTTCTATAACCTGCCCTACGGGCAAGCCCATCGCTATGTTTTAACGAGCCTAGCGATAGGGAAACTCGTTCTCGTCTAAAGACAAGTTTGTCGCTATTTAATCATTTTAACGAGTCTAGCGACAAAGACAACTCGGTCCTTTTCATTTTTAGAGAGTCTGAAAAGGTGTAGAAAGTTAACTCCAAAATTCCTTTTTCGTCATCTAATCCCTTAAGTCCGAAAAAGTATAAAACAATACAGAAGGGATGAGTTTTCGATTACTTTAACGAGCCGAATAAAACAAGCACTCGACCTTTTTGTGTAATAATCCCTCAGGTCCAAAAATATTAAAATCTAGAGGAGGGATAGCTCTTCCGGTCACTTTAACGAGCTGGAAGGCCAAAACTCGGCAAACTTTTCATATTTTACGAGTCAGGAGAAAAGAGCTCAAAGAAGACTCGTCTTTTGAGGAACGAGTGATGAACAGGGATAGCAGCTGATTCCAGGTACAGGTTGGAATTTTCCAATCACGGCAGTGTCACAAGGATGGCTAGGTAAAATCACTCTTCGCAGCTGTTCCTCAAAATGGGTAAACAATCATATGGAGGTGAACGATCGGCCAAATGAAAGTGGAGGTGGCAGGTGCAAAACACGACCAAGGCTTTTATGGTTGATCAGGTTACATACTTGATGGTTATTTACCGGGATGGGTTCATTTTTTAACGAGCTTGAATGCGCCAAAACACTGCTCAATCTTATGTTTATTTTTTAACGAGCATGAACTATGTGCTAAAACTGCTCGGTGATAAGTTCGCATGCCCCCAGCATAATAACGCAAATCGAGGTGCATGCCCCCCAAGCTTCATTGCATTCAACTCGGTGGTTGGAATGAAGGTTTACCTTTGAGAAAGGGGATTTGTTTCATTTTTTAAAGAGGTTGACACAAGATAAGAACCGTCCTCTGACTCCTTGTTTCATTTTTTAACGAGGTTGACACGAGATAAGAACCGTCCTCGGAGCCCACTGTATTTACAGTATTTCCATTAGGGCGATGATCCATGCTGACAAAACGTTTAGGAATCTTCCGAATCCATTAGATATAGAAGATTTCATATTGTAGGTTTCCACTGTGGCCACTTTTGCCAGATTTCTTATAGGCGGTAGGGCAAAAGTACCCATTAAGGCAGGGTCTTTTAGGAGACCTACTCCAATATTTTGAAGCGAATGATCACTTCCATGGATCATTGGAATGCTTCCCGTAACTTGTGAACTGTCGGGGAGGAAATTTTGTTGGTCGATGACTGTAATCCCTCCTTGAAAGGGAAATGCAATCTTCCTGAAGTAGGTCGACACGACTGCGGCCATGGCATATTGTTGTGGGGGGAAGTATCCAACTCGGAATGACCCTAACCCACTCTAAGGGTGACAGTTCCTTAGCAACAGCTGAAAGCAAGGCTATCTAAAGTTTCTTCTTTATGACATGCAAGAGATAGAAGGAAGAGATCCACTTACCGATGTCTTGCGCAAATGGTCGATCCAATCTCCTTTGTTTGCCGCTTGCTTTCAGATCCAAGTCTTTTCACAGGCCCAGCTACACGAGATCCTGCAAATAAGACAAGAAAATGAAACTACAAGAGGCATGCATTCATAATCGATTCAAGGATTAGCATAAATCAAAGACGCAAGTAAGACAATACACCATTGAAACACATGCGAATAGAAGAACCTCAAATGATTTATTAATATATGGAAGTAAGGTTCAGGCGGTGATACAACCATGAGAGGTCCAATCCAGCATCACCTTCCCGACGGAGAGAAATATCTTCTTCACCTCCCTCAAGCAATCACCCAATACTCACAACTGTAAACCAACAGCAATTCTTTGCACAAAATTCCAGCCTCTAGATCCCATGGGATGAGATCCTTATATAGAGTTTTGGAGTGAAGATAAGTCAGCTTGATGTGTGACTTGTTGTCCTCTTCAACTCCAGTTGTTCTTCAGCTCTTCACTCGGAGTTTCTACCTTCCACTTGGAGTTTTTAGAAGCTCTTAACTCATCATTAGGTGAATCTTTTGATCAAATGTCTTTTTGGAAGCTTCCTGGGCACTGGCACATTGAGAAAAAGATTCCTCCACATGTCAAAGTACGCCCAGCGCAGGTAGCCTTTGTTGCACTTGCTATGCAGCGCAGGTACACCATAGAGCTTTTGACATTCAGCGCAGATGCTTAGTGGAGCAGCTGCTTTGATCCAAAACTGACCTGTTTTTGAGTGTTTTTCAGTGGAGAACTGATTTGCAGTGCTGTGGTTTGCTGACCTTGTTCCTCTAAGGGTAATAACAACATGTTTAGGGACTTTGGATCCCTTAGATTATTGACATTTCATGCTCTATGCTGTAAGGCACAAAAATGTCTATAACAGTTGCCCCCTAAAGTATGAGGTCGTTTATCGGGTGAAATGCTTTATTAGGAGGATCCGAAGTTCATTCAATCGTCGGGAGGTGACCTGTAACAAAATACAATACAATACATTATCTTTTCACACTTTCTTTTCATGATCTAGCTGATGCGGGCATTTCCCATGCTCAGCTTTATAAATACATTTGCTGTACATAAACAGACAATCGTCTGATAATAGACTGATAATTCTCTGCTTTCAATTATCATCCTTTCAGTAGGATGATCATCTGCTGCACATGTCTATGTTTTTATCTCCTGAATATATATCGCAGCCCGGATGGATGAAACTAGATCCGGGGTCTTCAAACTTGTCCAATCTTCACTCTAGTACAAGTCGATCCATGTGAGAATTTCTTGAAGTCGAACATGGAAAGACATCGCTTGATTACCAGTCAATAATGTAAACTGTTAACAAGCGCGAGAGGAATCACCGATAATGATGATGACCCTCAAGGTACTGCAGCACAATTCACGTGGTGTGAATATAGGATCTGACGTCGAACACCACGCAAAGTCTCCTGGTCGAAGGTCATTAATGTATACCTATCGCCGGGAGTGAGAAACTTGCCATTGAGGCATGCAAGCTTCAAAGTACTGAGGGGGTGTTCCTAGATCAACTTCTTGGATAATGAGCTGATGTCGACAAGAAGTGATCCGTCAAAGGAGGGCCTTAATGAATCCCACATCAGTGACACGGAACGGAGCTAGTGATGATGGTGAAAACGATCTGTGAAATATGATTCAGGGTGGCGGTCATGGAAGGATGAAAGATGATGTACGGTAGTGGATGGGACCCGGTTGACACTTTCTGAATGACATCTCTTGAACATATAACGACACTGATGTGATGGATCGGTAGCATTACCCCATGTATGGATGGTATGGCGAGACCATGGTGAAGGGACCGGTGAATGATAATAACCCAACCCGATATTTACGGAGGCAAAAGTGTCATGTTCAAGAGCGACTTGCTACCATTAAGCTTTGAGGTTCTTCCCAATTTTTCCCCAGTCATTTTGACCAGTACCTCTTTATTTTTGTCAAGCTTGAGGAGGATAACATATGCTTGTTCTATAACCTGCCCTTCGGGCAAGCCCATCGCTATGTTTTAACGAGCCTAGCGATAGGGAAACTCGTTCTCATCTAAAGACAAGTTTGTCGCTATCTAATATTTTTAACGAGCCCAGCGACAAAGACAACTCGGTCCTTTTCATTTTTAGAGAGTCTGAAAAGGGTACATAAAGTGGACTCCAGGGGTCCTTTTTCGTCATTTAATCCCTTAAGTCCGAAAAAGTATAAAACAATACAGAAGGGATGAATGTTCGATATCTTTATCGAGCCGAACTAGACAAGCGCTCGATCTTTTTGTGCAATAATCCCTCAGGTCCAAAAAGATTAAAATCTAGAGGAGGGATAGCTCTTTCGGTCCTTTTAACGAGCTGGAAGGCCAAAACTCGGCAAACTTTTCATATTTTACGAGTCAGTGAAAAGAGCTCAAAGAAGACTCGTCTTTTGAGGAACGAGTGATAAACAGGGATAGCAGCAGATTCCAAGTACAGGTTGGAATTTTCCAATCACGGCAGTATTACAAGGATGGCTAGGTGGGATCACTCTTCGCAGCTGTTCCTCAAAATAGGTAAACAATCAAGTGGATGTGAATGATCGGCCAAATGAAAAGTGGAGGTGACGGTACACAAACACGACCAAGGCTTTTATGGCTGATGAATTTACGGTCTCAAATGGTTATTTACCGGTTCATTTTTTCTGAATGAGCTTGAACTCTGGGGAAAGCCTGCTCACAAGCTTATGTTTATTTTTTAACGAGCATGAATTTCCGCATTAAAACTGCTCGGATCTTGTGTTTATTTTTTAACGAGCATGAACTTTGCCAAAACTGCTCGTTTGATAAGGTCAAATTCATATTTTACCATGACTAGTTTTTTCTTTTCCAGAGATAGTACTGTTTTCATCAATTGCTGCAACAAACTTGTTAGAAATGGATAACATGAAGTAAAAAATACTAATATTTCACTTTGAACTACGTAAAAGAAATTAAAAGATGTTTTTACCTCTCATTTTACCATTTCATGTGCATTTGGTTTGTTGGAGCTTTGGAGGTGCCTCTTCCTCTCGATTTTTCACCAGCTGATTTCGGGAGATTTTCTGGACGATTTTCAGCGCCGTTTCCACCAGGTAGGAGCTAAACCCTAGCTCTATCTTTTCATGGTCTTATTTCTCAGTTTTATGCTTGTTTTCCTGCCCCCATGAGCCCCTAGGGTTTCTCTAGGGCGCCCTGCCATCAGCGCAGGTGCCCTATATCGAAACCTGCGTTGGGGGTTGTCATTTTCAAAGGCAGTTTGTCTCCCAACGCAGGTGAGGCCCTTCCCTACCTGCGTTGGGCGTAGAAAACATCTTGGTTGCACAATTTTTCATGAGATTTTTGCCATTTTCTTTACTCAGTCAGGGATCTTACTCCTCCTCTTGTTGGTTTTGCAGAGTTTATTGGAGCAGAATGACTCTTACGTGGCGAGAACGAGAGCATGAAGAGGAGGACATGATTTCCCTCCATGATCCTGTTACCGTGAGCGCGTTGCGGAACTGTGGCTTGCTAAAATTCTTCCGCATATCTAGCATGAGGGCACAGATACGTTTACTGCAGTACCTGCTTGATGCTTGGGATCCTGTTAACCAAGTGTTCCAGATTAGGGGCAAGTCCATCCCTTTGACCATAGTGGATATTTACTTCTTGACTGGGTTGTCAAGGCGGGGTGCCCCCATTTCCTTGTCCGGTTCGGCCCAAGGGAGTGATTCCGTGAAAGATTATATCCGTCAGTATTGCAGGGAGGGATCCCAGCCGAGCAGAGACGGCAAGATTTCTATCTGTGATGTTACTGACAGGTCTCTCAGGTCTATTCTGTACACGATTTGTAGGATGGCCGGTAGTGCATCCCCTCATGTTGCCAACAGGTCATATGTGCAGCACGCCCTGGAGTGTCTTCAGCCGAAAGTTTTTAACTGGTGTGATGCAGTACTAGTTCAGATGAAAAACCAATTGACCAAAGTAAAGGACAGGAGACTGAAGAATTTTGGCTTTGGTTCAGTTTTGACTGCCTTCGCTTTGGAGAAGATACCCTTGATGCAACCTCAGTACATTGTCCTCGACTTGCCATCTCCTACTGAGCCACACATGCAGAGGTGGGTTGACCATATGGCTAGACATGCAGGCCAATCTCGGATTACTTTTACTGATGCCTTCTTTAGGTGGTTCGAGCAACAGGATATGGCTTTTTCCGAGTATCCATATATTGACATGGATTTCCGGGGTGATCCGGATTCGGTACTACTGGATGGCGAGCAGTGGGGTGATCTTGGTAAATATTTTGACTTTATCACTGTTTACTGTTTTTTATTTATAATGTCCTTATGCTTTACTCTATCAAGACTCTAATCAAACTCATGTGTGCATGCAGATGTTGGTCCCGTCCGTCCAGCAGTTCGTCCGAGAGCTCCGGCTGCTGCCCCAGCAGGGGAGGCTCCAGGGAGAGCTATTCTCCATGACCTTGACTTGGCCGAGACTCTTGCAGCTGTGCAGGAACAGGTCGAGGGTCTTACCCTTGGGATTCCGGATGTACGGATCGACGAGTTGCCTCTACGATTGCAGCGACATACTGCTGGTGTTCCTAGACGATGGTCTCGTCTTCTGCGCATGATCGCACAGGCCGTGGCATGTTATCATGAGCATCACTAGGCTAGGGTGCCCCCCAGCCATTTTTGAGTTTTGGGGTCGTATGACCGATTTTGTCTTGGTTACAGAACATTATATGTAGACCGTAAACAGTTATATATATTTTTGATTTTCGGGGTTTATTCCAGTTTTTATGTGATCCATGTATGAAACATCGATGATGCTTCTCTTTTTATTAATTTTGCAAATGTCTATCTAACACATAGTTTGCTAATGAGTCGGTTAATGTGTTTAAGTTTCTGGAAATGTGTTGATATTGGATAAAATCAAACTGTCTTTCCAAGATTTTAACTCTTAGGAACTTGCGATAAATAGCTGGATTTCGGACAGAGTAGGTACCATTGAGCTGTAGTACCACGAGCTGTGAGTCTAGCCTGACGACTAATCGGCGTATGCCACGTGTGATGGCATCAAAGAGGAGCTCTATCAACGCGCTATACTCAGCGATATTATTTGTTGATTGACCAATACATACCCCCCTGAAACTCATTAACTCGCCGCTTGGGTTAAAAATGGCCCATGCTGCTGAGGATAGGTTCCTCGAACTACGACTCACTCCGTCAGCATATCCAACCCATGGTTCCAATGGATTTGACATCTGCAATAAGTGTAAAAAGCGGATTACTTAAACCGGAACAAACGCTTTAGCGAAAACAAAAATGTAACAAAAGCATACAGGTTACTATTAGGCATAGTAACGCTTAAGGTACAACCCGTTGCGGGGTTGCGCCAGTGGAAGTCCGTCATAATCTACCAACTCGTAGGCACCTTTTGCTAACACCCTTTTAACAATATAAGGGCCCATCCATAAGGACTTGAATTTCCCAGCTCCCAATTTATCGGATTCTTGGTCATAAAGCAAGACCAAATCACCTTCCGAGAAGACACGGGGTTTGACATTTTTGTCGAATTGCGCTTTGAATCGTTTCTTGTGGGCTTCGTTGGCCAAGGCGGCATCACGACGGGTTTCATCCAACTGGATTAATTCCAAGAAACGAGCTTCTTCTTCCGAGGTTCCGGGGAGGAGATCAATTGCGAGTTTAAGGGACGAAATTTCACACTGGATTGGTAGGATCGCCTCTAGGCCATACACCAGTTGAAACGGTGTGAACCCAGTGGCATTCCTTACCGATGTTCGGTAGGCCCACAAAGCCGAGTACAGGATCAAATGCCATCTTCTTTTGTGAACCCCAACCATCCTTTGCAGCATGCGCTTCAGGACCTTGTTGATCGCTTCAACTTGTCCGTTAGCTTGCGGATAGTACGGGTAGAGCTGTCGTGAGACAATCCTAGTTTGGCAGTTAATTCAACCATCATGTGATTGCGAAAATGCGATCCATGATCTGTTACTATGGCCTGTGGCACGCCGAATCTGGCGACTACATGATTAAAAAAGAATAGGGTTGTTGTTTCACCAGTGTTATCCAATGTAGGCATCGCCTCGGCCCATTTGGTAAAATAGTCAACTGCGACTATAATATACCCATGCCCCCCGGTCGAGGTGGGGTTACATTGCATGAAATCGATGCCCCACTTGGCGAAAGGCCCCACAGCTATTATTGGCTGTAAAGGAGCGGGGGCTCTTCTGGTTTTGCTATCAAAAATCTGACATGCATGGCAACTTCTAACTGCAGTTATGCAATCTTTGAACATGGTTGGCCAGAAGTATCCTGCTCGTAATATTCTTTGTGCTGTAGCATATCCAGATTGATGCCCCCCACAGGTGCCTGAATGACATTCATTCAGGGCTTTTTCAGCCTCCTCATGGGTTAGACACCTTCTCAGGACCGTATCGACACCATGACGGTAAAGCATATCACCGACGATCATGTAGTCTTTTGCTTGGTATCGAATGCGTTTTTGTTCTGAGTGAGAGGTGTCTGGCCAAAAATTTTGGGTTTGGAGATAAACTATTATATCTCCATACCACTCATCACTTGCTGATATCAGAAACAAACTTTCGTCCACGATCGATTCTTTGGACGTTTCATCGTTGGATGATGATGGGAGATCGCATAATAATTCTGCGAAAACTAAAGCTTTCTTTGATTTGGATTTCACAAATTCCAGATCAAACTCTTGAAGGATAGCTATCCACTTTGAATATTTTCCCCCAAGCAACTGTCGCGACAGTATATAAGTCATGGGGTTGCAATCTGACAATACGGTGGTCTTCCTAAAGAGGACATAGTGCCGAAATCTTTGTATCGCTTGAACAGCCACCAATGCTAGCTTTTCAACATGAGAATATTTACTTTCCGTATCATTTAAGTTTTTACTTAAATAATATATAGGGTGTTCAATTCCGTCGACTTCTTGAACTAAAACCATCGCAATGGTCGTATCTGCTGCAGCCAGATACAGGTTAAAATCCCTTAGATAGTCTGGGGCGTACATTAATGATGCTTTGACTAGCGCTTCTTTCAAAGCATCAAAGGAAGCTTGTGCAACCTGGTCCCAGACGAAAGGTACATCCTTTTTTAGGAGACGGGTATAACCTTTAGCAAGTTCTGCGTAATTTGGAATGAACCTCCTCAGAAAGTTTGCTTTCCCTTGGAGTTTCTGAATCTGAAGCAAGTTCGAAGGTGGAGGCAAATTAATGATTGCCTGCACCTTGCAAGGGTCGAGACGAATCCCATCCTTGGAGACTATAAAGCCAAGTAAACGACCAGAACCGACACAAAACACACATTTGTGCGGATTGAGTCTTATCTTGTAGTGTCGGCAACGTAGAAATATCGCTCTTAAATGATGCGGATGATCAGTCCGCTTTTGCGAATGAGCCGGAAGATCGTCGAGATAAGGTTGAACGATGTTCTTGATGTCGTGGAAAGCATAATTCATTGCTCTCTGAAACGTCGCCCCTGCGTTCTTTAAACCAAAGGGTAATTTTCGATAAGCGAATGTGCCCCACGGACAAATAAATGCAGTCTTTGACTGGTCCTGTGGGCGGATATTAATTTGATTATACCCGGAAAATCCGTCCATAAACGAAAAGATTTCACATTCATCAATTATCTGGTCGATGAAGGGTGTAGGGTAGTTTTCCTTTGGACAGGCTTGATTTACATCCCTATAATCGACGCACACTCGTATTGTTCCTTGTTTTTTCATAACAGGGACAATATTCGATACCCAATCGGTTAGAGGAACCGGGTAGATGAAACCAGCATGGAGAAGCTTCTCAACTTCCGCTTTAATGGCAGCGGCTTTCTTGGGGTGTACCTGCCGAAGCCGTTGTCTTACTGGTTTGACATCAGGATACATCTTAATTTCATGTTCAACGATACTCGAGTCAATGCCTGGCATTTCATCATATGACCAAGCAAAGACATCTCTAAATTCGCGGAAAAGAGCTTTATATATTTCTTGTTCTGAAGGGGAACAACCTTTGCCGACATAAATATTCTCTACAATGTCTGTTTTGGTCGAGATATTTATGGCTATAGTCTCTTCTATATTGGATAGGTTTCTCTCGGAATCCACCGTATTTACAGTATTTGTTAGGAATTCAAATACTGGAAGGGAACGATGGTGGTTATCATCCCATGGTGCCCCTTCAATCATTATTGATTGCAGGATTCCTTCGTCACTTGCATGCACTCGTGACCAAGGATCCAAAGGGGTTCCACATTCTCCTGACCTATCTACCCAAATGCTTGACGAGCATTGATTTGGGCTCGCCTCCCATGCCTGAAACATTGATTGCTACAATATTTCGATTGGGCTCGGGTGCAAAACCTTTGCCCGATCCATGATGACTTTACCTTTTGCGACCTTCGTGGAAGATATCATGTTGCAGGTGGCCACCAATGGTACACTTCCTATGTACATATGATTTGGCAGCGAGAAAGTCCCCATCATTGTGGGGTCTTTCAACAGGCCTACTCCTATATCTTTAATTGAATGGTCGCTTTCATGGATCATGGGAATGCTTCCCGTAACTTGTGAACCATTAAGGAGGAAGTTCTGTTGGTCGACGACCGTAATCCCTCCTTCAAATGGGAATGCGATCTTCCTAAAATAAGTCGACACGACAGCAGCCATGGCATAAATCCATGGTCTTCCCAGTAGGATGTTGTAATCCAGATTTCCATCTATGACCTCAACATCAATCTCTACTGTTTTTCCGCCTAGTTCAACTTTTAAGTTACTTAGGATACCGTAAGGGGTATATGTCCTACCGTCGAAAGCCTTTAGTGTTGTCGAAGATCTCGACAAGGTTGGTGACCCTAGCGTTTTCCAGCAGCTCATTGACATAATACATGTCGATGCCCCCTCGTCAATAATTGTTCTGTGAACAGTTTTTTTGAGGGCCTTTACTTAAATAAGGAAGGCTAGTTGAGCTGGTAACTGAGGGTCATACCCTTTGTGATCAAAGGACACAAGATTGGAATCCTTAGGATCAACCCCCCCTATTGCCGATAACAATGCCTGCCTTTGGGATGGACAATTTTGTAGTACTTCTAGAGTCGACATAGCGGATGGCGATTGAGCCAAATATTCTACTATGTTATAATGCTACGCCGCTCTGGCACGAGGATTAAACGTCGACTTGTGTACTACACCCTTAGGTGGTTTTATTGTTAATTCTGGCATTATGGGTGGGACAACTTCTGTCGAAGTTGTTGTCGAACTACTAGGTTGATCTTTACCTTTTTCGTTTGACAGTTGCGGATTCCCATAATCTTTGTTCCTTGTCGAAATCAAAGCATCATTTTGCTGCTTAGAGATCGACAACATCAGCACTTGCGACGGGGAAGCATTTCCACTATCAACCATATTTTGACCTGGATTGGGAAATGGATCAGTCAACATAGCTGGGTTCTTTGGACTTTTAAAGAATCTCTTGAGCTCAGCTTTGTATGGACAATCTGATGTCTTGTGATATTCGTCACATATCATACAGGGCCATTTCTTTTTCCCTTTCTCAGGAGAGTTCGAAGAAGTTCTTTCAGGTGACAGATCATCCTGTTGCTTCTTCTTCCCTTTGTTTTGCTTCTTCTTGCTTCCTGGTTGATTGGTTTCTTTGCCTTTATCTGCTGATATGGCATTTACTTCCGAAGCAAGAATCTCTTCATGGGCGTTTCGATCTGAAGTCTTACGGGCTTTCTGAGGTGAAGCCTTTTTCGACTTCGTGCTTGCAGTGCCAATCACGCCATCTCCGGCATGAGAGTCAATATTCGATTTAGGAGGGGGAGGAATTGAAAATTCAGGTATGGGGGCATCAGGTATTTTGTCATAGAGCGTGCCAGACTGAGTATATACCAAGTCTAAATATTGAGCACGAGCAATGACTTGCTCCTCTGTTACGACTCCCCCTTTGGCCACATCTTCCGTTATAGCTGGAAGTAATGACTTTATAAACCATTCGGCTAATAGCTGATCAGGAACGTATGTTTTCACCATCCTACGACGGCGACGCCACTCATGTATATGATCTGATATGTGAGTAGCTGTCGTTTGTTTGAAGTTGGTCAGTATTTCGGTTCCTGTTTCATACCTAATTGGTAATTGAAAATGGGTTAAGAAAGTCGTGGCTAAGGAGCTGAAATTGTCGAAAGAGGCTCTTGGCAATTCTATATACCATTTGGCCGCCGGACCTGTCAATGTCCTCTGGAAGAGGCGAAGTCTTATCGAATCATCGTTCAGAGTGTTCGATGAACACCATAGATGAAAGGTCATGACGTGATTCGATGGGTCTTCGCCCGGATTTCCATTGAATTTAGGAATGTCGGAGGGAAGCTTGTGAGGAATCGCTGGCCACCAAGGGGCATAAGCAATCGGATCGTTCGTCAACCGATGTAAATCGGGTAACTCTAGAGTTGCCACGAATGGCAGCTGTTGACTCAGATTAGGCGAAGCGTACCCAGGATACGAAGGGATCGCCTGAGCAGTTGGTCGTTGCATACCGGCATAATGTATTTGATGCTGGTATGATTGACACGGTTGGTGGACTACCCCACTGTAAAGTGGTTGGTTTTGACCGTATTGTAGGTACGGTTGTCCATTGTTCGCAAAAATCTGCTGCTCGGTACCTTGGTACACTTGCTGGAACTGCGGTTGTTGATACTGCACCAACCATGGTTGTGATACCATTGGTTGTTGTGCGATGCTTACCACTGGGCCAAGATGAGGGGTAAGGGTACCCGTTTGTGCTTGTGTCGCCCCGCCAGTCGGCGATTGCGGTTGGGTTGCAGGGTCAAAGGGTTGTTGCATTACAACCTGAGAAAACTGAGGTTGACATACAACAGGCACCGTTTGAACTTGCGACACGGTTACAATCGCTGGTGTCGTCGGGATGTTCGTCACAGGCATTTGTTGTTGCATAGAATACACAACTCTTGGTTGCTGGGGTAGCATAGGTATCCAACCACTTGTAGTTATTCCAGTATAACCTGAATATGGTTGTGAACTCCTGTATGGGTAACCTCCCGGAGGGGGTAACGAAAAAGCATATTGCCCCCCATATGGCGGTGGTCCGGAACCGAGGGGATTTATTACACCTCGAGGACCGGATTGCCCAAACTGATTTTCGAAAGGATCAATTTGTTGAGTTCCAACATAGGAGTTACCAGGTATTATCCCGGGAGAACAAACAGGAACAGACCATACTGTCGTCATGGCCCCCGAAGGGACCCCCTCCAGTTGTTGAGAGTTAGGGACAGATGGTATCCCGGTGAACATTGTCGGAATGACTGCAGGGAGTTCTTCCGTCGCTGTGTCATTTGGCACAGTCCTAGATGTTGACGGTTGTTCAGACATTTTGAGTCTATCCAGCAGATTGCCTAGTGATTCTTCAGGAACTTCTCTGGGTGATAGGCTAGCTTCTGATGCAGTAGGAAGTAGAGTGATCCCTGCTCCAAAATGTGTTGGAGTAGTTTCTTGCGGATCTTCTACAATTTCTTCTATTGCGATCAGACCGGGTGGAAGAGGAAGACCGTCAGGTCCGTAGAATATTTCTGGTGCCGAAGAAGGGGTTGTTTCGACAGCGACAGTTGTTTGAGGAGCAAGACTCTCTGAACCGATCACTGATGGAACTGATTCAGTAACACAAGTATTTGCTCTCAGACTAGGATCAGTGTTACTGTCCTTCTGGGGCTGTCGAACTTCTTCAATAGGGGCAGGGTTTCCAGAAATGTTTGGAGTAACCGGAACCTCAGATGTCGTCGGAACACTTGTTCTAACTTTGACAGGAGATTTGGAACCAGTTGAACGAGATCGCTTTCCCCGAGTTGTTTTCGATTCCGGAGACAAAGACGGTTGACTCGTACGCCTCCGTGAACAACGGTTCATCGATTGACTTTCTTCCACGGTTGTGGATTACTTGATCAACCAACAATGCACAGGGTAAAATGTGTTTTCGAATTGAATTAATTTTAGACGCTTTTTAAGACACAACTTGCTTTTTCACTTTTTAAGAGTCGAGAAAAAGCTAAAGATGACTCTAGTCTCCTTCGATGTATTAACGAGCCCGAAGTGACAAATGCTCGGATGGACTTTTTCAGTTATAGAGTTTGAAAAAGGCCAAAAGAAACTACTCTGGAGTTCTAGGCAGAGGGTGTGCCAAACCTTTCGCGAAACCACAGAATACGTTTTACGGTACGAGTGGTCGATCTTCGTGAATGCTGTGTTCACTGCATCGCGATCAGTAGGGCGGCCGACACGGCTTCCTATGGATAAAGGCTTTGTTCCTATAGGGGTCCCCCAATATACGCGACGGTACGCGGGGGCACAAGTCCGTATTAGTGCTATCGTCCCTCAGGAGGAATCACCCACCTTCGTAGAGATCGACAGTCACTATGTTTAACGACGCCGGTTCACGTCTCTACCTAGACCTCTACTGTGTTTCGTTATGTTTCAAAGCGTTGTTAGATAAATTTAGTTCTTTTTAGGTTGATCTTGCTTAGCAGTTTGCCTTTATGGATCACCACGTGATGTATGATACAACTCCTAAATGCAGTCTAAGAATGATAAGCAAGCTTTTTCAATTCTTTCAACTTATGAAAACCTTAACTACTGAAGGAAAAGAAAGACATCATCTTTTCAAACAGATCATAGAGCACACACTGATGCACTTTTCCTAAATCGACACGCAAACTGTCAAAATGCACATGCACAATGCAAGTATTTCTTTTCTTCTTCCTTAATGTTGATGTATTACAAAAAGAAAGCTGTTGTATAATTTCGAATTCAATTTCAAGCGAAAGCAACAAGTGTTTGTCCAATAATCAAAAGAACACCTTAAGATTCACTGGTTTCAACACAAGAAATACTGAAATTCGAACCATATAACGAAAGCAAATGCTCAAGCAGCTATGAACAGCAATAAACTAACTCTTAGAATCACAACGACACTTTCTCATAGGTCTAGATCCAAGAGGTCATAGCAAGACTAGTTCACTTTCGCTATGGGAAACTGTGAATGACAGCAAGAAATACAATAAGAACAATCACGGTTTCTTCATACAACTGAGGCGGAATGAAGGCAAAGAGAAGTGGTTTCAGCTGGGTATACAGGTTGACAACAGGCTGCAAAACAATACTGAAAACTGGGCAACAGACAGTGGGGAACCCCAGTTGCACAAGGCAAAACTGGATCAGCGCAGGTGCTGCACTGTCAATCTGAGATGCAGCGCAGGTAGCCCCTTCGGGACCTGCGTTGCAGTGCAAGTAGCCTTTGTTGCAGCTGCACTGATGAGACAACTCTCGTCTCTCTCAGATTCCGGGTCACAGTTTGCTCAAAAATCAATGGTTTTTGGCCAAATCAGAGGCTATCAGTCAAGTATACACTAGAGGGTGATTAAAGGAAGATGAACACTATCACAAAGAGCTACAAAGAGTCCTTGTGGATCAGCTCTTTAGATCATAAACATGCCCAGCACTGGGCTAGAGTAGCTGCCCTCTACTTTGCATTCGAAGGACTCGAATGCAGTTCGATTCGGTACTCCCTTTGTTTAAGAAATGAATAGCAAGAAACACAAGCTACTAACAAGACACGATCCCCAGTGGAGTCGCCAGTCTGTTGTGGGGGAAAGTATCCAACTCGGAATGACCCTAACCCACTCTAAGGGTGACAGTTCCTTAGCAACAGCTGAAAGCAAAGCTATCTAAAGTTTCTTCTTTATGACATGCAAGAGATAGAAGGAAGAGATCCACTTACTGATGTCTTGCGCAAATGGTCAATCCAATCTCCTTTGTTTGCCGCTTGCTTCCAGATCCAAGTCTTTTCACGGGCCCAGCTACACGAGATCCTGCAAATAAGACAAGAAAAGGAAACTACAAGAGGCATGCATTCATAATCGATTCAAGGATTAGCATAAATCAAAGACGCAAGTAAGACAATACACCATTGAAACACATGCGAATAGAAGAACCTCAAATGCTTTATTAATATATGGAAGTAAGGTTCAGGCGGTGATACAACCATGAGAGGTCCAATCCAGCATCACCTTCCCGACGGAGAGAAATCTCTTCTTCACCTCCCTCAAGCAATCACCCAATACTCACAACTATAAACCAACAACAATTCTTTGCACAAAATTCCGGCCTCTAGATCCCATGGGATGAGATCCTTATATAGAGTTTTGGAGTGAAGATAAGTCAGCTTGATGTGTGACTTGTTGTCCTCTTCAACTCCAGTTGTTCTTCAGCTCTTCACTCGGAGTTTCTACCTTCCACTTGGAGTTTTTAGAAGCTCTTAACTCATCATTAGGCGAATCTTTTGATCAAATGTTTTTTTGGAAGCTTCCTGGGCACTGGCACATTGAGAAAAAGATTCCTCCACATGTCAAAGTACGCCTAGCGCAGGTAGCCTTTGTTGCACTTGCTATGCAGCGCAGGTACACCATAGAGCTTTTGACATTCAGCGCAGATGCTTAGTGGAGCAGCTGCTTTGATCCAAAACTGACCTGTTTTTGAGTGTTTTTCAGTGGAGAACTGATTTGCAGTGCTGTGGTTTGCTGACCTTGTTCCTCTAAGGGTAATAACAACATGTTTAGGGACTTTGGATCCCTTAGATTATTGACATTTCATGCTCTATGCTGTAAGGCACAAAAATGTCTATAACACATATATCCAGGGCCTTCCTAGTAAGATGTTGTAATCGAGGTTTCCATCGATTACTTCAACATCGACTTCTACTGTTTTGCCCCCCAGTTCAACTTGCAAGTTACTTAAGATCCCGTATGGAGTGTATGATCATCCATCAAATGATTTTAAGGTCGTTGACGATTTCGACAAGGGTGGTGAGCCTAAATTTTTCCAGCAACTCATCGACATAAGACATGTAGATGCCCCCTCATCAATAATTGTTCGATGAACGGTTTTGTTGAGGGCTTTCACTTGAACAAGGAAAGCTAGTTGAGCTGGTAACTTAGGGTCATATCCTTTATGATCAAAGGCCACAAGATTGGAATCCATTGGGCCAATCCCACCTATTGCTGATAATAAAGTTTGCTCTTGGGAGGGGCAATTTTGCGGTACCTCAAGTGTCGACATAGCGAACGACGATTGGGCCAGGTCCTCTATTATATTATAATTCTGTGCTATTTTGGCACGAGGATTAAATGTCGATTTGTGTACTACTCCCTTTGGCGACTTTATCATTGGCCCAGGAACGATGGGTGGCACAACTTCGGTCAAAGTTGTCGTTGAACTACTAGGTCGTTCATTAACCTTGTTGTTCGACAGCTTTGGATTCCCGTAATCTTTATTCCTTGTCAAAGCATCATTCTATTGCTTTGAGGTAGACAACATAAGCACTTGGGATCAGGAAGCATTTTGATTAGCAACCAGATTTTGACCCGAATTAGGAAACGGATCAGTCAATACTGCTGGGGTTTTTGAACTCTTAAAGAGTTTCTTAACTTCAACTATATGTGGACAATCTTTCGTCCAATGATCCTCATCGCATATATGACACCCTACTGGGGGTTTCCTTTTTCTCCCTTTCTTTTTCTTCTTGCCCCCTGGTTGCTTCAGTTGTTTGCCCTTGTCGGTCGACATGGCATTTACTTCTGAGGCAAGAAGTTCTTCATTTGCATTTTGACTATAAATTTTGTGCTTGCCAATCACGCCATCGCCGGCGTGAGAGTCATTGTTTGATTTAGGAGGAGGAGGAATTGAGAATTCCGTTCTAGGGGCGTCAGGTATCTTGTCGTAGAACGTGCCGGGCTGAGTATAGACCAAGTCCAGATATTGCGCACGAGCGATCACCTGCTCTTCCGTTACGACTCCCCCCTTTGCCACATCTTCCGTGATGGCAGGAAGTAATGACTTGATAAACCATTCAGCTAATAGCTGATTGGGAACGTACGTTTTTACCATCCTACGACGACGTCGCCACTCATGTATATGATCAGATATGTGGGTAGCGGTCGTCTGTTTAAAGTTGGTAAGGAGTTCTGTTCCCGTTTCATACCTTATCAGTAATTGAAAGTGGGTTAAGAAAGTCGTGGCTAGGGAACTAAAATTGTCGAAAGAGGCTCTTGGCAATTCAATATACCATTTGGCCGCTGGACCTATCAATGTCCTCTGAAAAAGGCGAAGTCTTATCGAATCATCGTTAAGGGTGTTCGACGAACACCACAGATGAAAGGTCATCACGTGATTCGACGGGTCTTCACCTGGATTTCCATTGAATTTAGGAATGTCAGATGGAAGTTTATGAGGAATCGTTGGCCACCAAGGGGCATAAGCAATCGGATCGTTCGTTAACCGATGTAAATCAGGTAACTCTAAAGTTGCCACGAATGGTAACTGTTGATTCAGGTTAGGCGAAGCGTAACCAGGGTACGATGGAATCGCTTGAGTAGTGGGTCTTTGCATACCAGCATAATGTAATTGATGTTGGTATGATTGATACGGTTGGTGGACCTGACCACTGTAAAGTGGTTGGTTTTGACCGTTTTGGATATACGGTGGTCCATTATTCGCAAAGATCTGCTGCTCAGAACCTTGGTATACTTGCTGGAACTGCGGTTGTTGGTATTGTACAAGCCATGGTTGTGACGCCATGTTCTGTTGCGCCATGCTAACCATTGGACCAAGGTGTGGGGTAATTGTACCCGTTTGTACTTGTGTCGACCCACCAGTTGGCGATTGTGGTTGTGACCCATGGTCAAGCGACTGTTGCATTACAACCTGAGAAATCTGAGGTTGACATGTAACAGGTATCGCTTGAACTTGCGACACGGTTACAATAGCTGGTGTGGTTGGGATGTTCGTCACAGGTACACACTGTTGCATAGAATATACAATCCTTGGTTGTTGAGGTAGCATAGGTACCCAACTACTTGATGCAATTCCAGTATAACCTGAAAATTGTTGTGAACTCACGTATGGATACCCTCCTGGAGGGGGTAATGAAAGGGCATATTGCCCCCCATACGGTAGCAATCCGGAATTAAAAGGGATTGATGGCCCAGATTGACCTCCATGAGGATCAATCTGTTGAGTCTCAACATAAGAGTTGCCGGGTATTACTCCGGATGAACAAACTGGAATAGACCACACTGTCGAAATAGTCCCTTGGTGGACTCCTTCTAGCTGTTGAGAACTAGTTGGGACAGCTGGTATGCCGGCAAACATCGTCGGAGTGACGGCAGGAGCTTCTGCTGTCGCTGTGTCATTTGACACAGTCCTAGATGATGACGGTTGTTCAGACATTTTAAGTCTATCCAATAGATTGCCTAGCGATTCTACAGGAACTTCCACTTGTGGTGGATTAACTTCTGATGAAGGAAATAGAGTGACCCCGACTCCAAAATGAGTTGGAGTACTTGCTTGCGGATCCTCTGCAATTTCCTCTATCGCAATCAAACCCGGTGGAAGAGGAAGACCGTCAGGTCCGTAAAATATTTCTGGTGCCGAAGAAGTGGTTGCTTCGACAGCGACAGTTGTTTGAGGAGCAAAACTCTCTGAACCGGTTACAGATGGAACTGGTTCAGTTACCCAAGCATTTGCCCCCAGACTAGGATCAATATTACTGTCCTTCTGTGGCTGTTAAACTTCTTCTATAGAGGCAGGGTTTCCAGAAATGTTAGGAGTAACCGGAACCTCGGATGTAGTAGGAACAATTGTTCTAACTTTCAAAGGAGATTTCGAACGGTTAAACGAGTTCGCTTTGCCCGTACTGTTTTCGATTCCGGGGACAAAGACGGTTGACTCGCAAGCCTCCGCGAATGACGGATTTTCAATTGACTTTCTTCCACGATTGCGGATTACTCGATCAACTAAAATATTAAAAGGGGAAATTTGTGTTTCCGAATTGAATGAATTTTATTAGACGCTTTTAGACACAACTTGCTTTTTCACTTTTTAAGAGTCGAGAAAAAGCTAAAGATGACTCTAGTCTCCTTCGATGTATTAACGAGCCCGAAGTGACAAATGCTCGGTTGGACTTTTTCAGTTATAGAGTTTGAAAAAGGCCAAAAGAAACTGCTCTGGAGATCTAGGCAGAGGGTGTGCCAAACCTTTCGCAAAACCACAGAATACGTTTTACGGTACGAGTGGTCGATCTTCGTGAATGTTGTGTTCACTGCATTGCGATCAGTAGGGCGGCCGACACGGTTTCCTATGGATAAAGGCTTTGATCCTATAGGGGTCTCCCAATATATACGCAACGGTACGTGGGAGCACAAGTCCGTATTAGTGCCACCGACTCTCAGGAGGAATCACCCACCTTCGTCGAGATCGACAGTCACTATGTTTAACGACGCCGGAACACGTCTCTAGCTTAGACCTCTAGATGTTTGCGTTATGTTTCAAAGCGTTGTTAGGTTCATTCAATATATTTTAAGTTGATCTTTTTAAAGTTTTCCCTTTCAAGGTTCACCACGAGATGTATTGATACAAATTCCTAAATGCAGTCTAAGATGAGAAGCAAGCTTTTCAAATCTTTTCGACTTATGAAAATCTTAACTACTGAGGGAAAAGAGAGATGAAATCCTTTTCACACAGATCAAAGAGCACACACTAATGCACTTTTCTAAATCAACATGCAAACTGTCATAATGCACATGCACAATGCAAGTATTTCTTTTCTCTTTCTTAATGTTGATGAAATGCAAAAAGAAAGCTGTTGTATACTTTGAATTCAATTACAAGCGGAAGCAAACAAGTTTGTCCAAAATCGAAAGACACCTTACGATTCACTTGTTTCGACACTTAGAAATATATAAATTCAAACCATATAGCGAAAGCGACAAACTCAATCAGCTATGAACAGCAAATAAACTAACTCTTAAGATCAAAACGACACTTAATCACAGGTCTAGATCTAAGAGGTCAATGCAAGACTGGTTCACTTTCATTATGGGAAACTGTAAATGACACAAGAAATACAAAAGAACAAATACAGTTTCTTTATACAATTGAGGCGGAATAATGACAAAGGAAGATGGTTTCAGATAGGCCCACTGACTGGCAACAAACAGCAAAAACAATAGTGAAAACAAGGCAAGACACAGCAGGAAACCCCAGTAGCTCAAGCCAAGACTGGTCCAGCGCAGGTGTAACACTGCCTGTTTGACCTTCAGCGCAGGTAGCCCCTTCGGGAACTGCGCTGAAATGCAGACTGCCTTTGTACAACCTGCAATGAAGAACGAGACTTTCGTCCTTTTTGGTTTCCGGGTCACAGATTGCTAAAAAATTCACAGTTTTTGCTCAAATCAGAAGCTATCAGTCAAGGACACACTAAGGGATGTAAAAGAGGATGAAAAGCTATCACTAAGAGCTTATTAGAGTCCTTGTGGATCAGCTCTTCAAATCATAAACTTGCTCAGAAACTGAACTAGAGTAGCTGCCCTCTACTTTGTGTTTGATGGATTCAAACACAGTTCGATTCGGTACTCCCTTTGTTTATGAAATGAATAGCAAAAAACCACAAACAACCAACAAGATACGCTCCCCAGCGGAGTCGCCAATTTGTTGGGGGGAAAAGTATCTAATGCAGAATGCCTCTATCCCACTCTGAAGGTGATAGTACTTCAGCAACAACTGAATGCAAAGCTATTCAAAGTTTCTTATTTATGAGATGAGAGAGGGAAGAAAAGGATGATCTACTAACCGTTATCTTGCGCTAATAGTCGATCCAGTCTTCACTCCTTGCTGCTTGCTCCTAGCTCCTTGCCCTTTCACCGGCCCAGCTGCACACAGATCCTGTAAAAGCACAAGAAGAGGAAACTACAAGAAGCATACATCCATAATCGATTATAGGATTAGCATAAATCAAATATACAAGCATCTATTCATCATAAAGACACATGCATATAGAAGAACTTCAAATACTTTATTGATAATAGAAGTAAAGTTCTGAGAGAGTTACAACCACAATGGGCCCAATCCAGCAACACCTCCCAGCTGAAAGAAATCTCCTCTTCACCTCCTTCAAGCAAAACACCCAATAGCTCTATACACAAACCAACAACACTTCCTTACTTGCACAAAATTCCAGCCCCCCTAGACCTCATGAGAGAGCTCTATATATAGGAGATTTGGAGAAAGGATGAGTCAGCTTGAGGCTGGCATAAAGCTGACTAGTGTCCTCTCCCACTTTAGTTAATCTTCAGTTCTTGAGTCCACTTGGAGAATCTTGCTTCCACTTGGAGATCAAGACCCTCTTACTCATCATAGGGTGAATTCCTTGAACCAAGTGTCAGTTTGGAAGCTTCCTGGGCAGTTGACACCTTGCAGAATGACTGTGCCACTTGGACAATCTCGCCCAGCGCAAGTAGCCTTCATTGATTTTGACCTTCAGCGCAGGTACAAGGAGGAGCAGTTGACATTCAGCGCAGATGCTCAGTGGAGCAGCTGACATGATCCAGAAATAGCCTGTTTTTTAGTGTTTTCAGGTGGAGAACTGATTTTCAGTGCTGTGGTTTGCAGACCTTGTTCCTCTAAGGGTAAGAACAACATGTTTAGGGACTTTGGATCCCTCAGATTATCGACATTTCATGCTCCATGCTGTTAGGCACAAAAATGTCTATAACAACAACTATGACAACTTAGACCACAACAGCCTCAACCACGGAAGCTACAACAGCTTCAACCACATCAACTATGACAGCTTCGACCATGGTAACTACGACAGCTTCAACCATGCAATTATGACAGCTTCAACCATGGCAACTATAGCAGCTTCGACCATGGAAACTACGACATCTTCGACCACGGAAACTACGACAGTTTCGACCATGACAACTATGACAACATCAACCACGAAAAATATGGTAGTTTTTTCCATGGCAACTACAGAAGCTTTGACCAAGGAAAATATGATAGCTTCAACCAAGATTTTATGCCCAAATAGAAGTATCCTTTTTTTTCGTCCTAAACAATAGTCTCCTTTTTCTCCTCGACCTTTGGTCTTCTCTTGTACTTCATATCTCTGAATTCTTGCCTGAATTGTTGATCAAAATGAAGTGTTTATACATCTATTTATAGAGATTTTGTTTATAACCTAAGGAATGTGTCTATTTGAAGTGAGACCGACTTGTATGACTGAATGTAGGTCGGCTCACTGCTAGGAATAATTTCCTTAACTTAAAAATTCAATATCTCACAAACTATTGGGAGTTTCGGGGAAAATAAAGGCTCGTTAGAAAGAGGAAAAAATCCTCTTTAAGATGGTCTTGGATTTATTTTGAAAAGATGCCTCCAAGGTGTCAAAAATAATTTTTCTTTGTGATTGTCCTTATATTTTATGCATAAAAAGTTTGGGACAACATGAGGAATGTTTGGGACAGCATGGCTTCTTCATTCTTAAACTTCTTCATTGTTATCAATGTCATCATAGGATAATAGATTCATTTTGTAGGAGTGTGAAATCCATGTAGCATGACGCATGAACAATGTCATCATATACTAGTGTATTCATAGTGCAACATCATTAGGAGAACTCCAAAATAATCTTTCAACCAACAAATGATCTCCAACCATGCTATCAAGACCTCATCAAGTGCCATCATCAGTTGTGGTCATTCATAAAGAATAAGACATCATCAAATGTATTCCTCCATATGTCATCAAGGGCTTCTAAATACTTGGCACTTGGCACTTATTAATATTTCTTCATTAGTGACTTGACATATTAATTGATGACATTCTTATCAAACAAGAGTTACGACATCATCATATGGAACCAGACATCTATTTTCTTCAACCTTATCATCTCATTTTAGGGTTTCATGATATCCATTAGGCATATCAAGAATATTTTCCATCTCGTCCAATGCCATATTGACATCAATGACAACATTGATTAACAATCTCCCACTTTGTCATTGATGGAAATATTTTTGCCCTTCCAACATTCTCTCCCCCTTTGAAATCAATGGCAAACGGGGTGGCCAAGTACTTCCCTTGTCAAGTTGCTTCTTTTCATCATATTTTCTTTATCAATAGTAGTTCTTCATAGGTATGTTACTCCCCCTATCATGGTGCTTTTTTTTCTATCAATGTGGTCCATGATATATGTGCCTAAATTCCTTCATGTGATGAACCAACTCCCCCTCATGAAAGATTACCTTCTAGTGATCAAGTGGAATAGATCTTCAATATTATTTCATGGATGAATAAGGGATCATGTTCTTCAAAAGAAATGCTCCCGAGAGATGATCTATCAAAGAATGATTGTCCATGTGGCTCATTAAGGATTTCATATGGCCCATTCACGGATAGCTTATGCAAGAATTCTTAATCATCAAAAGCTCCCCCTAACTATATGCACGGTCTTCCTTTTGGCAGAGTCTCCTCATAAAATACTTGAAATATCAAGGATGACTTCATCAAGTCAACAACATGTGTTTTTGGCTAGAGTGTTGAAGGCACTTCCGAATTCAATTTGCTTCCTTCTCCATACTTGTGTAAATTTCTTCTTTGGCATGGTTCTAGCTTATGTAGGGGCCCAAGTCAAGCTAGAATTACAAGCCATATGTCCAATGTTATGACACTTGAAGCACTCTATGTTTTTCATGACTAAGAATTCATGACTTCTTGCAAAATTGCTTCTCGGAGATTGACGAGGACCATTATATTTATCTTTGTGATATGCCCTACAAAATTTTGCCATGTGTCCAAAGTTTGTACAAGAATAACAACAACCAAGAAATATACTTTGGTACGTGGGAGATGGAGATGTTCTTGCTATATTTCTTAAACCTTTCTTCCTTTGGATTCCTTGACAATATTTATCGCTACTTTCATCCTCGACACCATCTACATTTCTTCTTGGAGGATGGTTTCTTCCATAGTTGTCTTGACTCTTCTCCTTGCCTTTGTTGGAACTAGGAGCATCAACATTTCTTCTAGGCTTCCTCACATCCTTGTTGTTTGAAGCACTAGGGCTTGCATCATTATTTCTTGAGGATTCACCTACATAGCCAAGACCTAATTTATCGAGGAGAGACCTTTGATGAATTAGGATGTCATTGAGGGTTTGAGAACTTTTCAAGTTCTTATTCAGCAAGTCAACTTCCTCTTTAAGAAAGACAATTTCTTCCTTCATTTTCTTGCATTCTTCATCCTTCTTTGAGAGTATGATCTCCATTTCTTCCTTCATCTTGGTTGCTTCACATGATTGGGCCTTAAGTGAGATGATTTTTGCTCTTAACTTGATGATGTCATCATCCTTCTCTTCTAGTTGGCATGTCATGGTGTTTCTCTCCTTTTCTATTTTATCAACTTGTCCTTCTATGAATGTCAATGCTTCCATTGCCTTCTCAGCTCCTTATGCTTGTTTCCTTGCTTCTTCTAGTTGTGATCTAAGGGAGGAGACCTCTTCCTTGTATTGACCAATCTCTGCTTCAAGTTTGTTCAAGCTCTTGTGCCTTTGTTCAAGGTGGCTTGACAAGGTATCTTCCTGTTTCTTTGCCTTATCCAGTTGATTTTTCATGGATATGACTCATGATGTTTTCTTTTGTTTTATGAAATTCTTCCTTAATCTTGGTGAGCTCCTCATCTCTTTCTTGTGCTTGAAGCTTAACAAGGTCAACTTCATTCCTTGTCTTGTCCAGGTCATGAGCTTGCACTTCCTTCTTAAGTTCCTCATTTTCCTTTTTCAAATTGTTAATCTCTTCCATGCTAGCCAGAAGTTTAGTGAGGAGATCTTCTTCAAAATATTTTTCATTCTCTTCATCTTCTAGGTCTTCTTTAGCCTTTATGGTATCGCTCTTATCTTCACCTTCCTTGATGGGCTCTGGATTTCATTCTTGTTTTCCATCATTTTCTTGACTAGAGATCATTTTCAACGCTCCTTTTGAGTGAAGATCATGAAGTCTATCCCATATGCCTTTAGCTGGCAAACATTTTTCAAATCCGGCCTTCATTGAATCAGGTAGCCCATTCAAGATTGCTTTCATTGCTCTTTTATTATGTTCCTTGGATTCTCCATCCATTATGCTATCAACAATCACCGATTTCTAGACTTCAATGCCTTAAGTCTTTAATAAATTCCTCATTCTTGCTTCCCATATATCAAAGTTTCCATTGAACAATGGAGCCTTCACAAATTGATTGACTTCAATTTCAGTGATTGAGGGAGACACATCTTTAGGAGGATTGGAGACTTTCTTCCTTGGATTTTCCATTTTTGTTCTAATGATCAACCTTCAAGATTCTAGGCTTTGAGTGAAGGTACTGGATCTGATACCAATTGTTGGAAATACTGAGAGGGGGTGAATCAGTATTTCTTTTCAATTGTTACTTTTACTAGTTATATCACTTATATTTAGAACACAAAATGAACAATAAGAATAAATGCTTTTATTAATTTCTTCAATAAATCAAGTACAATATATGTAGGGCTCCAACCCTAGGTGAAGACACTGATCTGCAATCTCCCAGGCTCCAACCTGTATTTTCCAAGCACCAACTAGGACTTCCAAGGCTCCAACCTTGTCAATTTTGACGCACTAACCTCAAGGGCTCCAACCCTATATCTGGTTCAGGCTCTGACCTGGTTTCATGAGGACTCCTATCCTCTAGGGCTCCAACCCTATCTTATCCAAGGAACCAACCTTGAGTTTAGGAGCACCAACTCCAAGGACACCAATCCTATATTTTCCAAGCACCAACTTGGACTTTCTAAGGCACCAACCTTGCCAATTTTGAGGCACCAACCCCAAGGGCTCCAACCCTATAGCTTCACTTTGTCAAGGTATGCTTGGTTATACTTCACGACTCCAAATTTTTCTTCAACAAGTCCTATCAATATTCAGCTATGCCTTCACTTAGTCTCCACATCACATCATCAATGACAACCTTGTTCTTCACATGAAGGTGTCACCACTACTCTTCATGTTACCTAAACAAAACTTCTTCAAGGTCACCTAATAATGGCTTCAATGCATCATGGTCTTCAATGATATCCACAAATCTTCAATATGCTTCTTCACAAAGTTCTCCAACTCTGCCCTATTCTGTTCTCAAGGGAAGACTTCAACAACCTCTATTTTTCCAATTCCAAAAAATCAACACTTCGACCACAACAACTATGACAACTTCGACCATGGTAGCTACGACAACTTCAACCATGGCAACTATGATAGCTTCGACTACGACGACTACGACAGCTTCGACCATGCAACTACGACAACTTCAACCACAGAAACTACGACAACTTCGACCACGGCAACTACGGCAGCTTTGACCACGGCAACTACGACAATTTTTACCACGACAACTACGGCAGCTTCGACCATGGAAAATACGGCACCTTTGACCAAGATTTTATGCCCAAACAGAATTGTCCTTTTTTTTCGTCCTAAAAAATAGTCTCATTGTTCTCCTGAGCCTTTTGTCTTATCTTGTACTTCGTATCTCTGAACTCTTGCCTAAATTACTGATCAAAATGAAGTGTTTAGACGTCTATTTATAGAGATTTCGTTTATAATTGAAGGGACATGTCTATTTGAAGTGAGGCTAACTTGTATGACTTAATGTAGGTTGGCTCACTGTTAGGAATAATTTCCTTAACTTAAAAATTTAGTATCTCACAAACTATTAGGAGTTTCAAGACAAATAAAGGCTCGTTAGAAAGCGGAAAAAGTCCTATTTAAGATGGTCTAGGATCCATTTTGAAATGATGCCTCCAAGGTGTCCAAAATAATTTTTCTTCATGACTGTCCCTAAATTTCATGCATAAAAAGTCTAGGACAGCATGAGGAATGTTTGGGACAGCGTGACTTCTTCATTGTTATCAATGTCATCATAGGATCATAGAGTCATTTTGTAGGAGTGCAACATCCATGTAGCATGACACATGAACAATGTCAACATATACTAGTGTAGTCACAGTGCAACATCAGTAGGAGAACTCCAAAATAATCTTCCAACCAACAAATGATCTCCAACAATGTTATCAAGACCTCATCAAGTGCCATCATCAAATTGTGGTCATTCATCAAGAATATGACATCATCAAATGTAGTCTTCCATATGTCATCAAGGGCTTCTAAATACTTGGCACTTGGCACTTATTAAGACTTATTCATTAGTGACTTGACATATTAATTGATGACATTCTTATCAAACAAGAGTTACAACATCATCATATGGAACCAGACATCTATTGTCTTCAACCTTATCATCTCATTCCAAGGTTTCATGATATTCATTAGGCATATCAAGAATATTTTCCGTCTCGGCCAATGCCATATTGACATCAATGACAACATTGATTAACAAAAACAACATAACAACATGTACATGCTTGATGCCGAGCTTGGTGAAACCAGAGCCGGCCTTGAAATCAAATCGACATCTCCATAGGAGTAAACCGTCCCATTAGATCCCTGTACAATGCATGGCAACTCTGCAAATTTTCCCAATCTCTCGAAACAATAAACGTATAGAGAAGGATGGCTGGAGATTTCAATATTGGGAATCATATGACCAAGTGCACTCTTTAAATTGGAGTCTAATTCTCTTTCGATGCTCTCTCACAGGCTTGATCAGCAATTACTAAAGTGCATTTTCTACCTTTTAATCCGCCATAGAAGTACAACACTTACATATGTTGATGCTCATGGAAAAGCATTATGCTTACAGTAGAGGGGCATTGGGGAATGTGATGTTCTTTATTCTTATGCCATCACCAAAGCAAATAATAGTTAATATAATTTTTCTACTTTTTATTGACAGTCAAGTAACAAAGCTTCTATTTTCCAGTAAATCCTGCTTCTCTTTTCCGTAAATGATAAATTAGCAGTGTGGCCTTTTTGGTATTGATGGAACAAAGTATCTTTGTTCTAAATATCTACCTCTGACTTTGACTATTGTGTTGGTTTTGTTTGCTTCTATTATTTTTGTTGACTATCGGACAAACTTGACAAGGGGTTGCATACTAAAATGATTTGATCCTTAACATATAACTGAAGTCAACAATGTAGGATCGAAATGGAAGTTATTTGGGGTCCAATTCATAACTTCATTGACTTCTTGGATGTGCTTTGAAGATTGGTACTACAACAAAGATCTACAAGCACAAAAGAAATCTGCATGCATTTGTACTACATTAATTTTATACTATAAATTTGCACCTATGCTATCTGCACCACAATTTTTAATGCAATTGGATGAAACTGTGGGTTTTATAAACCATAATAGCTCCATCTCTTTCTCCAATCTTGTGAACATGTCAAAATTCTATGTTTGATTTTTAACTACCAGAGTTGTTTTTTATAACATAAGAAAGGACGTCTTATAGAATAGTAACCTTGGACATCTATAATAAGTAGTTATGGGAAGGATGCACACTTTTACTAATTTTCTTCATGCTTGTGGTCTATTTTAAATTCTTAGGTTCCTCAATAATTACGTTCTTCATGTTAGTGGTGTATTTTAAATACTTGTGGGGACGTCAGAAGTATACATACACAGTTACTCTAGGTGAAAATTCAAGTGGTCCATATGTACCTATATTCTATTCCAACATTATATTTAAGCATGTGTTTATGCTTTTAATTTTTTTTGGCAGAGAACATTATATAAATACAATATGCAGTTCACAAGAGAAAAACTTTGGTTTGGGATTTGTGGTTGCACTAAAAGAAATATAAATGTTATATTATTTCAAATTTTGTTGAATGTTTATTGAAAACCATCCAATGAAACAAATGTTTCGTATTTCTATCTCATTGCTCAAGTAGCCTAGTTTTTGTGGATGTGTTTGCTTTTATCTTCTCTGATGTATATAGGTTTCTAAGAACTAGTGAGGTAAGGGTGATTGTAGGTTAAGCTTAAGTAGCTTTTGTTGGAAGGTCTAATTGAGAAACTCAGGTTATGTGACATATCCATTGTAAATACAAGAATGGAATAGGAAGCACAGGTTAGTCGTCTCTTTCCTTGAAATCAAGTGTCTTTCTCGCTTTTGATATTCATAATGGGATTTTATAATGCAACAATCAACTGAATTAGGGTTTTAAGGGATACTTTGCAAGAATTGTCAAAGATGTTGACAACAATCTGGGAGTAGGGCTACATAGAGATAGGTAGGCTAATGTGCTAGAAATAGTGAGCCAAAGTGGAAAAAAAAAAAAACAATTACATTAATACTTGTAAAGAACCAAATGACACAATTATTTATCCACTAACCAAAAAATAATGCACAACATACATTGGTATGTATAATCTAGATGTAGACATTGGTATGGATAATCTAAATGTGGAGATAGCTCAAAAAAAAACTATTTTGAAAGCTTAAAAAAAAGGGCTTAATATACACATTTGAAATAAAAAAAATTGATTAAATTTTCTATAACATAATAGTTTAATTGTAATACAAAATTAATTCAAAATTAGTTGCTTAAAAAATTAAATCAAAATTGATTACTTTAACCAATTATTTTTTTAACGAAAACAAATTAGTTATTTTTATTTTTTTCCCTGGCATGGACACGGACTGCTTAGCAACTCTCCTGGTTTAAAATTAAAACTTTAAAACAAAATTAACCATTTTAATAATGATACAAATGAAACAACTAGAAAAGCATTAGTGAGAATAAAATTAGGAATGTTATCGAAGGCAATTTGGTTAAAGAGGAAAAACATACCTCTCAAATGTTACAAGTAAATAAGGATGACATGGCCAATAGTTTTGCATATACTTTTTTTTCATTTACTTACACTAAAAAAATTATCCATAGAAACTGTATTTTAGATCCACGTGTTTTAGAGAGTGGTAATTTAATAAAACGTAAATAATAATAAAGTGGTGATTTAGTAAGACATTTAATTAATTTACATTATATTATTTGCATTTGTTTTATAATCAATTTAGTTTAGATTCATTTTAACTAAGTTTTAGGAGGAATTATAATAAATTTAGTTTAGATTCATTTTAATTTAAGTGCAAAAGGGATTAAGTGTGTGTCCGCTTATAATTTCAGTTTTATAGTTTAAAATAAATATTTCTATTAATATATTTAATATCAAATAGAATTTATTTTAAATTTGCATTTTAAAAAAAATAATTTTTAGAATATATTTAATGTCAAATAAATCGAATCAATGTGAGATAAAATCTTTTTTGTCTACTCTATTAATTTATATAGGGAAAGTTTATTTAATGTTAAATTTGATAAATGTAATGTTGAAAGAAATTTAAACTAATTTATTAATATTATTTTATATTAATGTGAAAAAATAATAATCCCAAATTTTTCACATACTTATAATTATGTCATAAAGCGTTTCCTCTGAGAAGGTTTTTTTTCTCCGTCACCTATCTGTTGGACACAGATTGTCATTGATGGCAATATCCAAGAGGAGACAGAGCATATCGGAGCCGAGAGGATCAAAAGGAGCCAGAGGAACCAAATCGGAGGAGCCATATCGGAGGAGTGCCAGCGCAAGAGGAGCCATATATGCCTTTATTAATACTATCGGGCGTTGTTCGGGCAATGAAAACCCACATATGCATGTATTAACAATTATCGGGAGTGGAGGCAAATCGCAGTGATATCGTATCGGAACCCTTAGGGATGAGAGCGGACGCGAATTCTTATTCAGATTGGTCCAGACCCCGGAACCCTTAGGGATGAGAGCGGACGCGAATTCTTATTCAGATTGGTCCAGACCCATATCGGGTCCGAACCCAAATATCGCATCGGAGGAGTGGCTTGGAACTATCATGTGAAAGCTCCGATATATATCGGAGCCGAAATATTATTCAGCGCTCCCTATAAAGCGTCGGGTCCATCGTGTTCGGAGGAGGGAGTGTTATTGTCTGTGGCGACCGCCGATAAGCGGACCCGCCGAAATATATATAGCGTGGCATCTAAACCTTTTCGGGTCCGAAAGGAACCTCAACGCGGTTAAGTGATGAGCTCCGAAATTCGGAGCCGAAGTATTATATTGAGGATGGTTTAATGGGTCGTCGGGTCCGCAAGGTCCATTAGACTTTGAAACTGCCAGAAGGGAAGTCACCGAAATCCATCAGGACCGAAATCATAATAAAAGGCAGCCTAAAGGTGTGTCGGGTCCGCACCTCGTCGGAGGTTAGGCCTTAACAGTTTTGTAGTGATCGCCGAAATCCAGATCCACCGATAATTATAAAGGCAGACGGATAAGAATTGAGATCCGCGTCTGTTGAATGAGAATAGGAATTACGTTATTTTCCTGTGTGTTAAAATATATGTGGCTGCGGGGTTTTTATAGTGTTGGCCATATATTGCATATGATATATGGCTTCCGATGGTTGATTAAAACGCTCGGGCGGTGGCTTCTGATGGGTGATTAAAAGCACCGATAAAGCCTGTAAGACAAAAAAAAAAAAAAGGAAGCCGAAGTGTCAAGCGGCTCCAATGTATGCCTGCGATCATGAGAAAAACAGGAGTGTTGTTATAATTTTGATGTATGTATCCTGTGATTATTGGAACGGTTGGAAAAACAGAGGTAACTAACAGGGCAAGCAAGCGCTGAGGAAACCGAAGAGCCTACGGAGTAAGGAAGCTGAAGAGCCTGTGAAGAAAGGAAGTCAAAGAGCCAATGAGAAAGAAGAAATGAAGGGACAGAGGCATGGAGTATATGAAAAAAAAAGCAGCAGAAAATAGTGAGAGTAGTTGTTGTTGTTCGGGGACGGGATAACCTGAGCATGAGATAGTGGAAGCAGCAGAAGAAAAAGGGGGCAGCAGAAGCAGTGGAAGCTGAAAAGAGCACAGCAGCACACCAGTGTATACCAAAGAGGTTGGAGCCTCAGAATTGAACAGGATTGAAGTCCTTGGGAGTTGGTGCTCCTAAGTCCAAGATTGGTGTCTTGGCAAAATAGAGTTGGTGCTCAGGAGGTTGGAACCTCACCAAAGTCCAAGTTGGAGCTTGGCAACCAATTGTGACAATCTATTTGTTGTATTTATTTTTACTGCACAGTTATATTAATAAAAGCATTTATTCCTGTTGTTCATTTTGTGTTTCTAAACATATATGTTTTAACTAGTAAAACAATAGTGAGAAAAAGAAATACTGATTCACCCCCCTCTCAGTATTTCCAACAATTGGTATCAGAGCCAGGTTCTTCATTCTAGCCTAACAGCTTGAAGAAGGATCAGCAATCATGATGAGAAATCATGAAGCATCAGGAAAACCTCCTTTGTTCTTCATGAAAACCTCCTTTGTTCGATGGCACTAACTTTGGGTTTTGCAAGAAAAGAATGACTCACTATTTAATGTCCCTTGGACCTGAAGTCTAGCATTTTTGTCAAACTGAATACCGAGCGACTTCCACTCTTCCAACAGACCAAGACGAGAGGAAAGCCTACATTGCAAATGCAAAAGCCATGAACTCTATCACTAGTGGAATCACTGATTCCGAGTTTACAAAAATCATGCATTGTAACTCTGCTAGAGAAATGTGGGAGAAGCTAGTCGGCTTGTACGATGGAGACTCAAAAGTCAAAAAGGCAAAGCTTCAAACTCACAGAAGACAATTTGAAAGTTTGAAGATGGAAGAGGAAGAAGACATTGCAGCATACCTCCTCCGAGTAGCTGAAGTGGTAAATTCCCTGAAAGGATTGGACGAAAAAGTTGAAGAAAGTACTATTGTACAAAAGGTATTAAGGTCTCTTCCAGACAGATTTGACTCCAAAATAAGTGCTATAGAAGAATCAAAGGATCTTGACACCCTCAAAATGGATGAACTCCATGGAATTCTCACTGCCTATGAAATGAGGAAAGGTGGACCTAGCTCCAAAGATGTAGCATTCAAGGCCTCAAAGTCAAAGAAAGGGAAAGAAAGGAATGACTGTAGTGATGAGTCAGATGTGGAATCTGAATTGGCTCAATATGTACGAAAGCTGAAGAGAGGATCTAAGCTTAAAGGCAAGTATCCTCTTATCTGTTTTAAATGTGGTAAAATAGGTCATTATGCAGCAAAATGTCCTCATAAACATGACAGTGATGATGAAAGAAATTCTAAAAGAATGACATACAAAAAGAAAGGGTTCAATAAGAAAAACCTTCTCTCCAAGCAAGGTGAGTTTGATGAGGATGAGTTTATGGTCATCAAAAAGAAATCAGATGAGGAAAGCGATCATGATGAAAGCCAAGAAGAATTATTCATGGCACTCACAGATGATGATGACTCGGGGCCAGGAGGAAATGTGGATGAACGGTTAATAAGTGCCATTAAAGAGAACGAGAAACTACGGAACAAAATTATCTCTCTCAAAGTGGAAAACGAGGAAACAAGAAGGAGAGAAGATCTCTTGGAAACAAAGCTTAAGGAAAAAGAAGAGACTTGTGAAGAACGTGAGGCCGAAGTAGTATCTCTGAGAAAGGAGTTGGAGCAAATTAAAAAGGGTTGTAAAAGCTCTCAAATACTTGATACTATTCTGAAAAATCAAAAACCTCAACATGATAAGTCTGGAATAGGTTTCAAGGGAGAATCCTCAAGCACTAAGAATAGTGTGAAAAGCTATGCCGATGCACTTTCCTGCAACCCAAAAGATGAAGAAGTATCTTATCAAAAGTGCATCCCAGATTCCAAGAATAAAGAAAGAGTTACTCCAAAGAAGAATGTGGAGTCGAATCATGGACACTACAACAAATACAAACCTGTACTCCACCAAGGGCCCATCAAAAATCCAAAGGACGAGGGAGGAGTAATTCTCAGAAAGGAAAGCGAATTAAACCGTGGTTGCTTCAAAACCATATTTCTTGGACACTGTTTTCACTGTAAAAACTTCGGTCACCAAGCTAGACACTGTATGGCTCGCAGAAGTGAAAAGACAACGCAAAAGGACCGAGTAATCAACTCATATGCTCCCAAAAGATAGGGACAAATCAAAACCTTCAATTCATTCGATCCCTTGACTAAATTTGATCTGACTTGCTCTTTTTGCTACAATAATGGACACTATGAACAAAACTGCCCACTCAAAGGAAGAAAGACGAGTAGCAAGATCTCTGCAATGGACAAATGCGGTCTAGCTCTATTTGCGCAAAATAATGGAAACCAGTGGTTTGTGGATAGTGGGTGCTCCAGACACATGACAGGAGACAGAAGGAAATTTATCTCACTGAGCAAAAAGGAAGGGAATGTGTCCTTTGGAAGCGGAACTGGAAAAATTGCAGGAAGAGGAAAAGTTACTCTGATCAATGGAAAAGGAAAAGCTCAAGATGCTCTGCTGGTTGACAGACTCAAACACAACCTTCTGAGTGTCAACCAAATTTGTGATCAAGGACATAAGGTTGTTTTTAGCACCAAAGACTGTGAAATAAGGAACTCTGCCTCAGGGAAACTTGTGGCAAAAGGAGTGAGAACACCAGACAATATTTACGTTCTGAACAAGATTCAGGAAAACAAATTCTACTTGAGTCAGGCAGATGAGAGTTGGTTGTGGCACAAGAGACTTGGACATACCAGCTTCCAAAATCTGGTCAATATCAGCAAGATCAAAGCTATACAAGACATCCCAAGGTTGTCCAAACCAAAGCAAGCAGTGTGTGGTCCATGTCAACATGGAAAACAGACTAGAACCAGCCACAAGACAAAGGAACACTATACATCAAAGCCCTTGGAGATCATACATGCTGATGTGTGTGGGCCAACTAGAAATCAAGCACTCCAAGGAGAAAGGTACTTTGTATTATTTGTTGATGATTATACTAGAATGATGTGGATATATTTCATAAAATATAAATCTGAAACTTTTGAGTGTTTTAAGAATCTAAAAACCCTTGTAGAAAATGAAAAAGATTCAAAAATTAAGTGTCTCAGAACAGACAGAGGAGGAGAATTCACATCAAACGAGTTCAGAGAGTTCTGCAATATTCATGGAATTAAAAGGGAATACTCAGTTGCCATAACACCTTAGCAAAATGGGTTAGTTGAAAGACGAAACCGAACTGTCCAAGAAATGGCAAGAACCATACTGTTAGCAGCAGACCTACAACCTAAATTCTGGAGGGAAGCAGTAGGGACAGCTGTCTATACATTGAATCGAACTCAATTAAGACCAAATTGTGACAAAACTCCTTATGAGCTATGGAAAGGGAGACCTGCTTCGGTGAAGTATTTCAAAATATTTGGAAGCAAGTGCTTCATAAAAATAAATGATGGTTCACCTGGAAAATTTGATTCTCGGGTTGATGAGGGGATATTTCTTGGATACTCTCCACGGAGCAAGGCTTACAAGTGCTACAATTTTTGACTGAAGAAAATAGTGGAAAGCATCGATGTAAAGGTTGATGAAGATCTTCCAGAAAAGGAAATTGAAGAACAGGAAGATGACTTTCTCATTGAAGAAGAAGAACCTAAAGAAGAAGAGATAGATGATGAAGAAGAAGAAGAGGAAAGAGAACCACCTCATACCCCTTCAAAGATGAAGTATGTAGAAAGATACCATCCAGAAGAACAGATCATTGGCGATAGAGATGAAGGTGTGCAGACCAGAAGAAGGACAACAACCTCACCCAAGAGAAAAGCCGTTGCCCTCCTATCTATGATAGAACCAGAAACATTCACAGAAGCAAGTAAGGATCCTCATTGGGTAAAAGAAATGGAAGAAGAAATGTCCCAAATTGAGAAGAACAAGACATGGGAGCTGGTATCTCGTCCAAAGGACAAAAACATAATAGGAACCAAATGGGTGTTCAAAAATAAAATGAATGAGGAAGGACAGGTTATTAGAAACAAGGCAAGACTTGTCTGCAAAGGCTATTCAAAAATTGAAGGAGTTGACTTTGAAGAGACATTTGCACCAGTGGCCCGTATGGAAGCTATCAGGATGTTCTTAGCATTTGCTTGCTTGAAAGGATTCAAAATCTATCAAATGGACGTGAAATCAGCATTTCTAAATGGGGAACTCAAGGAGGAAGTCTACATGGAGCAGCCAGAAGGTTTTGATCTGACAACGGGAAAGGACCTAGTCTATAAGTTGAAAAAGGCTTTGTATGGGTTGAAACAAGCTCCTAGAGCTTGGTATGCAAGACTGGATAACTATCTCCAACAACAAGGCTTCAAAAAGGGAGTGGCTGGAAGCAATCTATACATAAAGACAGATCAAGGTAAGTTACTAGTTGCTCTTGTTTATGTCGATGATATGATTTTTGCTAGTAATAATGATGAAATGAGCCATGAATTTTCTCAAAGCATGGCAAAAGAATTTGAGATGTCAATGATAGGAGAACTATCCCACTTCCTTGGACTTCAAGTATATCAAACCAGAGTAGGATTGTGTATATCTCAAACCAAATATCTAAAAGACATGCTCAAAAAATATGGAATGGAGGACTGTGCACCCATGAGCACTCCCATGACCACAAACTACAAACTGAGCAAAGATGATGACTCCCCTCTAGTAGATGCAACTGATTACAGGTCAATGATTGGAGCCCTTCTATACTTAACAGCTACACGACCAGACATAATGCAAGCAGTAGGAATGGTGGGAAGATTTCAATCGGCTCCCAAACAATCCCATTTATTAGTTGTAAAACGAATCCTCAGATATTTGATGGGAACTTCTGATTTCGGTCTTTGGTACCCAAGGAACTCAACACTGACTATAACTGCATACACCGATGTTGATTGGGCTGGAAATATGTTGGGTTGTGTTATATTCTTTCCACGTAGTTAATGGGGGTTTCAAGGGCACCCGTAACCCCACTTTATGGGGTCCGGGGTAGCGCCCCAGAAAATTTTGGTTTTGGACCATATGTTAGGTTGGGCGGACCCACCTATGGTTTTGTGCATGATTTTCGCACATGTTTTTTGGACGCGATGGTTTTCGGTCCATGGTATTGGATGCTTCGGCATGTATAAATATGTATTGTAACATTGAAATGAACAGAATGAAAAATCAAGCTGGTAGTCCCGGTTTTGGGATCCAGGGAAAAATCTCTGTGCATATGTGTTTTATGAGTTATGCTCTCGCATTATTTATTTTCTTTGTTTAAGAATTCGTATGCAGGTAATTTCTGTACAGGGTTAAAACCTACATTTGGTATCAGAGCTATTTTGGCTTCAAGGGGACGCATTTGTTGTTGAGGGGTTTCGCTCGGGCCTGTGATAGACCCTGTTCAGTGGGAGATCTGCGAGATCGATTCTGGTGGTGAAAGAAGATGGCGAGCAGTGGAAAGATAGAGATTGAGAAGTTCAATGGTCAGAATTTTGAGTTGTGGAAATTCAAGATGGAGGATCTGTTGGTGGATAAATATCAGTGGATCACGGTAGATCCGGGTACTAAACCATCGGGAGTGACCGATGAAGAATGGAAGAAGTTGGATCGGAAGGAAAAGAGCACAATACGATTGTGTGTCTCAGATTCAGTATTGCTGAATGTATCAGGGGAAGCTACGCCAAATTATTTGTGGGTCAAGTTAGGGACTTTGTACCAATCTAAGTCTCTGGTGAATAAACTGTTCCTGCGGAAAAAGCTGTATAACCTGAGGATGAAAGATGGAGACTCGGTGACAGAGCATCTGAATGCGTTTAATACTGTGGTAAGTCAGTGTTGAAGCCCCGAAAATCAGGTCAACAACAAGGGGGATACCCACCCGGTCCGGACCTTGGTTGGTAGCTCCTTATCCGTTTGGTATAGCGGGTCCGACTGGGGATAATGGGACCAGTTTCCCAATTTAAGGGTGTGTGTGTGTGCAGAGTTGGATGATGTTGATCTAAGAGTACTTAAAGCTAATTTAATTCAAACTTTTAAACTAACTCTATGCTATTGTAATCTAATGAGAAACAACACATCTAATCTACGCTAACCCGGGGTGTATTTCTTCTATTATGCGATCTAAAGAGATTTCAAACAATAACTGGTAATAAAGATAATTCAGCTATCATAAGAATAGAAATCAATTAAGATAAACCACTTTGCATAAAAAGTTAGGCAAAACAGTTGTGAATAGCATATCGCATAATAAGTTATTCATATATCAAACATAAATAAATGACTCCACTGTACAAAAGTGCCAAATGGTAACTCACACATTCATGCAGTAACATATAAACAACTAAAAACTGTATATCACTTTAAGAATATAAACAGAAACGATCAAGAGATAAAAAGTACCATTTATGACTGGTTCCACTCATAAGCTTCAAGCAACAATGATTTATCTCTCCTTGCTCTAACATCTACTAAGAGTACAGAAGTGCAACATCAGTAGCAGATATCAAATGCAAACATTAATAAACCTTTATCCATCCATTCATCAAAACCCCCTCCGAGGGTGCAAAAGTGCATGTTCTGAGGACAGGTTTTTTGAAAAATTTCTGGACCCTTCTCCAAATGCCTGAGAAGGGTTTAAATACTGCTAACTAATTAACTTAATTACATAAATTTAGGATACGGTTTTAAATGACCGCCTTTCTGCTAAAGTGATGCAGGAGCATCAAGCACTTAGCCAGCAATGTGACATCTTGGTCACATGTTGTGGCTAGTTAAAAATATATTAGACTTAGAAATAGTTTAAATAATATATTTTATTAAATTTGCTATTTATTTTAGGAGAATTGTAGTTGTTTAATTAAATACGGCATAATAATAGAATTGGTTTCTTTCCCTGCGTGGAATAGAACCAAAATATAGAAAATGTTAAATAATAGGGGGTATTAGTTTGTTGAGAAACTCTAGAAGAAATCTATTCTGAGAAGAATAGTTTCTCATATTTGTATAAATTAGAGAAAGGTTGAAGGGGTGAATGGAGAGTTTTTTTTGTGTGAGGTTTGCAGAGCGAGAGCTTAGATAAATAAAGGAAACGATTTTCGTGCATAACACTGGCCTGTTATGGCAAAGAAATCGATTTCTATTTGTTGATTTGATCTGACTGTGATATATATATATATATATATATATATATATATATATATATATATATATATATATATATATATATATATTTTAGTTTTGAATCTGTGTCGATTTGTGTGTAGCATTCTGTTTGGGTGGGTGAGTGAAGTAACTGATGGTGTGAAGAAAATTGCTGCCATGGGGATTACGCATATAGACTAACTCATTTCCATCTTCTATACCGCATATAGAGCGACTTCGAATAACGACAGTCCTCCGGAGGAAGAACACGTGGTAGTCGCTGTGAAGACTCTGGTAGGGGTTACCACCCTTCTTTTGATACGCTGTACTGGTATCATATGGATCCTCTTGTTAAAATGTCGCAATTCTAGGATCAATCGAGCCCCAATTCAGGGAATGCGTTACGTGGGTTCGCACATGCTCGTGTTATTTGAAGCAGAGACTGCTATGCAACGTGTATTTCAGGTTGCTGATGTTGCGGAGAAATGAATCAATTATATCAGTCATCGAGGTCGCTGAAGAAATGAAATAATTACTACGAATTCCCATTCCAGATTCAATGTTCATTTCATTTGCAGCGCTGTGGAATTGATGAGTTAGAAGATACAATACAGGAATCCATTTGAAACAGAGAAAGTCGAGTTAAAACCGTTGAAGCATCGGACCAAGTGTTAAGGTTCACTTCTGTGAATCAGTAGTTGGCTTGTTGAATCCAATTTCGGATCGGAACACCAGAAATTTGCAATACGGATCCCTGAAATCACGCATTTGAGCTTGATATGGAGTGTCGGTTGTAGTAATTAAAGGTTCAGTGCACTAAAGTACTCCGACAGTTAATACGATGGAGGATATAAATGCCAGATTTTCGTGAGCCATTCTGGTCAAATTGCATGAAATCTGGGAAGAAAACGATATGTTTATATGTTAAATGATAACGTGTAGTTGGCCAACAGTGAAGCTATTGTATCAGATTTGGATCGATCTGATAAGGGTCGATGTTTGCTAATTGCAACAGATGGCAATATAGTTAGGCGCAAAATGAATGATTTGTTGGTTTTCAAACAGAATGTGGTTGTATCTATTATGCGCTAAAGAGAAAGGAATCAGATGGGCTGTGCCCTGTATGAAGAGAGAAAAGAATTCATTTTCTGTATTTTAATTTGAACCACGTTTTTTTTTTTTATTTCAGCATTCCAGTATTTTGAAGGGCGAACAAGACTTCTCTGTCTGTGTTATTTTATGCTATTGATTGTAATCGATCTGGATTGAGCACAGGGATTTTGGTGCATCATAAAGCAAAACTATTTCTAAAAATTGAATCTAATTCCTAACCATTTCTGTATTTGCTCCTTAGTGCTGCAAGCATGCAACATTCACCTGGGAAGAGTCGGTTGGTCGCCTTCTGCTTTCGTTTGAGCTACAAAAATAGAAATAACACATGCTGGCACCACTTTCTGGTAAACTAGAAGATATTTTCGAGAATCTTCCTCTGGCTGGGTGTATTCACTGCATGTATACTTGGTAATAACCCAAATTTCTCTCAAACTGATTCTGCTTTTGCTATTTCGGTTTTCGGCCTTGCGAATGACTGAACAAGTTAGGGACTTTTCTCTCTGAACAATTTTATTAGTCGCTAATCGCGCATCGAAAACTGCCTCCGTTCTTTGTTTCGGGATTTTCTGGTGCGTTTTCCTTCTTTAGCGCCTTTTTTCCTTTACCTGGCATAAGCTTCAGGATCTTTTGTAAACATGTTGCTTTTGTGTGCTTTTGATTCTAAGCATTGGATGGCCTATTGACATCAGCATCTGTTGAGTGATACTCTGGAATTTGTGGTCCTATTGCATGCGACATTCGTTTATGAAGGCATCTATTCTCTGTTCTCCGAGCATTGACGCTTTCCCATTTTCCTTAGATGTTTCCTGCACATTGCTTCATGTTATTTCTTGTCTTACAATTTACGCAAAGGAAAAGAGTAATGATAATAAAGATTGACATGAAAGATTTAAGCTCTTATGAATGTATAAAATCATGACACCCATAGCGAACTGACTCTTCGAAAAACACAAAACTGTCCTTCTTGAATACTTTGGCGTACATTCATTAATTTCTTTTAAGGCGCGCACCCAATTTTGGTTTACGGACAGCTTTCCTTGAATACTGCACCAAGGGAAATTTGCGATGGGTGATTTCTGCGACTCGCATCGCGGATCACGTCGTCAAGATGTGTCATCGCAGAAATTCATGATCGCATTTATCGCAAATCGCATTCATCACAGATCGCAGCATCGCGGCATCGCAAATCACGCTTAGTCATTCAATCATTGTGTGCTGCTTACGCAATGTTGCGATATGCGACGTCGCATATCGGCCGTCGGAGATTTCTTAAGATTTTTCATTTAAGAGCGCTTCATAATGTATTCTATGCGATGAATTTCGCGTCGCTTCTTTGCAGTTTATTATGCTCATAAGAAAATGTTTTATTCTCTTCTCGCGATGCGATACCGTTTTAAGGAGTTGAATACAAAAATTTTCATAAAATGTTTTTTTTTGGATTTTTTATTAAGGGTCCCCATTTGCTTGGTGTTATTGCTAATACCAAACAAAGAGGGGGGTTGTTGGTGGCCACAACAGTCAGTTATTATCTGTTGATATTAAAATTTAAAATGAAGATAATTGCATTAGTCTGTTGTGTTCTCTACCAGATTCGTGGGATAGTCTAGTTATTGCAATAGGTAGCAATGCAACTGCTTTGCAGTTTGATGAAATAGTCTCAGCCTTGCTGACGGAGGAGATGAGATGGAAAAATATGGACAACCAGAATGGTGATGCCTTGTCTGTACGAGGACGGTCCCAGAACAGAAACAAAAATAAGTCATCGAGTGGGAGATCTAAATCTAGAGGGAGATCTAAATCTCCAGGAAAACCTACAAAGGTGGTGTGCTGGAAATGCAGAAAGGAAGGGCACTTCAGAAGGGATTGTAAATATAAAGCTCCTGATAAAGGAAAGGGATCTGATGATGCTCCTTCTGCAGAGGCGAAAACCACCTCAGATGAAGGTGGGGATGTGTACTTGGCTTCTTCAAGTACACATGTAGATCATGAGGCATGGTTGATTGACTCAGGTGCATCCTTTCACTTCACTCCCCATAGAGAGTGGTTCTGCGAGTATGAGAAATACGATGGTGGTGATGTCTTCTTAGGAGATGATAAGAAGGCTAGAATCATTAGTTGGGGAAAAGTAAAGTTGAAGTTGCAAGGTGGAAGGGTTAGAACACTTCCGGGTGTTCTACATATTCCTGCATTGGCCAGAAATCTGATTTCTGTAAGCAAGTTGGATGATGCAGGTGTAAAGACGGTGTTCGATAAAGATACCTGCAAGATGGTTCGAGGAGCACTGATATTGATGCAGGGAGTTCGGATTGGAAATCTGTACAAGCTGCAAGGTAGCACTGTTGTTGATGGGTGCAATAGTTCTATGGTTCCTGAAAATGGAGTAGAACATCTAGTGGTCTCTGGAGAGAAGACCATGTTGTGGCATCAAAGGCTTGGACATATTGGAGAGAAGGGCCTTCGAATACTTCATGGTAAAGGTATGGTGGAAGGTATGAATGATAGCTCTCTGGATTTTGATTTCTGTGAAAATTGTGTGTATGGGAAGCAGAATCGGGTGAGTTTCCCCTCTGGTGGTAAGAGGATGAAACAGATATTAGAGCTTGTGCACAGTGATGTGTTTGGACCTGTGAAGGTTCCATCACTAGGTAAGTCTGTGTACTATGTATCATTCATAGATGACTTCTCAAGGAATACATGGATATATTTCCTTAAGAAGAAATCTGAAGTCTTTGACAGCTTTAAAGAATTTAAGGCTCTGGTGGAAAATTAGACGGAGAAGAAGATAAAGGTGCTGAGAACAGATAATGGTGGAGAATTTTGCAGCAAGGAATTTGAAGAATTTTGTAAGAAGTGTGGTATAGCACGACAGAAGACTACTCCATATACACCTCAGCAAAATGGAGTCGCAGAAAGAATGAACAAGACGTTGATGGAAAGGGCAAGAAGCATGCTCAGTGGTGCCGGATTAGGACATGAATTCTGGGCAGAGGCGGTGGATACTGCATGTTACCTGATCAACAGATCACCTTCCTCAGCGTTGGAGGATAAGACTCCACAAGAAGTATGGACTGGTAAGAAACCCTCTCTTTCACATCGAAGGGTATTTGGATGTGATGCATATGTACATGTTCCAAAGGAGAAACGAACCAAGTTGGATAGTAAATCTGAAAAGTGCATCTTTATTGGGTATAAGGATGGTTTAAAGGGTTATAAGCTTTGGAACCCAGTCACACAGAAGGTTGTGTACAGCCGAGATGTGTTGTTGAGAGAGGTAAAAGATGTTATTCAACATGAAGTCCAACCAAAGGAACCTGAGAAGATAGAGTTTGAGCCAAAGGAGGAAGAATCAGACTCTGCAGCAGAGGAGGAATTAGAAGATGAAGAGCCACAAACTCCGGCTGTGAGAAGATCAATTCGAGAAAGAAGGTAGCCATAAAGGTATAGTCCATCTGCTTTCAGTTCAAATTTTGATTTGTCTGTTACTGATGATGATCCCAGAACTGTGAAGGAAGCAGTGGATTCAGAGGATGGAAAACTCTAAAAAGAGGCCATGGTCGATGAAATGGCATCTTTGCACAAAAATGAGGCTTGGGATCTGGTGGAGTTGCCGGCTGGAAGGAAACCCATTGGCAACAAATGGGTGTTCAAGAAGAAGACAAATGCAGAATGAAAGGTGGAGAAATACAAAGCTTGGTTGGTAGCAAAAGGTTATTCCCAGGTGCCGAGAATTGATTTTGGTGATATTTTTTCTCCTGTTGCCAAGGTAACTTCTATTAGATTACTTTTATCTGTTGTTGCTGCTTTTGATTTTGAGGTAGAACAGATGGATGTGAAGACAACATTTCTTCACGGGGATTTGGAAGAGGAAATCTACATGAAGCAACCTGAAGGCTTTGCGGTGAAGGGTAAGAAAGAACTGATATGCAAGTTAAAGAAATCTCTGTATGGGTTAAAACAGTCACCAAGGATGTGGTATCAGAAATTTGATACATTTATACGGGGACTTGGCTTCACCAGAAGCAAAGCAGATCATTGTGTGTATTTTAAATTAAATTGGTGACCGTGTTATTTATCTGGTCTTGTATGTGGATGATATGTTGCTAGTTGGAAATGACAAAGAAATTATCCAGGATTTGAAGACCCAATTGTCCTCCAAATTCGACATGAAAGATCTTGGTGCTGCAAACTATATTTTGGGCATGGAAATTAAAAGAGATCATTCAAAGAGGAACCTCTGGTTAAACCAGAGGAAGTATGTCGAGACAATACTGCAGAGATTTAATATGCAGGATAGTAAACCGGTGAAGGTTCCTATTCCTGTAGGTGTGAGGTTATCTGCTGAACAGTGTCCCAAGACACAAGAAGAGGAAGAGGACATGTCTCGTGTTCCATATGCAAGTGCAGTGGGTAGCCTGATGTATGCAATGGTATGTACTAGACCAAACATTGCACATGCAGTGGAAGTATTGAGCAGGTTTATATCAAAACCTGGGAAGGAGCACTGGACAACAGTGAAGCGGGTTTTCAGGTATTTGTGTGGCACTAGTGATTATGGTTTGTGCTACCAAGGAAGACCAGGATTGGACAGAGTGTTGGATATTCATGGCTTTGTTGATGCAGAATGGGCTGGAGATCTGGATCAGAGAAGATCTACAAGTGGGTATGTGTTTAACCTATTTGGAGGTGCAGTTGGTTGGATGAGTAAGAAACAATCTGTAGTGGCACTATCAACTACAGAGGCAGAATACATGGTAGCCACTCATGCAAGCAAGGAAGCAGTTTGGTTGCAGAGATTGTGTTAAAGTATGGGGTTAGTATAGGGAGCTATAAGAATAGACTGTGACAGCCAAAGTGAAATTTTCTTGGCAAAGAACCCTGCTTATCATTCAAAGACAAAGCACATTGATGTTCAGTATCACTTTGTGAGGGATATGATAGAAGACAGAAAGGTGTTGCTGGTAAAGGTGGACACTTTGAAGAATACTGTAGATGCATTGACAAAATCTGTGAGCTCTGAGAAGTTATCTTGGTGTAGAGAAGCAATGGGAATCTCAGGGCTGAAAAAATGACTAAGCTCTCCTGTGGCCCCCTATGGAAAGAAAACAACAAGTGGGAGATTGTTGGGTTGTGTTATATTCTTTCCACGTAGTTAATAGGGGGTTTGAAGGGCACCCGTAACCCCACTTTATGGGGTCGAAAATTTTGGTTTTGGACCATATGTTAGGTTGGGCGGACCCACCTATGGTTTTGTGCATGATTTTCGCACATGTTTTTTGGACGCGATGGTTTTCGGTCCATGGTATTGGATGCTTCGGCATGTATAAATATGTATTGTAACATTGAAAGGAACATAATGAAAAATCAAGCTAGTAGTCCCGGTTTTGGGATCCAAGGAAAAATCTCTGTGCATATGTGTTTTATGGGTTATGCTCTCGCATTGTTTATTTTCTTTGTTTAAGAATTCGTATGCAGGTAATTTCTGTACAGGGTTAAAACCTACAAAATATAGATGATTGGAAAAGTACTAGTGGAAATGCATTCTTCCTAGGAGACTGTTTGGTATCCTGGCTCAACAAAAAACAGTCATCCATATCATTATCCACAACCGAAGCCGAGTATATTGCTGCAGCAAACTGTTGTACTCAGATACTATGGATGAAGGAAGCGCTAAAAGATGTCGACATATGTACAGATCAACCAATTACCATTTATTGTGACAACACTAGTGCTATCAGTCTCAGCAAAAATCCAGTGATGCACTCAAGAACCAAACACATACCAATCAAGTATCATTTCCTCCGTGAGCAAGTAGCTGAACAAAACATCGCTCTGGAATATATCAGTACTAAGGAGTAGATAGCTGATATTTTCACAAAACCTCTTCCTCGGGAAGCATTCGAACATCTGCGACAAAAGATGGGGGTTATTTCTTTATCATCACTCAAGTTTATTCATAAAGATGCAGCAGGACAGGGGGAGCAGCTTGACAGGGGGAGTTCGTATGCATGCCTTTGCCATTGATGTCAAAGGGGGAGAAGGCAGAAGAATATTGCCATCAATAACAAAGGGGGAGATTGTTGGACACAGATTGTCATTGATGTCAATATGGCAATATTCAAGAGGAGGAGACAGAGCATATCGGAGCCGAGAGGATCAAAAGGAGCCAGAGGAACCAAATCGGAGGAGCCACATATATCAGAGCAAGAGGAGCCATATCGGAGGAGTGCCAGCGCAAGAGGAGCCATATATGCCTTTATTAATACTATCGGGCGTTGTTCGGGCAATGAAAACCCACATATGCATGTATTAACAATTATCGGGAGTGGAGGCAAATCGCAGCGATATCGTATCGGAACCCTTAGGGATGAGAGCGGACGCGAATTCTTATTCAGATTGGTCCAGACCCCGGAACCCTTAGGGATGAGAGCGGACGCGAATTCTTATTCAGATTGGTCCAGACCCATATCGGGTCCGAACCCAAATATCGCATCGGAGGAGTGGCTTGGAACTATCATGTGAAAGCTCCGATATATATTGGAGCCGAAATATTATTCAACGCTCCCTATAAAGCGTCGGGTCCGTCGTGTTCGGAGGAGGGAGTGTTATTGTCTGTGGCGACCGCCGATAAGCGGACCCGCCGAAATATATATAGCGTGGCATCTAAACCTTTTCGGGTCCGAAAGGAACCTCAGCGCGGTTAAGTGACGAGCTCCGAAATTCGGAGCCGAAGTATTATATTGAGGATGGTTTAATGGGTCGTCGGGTCCGCAAGGTCCGTTAGACTTTGAAACTGCCAGAAGGGAAGTCGCCGAAATCCATCGGGACCGAAATCATAATAAAAGGCAGCCTAAAGGTGTGTCGGGTCCGCACCTCGTCGGAGGTCAGGCCTTAACAGTTTTGTAGTGATCACCGAAATCTGGATCCACCGATAATTATAAAGGCGGACGGATAAGAATTGAGATCCGCGTCTGTTGAATGAGAACAGGAATTACGTTATTTTCCTGTGTGTTAAAATATATGTGGCTGCGGGGTTTTTATAGTGTTGGCCATATATTGCATATGATATATGGCTTCCGATGGTTGATTAAAATGCTCGGGTGGTGGCTTCCGATGGGTGATTAAAAGCACCGATAAAGCCTGTAAGACAAAAAAAAAAAATGGAAGCCGAAGTGTCAAGCGGCTCCAGTGTATGCCTGCGATCATGAGAAAAACAGGAGTGTTGTTATAATTTTGATGTATGTATCTTGTGATTATTGGAACGGTTGGAAAAACAGAGGTAACTAACAGGGCAAGCAAGCGCTAAGGAAATCGAAGAGCCTATGGAGTAAGGAAGCTGAAGAGCCTGTGAAGAAAGGAAGTCAAAGAGCCAATGGGAAAGAAGAAATGAAGGGACAGAGGCATGGAGTATATGAAAAAAAAAGCAGCAGAAAATAGTGAGAGTAGTTGTTGTTGTTCGGGGACGGGATAACCTGAGCATGATATAGTGGAAGCAACAGAAGAAAAAGGGGGCAGCAGAAGCAGTGGAAGCTGAAAAGAGCGCAGCAGCACACCAGTGTATACCAAAGAGGTTGGAGCCTCAGAATTGAACAGGATTGAAGTCCTTGGGAGTTGGTGCTCCTAAGTCCAAGATTGGTGTCTTGGCAAAATAGAGTTGGTGCTCAGGAGGTTGGAACCTCACCAAAGTCCAAGTTGGAGCTTGGCAACCAATTGTGACAATCTATTTGTTGTATTTATTTTTACTGCACAGTTATATTAATAAAAGCATTTATTCCTGCTGTTCATTTTGTGTTTCTGAACATATATGTTTTAACTAGTAAAACAATAGTGAGAAAAAGAAATATTGATTCACCCCCCTCTCAGTATTTCCAACACTGTCATCTTTCTGTCTTGTTAGATTACATGTTAGACAATTGAAAAATGTTTAGTCGTTTGATCAGGCAAAGGTAGTTAGAAAGAAACGTTATTACACCCTAACTGCCTTACATGCAAAAATTTGATCCCTCCCAGATGGTTTTGGCTTCGCGCAATGGATTGCAGGTTGTGGGGATCACCCACTGTCTATGGGGAAACATTATGGAGCTCTTAATCACAAAACTAGGACCGCGATTCAGCTCGGTGAAAAATAGCAGAATAGTTTCGGTCCGAACACAAACTCCCTCAATATAGTCTACCACAACTAATGGACCATCTATAATTCTAAGGGTTACAAACCACTGTGACTTGTGATGATCATGCCATTTTTCGTTCTTTGTAAAATTACAAAGATGGGATTTGCATTATTGGAAATTAGTATCTTGGCATCATGTGCAACGGAGAATTACTGGTTATATGCCATTGCAAACCATATTCGTAGAGGTGAAGTGGACATCATGCTTGCAAGTGGCACAAATGTTGTGATTGTGACGATGGGAGTGGGTGGATTTATGGCTCCTAGGGCTCTTTCACAGAGGAATCATGACCCACCTATGGCATCAAGACCGTGGGACAAATATCATGATGGATTTGTCATGGGTGAAGGTGTTGGCGTGATGGTAAGCCGAAGTTGAACTCAATGATTTCAGTTTCAAGGGACTATATGCATATATAATATTTATCAAATATCGTATTTAAAAGTATAGATTCATTCCAGTTTCTATATCTATATATATATATATATATATATATATATATATATATATATATATATAGCTAAATTTTTGCTTTCTAATATCAATTAGTGATAAACTTGTAGAGTTATGGTGGATGAGGTGTCCATTAGAATTTTTATGAACAACAAGGCCTTGGGCTCCAAAAAGGCAAGCCATGGGAATTTTATTGGGGACAACTGGGCAACTCAGGGAGATCTTGTAAAAATTGATTGGCCTTATGCTCCCTTTGTCGTGGGTTACTGCAATTTTCACACTTCTCAAACAGCAGCTTCATCCATAGAGCCCTTAACCCTTGCTCAAAAAAATTATCTATAGGGAGCCCATGGGATGCCATATAAGATACACTTATTGCATACTATTTCTTGAATATTCTCCTGGGCTTTATTTATGTTCTTATAGTCCCATGGCATGAGACGAACAAACATTTAATGGAACAAGTCTTTTACACTTCAAGATATGATTAGGACCTAGAGTGAGGGGGTGAAAATCTTTGCACAACTCAATAGCTTTAACACTCCCCTTTGTAGAGGAATATTTCCCATTCTTATCTACAATTATTTCATATTCCATATCTATCTCCACACACTTGTTCCCTTTCTATGAGTTAAATTTTTTGTCTTTAGATAAGAGCCCATTATGAAAGCCTTCAAATTCCTGAAACATTTTTACGTCATGCAAGGATGCTAATTGCATACTTTGAAATAGATTTTCATAAGAAAATGAATCAACAATTTGATTTGTTGATGAAAAACTGCAATTTGGTTGCACCAACTATGGCACCCCTAGTCTTCCCGTTGCACCCTTTGCATATTTGTTTATTAATGAGTTAACCTTGGGCTAAAAATCCACTTCCAAACTAGGCCTTTTCTTCCTTTGTGAAATTTCTGAAATACTCACATCAACCTCATTTCAAAAGTTTTCATGAGACTCTAGTCCAACTGACTTTAAATGATTGAGAGGCTTTTGATTAACTAAAATAAACTTAGTTAGAGTACATTGAGTCCGCTCCCTAACTACACCTTCTTTCAGTAAAGGTGTACTCTCCATGTCATTGTTTTCCATCCCACTTAGCTCGTTCTGGAAAGAGAAATCTAAAACAATGTCATCTTCAGGTAAAATCTTGTAGTCACATTTTTCACCATGATTTTGGGGACTTTTCACTTCAAAACTAAATCGAAAAGAGCATGATTTTAATGGAGCAACATGAAGGTGAACTTGTCCTTGTAAATAGGTAGGAGACGTGTTACTGTTGGTAGCTTGAAAATGCATACCATCAACTCTCACTTGAGATGACCCTGTATAAGCAAAGGCACCTTCATTAGTTGTGGAATATGATAGACATGAAGGTGAGCTTCTCCTGACAGTTTCATTTCCAATCTTGCATTTTCCCTTTCCCAAAGTTATTAAGGACTACCTTGGGTAGAGTCATATCCTTGTAGAACAATCCTTCAATATAGGCTTTGCCTTGCTCTAATGTTCATTGTCTCCAAGGGATTCTTCTACACCCTTATTGATTTGAGAAGATAGAAGTCTTGCACTTTGTTGATTTGGAAAAGCCTCTAAATGGTTACTTTGTAAAGAAGAGAAGACTTTCAGTAAATGAATGTTTACCATGTTATCATGCCTTGGCTAAGTGTTTTCCATATCACCATTTCTTTTTGAATCAGAAGAACATGGTTTTTGAGAGATTGAGTTCGGATAATCCACAGTGTTCATCTTTTTTGTCGACGTTTCGAGTCTAGAGCAAGACTCATCATCAGGACTTGATATGCTGAGAAGAGAAAGGAAAGGGGTTTTGAGATAAATACGGTGAATGATGCTGGTTTGGGCTGCTGAGCCGACTGCTTGATTGATAACTGTCTAGCTGATATTTTAATATTTTATTATTTAATTATTTTGTTTTTATTTAATAATGTGAATGCTTTTAACCTAGATTAATGCTGCACCAATGTTATTATTCTTACTGCGCTCAGATATTACGTATGGCTTTAATTAACAAATTGCATTGATGATTTGAATTTAGTTTTATATTGAATCTCTATTTTAGTTATATGATTGTTAATTTGTTTTAGTTATAATTTTCTTAAATAATTTTAGTTTTATATTGCTTATTATCTTAGTGACATATTTTTCTTAGTTAACTAATTTATTTAACTAGATTTTAAGTTGTTTTATCAATTAAGTTCATATTGTATAGTTCTCATAGCTTTGGTTATAATTAGGTTTTGAATTGAATAAAGCTTCAAGGAATGTAATATTAAGATGTTATGAATAGTTTAATAACTAATTTTTATTATTGATTGAACTTGGTTTTATATTGCATAAGGTTTCAAGGAATGTAATGTTAAGATATTACGAATGGCTTTGATTAACAATTTTATTGTTGATTAGAATTTAGTTTATATTGAATCATTATTTTAGTTATATGATTGATGATTTGTTTTAGTTATAATTTTCTTAAATAATTTAGTTATATATTGTTTATTATCTTGGTAACATATTTCTCTTAATTAACCAAGTTAATTGACAAGATTTTAAGTTGTTTTATTGTAAAGTTCTCTTAGCTATGGTTTTAACTAGGTTTTATATTGTATAAAGTTTCAAGGAATGTGATATTAAGATACTATGAATAGCTTTAATTAACTAATTATTATTATTGATTGAACTGGTTTTATATTGTATAAGGTTACAAGGGATGTAATGATGAGAAGTTATGAAAAGCTTTAATTAACTAATTTTTATATTGATTTGAACTTTGGATTTATATTGAATGGTTAATTTAGATCAATAATTAATAATTGGCTTTAGTTGTAAATTGCTTAAATGATTTAGCTTTATAATGCTTAACAACTTAGTAACATATTTCTAATTTACTAAGATGATAATCTTGGTTTCAAGCTGATTTATAAACTAAGATACCTAAAATAAACGAGAGGGGAGATAGTTAAGGCATGGAATTATGAGGGGAAGGGGAATGTTAGGTGGAAGAGGGATAACTTTTTCTAAGAAGGGAGTTCCAATTTTTGCTAATGTCCCAGCCTCCATCCCTATTAAGGTTACTAGGATGCTTAATGATTTCTATTGCTTCACGAATTTTCCGCTTGAAATGGTGCTTTTCATTAGCAATGACTTTGGTGTCTTCCAGGCATATGTGATGGTTTGTTTTTCCTACATGCTCGGCTAAAGCAGAAGAGTGAGTTCTTTCTTTACGGATATCAGCGCTGTGTTCTTTGAGCCTTATCCTCACAGACCTGCCAGTTTCCCCTATATATTGTTTACCACATGAGCAATTAATGACATAAACACCTTTTTGTTGAAGCTGATCTTGGCTGTCCTTAACAGATTTCATATTTTGTTTGATAGTAGACAAAGGTTTGAAAGAGGTTTTGATGTCTTTTTTCGTGAGAATTCTGGCTATTTTGTCGGTGACACCTTGAATGTAGGGAAGGTAGGCATTAGAAGCTGCGGGGTTACTTGTTTTGTTATTGTTGATCCCAGATTTTGCCTTTTTAATAGCTTTGTGGATGTTTTTATTATTGTATCCTAGGTTGGTGAAAGTTCTTTTTAGGTATGTAATTTCTTCATCAGTGTGGTTATCATCTGAAATTCTACAGGCTCTGGTGAAGAGGGTTTGTAGCACCCCCATTTTTTGAGCTGGGTGGTGATGCGAGTCAGCATGGAGGTAATTGTCTGTGTGAGCTTTCTTTCTGAATACTTTATGACCTATGGATCCATCTTTGTTTCTTATAAGGAGAATGTCAAGGAAAGGAATGCAGCTGTTCTCCTCTATTTCCATTGTAAACTTGATGTCTTCAGATATGCTATTGAGATGGTTCAGAAAGTTCTTGAGCTCTTCTTCTCCATGAAAGGAGAAGAAGGTAGAGCGGAGACAAATTTCAGCAAGCTTTGCAGTCTGGGGGTCTGTTACATCTTTGATTACTTGAATGGCTTCATCAAGGGGAATTTTGGTGAAGAGCTGTACTACGTCAAAACTGACCATTTTGTCTTCAGGACCTAATGTTGTGTTTTTGATGAATTTGACAAATTGATTGGAATCTTTTATGTAAGAGCTGGTTTTTCCAACAAGCGGGGCTAGGATGCTGGCGACATATTTTGCTAATTCATAAGTGGGAGATCCTATGGTGTTGACTATAGGTCTTAACGGAACATCTTTTTTATGTATTTTAGGGGCTCCATAAATCCGGGGAGTGATTTCACTGTCAGGGGTAAGGCGCTTTTTAAGTTTATCGTCAAGGTTGGTTTCTTTAATGGTTTTCTTTACTAGTCTAGTAATTCTAGAGATGGGGTTTTCTTCAAGTTTTTTATAGCTACCACTATTATATAAGTGGTCTTTCATCTTGTTTACGTAATCTTCATGATTCATGATGACAGTGGCGCCACCTTTGTCTGCTTTCAGAATGACAATGTCCTTATTGTTTCTTAGATTTCTTATGGCTTCGAGCTGTTGAGGATTTAGGTTTCTTTTAGGAGGTTTAGCTTTTCTTAGGATGACAGCGCATTCCTGTCTAATTAGTTCTTTGTCTTCATTGCTGAGAGTCTTGATTCCGTCCTCTAAACTGCATATAATTTCTTCCTTGGGGATTCTACTGGGGGCTAAGGCAAAATTCAAACCTCTGTTAAGGACCTCGGCTTCCTCCTTTTTTAGCTCATAGGAAGAGATATTGACCACTTTTTTGTTAATGGTTTTCGAATCTGGGTTTTCAACTATTGGGTTAGCTTTCATATTATGGTTCTCAGCATTATTCATTTTGCCGGGTACGGTTTTCTTGGATGAATAATTTCTATTGTTTTTCTTATCTTCTATATTGGTTATACTATCCATATTAATTAAATTGTTCGAATTGCATTCTGTTAAAATATTATTACTATTGGTCATGACCTTGTTAATTAAAATATTGTGCGGTGTTTTAGAGTATACATACCTGCGCCCCATAGCCGGTTCTGTAGTGCTTTCATCTTCTGTTGTTGTCTCGGACCTAACTCCTTCCTCCTGCGGCATAGTTGCTGGCTTTTTGGTATGATCAAGCTGATCGCTGTGCGCTTGCTGTTCATCTTCTATTGACTTAGTATGTGAATCGGTTTCATGGACGTTGCTGCCACGGTGTTCATCTTCTTTAGATTTAGTGCGAGTATCAGCTACATGGATGCCGCTGCCCTTGCAAGATGTCATCTGCGGCCTGCGTTGAGGAGTAATGTCAATTTCTACTGCTGTTTTCGACATAGCTTCTTCTTCTGTCTGCGGCATTTTCTGAATATTGCTGTGCCTATTGGATCCGACTTCGGCCTGTTCACGCTGATTGTTGTGCGCTTGTTGCTCCAGCTTCTCGAGTTTTCTCTTATGTCTTGAATCTGAGGTTTGTCTTATTCTGTTAGCTTTTAGAGCAGCGGATGCATCTATAATTCTCTATTAATAGGGATGGAGGCTGGGACATTAGCAAAAATTGGAACTCCCTTCTTAGAAAAAGTTATCCCTCTTCCACCTAACATTCCCCTTCCCCTCATAATTCCATGCCTTAACTATCTCCCCTCTCGTTTATTTTAGGTATCTTAGTTTATAAATCAGCTTGAAACCAAGATTATCATCTTAGTAAATTAGAAATATGTTACTAAGTTGTTAAGCATTATAAAGCTAAATCATTTAAGCAATTTACAACTAAAGCCAATTATTAATTATTGATCTAAATTAACCATTCAATATAAATCCAAAGTTCAAATCAATATAAAAATTAGTTAATTAAAGCTTTTCATAACTTCTCATCATTACATCCCTTGTAACCTTATACAATATAAAACCAGTTCAATCAATAATAATAATTAGTTAATTAAAGCTATTCATAGTATCTTAATATCACATTCCTTGAAACTTTATACAATATAAAACCTAGTTAAAACCATAGCTAAGAGAACTTTACAATAAAACAACTTAAAATCTTGTCAATTAACTTGGTTAATTAAGAGAAATATGTTACCAAGATAATAAACAATATATAACTAAATTATTTAAGAAAATTATAACTAAAACAAATCATCAATCATATAACTAAAATAATGACTCAATATAAACTAAATTCTAATCAACAATAAAATTGTTAATCAAAGCCATTCGTAATATCTTAACATTACATTCCTTGAAACCTTATGCAATATAAAACCAAGTTCAATCAATAATAAAAATTAGTTATTAAACTATTCATAACATCTTAATATTACATTCCTTGAAGCTTTATTCAATTCAAAACCTAATTATAACCAAAGCTATGAGAACTATACAATATGAACTTAATTGATAAAACAACTTAAAATCTAGTTAAATAAATTAGTTAACTAAGAAAAATATGTCACTAAGATAATAAGCAATATAAAACTAGAATTATTTAAGAAAATTATAACTAAAACAAATTAACAATCATATAACTAAAATAGAGATTCAATATAAAACTAAATTCAAATCATCAATGCAATTTGTTAATTAAAGCCATACGTAATATCTGAGCGTAGTAAGAATAATAACATTGGTGCAGCATTAATCTAGGTTAAAAGCATTCACATTATTAAATAAAAACAAAATAATTAAATAATAAAATATTAAAATATCAGCTAGACAGTTATCAATCAAGCAGTCGGCTCAGCAGCCCAAACCAGCATCATTCACCGTATTTATCTCAAAACCCCTTTCCTTTCTCTTCTCAGCATATCAAGTCCTGATGATGAGTCTTGCTCTAGACTCGAAACGTCGACAAAAAAGATGAACACTGTGGATTATCCGAACTCAATCTCTCAAAAACCGCTCCACAGAAACTTGCAATCCAAAAAAGAACATGGTTTATCCACTCCATCACATCAAAACATATCGCTACCATCATTAGATGTAAATTTAGTTCTACCATTTGACAACCTTATAAATGTCTCATAGTCTAAAACCTTTGAACATGCCTCAGTTTTCCATAACCTTGATCGACCAATAGAGTGAAATTGTTGTTGCACCTGAGAACTTATTTTCTCATATTTAGGCCATGAGTAATGTTGTAGCTTCATACCTCCCTCTTCTTTCACCCCACCCATGTTTCTAGAAAACAACTTGCCACTACTTAGAAGAGTTATATCGATAAAATCAATGTCAACATCTGGAAGTTTCTTGCTAGGGGCATTGTTCAAGGTTTCAAGCTACCCCTTAGTGGCCTCATCTTGACTAGAAATCACCAAAACATAATCATGAGCTCCCATCTTACCTTGGGAATCCCTTGATTTCTGAGAGCAAACAAATGATTCATGTATTTCTATTGTCATAAAATCCATGTCTTTTGGCATCTGCAACACTCTATTCTCCTCACCTCTTGATGGACCAGTGGCACTTATGTCCACTGGAGATGCTGACCTTTCCCTCTTCAAAATTTGGCCTTCATTGCTTTGTGATGGAAGCCTTACATATGACCCAACCAAACTTCAGACCCTGCTACATGATACAACCTTAAACAATCTTGTCCTCCTGCATTCACCACAATATTACTGCAATTATTAGTTTCTTTCCCTAAAATGTTTTTGCAAAAATCCATACTTCTGTTCCTCAATTTATTTGTTAAATCTTGTGTAATATCATCTCCACTTTTGTGTAGGTTGTAACATGATAATCCTTGAGCTGAGTCAAATGACATTGTTCTTCCATGGATAAATCTTGCATTTAAATAATATTTAATCTTATCATATATATCTCTTTATTCATATGTATCAAGTTAATCTTGCAAAGATATTTTTCAATGGGACAAATGAAAAAATTTCCAAGACCTTTTCCAATGACATCAGAGTCCTCTCTTTCATTTCTCAATAGAACACTGCAACAACCATGTTAGTGGCATTAGCTTCCATTGACAACTCATGACCTGATTCTTCTATAGAAGGGATATCTAGAACTTCTTGAACCAACCCATTACCTAGCAAAGGACTATTTAGAACTTCTTGAACCAAACCATTACATAGCAAAGGGCTATCTACAACTTCTTAAACCAACCCATTACCTAGTAAATTAACATTGTCAGAAGTTGGATAGCTTCCCTCATCACAAAATACTAACATTTCCAACACATTAATATTCCTTGAGGGTTGAGAGGCATAAGACAAGCCACTTTTACCATAGTAGTGTGGATTGGAGGGTATCTCTTGAACAGAGTATCCTACTTTTGGGTAGTTTCAATTACATTTAAGGCCTCTAGTTTTTCAACATCACAACTATCAACACTTCTTTGACAATCATCCCTTGGAACTACCTCTTTTTTACATCTTTCTAGTATTTCTGGAGTGTCTACCTATTGATCACTCTTATGATCAATATCTTTGAAACCTCCACAACCTCGTTCCATGGAAACAATTTTGCATCTCATTCCTTCATGGTGGCTCCTTTTGTGCCTCTAAGGCATCGACCTTCGAGGGTGATAGGAATGTACATCCCACGACTTATCTGATGTCATTTTGACATAATTATATCATTTAAGTTACTTTTAATCATTCATTTTCATCGTTGAATATGTATGTTTTTGGATTTCAAAACTAATTGTTGAATGTTGATAAAACTTTATGCAATATTGACAATCTACTGGTATTCTGGTTCTTATTTTGTTTAATTATGAGATTATCATATGGGTTACCTTTATATCACATAACATATCCTATTCTTTCATATGTTATCCACTTATGACATTTCCTTTGCAACAACTGGTGCAATTGCAAAGGAAAAATAAAATCAATGGAAACAAAAGTTGTTTGTATATGGTTCAATATATTCTCTCACAATTTTTTGGGGACTTACGTTTTATTTTAAAAAACAAGAAAATCAACAATGCACTTTGTTGTTTGAATTGTGCACTTGATAAAAAAGAAAGCTCGAACTATAACAAAAATAAATAACCAATTTCTTTATGCAAATAATTATCCAAACCTAAAATTTAATTTTAAATAAATTAATTCATATTTATACTTTAAATATTCAATTAAATTGCATAATATATCACATCTTTTTTCTTCTATATTACTCTTTCCTATGCTACTTACAACGTTTCCTTTGCAACATGTGGTGCAGTTGCTGGTATATTTTACAACTAAACCATGGGTTATCAAGAATTAAGATGAATCAGCTTAGAGAAATTTCGTCATTCACATTATTTAACAATAGTAATCACTATAAAGAAACTAAGATGAATCAATCTAGAGAAATTTAGTCCTTTATGATGATGATGATGATGATGATGATAGTGGTTAACGTCCACTAAGACCAAATTGGTCTATCAGACCTATAATTTTCTTAGTTTTTAATTGTATGGTTCCTTGTCTTTCTTGGCGAGATTGATGCCGTAGATTTATCTTTTTTTCTCTACGATCTTCCAACTTCCTGTATCTTGCATCTCCTTCATCTCTTCTGGTTCTTGGGACATTGGTGTCTTAGCTTCGCGATCTATTGTGTTCGTCCTCTTGAAGATAGATGGAGAAGAAGTTTGGTCTAGGAGATCTGCTTTGCTGTTAAATGAAGATTTAATTTTTGCGGTATCCGAATCCCCATAACTGTTGATGCTTGAGGGGTTGTCGAGTTCACCTTTTTGTTGCTGGGCGGGGCTTTCTCCCTGCTTGTCTTGAGAGTTGTTTCTTTCTTGTGATTCAAAGTTTTCTTTAGCATATTTTGATGACAGTGTAGTGGTCTTTTTGTGCTCCTTCCCACCATGTAGATGTGTGGTGGTTTTTTCTAACAGAATTTTTCTGGGAGGCTTTTGGGCAATTTTGGCTAGATGGCTCGTCTCAAAGCAGGATCGACATCTGAACAGGACACTTTCATAATCGAGTTTCTAGTTCCACACATAGTCTTTACTTGTTAGGTTTATTTCAGCTAGGAATCCGACGCTCAAGTGCATTTCCACACAGATGCGTGCATAGGTGGTTCTGGCATATTCCTCTATTTTTGGGCACCTGCAGTTAAAAATTTCCCAATTGCATTTCCAATGGATTTTAGCAAGGAGAGATTCCAGAGATGCAAGGGTAGGCTTGGCAATCTCACCCAAACTGGTGCTGAAGTTATGACTGTTGTTGAGGGATCGAATGATGGGTTCCATGGCTTCATGAATAGGCCTGAGTTTTGACCAAAACCAAGGGCTGGAATCTAGAATACATTGTCTGCTTTTACGATTTTCAAAATCTACTATAAAGAAACCCCTAGCACAGGGGTAGATATTAATTTCATCAGGAATGACAGGCTTCCATACCTTCGAGATCCAATTGTGGAGAGCTGTCAACCGCGGCCAAAAGCCATTGAATCGGAAGATTAGGGCACTTTCGAAAAACTTCAAAGCCTCGTCGAGTGAGACCTAGACCACCTGGACTATGGGAGCTGGGGCTTCACTGACGATATGGGCAGGAGCTTGCCCTTCAGAAGCGGACAGAACTGAGCCAGCGGCTATTTTCGCGAAGCTGAGAGCCATATTTGCCCGTAGAAAGCCGAGACCCAGCCGCAGAGAAATAAGGCAGAAGATTAGATCTAGATCTAGCCGTAGAAGATTAGATTTAGAACCCAGTGGCAAAGAAGATTAGATCTAGATCTAAATCTAGCTGCAGAAGATTAGATCTAGAACCCAACAGGAAAAAATAAATCATCGACTTGCTTCATGAACCACTAGATCCGAAGATGGCTTGCTCACAGATCTATTTTCGCCGATTATAAAAAATATAAAAAATAACACAGATTTGAGAACCGCAACCACAGACGGAAGAACGCAGCCATAAAGATAATCTTATGTCGATGTTATTATTTAACAAAAGTCACTAAAACTATAAATTATTATTAAGAAATCAAATCCTCTTATTATTAATTAATCAATTTTACTTGAAGTGTTATTAGTATTATTTAAAATACATTAATTATTAAGTATTCTATTATTTTGTAAAATATATTACTCATTCATTACAATATAAATTATTATTAAGAAATCAAATCCTCTTATTATTAATTGATCAATTTTATTTAAATTATTATTATTGTTATTTAAAATACATTAATTATTAAATATTTTATTATTTTGTAAAATATATTACTCATTTATTTAGAATATAAAATATTTCTATGAATAAAATAAACATTTATGATTTTTCTCACATATTTTTTTGTGTAAAGAATACAATCAGGAAATATTTTTTAATAATTTATTAATTCTCAAACATTTAATTTAAAATTATAACTATATTTATAAATTATATATTTTTCAAAAATTAAGTTAAAATTATAATAATATTTATAAATTATATATTTTTCCAATACATAACATAGATTGAAGTAAAATTATAATAATATTTAGAAATGATATATTTTAATAATTATAAATTATGTATATTTCCATAATTATTTTGCATCTTTTGAAATAATATAAAGAGAGTGTAATCATCAAAATAATGAAATACAGAAATAATTTTTATCTCACTCCTAACCTATTTTTCCTCACACATTTTCGTGTAAAGAATACAAGAAGAAAATGATTTCTTAATAATTTATTAATTCTTAAATACATAACATGGATTATTCCTCTTATATATCTTTGTGTAAAGAATAAAAGAAGAAAATAACCGGATAGAATTTAAGTTTTTGTTATCAAGAATCAGATCATGGCAACGTGATGTTAAATATGATTTCATCATAGAAACCAGCTAGCGTGTCTATTCAAAATGATGAATTTTAATGGCAATGATTTTTTCCGTGCAAGGTTGTAATGATCAAGGTTGTAATGATCAAATTTAGCTTTGCGATTCATATCCAATTTATAAGAAATTTTAAGTGATAATTATATCAAAATTATATCTAATTTATAAAAAAATTTAGATGATAATTACATCAAAATTCATTTATCCCAATTTATCCACAAATTAATATTGTTCATCTTTATTAAAAAATTATTTCTTAATTCTCAAAATACATAATATCAATTAAATTAAAATTGTAAATACATTTATTTATTTATTTATTTATTATATATATATATAATCTTCTGAAATAAAAAAAAAAAAAAAATAAGAAATATGAATTAAATTAAAATTGTAATTACATTTATTTTATATATATTCTGAAATAATATAAAAAGGTAAATTGTATTTATCAAATACAAAAATAGATTTTATCTCACTCCAACCCTCAAAATAATTTTTTAACAGCCAAAATATTTATTAATTATGTAAAATCTGTTATTTTCAAAATTTTAGAAGAAAACCTCAAAAAAACTCCAACCCTCAAAATCATTTTTTAACAGCCAAAATATTTTTTAATTATGTAAAATCTGTTATTTTCAAAATTTTAGAAAAAAACCTCAAAAAATTATAAATTATAAATTATAAAATATAAATTATTTGTACATTAATAAAAAAAAAAAAAAAAAAAAAATCGGCCTGGAGTATGCCGTAAAACTGCTTCTGCTTGGCTAAGAGCTCGTCTTCCTCGGACGTAAGGAAACAGGTTAACGGCCCAAGACCCAGAGGCATCTGGCAGGAGTGAAAGCCTGCTCCCTTACGGACCACCAGCGGGTTATTACAGGTGGCGTGGTTTTCCTTGATAACAGTGATGAGTCAAACTGACATTCGCGGATAGCAGCCAGAGATGGCTGTCCTCACTGTTGGTTTGACACCTGAGTTTGATAGGTTTTGCCACCTTCGGAAAAAAAAAAAAAAAAAAAAAAACAAAAAAAAAAATAACAAAAAAAATGGAAACCACACCGACAAAATACTCCCTCCATGGTGAAACCACCGAAACCAAATCCATGGTCACATGGAAGAATACTAAGTCGTCCGCTCACAACAGTTCCCGTCAACCAAATGGGATGGGAATTTCCGCTAAATTGTAGTCCGCCTGCGGTTACCGCTGCTGAAACGGATTCAGCAACAACACCAGAACCAGAATCAGTCCATGAAATCCTTTAAATAAATATACAATCGAAAACCAACAAAGTTCCAAATTTAACTATTTCTATATGACCTGATCCGGAGAAGGACCCAATGTGTTGAGCATGGGGGAGCGCAGAGGGAACTGAGGCACCCGATTGCCCTTATCGTCGTAATTTATGAGACCTGAGAAATCCGGGGGCTGACATCGTTCGCCCATCAGAATTCTCCTCCGCCACACAGAATCTTCTCCATCCTCCGCCTTAATAAATTCACGGTCATATGCCGCCGCCTCGTCCTCGTCCTCGTCCTCGTTCCGCCCCCATTTCCTAGAAGTTCCTCCATGCTCCGCCTTCCTAGGATCACGGTCATATGTCTCTTCGTCGTTCCCTTTACGCCTCCATTTCTTAGAAATCAAGTTCATTTTGCTGTTGTCGATAATCGCCCGGCCTGGGAACTTGTGCGGAGAGTTGAAACCTGTAGAGCCACGATTTTTCCCGTCCCTGCGGTGGAAATGCACAGCGCAAGATGCGGTAACCACAGCCGCCACTGCGAGCACGCATGTGACCGCCAGCAGGAAACCGCCCGCACTGGCCAACCAGCTCGTTGTTGCCGACCCTCCTTCCAGGGCCAAAACTGAGAGCCACCGGACCATAGGATTCGATCCCGAGACCTCAGAAGACAAACCTTTTATTTTTGTCAAAGAACAGATGGCTGAAGCCACCCGACCATAGGATTCGATCCCCAGACCTCACAAGCCAAAACTTTTCTCTGTCAAAGAGCGAATGGTTGAAGCCACCTGACTATAGGATTCGATCCCCAGACCTCACAAACAAATCCCTTCTCTTTATTTCAAAGAACAGATGGTCAAAGTCAGGTAACCATAGGATTCGAACCCCGGACCTCACAAGACAAAGATCCTTCTCTGTCAAAGACCAGATGGTTGAAGCCACCTCACTATAGGATTCGATCCCCAGACCTCACAAGACAAAACGCTTCTCTTTCTTTCAAAGAACAGATGATTAAAGCCACGTAACCATAGGATTCGATCCCCAGACCTCACAAGACAAAACCCTTCTCTGAACAGATGGTTAAAGCCACCTGACCATAGGATTCGATCTCCGGACCTTGTTGGACTAAAAAAACCCTTCTCTGCCAACGGGCAGATGGCTGTTGGCTTATCCTCGCGCCATGGAGAAGTTAGGCGAATAGATATATAGTGTGTTTATCTGCGACACGTGGTCAGGATTAATGAGTGTTGGGTGCCATTCTTGAGTTGGGTGCCTTTCTTCCCGGGGATTTTCAGAGATCTGTCACGAAAACTCTGTGAGTGTATGACAGCCGTCTGCGGATTGTGCTCACTCCCACTTTAGACGATTCGCGTATCGCAACAAACTCCCGTTGGCATCGTCGGGGCGATGGACATTATCCTTTTTCTTTTTCTCATTTTGTTTAAGTCGTTCAATTCGTTCATAACCTCTACGTGTGATTACTTCATTGTAGAGCTTTGCACTACATTCGATTATCATCTCATATAATTATAAATTGTATACACATTACCTAGATTTTGTGGTTTTTACATATAATTCAATTTTGTTGCTAAGGAGTTCCATTATAAATTATAGTTCTATTTTTATATTAGATCTATCGATAGGGATTATGATTGTTTTTAAAATTGAATTTCTGATTTTTTTTTTTTAGCAAAAATGTAATCCGTGATTTTTTATTACCAAAAAATATTTTAACGACCAAAATTCTACCATTTAAGCTAATTCATGACATTTAAGTATAATCTCTATTATTACTTATATAATGAGTTTTAAACAATTTTATGTATCACAAATTATATGATTGTGCTGAGAGGCGCTCTACAACTCAATGTAAAGTAAATGTGTAGGTGTAATGTAAGTATGTAAACAATTTTAAATGTTTGGCTTCATTAAGAAAAAATAAATAAATAAAAGTGATGAGGATGACTGCAAACGTTTAAATGTTGGGTCAATTAATAATAAAAGTTAAAGTAATAAAAATAATAAAATTCAATTTATTATATTTTGATTTTGTTATTAACTTGTGAATAGGCTTTGTTACAATACCATGGGCCAATACCATGACTTATTAATACGGCATGCCAAAAAACCATAACTTATTTCATAACCAAAATATTTTATAACAATATGACAAGATTCTTAACCATGGATATTCACCCCCACTTTACTGTGGATATTATTAACTTGTAAAAATTAGGCTTTGTTACAATACCATGGGTCAATACCATGGTTTATCAAAACCACATGCCCAAAAAACATAACTTATTTCACAATCAAAATATTTTATAACAATACAAAAAAATTCTTAACCATGGATATTATTAACTTCTAAGTAGACTTTGTTCCAACACCATCGGCAAATACTATGGCTTATCAATACCACATGCCCAAAAAACATAACTTATTTCACAATCAAAATATTTATAACAATATAACAAGATTCTTAATCATGGATATTCATCCCCACTTTGCCATTGATATTATGAACTTGTGAATAAGCTTTGCTACAATATCATGGGCTAATACCATGGCTTATCAATACCACATGCCAAAAACTTAAAACTTATTTCACAATCAAAATATTTTACAACAATATGATTATTAACCATGGATATTCAACCTCACTTTGCCATGGATATTATGAACTTGTAAATATGATTTGTTACAATACCATGGGCCAATACCATGGCATATTAATACCACATGCCAAAAAACCATAACTTATTTGACAATAAATATATTTTATTTTAATTTTATGTTATAATGTTTTTTAATTGGAACTAAAAGGAAAAAGGTTATAATTAGTTTTGAGATATATATAATTTGTCTATCCTCACGACTACTAAAAATATTCCCATAGAAATTTAATTAAGGTTTTAATAAAATAAAAATGAGAATACTTTTATATTTAAAGATGTGAAATTTATTTAATACAAATAGTATTGGTAAGAACCAACATAGATCCATTTTAATTATGGATCCAAGCGATGACAACAAACAAACGGAAGGGAAGAGAGGGGGAGGGAGAGAGAGGGATGGAGATACTGACAAAGTTGGACGATGGAGAGAGAGAGAGAGAGAGAAAGAGAGAGAGTGATGGGGGGAGATAGAGAGGGGGAGGTGGGAGAGAGTGGAAGGAAGAGAGAGAGAATGAGAGAGGGAGAGATGGAGTTGGTGGGGGGAGAGAGAGAGGAAACAACAAAGACATAGATATAGAGGTGGGGGGAGAGAGAGAGAGGGAGTGACAAGGGAGAGATGGAGATAGAGGAGAGGAGGGAAGAGAGAGAAGAGGAGGGGAGAGAGATAGGGAGAGAAGGGCAAGAAAGAGAGAGAGGGAGAGATAGAGATGGATGGGAGAGAGAGAAGGGGAGAGAGAGGGAGATATTGATAGAGTTGGAGGGAAGAGAGAGAGAGAGTGATGGGGGGTGGGGGAGAGAAAGGGAGGTGGGAGAGAAAGGGAGAGAGAATATTCAAGATAGAGAAGGAGAGAGAGAGAGAAAGAGAGAGAGGGAGAGATTGATGCGGGGGAGACAAAGGAAGGTGGGAGAGAAAGGGAGAAAGAAGATTCAAGATAGAGAAGGAGAGAGAGAGGGAGTGATAAGGGAGCGATGGAGAGAGAGTGAAGGAGAGAGGAGAGTGGGAGGGAAGAGAGAGAGGAGAGAAGGGGAAGAGAGAGAGAGAGAGAGAGAGAGAAGGGGAAGAGAGAGAGGTGAGAGGGAGAGATGGAGTTGGAGGGGGAGAGAGAGTGGGGGAGAGAGGAGAGGAGGGAAGATAGAGAAGATGAGGGGAGAGAGATAGGGAGAGAGGGGAAGAGAGAGAGAGCCATAGAGATGGATAGGAGAGGGAGAGAGATAGTGATAGAATTGGAGGGAAGAGAGAGAGAGAGAGAGTGATGGGGGGGAAGACAGAGGGAGGTGGGAGAGAAAGGGAGAGAGAAGGAGAGAGAGATGGAGTTAGAGGGGGAGAGAGAGGGAGTGACAAGGGAGCGATGGAGAGAGAGTGGAGAGAGGAGAGCGGGAGGGAAAAGAGAGAGAAGGAGAGAAGGGGAAGAGAGAGAGTGTGTGTGTGTTTGGGGGGTGAGATAGAGAGAGGGAATAAGAAAGAGATACATAGATACAAATATAGATATTATATAGTATTATATAACCAGCCTAAATCCATCTTAACCCAGATCTAACAATCGCCAAGAGAGATCAAATCTCTCAAGGTGCAAACCTTTCCTCAAGATTTGCACTCAAAGAAGAGGTTTGCACCTTGAGAGATTGGATCCCTCTTGGCCCTTGATAGATCCAGGTTAAGATAGTTCTAGGCTGGTTAGTTTTAAATGATTAGCATTCATCACAATATATAATTTATTATTGTTAATAATTATTTATAATTATTAATGCTTTTCAAAATATATTATAATTCTTATTATCAATCATATAATTTTTATAATTAATTTTATTATTAATTTTTTTCAAATATTTCACCTAATATCACCATATATAAATTTATTAATTAATTTAAATTATTAACTATGTTAAACCAGCCTAGGTCCATCTTAACTCTGGATCTATCAAGCGTTGAGAGGATCAAATCTCTAAGGTGCAAACATCTTTCTTTTCCAGAGTGCAACTTGGGTTTGCACCTAGAGAGATTTGATCTCTATGGAAGCTTGATAGGTCGAGAGTTAATATGGATCTAGGCTCGTTTAATTATTAATTTTATTTTTTAGTTTAATTTATATTTTTATATAATTTCACTGAGTCAAAATGTTTTAATTAATAATTTTATTTTTTAGCCCATATGAGGGGATGTGTAAGTTTGTTTGTTCCTTCATGCTCCTTTAAAATTAAAAATTATGTTCTAAATAGAAAAATAATGTGGGCATAATTAAACAAAAATGAATATGTTGTAAAGTAACTAGAAGTAAAAAAAATGTGTGAATCAAATGTTTAAATCTTCTGCAATTCAAAATATTTAAACAAGAGAGTTAAATAAACTATTTGAAGATCTATGTTAACTAATTTATGTCCATATCAACTTCATATATATCTATATATAGAAAAAAAAAATAAGTTTTTATGTTTAAAATTTTTATTTGGTCCTATATATACTCTATTTAGCATTCAAAAATACAATTTAAATAACAAAAAATAACACATTGTATTTTGCACTCTAAAAAAGTTTGTACATACTTAAAATGGATCTATGCTAGTTTATTTTTATGTAATTTGACCGAGTTAAAATTTTTAGGTATTATAATATAAGTGGACATTACAACAACTCTTCCATACTTGGATGCACAGTGTCTCTTAGCCTAAAAATGTAATAGAATTATATGTATATGTATATGTATATGTATATATATGTATATATGTATATATATATATATATATATATATATATATATATATATATATAATATTTTGATTTTCAAATGAAAATGGATTTTGGCCATGTGGTATTGATATGCTGGTTTATTTCTATGTAATTTGACCGGGTCAAAATGTTTAGGTAATATAATATAAGTGGACATTACAACAACTCTTCCATACTTGGACGCAGAGTGTCTTTTGGCCTAAAAATGTAATAGAATTATATATATATATATATATATATATATATATATATATATTCTGATTGTCAAATGAAAATGAATTTTGGCAATGTGGTATTGATGAGTCATGCTATTGGCCCATGGTATGGTATGGTTAATAATATCCATGGTAAAGTGGGGTGGGTATCCATGGTAAAAAACTAGCTGCTGTTACTTAATAATATTTGTATTTAATATATTAATAAATTAATATGATAATTTAAATATTATTGTTCAAATATAGCCATTAATTGAAATTATGTCTTTACATTGCTCTCTATTTAACCACACTTGTTGGTTCGAAATGTGTCGGCCATAAATTTCTCTTATGTGATTTCTACTGTAAGACTTTTCTTAAGTTTTGTTAATTGTAAGTATTATTTTGATTGTAAAATGAGGGATGGTTTTAAAGGATGTTAATTCTACAATCACAATGGCTCAAAATGTTTATCATGAATGCAATAATACCATGATTATGATATACATAATACTATGAACTTAAATCTTTGATATGGGATGTATCGCGCGCGCCCCTGTTGCTGCTTTGCGTGACCTAGCTGGTTCTCGCCCTGCACGCAGCCGCCACTCAGCGGCCTCCTGTTGCTAAGATCTCAGAGCAAATGGACCCTCCAGATGAGGGTGAACTACCTCCAGATAAAATCTAAGGAAATGAAGATGCAACCAATGCGCTTTCCTCTCTTATAGATGTAATAGGACCTCCAAGAATCAGGCCAACATTAAACAAGTTTGTCAAAAAGCTCGATGATATTCTAGAAATCTCTCTTCCCCCTGCTCTCCCACGCTAAGCAGCGCTGTCGCTTGTTGAAAGCGGTCAAGTTGGACAATTCACTGGGCTATGGCCATCACCCAAATCGGTTCAAAAATGGGTCGAAAGAAATTGGAGCTCAACCATCAATGAGAAAATCTCAATAAGGTTTTGCGGAAGAGGATACTATACCTTTCATTTTGAAACAAAAGAAGACAGAGATCTAATATTCAGGAATGGTCCATATTTCATGGATACCAGAGGATTATACTTAAATCGATGGACTCCAGACTTTGATCCTGAAATGGATATACCTAGTGCAGTGCCAATGTGGGTCAGGTTACCTCATCTTTCTCTACACTGCTGGGGAGATGACTCAGTAAAGGCCATAGGAAATGTAGTAGGGAAAGATATAGATAGATGTGAACCAAAGGACAACATGCATGCATGTGCTAGAATATGCATGGAAGTGGACCTAGGAAAAGGGCTCCCGGAAGCAATAAAGATCAAGGTAGATCAATGGATGCACATACAACAGCTAGATTACGAACAAATCACATTCAAATGCAAGGTATGTCACGAATATGGTCATTTTGCAAATAGATATTCTAAAAAAAATAAAATGGAAGTGTTGAGGAACTAGAAAATAAATGGGAACAAGTAAAAAGGAAGAAATATACCAACAAGCAACCACCTCCCCCATCATCACAGCCCCGGGTCTCAAATGAAACTTCTCCTCCACCTCCTTCCGTTGTCTTCCCTCCACCCCTCACAAATTTGAACCCCTTTGGTCCCTTAGAAGACTCTCTTGATCCACCCTCACCCTGATCTCCCTCGCATTCCCACAACCCCCCCATCTTGTCCTCCCTTCCTTCAAACCCTCGCTCTCCCTTTCTCCCTCCCTCAGTGGACCGTATTTTAACTAGAAACTAATCCAAAGAGATTCAACAAATCAATGAACACCAAAAAAAGGCAGGCAGAAAATCTAAAAAGGAAATAAGGGATGAAGCAACAACCAAGGAGATGCCTCTAGGCACTCAGCAACCAATGGACTCCTTCCTTGGGAAAAGCTTAGGAAACAGTGAAAAAAATCAGTAGAGAGGGAAGGGTATCGTACACCATCAAATCAATAAATAATGATAGTGGTCTCTTGGAACTGTCATAGTCTGGGTACAACTTATAAAGTAAATGCAGCGAGAGACATTCTAATGAAAGAAGTGCTAGACATTTTTATGATCCAGGGGACCAAAACAAACAGTCAATAAGTTGGAAAAAAGATACAAAAACTAAAAATTATGAAGGACTAGTTCTAGAGGCAACATGAGCTTCAGGAGGAATTTGTACCTTTTGGGAAAAAGGGAAATGGGAAATGATAAATCAAAAAATGGATAAGCATTGGATCAAAACTGATTTAAAGGAAATCAGCACAAAGGAAAAATATAGCCTCATCAACATATACGCTCCAAACATTATAAGGAAAAAGAACAATGTTGGAATTCAGTAAAAAAAGCTCTAACAGAAATTCAAAATGGGAAAATAATTTTGGGAGGTGATCTAAACTTGGTTAGAAATATAGAAGAAAAATTTGGAGGGACTTATCATGTGGACCCATCAAGAGAAGCTTTGGAAACAATAATGGAGTAGCACAATTTAATTGACATTCCGCCAAGTAATGGGAAATACACTTGGAGTAATAAGAGAGTGGGCAAGACTAATATAAAGGAGAGACTGGACAAAATCTTAGTTTAAGAAAACATAGCAGCTGAATACATTTTTGTCAAGTCCAAAATTATACATACAACAGCATCAGATCATAAACCAGTAACAAACATATTGAGCAAAATGGACAACCAAGGCCCTCTTCCTTTTAGATACAACTCAATTTGGGACAACAATGAAGATTTTAGAACTCAAATCAAAGAGGGATGGGCACAAAATATTACAAGATCACCCCATTATGTATGGGAAACAAAATTAAAAAATCTGAGAATAAAGCTAAAAATATGGGCAAGAGAGAATGAATTTAAAAAAAAAGTAAGAAAAATAGAGCTGCAAAAAAAATGGACAGCATGCAAGAAGAAAAGGAAAACAAAGAGGAGGATAAGCAAGACTACTTCAAAGAAAAGGAATTATTTTGGGAAATATACAGAGAAAATAGAAAAGAATAAGAAGAGCTTAGATTGAAACCCAGATGCCTCTGGTTGAATGCCGGGGACAAAAATATTGCCTTCTTTAACAACAAAATGAAAATGAGAAGAGCTAGAAATTAGATAGACCAAATTAAAGTGGATGGGCAAGAAATAAAGGGAGTGAAGGACTTAAAAAAAGTAGCCCATAACCACTTCAAAGATATATTAACAGCAAATGAACAACCAATAGACCATGAGGACTTTCTACAACACATTCAAAAAAAAAAAGTGACGAACAAAACTCAGAAATAAACAAAGAAATCTCTAAAGAAGAAGTGTTGGCAGCATTATGGAATCTTCATCCAGACAAGGCCCAAGAGCCAGATGGATTCACAATCGCCTTTTATAAGCAGCATTGGAGTGTCATAAAAAAAGATTTTCTAAGAATGATTAAAAATGTCTTAAAAAAAAAAGGGAGGAAATACCAAATCATCTTATCTGGCTCTAATACCAAAGGACTCTAATCCAACAACTTTCAATAGATATAGACCAATATCTCTCTGTAACTCCTCCTACAAAATTATCACAAAAATAATAGCCAATAGAATCAAGAAAGTTTTCCCTGAAATAATCTCTGAAAATCAGGGTGGTTTTGTCCCTAGCAGGAAAATCATTGACAATGTGATTGTTGTTCAGGAAGTTATTCACACAAGCTTACAAAGGAAAGAGAAATGAATTATCATAAAGTTAGACATGGCAAATGCATTTGATAGAGTTAGCCACACATATCTAACAATAGTTCTTATAAAATTTGGGTTCTCTCAAGACATAATAGAGACCATACAGGCCTGCATCTCGACCCCTTGGATAGCGCCTCTAATAAATGGAAGACCTAGCAACTTCTTTTCATAGCTTAAGAGGTTTGAGACAAGGATGTCCGCTCTCACCATTCCTATATATTATAATGGCTGAAATGCTAAGCGCAACATTAGAAAAACAAAGAAGAGAAAAAAATATTACAGGTATCCAAATTGCAAGAGGAGTCAAAAGTATCAATCATTCCCTTTTTGCTGATGACACCCTTTTATTGGGAGGGGCATCAAGTATAATAGCAAGAAGATTTAAAAAAGTTTTGGACGACTTTCTACAGGTATCCAGAGGGCTTTTAAACAACTCGAAATGCAGAATATATGGTTGGAACACACCATCAAGAATAATGCAGAGTATCTCGCAAATCTTAGAGATTCCAACACAAGCAAGATGGACATATTTCATCTATTTAGGACTCCCAATAGCTAAAGAGAACGTGAAGGCTGAAGTATGGAGCAAACAAGTTGAAAAAATGAAAGACAAAATACAAAAATGTGGTATGTTGTAGCTCAATATGACAGGCAGGGTGATTATGATAAAGGAACAACTTTCAACTCTCCCAATATATCAACATGCGATTATTTTGGCTCCAGCAAGCGCACATAAGCAAATGGAATTAATCATAAGAAGCTTTCTTTGGCAGGGAGGGAAGCAAGAGAGAAAAAAGTTTAGCTTGGTCAAGTGGGATCAAGTCACACTACCATACGAACAGGGAGGTTTATCCATTCGTTTACCAGGCTTAATGAACGCTGCACTAGGAATGAAAATAATATGGAGAATGATAACCAGAAAGGAAAGTTGGTGGAAAAAAGCCCTCGCCACAAAATACTTGAATCAAGCCAGAACAAAGTTATTGACTGACAACATCCCTATGAGGCCTTGCACACAAGTTTGGAAACTTGTTAAAAAAATAATCCCCTCAATCAGGAATCATATATCTAAAACTCCGGGAAATGGGAAAACGGTGTCAATCTGGGATGATAGAATCATGGGAAAAGAGCCTCTAAACCTCCAATTGGACCTCCAAGGCATACAAAGATGGATGACAGAAAGAGGGTTGAACACTCTTCACTCAATATCAGCATGGGATCAACAAACTTGGCATGAGTGGCAAATCACAACAATCCCTTTAAATTTGAAAGGACAATGGGAGAAATTAAAGCATCATCTCAAAGAGGCAGCACCCATAAGTATTGAGGAAGAGGACGACTTTGTTTGGGATCCAAGTGGAGGAGGATACACGGTCAAAATAGGGTACAAAGCACTTCAAGATCACCAAAATCATCAGGAATGGAACCTCTGGAAATTGGCATGGAAGACTGAATGCCTTCCTAAAATAAAAGCATTTATATGGACTCTTCTCAAAGGAAAAATTCTAACTACTAAAAACTTAAAAAAAAAGGAATTCAGGGTCCCTCTAGGTGCTCCATGTGCCTGATAGAAGAAGAGTCCATACAACATCTCTTTCTGGAATGTAAGATAGCCAGAGAATGTTGGAAGAAGATATCAAGCCCGCTGGAAATCAATTTAAATTCCACAAACACTTTCTCTAAGTTTTTTAAAGCATGGGAGAAGACTTACCCTTATTCGACAAAGAACAAGGCTAGAATAAACAGGCTTTGGAAATGCCTTCCAGCAGTTCTATGTTGGCAGATTTGGCTAACTAGAAATAAAAGAATATTCAATGATCAAAAGCCATGAAAAGGTAGAATCTTATCAAAAACTTGGGGTTTAGTTTCAGAAATCTTAAACACTAAAGGGATGTCAGCAGTGGAACACAACAATCTTCAGCAAGGGGAGGGAGATTGGATTGGGAAAAATATATTGAAAAACACTGGGAAAGCAGGACCAAAGAAAGCTCATACAACTCGAAACTAGAAACTAAGGATGAGTGAAAAAGAATTTGAAAAATGGAGAAAAAAACAAAATAGATTCAGTCCATTTTTCGATGGGGCATCAAAAAACAACCCAGGGAAAGCAAGAGCACAAGGAGTGCTAAGTGATCCAGATGGCAAAGCGATTATCACTTATGAATGGGGGCTAGGAGAAACCACAAATAACAAAGCAGAAGCCTACAGTTTACTATTAGGCTCAAGGATATTAAAAAAAACAATTCAAGATCCTATAATATTAGGAGATTCAACAATTATTATTGAAGCAATGATCAAAAGTAAGAATCCCAATAATTCAGCTATGAACAGAATCTACAAGAGGATAGGAACGGATCTAAATGGCTCAGGAATCATTAGCTTTAAGCATGTTCTGAGAGAACATAACAAAAAGGCTGATAACCTCGCTAATAAAGCAACAGAAAGAGAAGCAGGAAGCATCAAGGAAAATAAAGAAATATACTTCAGTTCCATCCCATAAATTATTTCATTCTCCATGAGGAAAGAGAAAAACAATGGAAAAGAGTATGAGAAAAATCAAAACAACTGTGAGAGTACATCAGAATATCATAAGGTAGATATGTTAGCAGATGTACTCAATTGGTATCCACAGGTGTATAAACAGAAAATCCAAAACAAATCTGCCTCCATCCCAAGCCCGCAGGCCAAGGAGGATAGAGATATTCTCCGCATGAATAGCGCTGTTATCTGTCATATCATTGTCAAGTCTCAAAGAAAATGTGCGTCCATAAATTGTAAGTGAATGCCCATCCCCAATCACTGCAACAACATTCTTAACTTCGTGATCATCAACAGGCATAGCGCTCTCCACACCATCCTGTGTATTTCTCCCCTGAATCGCAATAGCTCTCTGTTATGTGTTTTCATTTCCCTCTGTAAATCTATTAGTGATTCATCCTCTCATCGAAATCTTCAATAACTCCCGCAAAGTCATCTGTCTTCCCACTGCGATTTCTTCATTACCCACTCAGCCATCCCCAATCACTACAACAACACTCGTAACTTCGTGATCATCAACAGGGATAACGTTCTCCACACCATCCTTTGTATTTCTCCCCTAAATCGTAATAGCTCTCTGTTATGCGTTTGCAATTCCCTATGTCAATCTATTAGTGAGTCATCCTCTCATCGAAATCTTCAACACCTCCAGCAGAGTCATCTATCTTCCTACTGCGATTTCTTCATTACCCATTCAGTCATCACTAAGATTCAGGCAGCCATCTCATCAAATTGGTTACAGAGCATCTCTTCAAATCGGTCTCAGTGCATATCCACTACTCCATATTGGGAGTCGCTGTGCCTCATTCTCTCTTGGGTAGTGATAAGTTGCTTCATGTCAAATATTTCTTTAAAGAAATAACATTCTTCAAAAAACAGCGAAGCAGAGCAAAACAATATCAGTAGAAGGCATACTCAAGACAACAGCAAGAACATTAAGAGCACACACACGAGGAATAGAAGATCTACAAAAAATATAGCAAATCAGTGGATCAAAATGGAATGCAACCCAACTGAAAGAGCTGCAAAAAATAACAGATGCCCCACATGTAGGGCAAATAAATTCATGATAAGCAGGTTCAATGATGCACTCTAGGAACTCAGGTCAGAAATGAGAAGGGAGAACATTTATCAACAAAGAGATATTGATAATTAGAAACCTAGAGGAAGCCATAGCCTATATCAAGTCAATCACTTAGAGTCAGGAAGGGGAAAACTTCGTTCAACAAAGCAAGAAGCATCACTCTCACCAGGAGCAGTCAATGGATCTACTGAAAAATTGAATAATAATGTAATGTACTGCTTGTTTATTTTACTTTTAGGACAGTATGTAAGGCAATATGCCGAGCTAGACAAAAGAATGCATGGAACATTGGATTTCAAGCATAGAAATAGGGATTGTGCTCTCATTTTCATCTTTCTACTTGAATCCAAACCTCATCGATTGTAATAGGGGTATGCTCCTCTTTCTTTTTTGCAATATAATCAATATCCCATCGTGTTAAAAAGAAAAAAAATGAGGGATGGTTTTTGGGCATGTGGTATTGTTGAGCCATGGTATTGGTCCATGATATGTTAGTCACGGTAAAGTGGTGGTGAATATCCAAGGTTAAATTCTTGTTATTGTAAGTATTCCGGTTTTTGTGTGCTTATTAATGAAATTTAAATATGGTTACGAAATTATTATTTTAATTTATATGGTGAAAAGGATCTTAATTTATAGCTATTATTTATATCTTATATATTTTCATGTGATAGAGGTGTAGATATATCTCAAAATTAATTATAATATTTTTTCTTTTAAAATCAATAAAAAAATGTTATAAAATTAAATTTAAATAAAATATTTACAAAATATTTTGAATGTAAAATGAGAGATGGATTTTGGGCATATCGTATTGATGACCCATAGTATTATGACAAAGTGGACGTGAATATCCATAGTTAAACATATTTTTATATGCAAGTTTTTGTGCTTATTAATTAAATTTAAATATGGTTACATAATCATTATTCTATTTTCTAAGGTAAAATGAATCTTAACTTATTTTTGTTACATATTTATTTTAATGTAATATGTATATTGTGATTTTTTTAATTCTAAAAAGTTATTCATAATGTTATTAATAAAAACAAAATTACAATGTAACAAATTTGAATTTTATTATTTTGATTACTTTTAATTTTTTACCGATTTCTCTTCAGCTCTATATTAATTTTAACGGACATGTAAATGTTTACCAATTTATTATAAATGGGACATATTAATATAAATTCAACATATTAAAAATGTTTACAAACTTTCTTACATTACATCTACACATTACCCCTATATTACATTACATCTACACATTATTCCTATATTGGGCTATAGAGGGGCCCCTCGGCAATAATTTCACAACATAACTGATGCTTTGTAATTGAAAATAAAAGGAGATAGTTTAAATTAGATAACTAAAGTAAATAATTATAAGATTACAAATTATTAATAAATAATAATAATTTATTTATTATTATTATTATTTATTGTGGTGAATTGGTAATTTGTAAAAGTAATCTAGATAAATGGGTTTGGAGTATACCTTAAAATTGTTTCTATTTGGCTATCTTATAAATTATTAATAAATAATACTAATTTATTTATTTATTATTATTATTATTGTGGTGAATTGGTAATTTGTAAAAGTAATGCAAATAAATGGATTTGTAGTATTCCTTAAAATTGTTTTTGTTTGGCTAAGAGCTTGTCTTTCTCAAATGTAAGGAAGTAGGTCAATGGCCCAAAACCAAGACTCATCCGATAGGAATTAAAATCTGCCCTTTACAAACCACCAGCGAATAATTCAAGGTGATGTGATTTTCCTTAAATAAAAATGATAAATCAATCTACATTTGTAAATAATAACTAATAATTTAATGACTAAATTAACCAATAATAATATCCCAAATCCTAAGCGAAACTCTATCCAAACCAAACATTAAATTAACATCTAAAATATCATCTTTATTTTTAAGACAAACTCCCTCTCTATACATTAAATAGATAAAAGTGATTTAATGCTTTATTTGTAAAGAAGACACCCTCCCTATACATTAAATGCATCCAAGGCATGAGCGTGAAATTAGTTAATTTCGTTTAAAAAAATTGGGGCTGGGGTAAATAGGAAGGGGCGGTTTGATAATGACCCACATCAAATGAGAGGAGATATATCATATGTATTTATATAAATTTGAAATTGAAAATTTTCAAATAACAAAATAAATATTAATATTATTTTTTCCCTTTATTTTTATATATAATTTTTTTAATTATAATATTTTAAAAATTTGATATTTTCAAGGGTGGTTTGATGGGTAATAATTATGATATAAATTTTTATGTAAAGTATGTGATTGGAAGTCCAAATATGTATTTATATAAATTTGAAATTGAAAATTTTCAAATAACAAATTAAATATTAATATTTTTTTTTCCTTTATTTTTATATATAATTTTTTTTAATTACAATATTTAAAACTTTGATGTTTTCACAGGTGGTTTGATTGCCAATAGCCATGATATGAAACTTTATGTAAAGTATGTGGTTTGAGGTTCAAATCCTCTCACCTCCACATGATTTACCTTGTGGGCTTTGCATGGAGGTGCATATGGGTTTACCTAAAGGCTATAGTGGTAGGAGTTGGAATCAATCTCGTATCACGCGAGAGCCTTGTCCAGTTGTCAATTCCTCTACACACACACACACATTAAGAGACACACATTATTATTATTATTATCCAATTTTAAGGTGAGCCTTGTCTAGTTGTCAATTCCTCTACACACACACACATTAAGAGGGACACATTATTATTATTATTATCCAATTTTAAGGTCACGACCAAGCTAGACACCATATTGTTGTATGAGACCCCTTGTTTGTGGACAAGGGACCTACCTCTGTGTAGTGATTTAGCTGTGCTAAGCCTATGAAGGTATACATACTCTACCCCCTCTAGTTTTTGAACATATGACCTCTTAGGAGGAAACACATGTTCTTAATCGTTAGGTCCATTGAGAGAGAGAGAGAGAGAGAGAGATTTGATTGCAAAATAATTTAACTCATGGAAAATTTATTAAAAAAGAAGAATTCAAATGAATTAAAGTTAATATTCTTATGATAAAGATATTTATGATGATGATGGTTATTAAAATTCATTAAGATTGAATATCTTCGAAATTTTATTTCTATGCTCGAAAAAAAAAAAAAATAAAAAAAAAAAATAAAAAAAAAAAATAAAAAAAAAATTGTTCCAAGATCACCACAATTTTGATTAGTTAAAAGGTCAAGAGGTTGGTCATGTGACAATATTTTGAAATTTAGATTTATTCTTAGTATAAGCTAGACCACCTAAGAGGAAGTGCTTTTCATCTTCAACCCTCTTCGTGTCACAACAGTGAGTCATGAAAGGTTATTTCATCACATGGTGTTTTGGTAATTTTCACCATAAAACTGATGAGAATTTGTTCTTATTCTAGCAATGCTTATTTGCTTCTTTACACTAGTCAACATAGAGAGATACTTTTGATTTTACATATTTGGGTTGATCACCTCCTTATAACATCTTAATTCATTTCCCCCCTCTAACTCTTTATCACCACACAACTATTGGAAATATTGTTGACGTTGATTTCAAAGAGAAGGGGAGACTATAGATGTTCAAGATAAACATTGCAAGATGAAGATTGTTGGAAATACTATTTGGATACCTAGTTTTTTGTTGATGCTCGGTTTTGATACCCTATCTTTGAAGTCATTTTTTACTTTAAATACTTAGATCAAATGGAAGCATAAGATATATGGTTGAATAACTTATTCTGAAACATTTCCAACGATATACAACACCCCCTCTAACTCCATTCGAATGAGGAGATATGAAAGATTATGTCAATATGGTCTAGTAAAAAGGTATAGGTATTCCCAACCAGTTTTACAAGTCAACCCCATAAGTGAACATAGAAACAATACAAATAAGGGATAAATGAGTGAATTTGAATACCATCCAAGCAATAAGATATTTGAGGTGTGCAACAGAAGTTGGCAAATAATCTTGAGGTCTTAAAGGTGGAGCAAAAAATGTAACTTTATGGAGTGAACAAGTCATCTTGGAATTTTTCCTATAAATTTTCTTTTAGGATGTTTCAAACTGTGAAACTTAAAGGAGACGAAGGAAATATCTTTATGCACCTATGTTTCAAAATTTGGTTCATTATAATTTCATAGATATGATCTCATAAAATTAGGGTTTAAGCATGAGGATTTTATAGTGCAACGTATTAGATAACATTTTTGGGAGTAACTGTGTAAAGTAAGTCATTAAGCTACGACCATATCCATTTGTATTAGTCTCAACAAGCCAAATTTCTCATGATTTTGAATAGTCCACATGTCACTCATTGCATTGGGTGATGCTCATAGGGGTGAAGAAGTGAGATTAACACTAGAAAAATAAATCATAATGCATCAAACATCACCTCTAAGGCTTACACTTGGTACTAGCACTACCTAGGAGGTCACCCATCCTAAGATTCTTCTGGATAAAGTGCTCTAGAAATTTTCTACAAATTAGGGTTCTTGAATGCTCCTAAAATATATTTCAAATAAGTCAACTTGTCATTTCTTTCTATAATTTCTCTTCTGGGATGTTTCAGACAATGAAACTTAGAAGATATGGAGGGGAGATCTTCATGAACTTGCCGTAGAAATTTTAGAATTTGTTTCACTTCATTGTGGAAATATTCTCTAAGGAAGTTAGGATTCTTGAATTTTCCTAAAACCTACTTCAAATAGGTTAGCTTGGCATTTTCACTATAGTTTTTCTTATGGGATGTTTGTAACAACCCCTGTTGGAAGTTTGACAACGAATTATGTAAATATGAGTAATAATTGTATTAGTTACTATTAGTTAGTTTTATACCGAAACAATAGTTATGTAACGGAGGAGGCTTGTATAAAACTAGTGAATGCCCGAGAAATGTAATCGTGGAGAATCATTGTTGAATTAATAGAGATTCCAATCCCTTGCCCCGTGGATGTTTCCTTGACACCCTGTTAAGGTTTTACCACGTAAATCTTGTGTTGTTATTTGTGTGTTTGAATTCAGTTTTCCAGTTAGTTATGAGCTTTTCTTGGTCAATGTATAACTGAATGTTTATTTTCTTTCCTCATTTCCCCTATTCGAACTACAATTGGTATCAGAGCGAAGTTAGTTGAGTTGAGGAGTGTGTGATAAAAAAGGGGCAATCTACGTGTGGATCAAAGTGGAAAATCGTGGAGGCTCTGTGTGAAGGCGAGCTCATTGCTACGTGAAGGCAAGCAGAAGAGATTCATTATTGCGTGGAGTGGAGGCTCATTAATTTGCTGCGTGCTGATTAAAAGTTATGAGTGTTGCGTAGACCAGAAATCTACTGCGTGTTAAAGACCTCATCGCTACGTGGAGGCTCATTCTTCTGCGTGTGCGTGAAGCGTGGCTAAGGGTGGCCATTGCTGCATGGGGAGACTCGCTGCCACTATTGAAGAGAAAAGGAGGCTGGTTGAAGAAACAGTTGAAGGAAAGTTGGCTGACTGTTGTGCCCGTTTAGAACCCTCTGTGTCCCAGAACCTGCGTATTTTCTAGATGTTGGCTGACTGTTGTGCCCGTTCAGAACCCTCATCCCACCTGCGTATTTTCCAGACCGCCGCCTGGTGTCTCTGCGTCTGTCAAAGGCTGAGCGTGGAAGCGTGGAATGGTTGGCTGAGCGTGGAAGTGTGGAAAGCGTGGAACAAATTTGCTGTGTGGTTTGGAGCATGAAGCTGTTCTCTGCGTGGCTGAGGAAGCTGTCTAGCAGAACCGGAAGAACCATTATTTGCGTGCTGCGAGTGCTAGTTGCTTGAGGAAACCAGAAATTGAAGAAACCACGGGTATTTCCAGAGGAGTTCAATTAGCAAAATAAGTTCAGGTATGTTTTGTTAAATTTGAAGAGAAATCTTATTTCAGAATTTTTTTTTTCCAGAAATTTGTGGAAAATAAAGGGGTGAATGTGTTTAAATTGAAGAAAAAAACAATTTTTTTTTCATTTAAATTTAAGGAAAGGAAAAAAAGGGGTTTATTTTTCATTAAATTGAAGGAAAGGAAAACAAAGGTTTTTCGTTAACTTGAAGAAAAAGATCTCTTGAAGGGTTGTTTTTTTGAAACAAAGGGGAATATATATATATTTTTTAAACAAAAAGTTTTTTGAAGAAAGGAAACAAGGAAAAATAAACCCTAGTTGAAAGACTGAAGGTTGAAACTCTAGAAAAATGACCAAGATGTCGAATGCAAAATTCAAGGTGGAGAAATTCACCAGAAAGAGCAATTTTTCTCTTTGGAAACTAAAGGTTAGGGATTTGCTTGTGCAACAAGGGTTGCACAAGGCATTAGATGGGGTAACTAAGAAACTTGCAACCATGACTGATTTAGACTGGGAGGACTTGGATGCCTAAGCTGTCAGTACCATTAGGTTATGCCTGGCGAATGAGGTTCTCTTCAACATTGTTGAAGAGAGTATAGCTTTAGGATTGTGGGAAACACTGGAAAAACTCTATATGACAAAGTCATTAACCAATAGAATTTATCTGAAAAGACAGTTGTACAGTCTTCGAATGAAAGAAGGTTCAAAAGTTGCAGAACATTTGAATGTTTTTAATACACTTATATGCCAATTAACAGATATGGAAGTTAAAATTCAGGAAGAAGATAAAGCCATAACCTTGTTGTGTTCTCTACCTGAATCATGGGATCACTTCATAACTTCAATAAGCTTGAGCACTGCTGATTCTTTGAAGTTTGAATCAGTCGTGGGAGCTCTCTTGTCTGAAGAAGTACGAAGGAAATCTAGTACTGAAACAGTTGCATTAGAAGCCATGGTAGCTAGAGGACGCTCAAAGGAAAGAGGAGAAAAACCAAGGGGGTCTTCCAGATCTAAATCGAAGGGAAAGAAGTGTAAGGAAAAATGTTGGCACTGCAATAAAATTGGACACTTGAAGAAAGACTGTTGGAAATGAAAAGAATCCGATAACCCGAAGAAGGAAGCGAATCAGGTCGATTCAGGTATGATAGATGAAGTTTTATCTGCTGAAGAATTATGTATGATAGATGAAACTTCACCTGAATGTAATGTCTCTTAGGGTTTAGAAAGCTGGCTGTTAGACTCTGGTGCTTCTCATCACATGTGTCCACACAGAAATTGGTTTACTTCGTATGAAAATGTAAATGGTAGTTCTATGTTTATGGGTAATAATGTGTCATGTCAGACTGTTGGGATGGGGAATATCAGGATTAAGATGTATGATAACACAGTTAGAACATTAACTAGTGTTAGACATGTACCTGATTTGAAGAAAATTTGATTTCTTTGGGAGTGTTGGATTTAGATGGTTATAATTTTACAGGTCAGGATGGCGTCTTGAAAGTATTTAAAGGAGCCCTAGTGGTTATGAAAGCAGAAAAGGTCGGAAATCTTTATAGGTTAAAAGGAAGTACTCAGGTTATTGAAGCAACGATTGCATCATAAAAGGAAGAAGCAGGTACTCGTCTATGGCATCAACGATTAGGTCATATGAGCAAGAAAGGTCTTCAGATACTGATGAAACGTAAATCTCTTCCCGATCTGAAATCCTTGAAGTTAGATTTCAATAAACATTGTGTGTATGGAAAACAGTGTAAACAAAGATTTAAAGTTGGAAATCATAATAGTAAAAATATTTTAGACTATATTCATTATGATCTGTAGGGACCATCCCCTTTTGTATCATATGGAGGTGCTTTATATTTTTTAACATTTATTGATGATTTCTCTCGTAAAGTTTGGGTATTTATGCTAAAAAAGAAAGTTGATGTATTCAATGTCTTTAAACAATTTAAAGCAATGGTAGAGAAAAGAACATGCAAACCTATTAAATGTTTAAGAACTAACAATGATGGTGAGTTCACTTCAATTGAATTTGAACAATACTGTAAGGATGAGGGAATTATTAGACACAAAACTACTGTTTATACTCTTCAGCAAAATGGTGTTGCTGAGCATATGAATTGGACTCTTATGGAAAGAGCCAAAAGCATGATTAGCAATGCTAACTTGCAAAAGGAGTTGTGGGCAGAAGCAGTATCTACTGCTTGTTATTTAGTTAACAAATCACCTTCAGTAGAAATTAATTGTAAAATTCCTGAATAAGTTTGGACAGGTCAGTCTTGTGATTATTCACATTTGAGGATATTTGGCTGTGATGCTTATTCTCTTATTCCTAAAAATCAGCGTTCAAAATTAGATCCAAAATCGAAATGTTATGTCTTTGTTGGGTATGACTATGCAGTGAAAGGATACAAGTTGTGGGATAATACATTGCAGAAGATAGTCATCAGTAGAGATGTAACATTTGATGAATCTTCTCTTTTAAAATCAAATGTTGAAAGAATTGAACAGGAACAAGTATCGCCAAATCAACGAGTTCAGTTGGAGGCTAGACCTTTCGGTGACAGTCAAAAGGAAGGAGAGACTTTTGGAGAAAAAGGTGTTGAAGACACAAAGGAAGCCGTTGAAGCTTCTGAACCAGTTCAAGTTTCTAAACTAGTTCAACAACTAGTCGCTCTAAGAAGGTCTACAAGGGAAAGAAAAACTCCCAAAAGGTATGAAGATTCTGCTTCATGTTTTTCTTTTATTACTGAAGATGGGGAACCTTCTTGTTATCAGGAAGCAATAGATGATACAAATAGCGAAAAATGGAAAACGGCTATGGAAGAAGAAATGGATTCCTTAGCAAAGAACAATACCTAGGATCTTGTAGAGCTTCCTGAAGGGAGAAGTGTTGTTGGATGTAAGTGGGTCTTCACACTGAAACGAAAAGTTGATGGAAGTATCAAAAGGTATAAGGCGAGACTGGTAGCAAAAGGGTATTCTCAGGTTGAAGGTATAGACTTTCATGAGATTTTTTCTCCAGTTGTAAAACTTGTTTCTATTCGTACTGTGTTGGCACTAACTACATTACTTAATCTTGAGTTAGAACAGTTAGATGTTAAAACAACTTTTCTACATGGTGATTTGAATGAAGAGATATATATGGAACAACTAGAAGGTTTTGTACAAGGTCGCAGTAGAATATTAGTTTGCAAGCTCAGGAAATCATTGTATGGTCTGAGGCAATCTCCCAGACAATGGTACAAGAAGTTTGATTCCTTCATGGTGAGCCAGAACTTTATAAGAAGTGAGTATGATCATTGTGTATACTTCAAAAGTTTCAATGGCATATTCATTATCTTAGCTTTGTATGTTGATGATATGCTTATTGCAAGCAAAAGCATGGAAGAGATCAACAGGTTAAAGGCTCAGCTCTCTAGGACGTTTGATATGAAGGATCTTGGAGCAGCAAAACATATCTTGGGCATGGAGATACACAGAGACAGGAAAAATGGTAAGCTTTGGTTATCACAGCAGAAGTATGTGGAGAAAGTACTTGAAAAGTTCTCTATGAACAATGTGAAACCTGTTAATGTTCCACTAGCTTCCCATTTTAAGCTTTCTTCGGTTTTGAGTCCTAGAACTGATGAAGAAAAGCAGTATATGTCTCATGTACCATATGAAAATGTTGTAGGCAACTTAATGTATGCGATGGTATCTACAAGACCTGACATTTCACATGTAGTTGGAGTTGTCAATAGGTTCATGGAAAATCCAGGTGAAGAACATTGGCGAGTGGTGAAATGGGTGCTTCGATATCTAAGAGGCACAAGTGACCATTGCATCATCTTTAGTGGTGGTGAAGGATCAGTCTGCGGATATGTAGATGCTAATTATGCAGGTGATTTGGACAAAAGAAGATCTACTACAGGTTATGTCTTTACTCTTGCAGGTGGAGCAATTAGTTGGATGTCAAAGCTTCAAGAAACAGTTGCATTGTCCACTACCGAAGTAGAATATATAGCTGCTTCAGATGCCAATAAAGAAGTAATCTCGTTAAAGGGTTTGCTGGATGAGATTGGAAGGATGCAAGAGAAAGTGAATGTACTTTGTGACAGTCAAAGTGCTATTCACTTGGCTACAAATCCTGCTTATCACAGTAGAAACAATCACATTGATGTAAGGTATCATTTTCTGAGACATGTGATCGATGGCGGAAAAGTAGCTCTTCAAAAGGTCTATACGCAAGAGAATTGTGCAAACATATTCACAAAGCCAGTTACAATAGAGAAGCTGCGATGGTGTTTAGCTTCTCTTGGTTTGCAGAAAAGATGATGAATGGGCATGGGCAAGGGATTAGGAAAATTGTTGTCAAGGTGGAGTTTGTTGGAAGTTTGACAACGAATTATGTAAATATGAGTAATAATTGTATTAGTTACTACTAGTTAGTTTTATACCGAAACAATAGTTATGTAACAGAGGAGGCTTGTATAAAACTAGTGAACACCCGAGAAATGTAATCGTGGAGAATCATTGTTGAATTAATAGAGATTCCAATCCCTTGCCCCGTGGATGTTTCCTTGACACCCTGTCAAGGTTTTACCACGTAAATCCTGTGTTGTTATTTGTGTGTTTGAATTCAGTTTTCCAGTTAGTTATGAGCTTTTCTTGGTCAATGTATAACTGAATGTTTATTTTCTTTCCTCATTTCCCCTATTCGAACTACAGCCCCAGGTTAAAAATCCATGTAATAAAGTTAATAAAGGAAAAATAAGACCAAGGTCATGGGACACGTATTCCAACCTGAATCTTGGGAAAAACATCCTAGTGGATGTTCATTTGATTTATTATGGCTAAGGGGAAATTGGCAAAGGCAATGCCAAAAGATTTTAAAAGGCAAGAGCCATTAATTAGCATTTCATTAATGAAAATAAAGGAAATTAGGAGAAAAGGAAGGTGAAAGGTCACAGGTTGCATGTGAGGAGGAAAACCAAGGAAAATTATTGAAATTGAATAAAATAGAGTCCTCATTGATAAAAGGATTTTGAGGATCAGTTCACAACCTTTTTTCAGTTTAATTTTGGAGCTCTCTCTATTCACTCTTCTCTCTCATACTCTTACACACTTAGAGCATTCTTGGAGCATTCTAGCATTGGAGAAAGGAAGGCAAAGGAAGGACAAGAAAACAAAGGAAAGAAAAGATCAAGCAAGGAAGAGTTGGATGAAGTGGCTACAATAGGATTAATTGTAGGTATCGAGTTGCATGTATGATTTCCTTGCTAGTTTTCGCATGCATGGTACATTCATGTGTGTATTTGGTTCTCCTGCTATCATTGGCGTGTGTTTTTTGAGGTGTGACAGTGTTTTTCATCCTTGCCTTGCCATTTCCGGATAGCCATGGTGTGATGGGGTTATTTTACATGGTTGAGCTAGATTGTCATATGGTTTCAAAGCTAAGTGGAATCCCTCGACTGATAATGGCTGGATACACAGTAAAGCCTAAGGGCGGATACAGGAAAATTCCTCACGGTTTAGGTGGAGACATTCAAAGGCATCCATGCTTGTTTAGGGCCTAGTGATCCCTTGACCAGTATATGGCGAGATTGTGGTAAAGCTTGTACTGTATGTTTCTTTGTTTGGGACTAGGAATCCCATGAATGGTAATGATAGGATACATTGTAAATTCTAGGATATAGATAAGGGTTTCAGGCCTAGGAATCCTGTGACCAATAATAGCAGGATACATGGTAAATCCTGAGGAAGCCTTGGTTGGTTTTCTGCGAGTCCCATTGATCAAGAGCTCAAAATTTGTCAAAAATTCAGAGTGTCATAATTTTGATAAGCTTAGTTTCATATCGAAGAGCTCATCATTCTGAATCCAATGGCACAAATGAGACTCAAATCCGAGCTCGTCTACAAAAGTTAGAGAAAGTCAAAGTTTAGGGTTGACTTGATGACATGGCAAGATTGGATGACATGGCATAGCCCTTCAGTGAATGAGGAGGCACCAAGTGGTAGCCCTCCATTGGCCCTCGCATATCGCATATCATAGCGGCAAGTGGTTCGGGTAAAGAATCAGACCCTGACAGAGCTTAGGTGCGATGCTAAAGAATCGGCCCCCGGTGCAGAGGGTTGCGATGTGATATATTGCAATCGCATATCGCACCTGGTACCCGCCAATATGTATATATATGATACATGGATTAACGCCAATTGCAATGAGACCCCAGATATAGGATTTTATATGTCACAGTTTAAGTCCCCATCGGGTCCGCCGATATCGCATCGCACAACATTCCGCCGTTAACATTGCGAAATGTGATAGACTGTCTGGATGCAATATTGTTATACGTTGTATTTTATAACCTTGATGGTTCCGCTGCTATCGTAGTGTATGGACTTTGATATCCACTGAGGGAAAGTGTCGATTGCGATGAGCAATGAGTTCCAATAGAGATAAGACCTTGGATGCTATTTTTTATGCATTGAGGTTTATAATCCCGACGGGTTCGTTAGATCGGCGATCATAGTTTATGAAGGAGTGTTAACAAGACCGTCCCTCCACCAATAGCTGATTGCGATTGTGATATTCGACAAGCTGCAAAACCGTAGCCTTTTTTTCCAGACCACCACTCTGCATGCGACCACTTGGGCCTTAACTGCGAGATAGGCGGGAATGATGGTGGAACCATTGATTTCAACAGAACTGCCAGTTTTAATAGCGAATAATGAATTTAACTGGCAGTAAGCCAAATTTGGAGGAGAAAATTGTGGAAAGACTGGCAGAAGTCATAACTAAGGCAATTTTCGACCAAATGGGATGCAAAAAGAGGCTATATTTCCATTTTTGGACATTCTGAACTCATTGGAATAGGTTTCAGGATCAAAGGAGCACTTCTGGATAGGCTTTTTGTAAAGTGAAGCCTATGGGTGCCCTGGTCAACCAGAGTGTTGATTCAGTTTATGGAGGAGTTCCAAGATGGAGATGACCTTGCAGGGGTCTTCCAGCCTCCATATGTTTTCTGCAGCAGCCATTACAACAGTGTTGTAGCTTTATTTATTCTTTGCTCTATATGTGTATGGAGAAAGAGAATTGTTTAAGTACTTCAAGTGGATTGTAGTACTGTTTATGTTCTTGGAAGTTGGAGTATGGGGTCTTGGTGTAAGATGCTTGTGTTTGCTAAATATTTACATGTTTAATTGTAGGTTAACATGTGTATGGAGTGAGAACTTTTGTAGGAAGTTGTTTCTTTGAAGGAGAAACTAGCCATTCCATTTAAACAGATTATGTACTCTTCTTTTCTTGATATTGAGCATAATGAGAAGGGGTCATGCCTTTAGAGCCGATCCAAGGAGATGTAACATAGGAGGGGTGAACTCCTTTATCAATGGTTGTTGTATTATTGTTTGATACATGCTTCTATTCAATGTTTTGGTTTCAAGTTTTAAGTTTTCTTCATGAAACTAACTTAAGTAAAAACACATCAAATTCATGCTTTTACTTGCTATTTTGGAGTCAAACCTCAAGCAGATTTTTATATTCTAATAAGGGGAATTAGCACAACATTACTAATCTGACCCAATTTAGATCAGGTTGGTATTAGAGCTATGGTTTTGCTTTATGAAAGGAGGAATTGAATGTTGTTTGCAAGTGAATGTGTTTTGAAGCTCATTGAGGAGAAGGTTTTGGAAAGGAGAGAAATATTGTTACAATCTCTACCACCAAGTTCTACCTCAAATTGTAGTAGAAGCTTCAAGAAAATCATGTCCCAAGGAGGAGAGCCTGCAAGAATGTTAGAGGATGTGAAGGCTTTTAGAAAGGCTTTCTTAGACATGGCAGAAATGGTGAAAGTCCTCTATGAAGAGAGGAATACCAAATTGCAAGGTGAAAGCTCTAGACCTCCAAGAGGAGAATGTTCTCCAAGGGAAGAAGGTAACAAGAATGGTGATAAAGCACCATCTTCTCCACAATATTCATATTTTTCTACAACTATTATGCAAGATGCTAGTGTAGAAAGTCCATCTGAGAAGGTAGATGGACAAGTTTGTACCTTTTCGCCACATGATGTGGAAGATGAGGTTCTATCAGCACACAAACCTGAGGAGATGAAAGAAGAGAGCCAAAGAGTCCAGGAGGACACATCTCGAATCAAAAGGGAACTGAAAACATCTTCGTGTGTAAATCGAAAGATGAAGCAAATGGTAAGAATTTACATGCTTCTTCCTTATGTGAAAGTATTGATGTAAATTCATTTGCAGCCTTTGAAAAAAATAGTAAGGGCATTGGATCCAAGCTCTTGGCCATGATGTGTTACAAGGGAGGAGGCCTTGGAGTAAACTAGCAAGGCATTAAAAGTCCAATTGAGGCCAAGGAGAGGCCTAAATACTGAAAACATCTTAGTGTCTCAATCTAAAGATGAAGCAAATGGTAAGAATTTACATGCTTCTTCCTTATGTGAAAGTATTGATGTAAATTCATTTGCAGCCTTTGAAAAACACAGTAAAGGCATTGGATCCAAGCTCTTGACCAAGATGTGTTACAAGGGAGGATGGCTTGGAGTAAACTAGCAAGGCATTAAAAATCGAATTGAGGCCAAGGAGAGGCTTAAAAATGAAGGCTTAGGCCATGTTGCAAAAGAAGAGTGGTATTATAGCGATAGTTCATGGATATCGTGTTCCTTTTGCTGTAAGAAAGGAAACAAGGAGGAAAGATGTTGGGAGTTTCATCCAGAAATGGTTCCTGCTTGGTTCCTCAAGTGTAAGGAGGACTTTCAATGAAATAAGTCTCCAAAGATAGATGTAAAAACTAAAGAAGAAGGAAAGCCGAGTTCTTCTTGCCACGCAAGTTCCTCATGCATGTAGTGTAAGCCAAAGGACAACAAACAAAGGTATAACCATTCTATTAATTCGAATGATGTTCATGATGGAAAACAACGTGCAAATTTGAATAACATGTAGGACAACAAACAAAGGTATAACCATTCTATTAATTCGAATGATGTTCATGATGGAAAACAACATGCAAATTTGAATAACATGTTGAGGAAAATGTTTCCATACACCTTTTTCCTTTCATCTAACCATTGTGTAGATAAGTGCGATAAAAGGAAAGCAATCATCAAGAATATGTTTATGTCTACTGGAATTGAGACCGAAAGGAGAAAATCTCATCCAAGGATAAAGGCAAGTAAGCCAAGAGGAGCTCAAAACAAATTATGTACTCACTGCTATATCAGTGGACATTGGGTCGAGAAGTGTTGGAAATTGTTTCCACAACTTCATCCTAGTAAGGGCAAGCAAATCACACAAGCACCAGAAGAGGAAGTGACAAACGAAAAAGTGGTGCAAGATGTGACCATCCCTGAAGCAGATTCAGAAGAAGAGAAATTTCAAATAGAGGATTCATTTACCTGGTTGGGTAAGAAATGGGCGGACTATTTGTCAAGCTGAAGTTTATAAGTTTTTGTTTTGCACTAGTTGCATATCCCCATAGTTGGGTAACTTGTAAAAGTGATGTTCATAAATAAATCGCTTATATGCAACAACGTTTTCTTTAAGCATTATAATGCCAGTTTGGCTTGTTGATAGTCAATTTGAATGGAAAATTTGGGAGTCAAGTTCATTCCATTTTATAAAATGCATTTCTATTTGTAGTTCAAGAAAGCATTTTAAAACTGCTGTATGAGTAGTTGCAACACATTTATTATGTTCCAAATGTGTGTAGCACTCAAGTTATACAAGTATTCACTATGTGAAGCTTGTTTGGGATCATTTGGCAAAGTCTTTTAGGATCTTATACTTGATAAGTATTTTGTAGATAAGAAATTCCAAGGTTCTCATCTTCTTGGAATTCTTCTTGGGAAGGTGTTGATGCCTCGAAAATCGCTGCAACAACATCGGAGAAAACCACCTAGTCCAGACCTTAAAGGCAGCTCCTTTTCCGTTTGGTGTGGTGGCTCCGACTGGAAATAATGGGACCAGTTTCCCAATTGTTTGTAGATGGGATGGATAAGTGGTTGATTCTCTAATATCTAATGATAATGGATGAACGATTTAATCTAAAAAGTAAAATTATAAACAACTATCCTATCCTGGGAAATTTCTGCTTTAGTGTAACATTTGATGATCTTTATCTACAAACAGGCATATAGATGACTCTATTGGTAAACAAAGATATTTATTCATATGTTAATCATTTTGTTGAAGTAGTTGAACGAAGTAATCATTAAAACATTATTACATTATTTTTCATATATATCATTGACATAAATATGATTGAAAGAATAACACTCCTTAGACATTCAATAGTGATAAGTATAAGGACTGTTGTTAAAACACATACATATATCCAATGATAGCAAGATTAAATAAATGCTAATTCACATGAAAGAATGAAGCAAAAGCATAGATAATAGTACCATATGTTATTTGGATCACTCCCGATATCAATCGCATTCAGATTCCTTCTTCTAACTTAGAAACACTTCCATAACAAAGCAATAGTGCATATCTCATCAAAGCTTTCTTCGTTAAAATTCAGAATATTGGCCCAGTCTTCATAAAAATATATCAGAAGCACAATAGTGTGACTTACTGATTTGAGTTTATACAAAAACTGAGGACCCTTTCTAAAGACAATGAAAGGGTCTATAAATACTATCTAAGCTAACTAATTATGAAATAAAAATGCTATTAGGTGGTATAACTAAATCATGAGAATCTCCTCGAAATAGGCCTGTTTGCAGTCGGCAACATGATTCATTGTTTCGGCTGATCTTCCTTTGGCTTGAGCTGGCAGATAGCAATCATTGGTTGCAATTCTGGAGGGTGACTCAGACGAGAATGCAGTTGGGCTGAATATGTGGCATCATGGATTTCGAGAATCATGCAACCGATTGCATCGGTTAAAAATTTTAGTGCTGCTCTTTGACTGTATGGTTTAGCTAGGAAAAACCAAAAGGTATCCCAAGTTAAACTTTGGATGTCGGCGATTAATCTTTCGTTCTTCTCCAATTCATGATTGTATGTTTGTTCCAATACTTTGGCTGATGGCAATTTACCTGGAGTGCACTATGAAATCAATTTAGACAGATAAAGATTATCATTGATTAAGTCAATTAAATTACTGGTTGCTGATCTGCATCTTGAGGTTTCTCTTTCTGCTTTCATCAATTGTGACTGCCATTCTAGGAAAAGAATCTCTTTGTGTGACTCTAGAATTTTAGGCAGATTTGCGGCTTGCCCTTCACTAGTTTCTTGCCAAGCAAGAAAGTTGGTTAAAGTCTCATCGGCCTATTCCAAATCCTGCCTAGTGTCGACTGATTTGTCAATTATTGATGAAGTGATCTCACAGAAGGGCTCAACAAGGGAAATATTATGACACAACAATTTTAGCTGTTTAACCAATGCTTTATTGATATGGAGAGCTTCGGACCTGAAGTCTGCTGGTTGAGGAAGACTCTTGAACTTTTCTACTTGGTGTGACAGTTGAGCGATTTGCTCATCTTTTGTCTTATTTATTTGTTCATTCATTATCTTCAGCTTGGCCAATGCTTCGGATAATTCTTTTTGTTTTTGTACTGTGCTTTGGTCTATCCTCTGCTTCTCTTTGAGCAATTTCTCATTTAATTGGTTGTTTATCTGTTGCTGTGTTGATAGCTGCTGTTCTAACTGTTCTATTTTTTGCTGTCTTTCGGATACCTGTGACTGTAATGAAACAATTGTTTGGTCTTTTTCCTTAAGTAAATTGCTTACTTCCGATGCTTTATCCATAGTAGCTGCCGAGTAGGCTTCGACATACTGAGAAAGTTTTGTGAGGTCTTCGGAAGGATTGAATTCTTCTTTCCATACCACATTAGCCATCTCTGTTTATACTGGTAAAAGGGAAGATTGATCAAGTATTTTCCTTTTCCTTTGTCTTTTTACTACAACCCTATGTTTGGGACTGTAAAAGACATCTAATGGTGGTATGTCTTCTATCTGCAAAACAATTTGATCGGATGGATCCTTAGGAATTATTTCTACATCTTTTCTGGTGGGTAGGCCGCTGGTTCCTTCAATTGGAATCGTAGTTGTTGTTGTCTCCTGACCAATTATTACTTGAGGTGTGCTGAAACCTTGTGCACTTTCAGGATTGCTTATAATGGAATCAAATTGTTGCCATTCTTTAAGGAGTTTGGGATCAATCTGAGTATCTATATCGATATGTTCACTGTCGTGTTCCTTTTCTTTCTCCTGTTCTTTCTCTTATTCTTTCTCCTATTGTAGCTCTTTTCCTTTCTCGGGAATCTTCTCCATAGCAGAAGGTTTGTCAACAATTTGCTGTTTAGGCTCGCTTGACTGGATTGTTGGGGTGGTAGCTAATAAGTCCAGAGGCAGAGTTTGCAACCTCTGTTCTCTAAGCCTATTGAATTCTACCAGCCCTTCATCTTTATATCTCATTTTGGCCAATGTTTTTACCTAAAATAATGATTCTGCTGAGGAAAACAGGTCATCAAATTCATCTTTTTCATGATCAAACTTTGTGAGTTTGGCTTGTTCAAGAACATTATAGGAAACTTTCCTTGGATCATATTGCCTGTTAGGAATGGTTGCAAGATTGAGCATGTTTATTTTTCCTGCCTCCTTTTCTACATGTTTGTAATCATGTAGAGTGTAAACACCGCATCTCAAAGGAAATGTAGGCCACGCCTGCTTTTTAGAATTCCTAAGAGTTTTGGATGTTCCTATTGTTGTTATCTGGTAGGCCAATTCTCGAGATAACAGCTTATCAGGTACATACAGAGGAAGGACATGGGGTCTTGCAAGACTACCATAAACCCTTATATATGTGAACTTTTCTTCCCCGAACCAATTTCCTATAGCAGTCAAGTCGATCCCTACTTCCTTGGAAATCCTTGGGGAAGGCTTATAAAAAATAGCATAGTAGATAGGCAACATGAAACCATTACATATTTGGTACAAATGGTCTTTATAGTAAGCCTTCCATAACATTTAATGATAAATGTGGATTGGCTTAGGGTCCTAGGGAGTCCATCTCCACCCGAGTACCGGATATTCAGAATTAAAGCAAAGAATATCCATAATATAAGCACTGTAATAAAAAGGGGGAATGGTCCTGGTGGTTTTGCGTGAATTTGATCTAAATTCAAGAATTGCAGTGGCTAATTTGTCGGACAATATGTTTGCCCAATCCATCACATAACTATTGACCACTGCTTCCATTAAAGGAACCATTTCAATAGTGAACTTTGTAGAGTCATGCATTCCCCACATTCTACACATCATTGCCCCAGCATAATAGTAAGAAGAAGACAATGATTCCACAAAGTACTTACCTGATGATTCATGTGTGTTCTTTGCGGGATTCTGTCTCCACTGCTTAATTGGGGCCAATTCAGTCTCGTTCTCGTCTGCGAACTTTTCAAGGAAGGCTTTGTTGTATATCATTTCAGGTTCAGGTAAGTGATACATCTTCCTTAAGTCATCAGGCTGAAATGAGCCAAAAATCCTTCCGTTAATTGTGCAAAATGTTCTATTTGAAACTGGAATTTCTTCTACCACCCATCTCACTACATCAGTGTATGGAAGAATTTTCTCACGCGCTGCTATCTTGTGCAAATATGAATCAGCTAAATATTTGAGGGAAGCTTCCGATTTATTAGTTGAGTTTGCAGTAGCTTCTTCTGATACTTCCTCAGGCTCCTCTGCTTAAATTAAATTGTAGATGCTTTGCCAACTAGTATTTCCAAGGCTGAGGCACGTAGTGTCTGAGATTAACCCTTTTTTTCTTGGTCCTGGATCATTGGCTGGCTGCACTGTTGATGTAGGAGCCGCTGCTGCTACGGATTTCTTTGATTTCTTTCCCATTTGTTTCAAATTCGTTATTTCGGCAGAGTTCTGCACAAGCAATGAAACCAACGTGATACAGAGAATAGCTAGTATGAACCAATATTATGTCGATTAGCGGATAATAATTGATTATATTGAAACTGCCGCAGATACAATCAAAAGGAAAATCTCGCCATAACTTCTTTATTGATTAGTCGTTTAACCTGTCAATCATGGTAAAGGAGGTTTTAAATGCCCATCATGTCGTTTATATGGTGAATGATTCATTCAAGCATGGCTTAGATTCTTTGACAGATAATCAGAAGTAAATCGCAATCGGAGATTGGTAACGTGAACGAAAAGGCTTTAATATTTGTCCAAAATATCTTCCGATCACCGAAAGGTGATACAACGCATGCAAGCCTTTTAAATATGTTTTCGAAACATGCGCCTTGATTTAATGCATCACAATCGGGGATGGGTTCGGGTCATATTACTTATGCCATTGCAACTTCGCCGATCGCCGATTGCGACACGCCTTATCGCATTGGAGGATTTGAATGTGCCATTAATCATGTGTTGGGTTGTTACCGCCGATTGCCGATAGCGATATCGCATTGGAGAAATGAGGGAGGCTCTTTCATTATACTTTGTGATTTTCCTTTCCCGATATCCGATAGTTATTTGCTTTTCAGATCGGAGTAAGTCAATGGGTCTTTATATATGTTTTCCTTATCATTGCGATATGCGATCTTGCGATCGCTTTATCGCAATAACAAAGAACTTTATATTTATTTAAAAGACCGACTTTATTTCTATTCAAAAAGGTTTATTTTAAAATATATCATTTCCATTGAACCTTTTGATGAGGGTTTTTCTAATGATGGGTTAATACCAATTTATTCACATGTCTAAGTTTAGAAGGGACCCATTTCATATTATGATTTTTTAAGTAAAAATTTTATGAAATGGGGGGTTTGTTGTACAACACAACAGAAGGATGTTGTTGTGGATGGCCATAGTGACATGGATAGGTCGAGAAGAACATCAAACTTGAATTCTTTGGTCGCATAACGAAACATGTAATTTGCAAGATATTGTACGACAGGTTTCAGGGGATGCAAGTGTCATCTCATCGCTTATGGCTCTAGAGAACAAAGGTGAAGGAGAAGGAATGATGACCTGTAGGATAATTTTGGTGTAGAAAAAGTACATAGCAGTGGCAGATTATGTAAACTTTTGGAAACCAATTTTTTTTAGTGGGGAAGAGTGATAAGCAGCTCAAAATTTGTCAAAAATTCAAAGTGTCATAATTTTGATAAATTTAGTTTCAGATCGAAGAGCTCGTCATTCTGAATCCAATGACACAAACAAGACTCAAATCCAATCTTGTATGCAGAAGTTAGAGCAAGTCAAAGTTAAAGGTTGACTTGATGACATGGCAGGATTGGATGACATGGAATAGCCCCTTAGTGAATGAGGAGGCACCAAGTGGCAGCCCACCATTGGCCCTCGCATATCGCATATCGTAGCAGAAAGTGGTTCGTGTAAAGAATCGCCCCCCGATAGATCTTAGGTGCGATGCTAAAGAATTGGTCCCCTACGTAGAGGGTTGTGATGCGATATATTGCAATCACATATCACACCTGGTACCCACCGATATGTATATAAATGATACATGGATTAACATTGATTGCGATGAGACCCCAAACGCGGGATTTTATTTGTCACAGTTTAAGTCCCCGTTGGGTCTGCTGATATCGTATATCACAACATTTCGTTGTTAACATTGTGAAATATGATAGACTGCCCATATGTGATATTGTTATACGTTGTATTTTATAACCCCAACGGGTCCACTGCTATCGCAGTGTATGGACTTTGATATCTGCCGAGGGAAAGTGTCGATTGCGATGAGCAATGAGTTTCAATAGCGATAAGACCCCAGATGTGATGTTTTATGCATTGAGGTTTATAATCCCGGCTGGTCCATTAGATCGACGATCACAGTTTCTGAAGGAGTGTTAACAAGACTGTCCCTCTGCCGATAGCTGATTGCAATTGCGATATCTGACAGGCTGCAGAACCATAGCCTTTTCCGCTGGACCACCACTCTGCATGTGACCACTTGGCCCTTAACTGTGAGATAGGTGGGAATGATGGAAAAACTTTTGATTTCAGTGGAACCGCTAGTTTTAACTGCGGATAATGAATTTAACTGGCAGTAAGCCAGATTTGGAGGAGAAAATTGTGGAAAGACTGACAAAATTCATAACTAAGGCAATTTTTGACCAAATGGGATGCAAAAAGAGGCTAGATTTCCATTTTTGGACATTCTGAACTCATTGGAATAGGTTTCAAGATCAAAGGAGCACTTCTGGATAGGATTTTTGTAAAGTGAAGCCTATGGGTGCCCTGGTCAACCAGAGTGTTGATTCAATTTATGGAGGAGTTCCAAGATGGAGATGACCTTGCAGGGGTCTTCCAACCTCCATATGTTTTCTGCAGTAGCCATTACAATAATGTTGTAGCTTTATTTCTTCTTTGCTCTATATGTGTATGGAGAAAAAGAATTATTTAAGTACTTCAAGTGGATTATAGTACTGTTTATGTTCTTGGAAGTTGGAGTATGGGGTCTTGGTGTAAGATGTCCGTGTTTTCTGAATATTTACATGTTTAACTGTAGGTTAACATGTGTATGGAGTGAGAAATTTTGTAGGAAGTTGTTTCTTTGAATGAGAAACTAGCCATTCCATTTTAGCAGCTTATGCACTCTTCTTTTCTTGATATTGAGCATAATGAGAAGGGGTCATGCCTTTAGAGTTGATCCAAGGAGATGTAGCCCAGGAGAGGTGAACTCCTTTATCAATGGTTGGTGTATTGTTTTTTGATACATGCTTCCATTCAGTGTTTTGGTTTTAGGTTTTAAGTTTTCTTCATGAATCTAACTTAAGAAAAAACACATAAAATTCATGATTTTACTTGCTATTTTGGAGTCAAACCTCAAGCACATTTTTATATTCTGATGAGGGGAATTAGCAAAAATCTTCTGCAATTCAGATCACCCACATTCATGCTTGGAATATGGCACGGGGGTGATTGGCTGAAATAAAGATTTGGTTCAGTGCAATCTATGGTTGAGTGGTACGTGTAAGTATCTAACTTGGGTTGATTTTGCATATGTTAAATAAAGATCTTTCCCTATTGTATTTCATGAGCAAATGTGCTTGTTATTATGTGGCTTTGATGGTTGTTCTATCATTGATGTTTCTATACTTATATGTTCATTAGAAGCATGGTTTACAATAAACTTTGGTTATTGTTCTCATCATGTTTTGATTAGTAAATGAAATGTGAATGAATGAATGACATAATAGATGATAATGCAGCTATTGTGAGAGGGCATCAAACCTTCTTGACGAATCTCAAATAAGTATGAGGTCCCTATGTTTAGATGTGTTTATATGGCCTATGCATTACATGTTTATGATGTGTTTGATGAAATGCCTGTCATGGTTAGGATGAGTCTTGCTAGTTCCTGGTTCAAGTTTTTCATTATAGGCCTTCTCTTCTTGTTATTTATCATTTTTGAGAATTGCATCAAGTCCTGAGCAGAGGCCTGAGTCCTAGCATGAAAAAGTGGCTCAGATTTCGGGGTTGCTAGCAGAGAACTACTTGAAAAAGATTGCAGTCACACAGAGGCCTTGCTATGGGAGTGATTGGGGGCTTCCAATCACATGGAGGGATTTTCATGGGAGCGACTAAGGGTCTAGTTCAATCAAAAGGAAAGTTAACTCAGGGGTTGGGCACCTAGAGTGGTTGGTTAGCCTATGGGGTTCATGTAGCTCTTGAGGAAGGTCAGTTTGGTTTTGGTTTTTCGATTCCACTTCTTTAACTGTACTTGTGGAGTTGAATCATATTACAGTAACTCTTTGTCACATTTTTACCCTGGTGGACTGGTTAGATTGGTTAAATGTGGGAGGAGGGTATTACAGAGTGGGATCAGAGCATGGTTCACCCCTTGGACTAGATGGGTGGAATATGGTTGTCATGCATACATGTCAATTGAATATGCATTTTTTATGTATGTTTATTGTCTATGTGGATGTATGCATGCATTGCCATGGTTATAGTTTTCGTGCATGGGGTCATGGCATGCAATTGGTATGTTCATGCATGATAACTGGATGATGATTGAGATGATGTTTATATACTACTATGATTATGTTTATATATGTATTGTGCTAATCTCGTTGGTCTTATAGACGATATATCCACCCCTGAACTATACTGAGGTATGTTGATTATGTTTATATTTTGGTTTAGATGACAAGATATACTTGCATGAATAAGAGCAAAGATTAATAGAAAGATGGTAGACTTGGGTTCACGAGATTCTCCCTATAGGTCAGATGTGAAACATGGTGATGAGTACTCCCCTCACAGAGTAGACACTTTACGAAGTTTGAAGGTAGAAATAAGAAGTTGCAAAGCGGATAATGAAAAGATAATTTAGTCACAGGAGAGACTTTCTAGGGAAAATGAGAAATAAGGAGAGGTTGATGTAATGATTCTTTAGAGCTTGTCAAACTTGCAGAGGAAGGGACCTCTTAGGATCAATCATGGATAAGAGGAAAGGACTAATGGAGCCTATGGTAGCAGATCTCATGATGGACATAGGTCAGACATGGATGATACCGTCAGGGATGGCAGATTCTTGGATACACCTGATAGGAGAGGTAGTGGACATGGGCATTATTCTAGTTCTGGTTCAGACATGTACCATGGTCATCATCACCATCATTTGTATAGGAGGAGTGACAAGGGATATTTGCAGATGAGTTCAAGAAATCCAAGCCACCTACATTTGATGGAGAAATGAAGAAGTCATAGGATGCAGAAGCTTGGTTGCTTGGAATGAATAAGTTCTTCAGATTGCATGATTACTCAGAGAACATGAAGGCCAAAATAAATACGTTCAATCTTAAAGGTAAAGAAAATATTTGGTGGGAAGACGTGAAGAATGTTAGAGGCATTTAGGAAGAGGAGTTGACTTGGAGGGAGTTTGAAAGACTTTTCAGGAAGAAGTATCTATCAGAGAGATACTATGATGACAGGGTGAAGGAGTTCTATGAGTTGAAGATGGGATCTATGACCGATGAGGAGTATACTAGTAGATTCTTGGATTTGTTGAGGTATGTGCCTTATTTGAAGGAGGAGAAGGCGAAGATTCAAATATTCATCAGTGAGTTTTTGACAGCATTCAAAGATAGGATCAAGTTTGATGAGCCTAGATCATTAGAGGAAGCCATCAGAAAGTTGAAATATTGTTATGAGCAATCAGAGCATAAGAAAAAATCTCAGCAAGGTTGGAAAGGGAAAGATAAATCTAAGCGTAAGTGGCCACTAAAGCAAACAAGACCTTAGGATACGGGGGTTCCTTACAATAAGTTTAATGCAGTCAAACATGGACATGGGTTCACAACCCTAAGGGCATTAGAATAAAGGTGAGGGTAAGGGATAGTTGAAATGTTGGATATGTGGCAAGGAGCATCTCAAGAAGGATTTTTCGTTGTATCAGGGTGGTAGGCCTAAGATATATAGTGCATAAGAAGCACAAATAGTTTGGGATGTTGGACAAAGCATTCCTCAAATCTATGCTACATTGGATAATAGGTAGGAGGATCACCGAGCATCTATTATCGAGATGGACAATAAGCTTTATGATCAAGTTGTTTCTATTTTGATTGACCCTAGATATAATTATAGTTATGTTAATCCTAACCTGGTGGATAAGTGTGGTTTGAATAAAGAAGTACACAAAAAATATTGGTTAGTACATTTGGCTACAGGTACAAAGAAAAGAGTTCATCATTGGGTAAAAGCTTGTGCATTTGAGTTGAATGGTATGCCTAGATCAACACATTTGAATGTGCTTCCATTTGGATGATACAATATGTTGTTGGGTATGGATTGGTTGTATCTTCATAGGACCAAGATGGATTTTTATGACAAGGCTATATAGTGCTTGGATGACAATGGAGAACAGAGGATCTTGCAAGGTAAGAAGAAGGAAACATCAGTTATAATGGTTACATCTATGCAGACGAAGTGTAGTCACAGGAAAGAATGTGTATTATTTCCAGTGCATATTTATAGTGATAAGAGTGAGGATGTTGAGGATGCAGAGGTATTTAAATAGGTATATGGTTTTATAGTAGTTTCAGGATGTGTTCCCAGTAGAGATTTCAGAGTTATCACCTCACAGGGAAGTGCACTTTTCTACTGAGTTGGTACCAAGGGCGACACCAACATCAAAAGCACCATACAAGATGAGCACACCATAGTTAGTGGAATTGAAGTTGCATTTGAAGTAAATGCTTGACAAGGGATACATTAGTCCAAGTATATCATAGTGGGGTGCACCAGTGTTGTTTGTGAAGAAGAAGGATGGTACTCTCAGACTGTTCATTGATTATAGGCAGTTGAACAAGGTGACCATTAATAACAGTTATCCATTGCTGAGGATTGATGATTTGTTTGACCATTTGAAGGGAGAAACGGTGTTCTAGAAGATTTATTTGAGATCAAGACATCATCAGGTATGCATTAAATAAGAGGACATACACAAGACTGCTTTCTGGACCAGATTGTTGTCATTATGGCTAATGTGTTGTCCTCGATGGCTAGATAAATATGTCAACATTATGGTAGAAGGATGATTATACTGGTTGGTACGGATGTGTCAGAGAGAATGGACAATGAAATATCAGTTTAGAGATAGAAGAATGATAAAGGTAAAGTTTGAGAAAGTATACGCAGGTCCTGTGAAGCAAGGTCGCGTACATATGCATGTATGATGAAGAAAAGTCGCGTACATAATCTGCACCATGGTATTGACCCATATTAATGGGCGTGACAATGGACATTTGATCCCATCAAAGAATACCAATGGAATTACTAAGGGATTGGCCTAAGGTATTCGCTAAGACTAAATCTATATAGGGATATGGAGATCAAAATGTTAGGTGTGAAAGTGATGTGTTATTGATGAATGATTTGATCTGAAATAGGTGTGCACCAAGGAGCATGGAGGAGGTTCAGATCTGATATATTTAAAAGTATAGTAGAGACTAATGAATATGCTCACTTGATCTTTTAATATTACGATTAACAATGATAGATCTGTGGTGGTAATGATACTCTCACATGAATGTGTGATAGTAAGGTTTCTAGAGTGTTTGATGTGGTTGCAACAAAGGAATGATTCATTAATTACATATCTATATGTTGGTTTGTCACTGAGAAGTCACGTATATACATGGATCTTCTTCTGGGTAGTCGCGTATACTTTCTGTGAAAGTTCAAAATCTATATGCATGTGTCATACATGAAAAGTGCATACATACTAGGGAAAATTTTAAGAACCCCCCAAAATTTATATGTATAATAAATGGGCAAATCCCTATGATACATAGGAAAAATGGAAGGCGATTTTATCAACAATATAATATGCATATATAAAAAATTTGGCGAATCTCTCACCAAATTATATTATCTTGTAAAATCATGGCGAGTATTTCACCAAACTATAAAATCTTGTAAGATCTTAGCGAATCCTTCACTGAATACTAAAAAATTGTAAAGTCTTGGCGATTCTTTTACTAAGTTATAAAAAATTGTGAAGTGTTGGCGAATTTTTGATAAAGTATAAAACCATATTTTTTTTGTTGTTGTGTAAGCTTGGTAGTTCCTTTTTCTATTAATATTTCCTCAAAATAAGTATATCTTTTGCAAGTTTTGCATTATTCTTATTTGTACTAATCGATACCTTACTGAACTATCATGTCTCTTGGAGGGTTGACTTGATCTCAAGGTAGGATGACCTATGCATCAATTTTGGTGTTTATTAAATTTGTTTTTAGGGTATGCCATATGAAAAAAATCAATGTCTAGTGAAGAAAACATCCTCATTGTATAAATAGGTCCATTAACCAATGAAACATATTAATTTTAGTCATAAATGTTTACTAATGAATAACATAACTCTTTGTTGGTAGTGGATATAAGTGACTAGCCCACAAATGTTGCCTCACTTCTTGTGTGAAAAATCAAATCTTCTTGTATTTTAGCTGTTGTTGCTTTCCACTTTCTTTTTCACCAAAAATCCAAACATGTTGGCCTCTCACTTGCAAGGTTTTGATCATGGCTAGCCCTTGCTTTGCCATAAATGACAACACCTCAACAATCTCCCCCCTTTGTCATTGATGGCAACATGCCTGTCATAATGCTCCCCATATCTTTGTGCTTCTCTTCTCTCTTTCTCTCCCTTTAACATCAATGACACAAGGGGTGCTCCCCTGTCATCTACTCCCCCTGAGGTTGAACCTCCAATCCTTATTCATTTAAGTATTAGCATGCATAGTGGAATTTTTTTTGTAAAAAATTATTGCTTCACTTTGGAAAAAGTATTTTGGTTTTATATGAGTTTCTTAATAGTTGTGGAGTATTATCAAGATCACTTTCTCTACAACCCCTGCTAGAATGTCTTTTAAACTTTGCTAAAGAAGAGCACTTGAGAAATTTGTAGATGATGCCTTTTGTTGTTCTTTAATATTGTAGGTTGATCCTTTAGATAGAATGGATGAAACCTCTTTAGTTCTTCAAGGAAAAAACTCTGCAATATTTAAAAGCTCCTCATAACTCAGATTCTCACATTTTATTTTCATAAACGCTTTGCAATAAATAGAACTATTTCTCAACAGTTATATTATCTTCCATGCCATGTTATGGCCTTTCTTCTCTGTGTTTCATCCATCCCTATGGTTGTCATTCATAAGATAAAGTGTCAAAAAAAGAGACCGGCTATAAATTGACCCATGACATTTTGTTTTGCCATTCATTTAGGGTGAAGCTTGAGTGGTGAGAAAATTACAACGTTGCTTTTGTTTTATGAATTTATTTAGTCACTTTTATCCCTCAATAATGTCTCATCCAAAACAAGGCTTGTGAAATTATCATTAAGAATAAGGTTTTCCTGGATTTCCATTTCCTAAGAATCTTTTGTGTCATTTTGATGAACTAATTATTTGTCTAGTCCACAAGAATGTACAAGTTCACATATTTTATCACATTCTGAGGTTGATGAGACTATAAGAATCAAATGCATATAGGTGATTGTTTAATTACATAATGCATTGGTGATTCTAGTAGAAGACTTTGAATCTCATCAATTGCATACTGAACTAATTTAGAGAGATGGTTGTATGCAATGAATTTGTGCCTTATTAAAGTCTAAAACAGACCATAGATTTTCTCTAGAAGCTTTCCTCATTCATTGTCATCTGAAAAATATCAACCCTATATTAAATCATCTTCCAGTGTGCATTGAATATTACTAACTTCATTTTGGATATTACAAGACAGTTCAAAGTGTCTAGCCTCTATTCCAACCTTTACATTAGGAACGTCCAAAAGTTTTGAATCTCCTTCATCCATTCTCCATATGGGATTAGAAGAATTATATGCACGTTCTACAAAGTTTTCCAAGTAACCATCTTGAGCATTTACATTAATGGCACAGTCAGGGACTCTACTAAAAGAAACTTGTTGTCCAAGCATATGTTCTTCCACTTTTCACCGTGCAAAGAACTTAGCAACAATTTGATAGCAGTTGGAGCATAAATAGTACTAATATTTTCAATCATGATCTTATGAGCTTCTTCCATGTTTTTTCTTTCCATACTACCCATCATTGAGCATATTCTAATTTACTGCAATGGGCACAAGACTTCCAGCGAACATGTCATTGTGCAACTTCAGAGCCTTGATCATATTTCCATCCTTGAAATCCATAAATCATTATATTGCACAAAATAACATCTGGGATTAGACCCCTATTCCACATTTCATCAAACTGCTCCTATGATTTCTTCGCCTTGCCCATTTTGCACAACCCATGAATTAACATATTATATGTTGAGATAGTAGGAAAATTACCCTTTTCTGCAATCTCATTCTTGAAGCAAAAAACTTCAATAATGTTTCCTTTCTTGCTATGTCCATTGATCAAAGGATTGTAAGTGAAATCTAAAACACTCAAGCTTGTATTCTTCATTTCTTGCATCAACTGCTTGACTTTATCCAATTTCCCACTTATAAGCACATTGTAAGTCACATCATTATAAGCCAATCCACTTGCAGTCTACTCCAACTAAGTAGTTTTTTCCTACAACCTACCTTTTTGAAGCCACAAATAACTTGATTTCCCTTGTGGTCAGACTTGAGGATCATAGCAACATGATTGAAAACCTAAGGCAGAGATTGTAGAGCCTATAGGATTGTGCACAAAACCATGCCCACCTTCACTTTCCCATCTATTGTCTCCATCTCAGTTTCTACATCACCCAACTGTGAAGCAATCAGACCATAGAGTGTCCAAGAAACAAGAGTTGCCTAGTAGTACCATCTCCACCATACAGGTATTTTCTGTTTTCAAAAATCAACCAGAGAATTTACCTTGTTAGGATCACTCAATAGGGGGATTTCCAACTGCAGTCAACATTGCAATTCAAATCATTGCTGGAAGAAAAAATTGATGAAGGGATCAAGAGTTGAAAATATGGCCTTACAGGTCAAGGAATAATGAAACCACAGAAGAGATTCCATGCAGAATAAAAAGCTGATGAAACGATTGCAGCAATATGGTAACTTGGAGTCAAGGCTACTGTCATCATTCCATAATATGTATAGTATAGAAAAGTGAAGAACATAATGAAGAGGAACCATAAGAACTTGGGAGTTGTCCACTCGAAAGAAATCATAGAATAGACCAAGATGGCATAGACTACGGACTGTATCAAAACATAGGGCACCTCAATTGCCACCGGTACAGATAACAAGGATGGTCATTCAAGAAATTGATCTTCATAACAAAACTATAATTGACTAGAGGTTCACATTTAGATTACCTGTCCAAGGGCATAAGGAAGGGCTGAATACATTCCAATAGTTTTTCTCTGTAAAAGATAGTTCGTTCAACCTCGACAACTGGCTGGACACTCAATGAATTGCTAACACCCAGAAAAAGTACAACACAGTACATCGATCCCATAATATTCATTAGATCTTGTTGTTTTCCTCTGTAAAAGGACACTGAAGAATACTTAGACAACATTGAGCAGTTGAAGCAAAAGATGTTAAGAGAAACACAATTTACTCTGCTTACAGAGAACAACAAAATAGTTTTCAAGGGAACAAATAAAGACTACAAGTTCACTTGGAAGACATATGTCAGACTGATTTCTCAATATGCTAAGTGACTCTGTTGACTCAAATATGTAATAGACAATAAACTAATCAATGATAGAGAAAACAAAATGTCAAATTGAGGTTGGACTAGTTTTGCAAATAAGTCTATTATGCCTGTCAAGAGAGTGTCCAACCTCTTTGTTCCAAGGTCCCAAAAGATGGTTCCAAACAGTAGGGCAACCACTGTAGTGAAGAAAAATTGCACAACATTATAGTGTGGATTCCTCCAATATGACCAATGTTGCTTCCAAAGGCATGCTAGGCACTGAACTTTGAAGGATTGTGCATATTGTGTTGGAAAATTCAAATCCTGCAAGCCGGGAGTAGGGGTGCTTAGCTCTTTAATAAGAGCTTGATTCCTCTGAAAGCAGAACAACACATCAGTCAAAAAAGGTTTAAAAAAGATTGTAGTCTATTCTTCGGGGTGACAAGCGACAAAAAAATAGCAAAATCAGATATGCGCAATGAAAAATCTCTTTCTCAAACAAGTTCCTACAATTACATCTAGGCATACTCATAGAGTGTTGATTTTCTGTAGATTTCAAAAAGGTCCACACCAAGCATTTCCTCAACAACTATGGAACTCACTTCTAGTTCCCATGTCGCTGGATTGTATCCTTCTATAATTTGCGGTACTTCTGGAACAACCTAACCAACCAAACAAGAATCAGACAAGATTACTATTTTCTACCACCGATTGACCATGGTAAACACAATCATTTACTAAATAGCTTATAAAATACAATAAAAAAATCATACTTACCTCAAAATACTCAATGATTTTATGAGAATGACGACCCAAAGGACCTGTGTAGATGATTTGGCCACCCCTTTTCAGGAGTAAGAGCTGCAGTTCAAGAAACCAATAAAATTGAAGATTTAGCAATTATTGGTTCTATGGAACCCTGCTTTATTCTAGCCCTTTGCACCCCTTTCCTTTTGTTAAGCCAAGCAAAGAAACATAAAAAAATGTTGTTTGTTTCACATTGCATAGATTGATCATGAAAGTTTTTGAATTGACCTCATCAAAAGCTTCAAAGATATCAATGTTGGGTTGGTGGATGGTACAAACAACTGTTCGACCTGTATTGACTGTGTTGCGAACAGTACGCATAACTATTGCTGCAACACAGGCATCTAGTCCGGAAGTTGGCTCATCCATGAAGATTATAGAAGGATTGGCAACTAGTTCTACTACTATGGCTTCTCTTCCTTTGCTCTGTAGAAAGACCTGTCACTCTAGGCAGCCCTACAAGAGCATCTCTCAAAGGAGTGAGCTCCACAAGCTCCATGACTTCTGCAACAAAAATCTGCAGTTTATTGTAACAGCAAAAATCTGTGAGCACAAGCTGTTTGCATGATCTCATTAACAAGGGAATATTTCACTCGAGTATTGCATGCAAAGGGGAAATCTAGACCAACCATTCTAGTTTTCTCATCAACCTCACAAGGAAGACGGAGCCATGTAGAATACATGAGTGATTCAAAGACTATGACATTTGGAGAGTGGATGTCATTTTGTTCACAGTATCCTGAAATGCGAGCAAGTGTTTCTTGCTTCTTGGGGAATCCAGAGATGCTTATGGCTTTCAGGTCAACCTTGCAAAATCAAATATTCAGGCTTTCAACATGTCTGAGAAGGAGGCATCTAATACTACTATCACCTATAAAGAAGAGGAGGTAAAAATGGTGACATCCTACACTTACACTAGAGTAGTATCCTCTGGCCCATCCTTCAGTGTAATCCCAACAACAAAATCAAGGTGGAGTAGAGGATACGAAGGATCAAAAACACTATAGAAAAAATGTTTCCAGGTCAACTTCCAAGATAGGTCATGTATCCAAGACCCACCTCTTGATGTTTAGGCTCTCAAACCACCAAAAATCCTCCTCCCTAAAATTTTGTTCCAAGCCCTAGTTTTTTTCTCTAGCCTCAAAAGGACCAAATTTAAGGAGATAAATTTATCTTGGAAGTTGACCTGGAAACATTAGATGGGCAGTTGTCAGTGGATGGGTGGAGAGTTGTGAGTCTGGTCCCATTTCCCTTCCCAGATCACATGTTGTTGAGTAACTTGAGGTCATGGCTCACTTACAAAAATTCAGGATTACATGATTAGGCATGCTTAAAGGAGTGGATTCAAGAATGACAACACATAGTTTCCCTGGATATTAGCCTGAGGTACAAGAGTCTCAAGGTATGTATAGTGCCTGGACATATAAGATTAGCTACGTGCCCTATTTCCTACATTGGTTTAACTATCAGGCATTTTAGTGGCTAGTATGTGCATAATTTTGTAATCTCTGGGAGTCATAACAAGGGATTCACTCTCCTGTTGTGAGCTGCTTAACACTCTGCCATATTAAATAGTATTTGGTAATCTTCTCAATAGTTTGGTTGTATGCCACCCCATTGTATGGATAAGTACTGACAGGAGAGAACCTTTGTAGGCAACCTTAGTATGCAGCCTACTGTCTAAAATGGAACCTATCATCTAACAATACAATACCCTTGCATGGCATATCATCACAGTAAATAAATTGATTGCTTTCAATGTGGGTGGTACATGTGTGGTCATTGGTTCATTGCCATGTTTTACCACAGAAACATAAGGTAGCATTACAATATGTAGTCAAGAACGTCATAGTCTATTATTAGACTCATCGGAAGCTAATTCATGTGATGTTATTGGTGATTCTCACTAGGCATAATTGGTTAGCCCATGAATTGCAAGTACAGGCTGCATGGATAGTGGTACTCTTAGATGTATTAAAATAAGGCTAAGCACTAGTATGCCACTTAACACCAGTGTGTTATATCCATAATTATTGGTAAAAGGCATTTGAGTCCTTAATTCAAGCCTAATGAAACAATAATGTGGCTTACGATTGACCTCACTATATCATGCACAAAGATCACAAGCCTGCTATTTTTTCTGCACTTGTCCCTAATTGTTTCATAATTTGACATGCCTTATCAATGGTTGCATAGCTGGTATGAATATAATAAATCTAGCATGGATACTACTAGTCAAACAACCATATTTGGTGCATGTACTAGATAATTTACCGTGAGGTAAATATAGCCATAAGACCTCTGATATAATAAAGGCTTTTTCTATCAATGTGCTCACAAAATGTTTTCTATGTTGGTAATTTTTTTTTTTAAAGGGATTCGTTATGTATATCTAGAATATAATACAATAGGATCTTCATGTCAATTGAGATCATATCTTTAGATCAAGTAACCATCCAATGTGAGGAAGTCAATCCAATTACTATGATGAAAACCAACTGACAAGATTTGCAAGATAATAAACTAAAATGAATATTATTTGTGTTTTGTTTCTTCAGATTGCATTGAATCAATAGATGGTAGACTTATTGTAATGAAATCAAATCGACCACATTTTCAAAATAAGAAAAATAAATCATTTCCTTCTCTCTTAAATGGTAGATTGTAAACCAATTAGGTAGTATTAATTGTTATTGAATGGATGGTAAATAATTACATCTAGGCCTTATCAATCCATTTAAAATTTCTTCCCTTAATAGTGTACTGTCTGTAATGAAGAAGAATCACAAAGCCATATAACCATATGCATAGCAAATTAACACACAAAAATTAAACTGGCGGAAAAGGCAGAGAGCCATCATGTGGTCTCTCATGCTCATGTAATTCTTATTATTCAAAAAATTTAATAATACATTTAAATACATGAGTAAGTGGTCTTAAGATAGTGCATCTATCTTAGACTCACTTGGTTGAGACAATTTCTCAACTTACACACTAATTTAGGAGAGCTAGTTGGAGAGAATATCTCATCCAAACTAGACTCCTTAGTTTGAGGAATTCTCATGATTTTATTTATTTAATTTAATAATTGGATTTATTATTGATTTTTAAGAGAGTGAGGCTAACATTTCCCCCCTCAATGATAAATCCAAAACGAACAAGGAACCATCTTCCAAGTTCTCAAGTTGATCCTCAAAAACATTTGCTTGAAAAACTGCCAAAGCTGGATGTTGAAGAAACTACAATATGAAGAGACCATGAGTCAGCTGCATGACTGATTCATCTCTGAATGTCGCTTGACAACTCCATCATGTGCCAAGCCACAAAAGGATCCAACTGTCCTTTGCTTGAAAACAACATCCAGTGTCCACTGACACAATTTGATGAACGCCCACTGGCGTATTTGCTGATGATGATCACCCACTGGCTGATGGAGATGCCCACTGGCTGCTTCACTGATGTTGTCGAGACTTTCAGTCTGACAACCACTTGTCAATTTCATTGACATTTTCCCCCCTTTGTCAGCTAAAAGGAGAGGTAGTCTTATCCAAAATATATCTGAACTCCCCCCCTGTAGGTGGAGGAGTATTTCATTGGAGTACTCCCCCATTCAAATGTACGAGAGTACCATCTTCATTTGACTGCTGGTTGCAATATGTGTGACTGAATCCAATTGTAAAACTTGTACAATCTTCTAGTTGTGGATGACCATTCCCATGGATCAATCCATGAATATTTATCTTCAATCTAGCTGACTGTCGTTGGTTGCAACATTTCTTTGATGTATGATTTGACTTGCCGCAATGGCTACAAGGATGGAGATCAAAACACTGATCTTCTAGATGACCGATTCTTTGACAATGAAGGCATTTTTATATGACTACAACTTTAGTTTGTGCAGATGTCTGTTTGTCTACAACTTTCTCATGGCTTGTTGATGTTTTTGGATCAAGAAATCCTGCATTGATGAACTTGATTGACTTAGAATACTCGGGGATATGCAAGTTGTTTTAATCTTTGTCATAGCCTAATCCTCGTCGATTTTTGTTACTTTGGAGTTCTTCCCACGGCTCGATGATTGGTTTGGAAGAAAGTTGAACTGGAACAACTTCAACACTTGAAGCTGGTTGGATGAATGAAGTCAAATGATCAGTTGTCTCTGGGTTGGTCAAAGACTTGGAAGCAACACGTTTCTCTTGCAACTCATTTCTTTGTAGTTGCAAATCCAGTTGAAGGAACTCAATTGTTTCATGTGCTTGTTGTAGATGCATTGAAATATCAACAAGAGTTGCTTTGCTGATTTGTAGCATGTCTTCAGTAGTAGAGAGGATCAAATTGTTAAGAATATTTAACAACTGAATGCTTTTTTCCATGTGAACTTGTTGGAACTCACACTCGCTTGATTTTAATACTTGCTGGATTTGTAGAACTCGCTTGCTTGATGTTTGATTGATTGTTGCACGCTCGCTTGAACTTGTTTTAACAATTGATTATTTTGAACTCACACATGCTTGCTTTCACGTTCGCTTGATGCTTGCTTCAATCAGTTTTAGGCTCGGTTGATGTTGAGAGATTTTCACTTGCTTGAACTTACACTCTTGATTGATCAAAAGAAGGGTGTCGAATACTATCGAAAATGCACCCAAGAGAAAAATGACAAGTTAAATCTAGATGACTCAGTTGAAGACTCACTTGACTTAATGTATTCACCTTAACAATTCAAATTAGGGTGTCAGTTACAACCGAGAATGCACCCATACAATTCAATTAAAAAATGTTTATTTGCAAGTGATACAAAAAGTGTTGATGATGTTGATGTCGTCGTGGCTTGAAATGCTTGATTTTGTAGCATCCTTAAATTGATGGTGTGAATTAGCTGTTGTGAAATGTTGTTGCAGAATATTACTTTTATCAAGTTGATGATGTGACGCTTTGTGCTTATGAACTTAATTGATTATGGGAGCTTTGATTTCAGGAGCTTGAACGATGACTTGTATATGTAAACTTTCTTATGTGCATGTAGTTGTTTTGTTTAAGCATAATAAAGATAGTGTTTTACAAATTTGACTCAAATCATGCAAGCACATTCACGACACAGAGTGTACCTATGATCCCCTTATTCAATTTCGGGCGGATCTAGGACACTGCAACACCACAAAAATGTCTTTATTAAGTATTTGAGTACATAAACCTTTCATATTTACAACATCTTCATTAAAATTTCTCAAGCACAAATTTTGAGAACTTCTTAGAGGCAAATTGTCTTCAAAAAACTTGGATTCTCACCAACTCAACCTCTCTCAAAATATATTTCAATGTAAAACATTTAATGCACCTTATCCCTCCAAAAACTTTTAAAACGTCAACCTTATTACAAAATTAATCCCAATCTTCACCCTTATGACTCCATTACAAAACACCCCTCTATTTTTAAATGCCACTTTAAAAAAAACATACATAATGACTAGCCCACATAGTCATTCATAAAACATACACTCCTTTTAAACTCCCATTAATTTTTTAGTGAAGTGCCTTTTAAAAAGTGAATTAACTTTTATAAAATCACCTTTTTTTTGTGAACGAATCTAAGCGGATATGAGGGAACCGAATTTCTGCGACTAAGGAGGGAATGATGCATCCTAATAATAGAATAAAAAAGAAGGTTAGCAAGTACTTCATTTAGAAAATACCCTTAAATCGCTGATTTTGCACTGTTTTTCTTCGTGAAAATTTTGACATTGTATTTTGAGCCTTCTAATGTTAAATCTCTAGCAGATTGCAGTGTATGGTATGTGAACTCGGGACTGTTGATTCAACTGTCGGTCATACTGAGCATAAAATCCCACAACAAAAACATTGATTTTATTAAAAGCAAAATCAAACTTCAGGGAATAATTGTTTTCTGCAATTTCGTAAGGGAATAATTTTTATCCTCCTGGTATGGCAGCTGCAGCTACATTTGGTGTTTCGGCAACTGTAAAAATAAGTGTCGATGCTGCACTTGCTGGTGCTATAATTGGGAAAGGTGGTGTAAAATCTAAGCAAATTTGTTGTTCAACTGATGCAAAATTGGCTATAAGAGATCATGAGTCCGTTACTAATCTGAAGAATATTGAATTGGAAGGTAGTTTTGATAAGATAAAGGAGGCTAGTGCCTTGGTTCGCCAACTTACGCTTTACCACTAGATCCATTCAACAATACTCTATATATTTGAAACTACCTGATCTTTGTTCAATCTCCGTCGCAAGGCATGTTGAAAAACCTCCCTAGAGGCAATAAGAAATTGAAGAAATTCGTTGAATTCTATAGTCATGAAGGTAGAAATTCCCTACCCACCAGATCCATTGACTTATAGATTGTGGGATCGATTGAATTCCTTAGAAGAGTGCTAGATCACAACACAATTTTTCTTTATGCAAAAAAAAGGGGATTCTTGATTCTTACCATATAAGAGTTCCATGAATACCAGATCCACCATGCTTCCTCTAAGCTTCGTTCAACGATTTATCTGTTGTCAGAAATGGATTCGTTCGCTGAGCTCACTCATTGCAGGTACACGCTCTTTGCTGAGCTTCTGGTGTTGTCATAGAGCTGACATCAAATGTCTTTATGCACTAGATGGTTCCAATACTCATCAACAAATAAAGACACCACGCTTCAACACAGTGACCACGCTACGATCCACCAAGCCATATCTCTTCAATGCACAGGTCTCAATGCTTCTTCAGCTGGCTAACTTCTCTACGCAGGTTTCTAATATAATTTCATGCAGATCTCACATATTTCTTCTTACATAGACCACACTCTAAATCTCTTGTTACAACATTCTATGAACATGAACACTCCAGGGCACAGCGCTTTCATAAAACTTCTTAATATTGCTATGCACAGTTTTATGCAGATTGTACGACTTCACACAACACACAATTCATTCTTTAAAAACCGCACATACACCGAGAATCATTGTAAGCTATGATACCACATGAAGAAGAATCACAAAGCCATATAACCATATGCACATCAAATTAACACACAAAAATTAAACTGGTGGAAAAGGCAGAGAGCAATCATGTGGTCTCTCATGCTCATGTAATTCTTATTATTCAAAAAATTTAATAGTACATTTAAATACATGAGTAAGTGGTCTTAAGATAGTGTGTCTATCTTAGAATCACTTGGTTGAGACAATTTCTCAACTTACATAATAATTTAGGAGAGCTAGTTGGAGAGAATCTCTCATCCAAACTAGACTCCTTAGTTTGAGGAATTTTGATGATTTTATTTATTTAATTTAATAATTGGATTTATTATTGATTTTTAAGAGAGTGAGGCTAACTTGTAATCTCTTATTCTGTTTGATGAGTGGGAACAAGCTCAAGGCCGATATATCACAAAATTATTACCTCGTTACATCAGCCATTTGCTTCTGTGTGCTCAAAATCTTTGCCACCGATGTCTTTTTTTTTACCCATTTAACGTTAGTATATATTTGCTAGAATATACACATCAAGATGGTGTTAAGATAGTGTTGTGTGTTAAATGCATTACTCATCGCAGCATGGTGTCAAGATATATAATTAAGTGATGTGTGTTGAATGTATTATTCATTTCAAAAAGATAAAAAATAAAATTAGAGGTTGTTACAGATTCCATGGAAAGCACATTATAGTGATGAGTTGTTCTAAGATAAGTATGAGGTCTAGAAATACAACCCTATAAAGAGACCAGCAAAATTCTACCAAAGTCAGAAGTTTGATGCTTGGATGTAAGATATATTCTATCAATTTTCTTACAATCTCGTTTGGGATCAATGGTTTTCTTTGGAAACATTCTTATAGACCTCAGCTAGAAGAAATGACTACTTAAATGCTTGGTTGAAAATCCTTGTATCAAAGTTGTGATCCACTCCTTAGTCAGATCACAGGAATGTATCAAAGGATAATTATGATGGCTATTGAAGGAGCCACGTCACCTACAATTTTAGTGATGAAACTCACAATATGATCTTCAATCATACAGAAATATTGATATGCCTTCTGATCTAGGAAATTCATCTTGATATTTCAAATGACAACATCATAATTTGGGTTATGGCTCAAAGAAAGATAAGGTCAATGCTGAAAGTTGAAGTGTGAGATAACAAACCTGTGTTTTTCCTTGAAAATATTGCATTGTGTTTAGAAGAAGGATGTTGAAAAGCTCATGAAAGTATCACGCCATTTGTTGTCATGAATATTACATTGTTAAGTAAAGGACCTGGAAGATGTAGTGCATTTGGTTATTGTTGGTGCCAAGGGCATTTGAAGGATGGAACCTATTTTTGTTCAATCTTGAAAGTTAAGAATTCGAAATAAGGAAAAAGATCACTGTCAAAGCACATTGTGATGGAGCAAGTTCACCGTTTGACATAACAAGCTTATAATGAAGAAAAAGGCCGAGTCCTCTTTCAAGTTTGGAGACAAAAGTACTCTCAAGAAAGATGAGTCATTTGCAAAACTGAATTATTACTAACTGATGTGATAAAGGATGAGCTACTTGGATTGAAAAGGTCAAAATCAATGTTTAGTTGAAAATACAGAGTTGCAGGAATATCCTTACTAGTATTGCTGAAGTAGTAACGAAGTATGCTATGGGTCTATCATATGAAGACATCTCATTGGAATATCCATGATCTTGACTCGTTTGCTTAGTCTCATATCAAGATGAAATATCCTTTGATTGTTTTTTGAGGCATTGGGACTCTATGATTTTTTGGACATTTGGTTATGAAAAGGAAAATTGGCACATTACAAAGTCTGATTGGACTTGCAAGGGGTGTAAAATGTAACTAGGATTTATCCTAGAAGACTAGAAGTCTTGAATGTAAAAATCCTATGGTTGGTAGATAAAAACCTAGATCTAGATTAATGTTTTCATTGAAAGAAGAAACCCTAGCCTATGCAAGGAAGGAATGGAACCATGTTGATGATGAGGACAAGGATGATAAAATTGCAAGATGGATGCAAGAAGGCTAAGATCAAGAGGGAGCTAACATTTCCTATGATCCTCAAAAGATAAGTAACTTATATCTCTCTTCCTTGATTATTGTTGTTAGCTAGCCTCTTGTCTTTGCTTCTCTTTGTTGGGTTATAATCATTCTTTCGTGACCTCCTAGTGAGGATTGCAGGTACATAGCGAAGGTTGCCAAGGCTCTAGCAACAGATGGAAGAATTTGAAGAACAAAGTAAAGCTTATGACAAGAGGACATTCTTATATTTGGTGATGTTTTGAGAGATATTATACTAGATGTGATCTTAAGCTTAGAGGGAGGAGGCAGATCCACAAATATGAAGTATACCTTGATCGTGTCGAAGGGAAGTCAGTGGATATTTCCAAATAGATCTACAAGATCTAGCATGTAGTAGATGGAAATGTTACTACAAAATCTAGTAGGCTTTGGAGAGAGACACCCTACAAGACTAAAAGCTAGACTACGTGCTAACAATGGGGTGGAGGCCTAATGTCACCTCAGTCAAAACCCCTGCTCTTTACAAACTTTCACTAATGGGAGGAGTCTCGGTACGAGGGAGATCACTTAAAATGGATATGCTAGGTATAAGGTACAAGGTGATCAAGCTACGACTCATTCAAGAGAGAGACTCAATAATGTTTCAGAGCTTCAAGGAAGCAAAACACTCTCTAAGAAAAGCCTTAGAAATCAAGGTTCAAGACCTAGGGTTTTGAGGTTTTTCAATGGTGATAGGTGTTCACAAGGTCAAGAACAAAGAGAAAGGATTCATTGCAAAGGTAATAAGTTATTCCAAGGCTCATGAAACCCTTAACAAAGTCCTCAAGTTGAGGGAGAAGAAACTAGGGTTTCCTTCCTAGGGAAAATTTGAGTGGATACCCACCAAAATGATAGGTCATGTATCCAAGACCCACCTCTTGATGTTTAGGCTCTCAAACTACCAAAAAGACTCCTTCCTAAAATTTTGTTCCAAGCCCTAGTTCTTTTCTCTAACCTCAAAAGCACCAAATTTAAGGAGATAAATTTATCTTGGAAGTTGTTCAGGAAAAATTATATGGGCTTAGATATTTGGGCTTAGATGGCATAAACATTAAACTTTGTAACCTCATAAAACACCGGAAGGGAAAATCAGAGTCAGAATATGTAATAGATACTACCCTCTCATATCAATAACAGCCTGGAAGAGAGGAAAATTTTAGAGTTAAATGTGAAGAATATCAATAGATCAAATTGTTTTAGACAAATTTCAAAGCCTAAGTTGATTGAGCAATTGAAGTTCCAGTCTTCATTATCTAAGGAACTTGGGTCTGGGTTTTGTGGTAAAGTCCTCTGAACAGGTGGACTAGAGAAAAAAGGGATAACAGATCGAATTTTAACTATCTGTGCAGTTTAGAGTGGAAAAGGCACCAAATTGGTGTCACTTCTTAGGAAATTATAATAAGGCCTTCGATGGGGAGGGGCTAAGAAAAATAGTATTGATGTCCTTATTGTCACAGGTCCAACCATTGATGAAGTAGACCCACAGTATCCAGGTGCTAAAAAGGATGACCCAGGTTGAGGAATAGTTTGTGGCATCCATTATTGTTGCCTCTGCTGCTACTGTTGCCTATGCAAACCCCAGGATTTCATTGAATTAGACCAGGGTAACAAATTGTTAGAAGAAAATGTTGCAACCCACTCTGATACATTGGAAATTCCTAATGTAGGAATGTTGTTATCCCTTGGGATATCACCTTTAATCCATTCCTCTACACCTCTCTCAAGTTCTTTAAATGGGGTGGGCACTTGCTGAGATGCTATTCTATGTATAGTTCTATCATTTGCACCAGCTCTGTTTGCTACAATAACTTCCCTAGACAGTGCTAATGGCAATGGAAATGGCTCTTGCAGAGAGCTCCCAACACAATCACCAACAAGAAATATATTAGCTGCAATAACGTCCCTTGAGAGAGAGGAGGATGAAGGTGAATCATAAAGAGAGACCAATATATTCCTCTACAGAAAAATAGACATAATTAGGGGAAAAATCCTAGAACCAGATGATGGCAAAGTAGGACAATGCAACTGTTGTTGACAACGATGATTGTGACTAGAACTGAAGCTGGAAAAACCTTGTGTGGGAAAATCATAAGAAATCCATTATGATGCTCCTCCAGCCCAGGGTTCATAATGTTGGTGTTCAACATAATGGATTCTACTCTCTCTCTTGGTGAGCATGTTTCTCTTGGATGTTGAGTGTTGTTGTTTACGCTGTTAGGCCAATTGTATCTCCTTAGACCTATGATGTGCAAATACTCTGGAAATAGTGATTTTCTCTTGCTCATCATTACATTCTCCCTCTACTAGTGTCTGTGAGAAAAACCTATGTTGGTGTGCCACTACCATCCCAAAAAACTAATAAAATTAGCATTTATAGATTAGACATACTAAACTATTTAGTAGCAAGGAAGAAAACCGTTTCTCAAACTTCACAAGATAACACAAGCCCGAAACTATAATACCTATTATAAGAAAAATACACCTTAAACTATATGTAAAATAGTAAAACTTTAAGAAGCACTTACATTGTTTTAAACTTGACCAGACAATCATGGCAGTATTCTTCAACTATTCCTTTTGGTTTTGTTCCTCTGATGCACCTGAATGCCAGCCAGGACTCGGCTAAGAGCACTGAGCAACTTGGCATACAATAATTTGGCTTTATCAATCTCATTTAAGAATTTGAATTTGTGATCAGGTGAAGGAAGTTGGTAACATCACTTTATCGACCACATCTCATCCGCTCCCAAAGTTTTCGATCAAAATACCTACTATGGTATTGCTTGGTACTTAGGTATTGACGCAAAACGGGGTAGTAGGTAGTTTTACATATCGTTTGGCAGATTATTATTTTCATATCATGTTTCTTAGATCTCCCAAATGAGATCTCATGAAGATATTTCTTCTTTACTGCATGTCAGAGATTTCCTTTCCTAATTTTTATATATCTCTTATTTGTCTCCTTTCTTGCTACATAGAGATGAGAGGACTTTTAAGAGTTCCTTCTCATGAGTTTAAAGGAGACATGTTCACTGACTTCCCTTCTCTATAAGGATTATGTCAATCCCTTTTATTCCATGCAAGATAACCCATCTATCATATATCTCCTTGCATTCATGAAGTCATTTCAAAGAAAAAATGATTACAAATATTCAACTCACATTTTCTTTAAGTGACATAGAACTCGCATTCTATGTCATTCAAATGTATACAAATCTTCAACTGAATGTAACAACCCTCCAAGACCAAGAATGATCCTCCAAATGCAAGAACACTTCTCCAAATGCAAGAACACTGAAGTCTGCAAGTAGAATAATGAAGATCTTCATGTCGGCTCGAAAATGAATTAAATTAAATAAATGGAAGTAACGTCGGCTCAATAAAATAGTCACGACGGTTCATGAGTTTATGTCGGCTTGCATATATGGACATAACCACTATAAATACCCATCTAGGGTCAGTGAAAATACACGAAGAAAAAATATCGCATGCCTCTGAAATTTCGCATATAGGAGTAGAGCCGCAGTAGGGTTTGACTGCACCTTGTTTGGGTTTTAGGTGCAGTCATGATCTTGGGTATATGGAGCAGGAAGGAGGAATCTCGGACAAGTCTGTAGCTCCGGGTGAGGACAGGATCTTGGCATATCTTTGAGACCCTTCGCATGACTGTAAGGTGTAGTTCTTGGATCACTGTAATCTTGGATGGGACAACAATGACTTCGGGTGACACAGTAAGTTGTTATAGTGACTGTAAAGCCCTCGTGTAGGTTTTAACCCTGTACAGAAATTACCTGCATACAAATTCTAAAACACATAAAATAAACAATGCGAGAGCATAACACATAAAACACATTTACACAAAGATTTTCCCATGGATCCCAAAACTGAGACTACCAGCTTGATTTTTCATTATATTCCTTTCAATGTTACAATACATATTTATACATGCCGAAGCATCCAATACCATGGACTAAAAACCATCGCGTCCAAAACCATGTTCGAAAATCATGCACAAAACCATAGATAGGTCTGCCAAACCTAATATAGGGTCCAAAAACAAAATTTCTGGGGTGCTACCCCGGAGCCCATAGAGTGGGGTTACCTACACCCCTCAAACCCCCTGTGACCCCCTCCCCTCCCCCTCGATACATAATCGGTGCAACGAAGTGGGGGCTCCTCCCCCCTTCTAACCCCCCTGTTAACTACGTGGGCTAGTCGTGGAAAGAATATAACACAACCCAACATTCTCCCACTTGTTGTTTTCTTTCCACAAGGGGCCACAAGAGAGCTTAGTCATTTATCTAGCCTTGCAATGCCCATTTTTTCTCTACACCAAGAGAACTTCTCAGAGCTCACATATTTTGTCAATGCATCTACAGTATTCTTCAAAGTGTCCACCTTTACGAGCAACACCTTTTTGTCTTCTATCATATCCCTCACAAAGTGATACTGAACATCAATGTGCTTTGTTTTTGAATGATATGCAGGGTTCTTTGCCAGGAAAATTGCACTTTGGCTGTCACAGTCTATCCTTATAGCTCCATGTACGGACCCCATACTTGAACAAAATATTTGCAACCAAACTGCTTCCTTGCTTGCATGAGTCGCTGCCATGTATTCTGCCTCTTTAGTTGATAGTGCCACTATAGATTGTTTCTTACTCATCCAACTGACTGCACCTCCAAATAGGTTAAACACATACCCACTTGTAGATCTTCTCTGATCTAGATCTCGAGCCCAGTCTGCATCAACAAAGCCACGAATATCCAACACTCTGTCCAATCTTGGTCTTCCTTGGTAGCACAAACCATAACCACTAGTGCCATGCAAACATCTGAAAATCTGCTTTACTGCTATCCAGTGCTCCTTCCCTGGTTTTGACATAAACCTGCTCAATACTCCCATTGCATGTGTAATGTCTGGTCTAATACAGACCATTACATACATCAGCCTAGCAACTACACTTGCATATGGAACACGGGACATGTCCTCTTCCTCTTCTTGTGTCTTGGGACACTGTTCAGCAGAGAACTTCACACCTACAAGAATAGGAACCTTCACCGGTTTATTATCCTGCATATTAAACCTCTGCAGTATTGTCTCGACATACTTCCTCTAGTTTAACCAGAGCTTCCTCTTTTCTCAATCTCTTTTAATTTCCATGCCCAAAATATATTTTACAACACCAAGATATTTCATGTCGAATTTGGAGGACAATTGGGTCTTCAAATCCTGGATAATTTCTTTGTCATTTCCAACTAGCAACATATCATCCACATACAAGACCAAATAGATAACACGGTCACCAATTAATTTAAAATACACATAGTGATCTGCTTTGCTTCTGGTGAAGACAAGTCCCCGTATAAATGTATCGAATTTCTGATACCACATCCTTGGTGTCTGTTTTAACCCATACAAAGATTTCTTTAACTTGCATACCAGTTTTTTCTTACCCTTCACTGCAAAGCCTTCAGGTTGTTTCATGTAGATCTCCTCTTCCAGATCCCCGTGAAGAGATGTTGTCTTCATATCCATCTGTTCTACCTCAAAATCAGAAGCAACAACTATATATAGAAGTAATCTAATAGAAGCTACCTTGGCAACAGGAGAAAAAATATCACCAAAATCAATTCCTGGCACTTGGGAATAACATTTTGCTACCAACCGAGCTTTGTATTTCTCCACCTTTCCTTTTGCATTTGTCTTTTTCTTAAACACCCATTTGCTTCCAATGGGTTTCCTTCCAGCCAGCAACTCCACCAGATCCCAAGCCTCATTTTTGTGCAAAGATGCCATTTCATCAACCATGACCTCTTTCTAGAGTTTTCCATCCTCTGAATCTACTGTTTCCTTCACAGTTCTGGGATCATCATCAGTAATAGATAAAGCAAAATTTGAATAGAAAGCAGATGGACTATACCTTTCTAGCTACCTTCTTTCTCGAACTGATCTTCTCACACCCGACGTTTGTGGCTCTTCATCTTTTGATTCCTCTTCTGCTGTAGAGTCTGATTCTTCCTCCTTAAGCTCAAAATCTATCTTCTCGGATTCCTTTGGTTGGAATTCATGTTTAATAACATTTTTCACCTCTCTGAACACCACATCTCGGTTGTACACAACATTCCTTGTTACTGTATTCCAAAGCTTATAACCCTTTAAGCCATCCTTATACCCAATAAAGATGCACTTTTCAGATTTACTATCCAACTTGATTCTTTTCTCCTTTAGAACATGTACATATGCATCACATCCAAATACCCTCAAACGTGAAAGAGAAGGTTTCTTACCAGTCCATAGCTCTTGTGGAGTCTTATCTTCCAATGTTGATGAAGGTGATTTGTTGACTAGGTAACATGCAGTTTCCATCACCTCTACCTAGAATTCTTGTCCTAACCCAGCACCACTGAGCATGCTTCTTGCCCTTTCCATCAAAGTCTTGTTCATTATTTCTGCAACTCCATTTTGCTGAGGTGTATATGGAGTAGTCTTTTGTCGTGCTATACCACACTTCTTACAGAATTCTTCAAATTGCTTACTGCAAACCTCTCCACCATTATCTGTCCTCGGCACCTTTATCTTCTTCTCTGTCTGGTTTTCCACTAGAGCCTTAATTCTTTAAACTTGTCAAAGACTTCTGATTTCTTCTTAAGGAAATATATCCATGTATTCCTTGAGAAGTCATCTATAAATTATACATAATACAGACTTACCCAGTGATGGAACCTTCATAGGTCCAAACACATCACTGTGCACAAGCTCTAATATATGTTTCGCCCTCTTACCACTAGAGGGGAAACTCATCCGATTCTGCTTCCCATATACACAATTTTCACAGAAATCAAAATCTAGAGAGCTATAACTCATACCTTCTACCATACCTTTACCATGAAGTATTCGAAGGCCCTTCTCTCCAATATGTCCAAGCATTTGATGCCACAACATGGTCTTCTCTCTAGAGACCACTAGATTTTCTGCTCCACTTTCAGGAACCACAGAATTGTTGCACACATCAAAAATAGTGCTACCTTGCAGCTTGTACAGAGTTCAAATTCAAACTCCCCGCATCAATACCAATGCCCCCCAAACCATCTTGCAGGTATCCTTCTCGAACACTGTTTTTACACCTGCATCATCCAGCTTGCTTACTGAAATTAGATTTCTGGCTAATGCAGGAATATGCAGAACACTCGGAAGTGTTCTAACCCTTCCACCTTGCAAGTTCAACTTTACTTTTCTGCGACCAACGATCCTAGCCTTCCTGCCATCCCCCAATAAGACATCACCACCATAATATTTCTCATACTCGCAGAACCACTCTCTATGGGGAGTGAAGTGAAAGGATGCACCTGAGTCAATCAACCATGCCTCATGATCTACAGGTGTACTTGAAGAAGCCAAGTACACATCCCCACCTTCATCTGAGGTGGTTTTCGCCTCTGTAGAAGGAGCATCATCAGATCCCTTTCCTTTGTCACGAAATTTAGACTTACAGTCCCTTTTGTAGTGCCCTTCCTTTCCACATTTCCAGCATACCACCTTTATAGGTTTTCCTTGAGATTTAAATCTCCCACTTGATGACTTATTTTTGTTTCTATTCTAGGACCGTCCTTGTACAGACATGGCATCACCATTCTGGCTCTCCATATTTTTCCATCTCATCTCCTCCATCAACAAGGATGAGACTATTTCATCAAACTGCAAGGCAGTTGCATTGCTACCTATTGTGATAACTAGACTATCCCACGAATCTGGTAGAGAACACAACAAACTGATGCACTTATCTTCATCTCAAATTTTTATATCAATAGATGATAACTAACTTACCAAAATATTAAATGCATTCAGATGCTCTATCACCGAGTTTCCACCTTTCATCCTTAGGTTATATAGCTTTTTTTGTAGAAACAATTTATTCACCAGAGACTTAGATTGGTACAAAGTCGCTAACTTGTCCCACAAAGCCTTAGTTGTAGCTTCCCCTGATACATTCAATAATATTGAATCTAACACACACAATAGTATTGTGCTCTTTGCCTTCCGATCCAACTTCTTCCATTCTTCATTGGACACTCTCCTTGGTTTAGTACCCAGATCTACTGCAATCCACTGATCTTTATCCACCAACAGATCCTCCATATTGAGTTTCTAAAACTCAAAACTCTGACCATTAAATTTCTCGATCTCTATCTTTCTACTGCTCGCCATCTTCTTTCACCACCAGAATCGATCTCGTAGATCTCCCACTGAACAGGGTCTACCAAAGGCCCGAGCGAAACCCCTCAGCAACAAAGGCGTCCCCTTGAAGCCAAAACAACTCTGATACCATCTCTAGGTTTTAACCCTGTACAAAAATTACCTGCATACGAATTCTAAAACATAGAAAATAAACAATGTGAGAGCATAACACATAAAACACATATACACAAAGATTTGCCCCTGGATCTTGAAACTGGGACTACCAGCTTGATTTTTCATTATATTCCTTTCAATGTTACAATACAAATTTATACATGCGGAAGCATCCAATACCATGGATTGAAAACCATCACGTTTAAAACCATGCACTGAAAACCATCGCGTCCAAAACCATGTGCGAAAATCATGCACAAAACCATAGAAAGGTCTGCCCAACCTAATCTAGGTTCCAAAAACAAAATTTTCTGGGGTGCTGCCCCGGACCCCATAAAGTGGGGTTACCTACACCCCTCAAACCCCCTATGACACATCCCCCCGTGCTACACAATCATTGCAAAAAAGGGGGGGTTCCTCCCCCCTTCTACCCCCCCTGTTAACTACATGGGCTAGTCGTGGAAAGAATATAACACAACCCAACACCTCGCATATATCTCTGTAGTTTTGATATAGGCATATATATGTGTATCTCGGTGATCTCACACTATTACAATCTTGGCATGCTAAGGAGCAGCAATAATCATTACAGTCTCAACTGAAATGGAAAGTAAGATCTCACTGCAGGAAAGAAAGTAATCACAATTTCGGTGAACCTAATTCATGGCAGTGAATGCATATATGTGATGGAAAGAATCTCAAAATCCTTAGTGTCTTCATATAGCCTCAGTCTCATTGTCTTGGCTTAAGAAGCATCACATTTATCCTATTGTTTCCCTCATTGTCTTGGCAATTTTGTCATAAAGTACATTCTCTACTGCTCATAGTTAGCATGTTGATGTTTCCAACTAGGGTATAGTGATGATCCAAACATGGTGTAGTAGCAATGAAGCCCTCGGTGCATTGATTAATGATGAAAATAAAGGTCATAATAATGATCTCAATGAAAAAGCCGAGATCACCTGTGTGGCAATCTCAAGAGACAATCATGGCGCAGCAATGATGTCAACAGTAATGAAGATCTTAGTGAGGCAGAGGTGTAGCAAGGATGATGACCCCAAAACTGATGAAGAAGAGGATTGATGTCTTGGTCTTGGAGTTGCAAATTGTGTCAAGGGTCATGGTTTTGGTATTCTTCAATGGAATCTCTATAAGAATAATTTTGTGTGAGTTTTCCTCTCCAAGAAGGAGAGGTTTTGGCCCTGGCAAAAAGCCAAATATTTGTGTTCTTGTCTCTTTTGTTTTTGGTAGCAGTTTGATGAAGTAAACACACCCACTAATAATGGATGGAACATTAAGTTAAGATAAATTGTATAAATGCTTCACAAATTATTATCATAGTAAAGAAGAATCACCTTATTATGTTTTCCCTAGATTCTTCAATATGGTATCAACTTCCTTCATAGAGAATATGATATTCTAAATTGATAATTACTTTCCAATGATTTCTTTAACCAAGTTCACTTATGTCACATACATCATTAATTAATTATACATAGAAAATCTCAACAATAATGAAATAATGATATTAGGATCATAAAGAGACATCCAAGTGCAAATGAGACACAATTTTACACTATGAAAACCCAAACTTGGGAAAAAGCCAACAATCTTTTCTTAGGAGAAATTGTTCAATTCAACAAAAGTACAATCTGATTTTCCAGTCAAATTGACTACAGAATCTGCACAGGCAAAGTTTGGCCTTACTGTTGTTGCTAAGAATTTTAGTTAACCTTACTCAACAGGGCTGAAACTTGGCCCACTGCAGCTACCCAGAAACTCAGTCAACTTCTTAGGAAAATTGGTCAAACTGCCCCAACAGAACTCAGTCAACTGCTTTAGAAATTTGGGCAAATAGTGCCTCAAAAATTTTGGTCAAAGAGTGGTCAACACTGGTCAAACTTCTTGTTTGTTCTCTCTTGCCTTTGAATGTGTGAACTAAAAACAAATGATTTTTGTGTGATCTGAATTGATGCCAAAAAATGGAGGCTGAGTTTGTATTTATAGTGGTCATGACGTGCCCAAGGGGCACATCTCCTTGTGCTGGACTGACTTTAAATTTTTTGGAGGAAAATTTGAATTAAATTTCATCTTAATTTTTATTTTAGGGTCAAAACTTGAGTAGCTGGGAATACTTACTGCAACAACCCAAAAAAATCAACATAGGTTGTAATAAAATCTAGGAGAAAAGGCATAAAAAATAGAGAGTTGAGAGAGTGTGGGTCCATTGCATGTAAGCTAAGATTGACTGACTGAAAGAGAGGAAGGTGCAAACAAAATGGTGGGAAGATCATATCTGTAGCCCAGTTAAGCCAAATAAGAGATAGTGTGAGAAGGTAATATCCAAGGCCACCAATTCAAGAATGCTATGGTTGTTTGGGAGGTCGTGAAATCACCGAAAATTCAAAAGCCTAAGGGCAATTATTATAAGCATTGGTTTGCAGATTAATAACATGCCAGGGTTTTATTCATGTGAGGGTTTCTCCAGCTTAAAAAATTTCTATGCATTGTGCGATGTTGTAAGTGTTGTTGCACATTTATCTATCCATCTTTGCTTGGGTTGCATAGAATAGAGAGATCCATATAAGCATGCATGCATGGTTTTTTTCTTCCCATAGTAGTTCAATGAAATCCATAGTGAGATACATTCTGACTCGTCCACTGGAATACAGATCATAAATTCATCCTTTGGTGAACATAGTTAACCTTAATAAAAACACAATTTGATGTTAATATAATAGTTTGGACTAAGAAGAGAATACAATGTTGGCAGTGGTAAACTCATTGTTAGTTTGATACAGTACCTATTTATGAAAATAAATCCATTTAAATGAATTCATTGAGACTTTAGAAAATTTAATGTTGGAAAACTAAGCTCTGCAAGGGAAAATTTTAAGAGTTCAACTCAAACTTGGCAAAAACTCTGTCACAAAATAATTAAAAATGATGTCATTTCCTTCAAGTTTTGGCATTTATTTTATACCCTAGCAATTTTTTCCATCCACTCATGAGTTGCACTCATTAGGGAGAAAATAACCCATGAGTACTCATAAAATCAACTCACTTATGGCAAGTTTGACTCATGGACAGAGAGTCAGACTCAGGATGAAGTTAATTTGGCTTGACAACAAGCCCAAGTATGGTTTGGCTTGGGAGTAGACTCAGTGATTTTTTTCACCTATTAAGAAAATCCGAAAAAAGAACTTTTTATGTCAATATAAGAAGTAATCTCAAAATTATATACAATTGTTCACCAACTATGCATGAGTGTGTATCAAAAGTTGAGGCTTATATTTCATATACAAATTGACTAAACATGTCAAACAAAATAACTTCAAGAAGTATGAACATAAAATAGCCCCTAGATGGGAAGAGTACATCATCCTTTACTATTGGCCTTCACACATTTGACTGTGCAGGCATTGGTTGCAAATTCAATTGACACTTTTAACGTTTCCAGCTACGTTTCTACACTTCCTTTCCACTACATTTTTTGATAGCTTTTGCCAACATTTCACTGTAGTTGATCCTTCAGCTTTTGGCCAAATCCCATGCGCTCTTTGCACATAGTAGAACAAGTGAAAATACATGCATGGTATGAACATATGGTATCAGAGTGTGTGTGAGAGAGAGAGAGATCCAGAAAAAAAATCAAGCAAGACAGGAGTTAAAGTATTACTAAATAGATTTCAAAATCAATAGAGGTACAACAATCAGCATATGAGAATATAAACAAGTTAGTTACATGCCTAGGTGTCTAGAAATGTGCAAGCTGCCTCCAAAGAAACTTCTAGTGCCCTGAATTCAAAGGGAAAATCATCTGCAGATGAACCACTGTAAAGTTCAGCATCACTAATTGATCTTTGTTGGCTAGACTGTGCGCTGCCAGACATGGCATCATCCCTCAGTTCTTGTCTACTTGACACTAGTGGAAATCTTGAGCTTCCTTGTTCTCTAGAATGCCACATATTGTTAACCATGTCATTTATAACACTCAGACGTCTCTGTAGTTCATCCAAAGACTGTAGAACATAGTTATCTAATGAATTCAGTAGCAGAACTTCATCAGTTGTGATTATGCACCTTATATGTTCTAGATTCACAACAATTGCTCTCTCTCATCCCAGAATAGTGGAAGGATATACAAATAATGGATCCAAAAGATGGAGATCCCTAGCCAGCAAGTCACAACGCTTCATTATTGTTAATTTATCTACCTCCAAAACTTGAGAACTCCCATTTTTATCTATTCTTATCCATGACTGAATCCCCTGCCCTCTCTTTTTAACTCCCAAAAGGTCTAGTCCTTGAAACAGAGGCCTGCCAGGCATGGTTGATCGACAAGGAGCTTCACGCACCACAAAAACAAAAGGTCGAGGAGGAAGAAGGGGCTCTTTCAAATCTGCCATATAATACTGCTTTTCAGGTTCTAAGAATTTGTTTTCATAGGATCAAAGTCTCCAAACCTGTGTCTATAGTTATTGATAAGTGATATGTGCCTCTGAACAATATATTTCCTTCTGAGGTTTTATATTTATTTTGAAATAAAGGCTTCACAAGCCCCAATTCCAAAAGCATATAAAGATCATTGCCTTACATTGCTATAGGTGAACCTTGCACTGAGCGCTCCAACTCTACTAGCTCATAACTGCAAGCCTCCTTGAACAAAGATAAAGACAATTGACCAATGCCATTTTACTAGATCAAAAGATCACAACCATTTCCAAAATGTGTCCTCATTTCATGAAAGTATATGTAGATTAACTCTAGGAAACAAATAAAAATCTCCGGCTCTTGAACTCTAAACAAGTAAATGTCCAAAGCGAACCTCCAATTGGTTCCCAGATGTTGTCCCTTGATATTCAAAACAAAATTCAAAGTCATCTCAAAGCAAAATTTCACAGAAGTTTATCCTAAATTCCTAGTTTCAACTTTCAACCTCCCCATAGGGCAATCCCAACTTGCTCGAAAGTTGATCTTCAGAATAAATAAAAGAACCTACAAAGATTCATTTGTGGAAGAATCAACGAGTAGGAAGAGAAACTAGGGCTCCAAGATTTGAGTAGCGAATGGGATGGATGTATGAAAGTCGATAAACTATTTTTGTGGTTCGTTCCCAATGGAGAAGTGGAAATAGACACCCAAATTACTTGAATTCATTAATGGTGTTGGAATCAAGTAACTCGGCATATATGTATATGTTAATGGTCCCAATATCTCCCAATTTGTCTGACTTGCCCACATCGACATCTAGTTCATCTTTCTCGGCTCCTCTCACGTCCGCAAGCACTTATTGTAACCCATCATCCACAATGGCAGGCGCTAACTGCTAACCCAATCTCTTGTCTACCATTACAACCAAATACGACTTACAAACACGGAAATTGGGGCCATCGGGGCCATGGAAACCAAATATGACTTGCAAACTAGGAAATTGGGGCCATCAGGACCATTGCAACCAAATACGACTTGCAAACTAGAAAATCGAGGCCATCGGGGCCATTACAAGTAGATCCAACCTCCGAACTAGAAATCGTGGTGAGTGCAATAAAATCCAACTTCTCCAAACTGGAAATCGGGGCGATTGCAATCAAATCCAACTTCAAAATGAGGTGAATAGGTTTTTTGGACGGTTTATCCTCCTTATTTTTTAGGGCTAAAATATAATAATTATTTATTTTTAAAATAAATTTTGGGCTAACTATAGAAAATGGGTGTAATATAAAAAATTCATCCTTCCAAAATATCAAACCCCTTAAATTTCACCTTTGGGCTAAAAATTGCCCCTAAAGTTTTCTATGATGCATAAGCGGATGTGTTTTATAAGATTCGTTTATACATGTTGGGGATTTGTAGTATGAGCTATTGATGATGTTTGATAAATTTTGTTATGTTTTTTGTTGTCTGTCGATGAAGTCTCTCTTATAATCATCTATGATTGACAGTACAAGTTAGGTTGAATTGATTATGGAATGGAATGTTGCCTAGTGATAAAGCTATTGTGTGGTGATCTATTTTTGGTTCAGTGATCTGTGATGGTTTCATTATGTGATTCAGTGATTGATTCAGTGTGGTAGTGAGTTAGAATCAATTTTTCAGTGTTTTGAGATCTATACACAGGTCCTCTTAAGGAGAAGCGCGTACATATGTGGTTATGCTTCAGAATAGTAGCATATACCTTCTGACATATGATTGATCAAGGTTTGCAGTGATAGGATCTGATTTATGTGATGAACAGAGTATGGTTTGGTATACTGGTGAATGGATGTGCACTAATATGATCTATTATAAATTGGTTTGATCTAGTTGCATTTGTTGATTAAGATTCAGTGATTATTTTGATGATTCAGTTGGTTCAGTGATTGAATGATTTGATACAATGATTTGTTTTAGAATTGTTACTTGATATTGGGATTAAATGATGGAAGTGGGTCCAATATGAAAATATGATGAAATGTGGTCTACAAGTTTGATGTTTTGAGTCAAGTGGATCCAGTATGAAACATTACAAAACATGGTCCACAAGAGGTGCTAAGGGTTGGAGCCTTTAGTGAGAGATTCAAAGCTTCCTTCCAGTAGTAGCTGGAGAATTTATACAGGGGGTAGGAGCTCCCTTATGGTAGGAGCCGGTAAACGAGATCAAGGGGTAAGAGCTCCCTTCCAGTAGGAGTTGGTAAACGAGATCAGGGGGTTGGAGCTCCCTTCTAGTGGGTGCTAGAGAACGAGAGAAGGTTGTAACACTTTGCAGGTGGGTTCTCGCATACTGGTATGAGTTTGCGCTAGTACAAGATTGTAATATCTTTTCCTTCATAATAAAAGAAAAAGACAGAGATGATGACAACGATGGTTTTCTCCCACATTTGGTTTCCACCTAAAAATCTCAGTGTCCTCATGTGTCTGCATTTCTTATGTGTGATGGTTTATTTTGTTCTTACTGCTCATGGTTACTATTTAATTAAGGTCTAATGAAGTAATGATGCACTAGTTCAAGAAGAAAAAATTATGAAATAAAATGAAAAGTTGGTTAACTAGATATACACTATTTGCCTTCATCACAGTCGTGTACATATGCTGGTTTACTTAATGACAGTAGCGTACATAAATCTAAATAAGAAAAGGAAAGTTGAACTGATTTTAAAATACAGATTCACCTGCCCCCTCTCAGTATTTTTCCCAACAATTTCTATCAGAGTCGATTCCTCAGTAGAAGCTTGATCACTTAAGGGAGATCCATCAAGATTAGTAGTCAAGGAGGAGTATTTTATATAAGACCACCTTTATTTAATGGAACTAACTTTGTCTTTTGGAAAGTTAGAATGAGGGCATATTTGCAGGCACTGGGAACAAATGTATGGGAAATTGTTGAAGGTGGATATTAATATCCAACCTTTATTCCCATAGATACTACAGGGAAGAAACAATATGAAACCAATGCAAAGGCTTTAAATGACATCTTGGGAAGTTTGGCTGAGTCTGAATTCATGAAAGTAATGTAGCTGAACACCACAAAAGAAATATGGCATAAGATTTTCCAAAGTAATGAAGGTTGTTGGCATTATGGCACAGGTTAGGAGCTATGGCACAGGTGTTGTCCTTGATGGCAACTCACTCTGGTGACAGATCTCAGTTCAGGCTCTCAAAATGAAGGAAAAGATATATACGCAGGTTCATCTAGATGAAGATGCATATATACACGGGTTAGACGTTTCAAAGGCGCGTATGTGTATACACGCACTTTCACGCAAGGAAAAGCGCATACATGTTGGAGAACTTACTTTTGGTCTGTGGTATTTAGTCCTTGGTAATTGAACCTATGGTTTTGGGCCATGGTATCTCGTCAGAAGTGTTGATCCCAAGTATTGGGTCCATGGTATTATTTTGTTATGGTTTTGGACCATGGTATTATGAAAGGCCTAAGACTATAAAAGAGGAAGGAGATCATTTGGCAAAGCATGATTTGAATTATTGAATATCTGATAAAGTGCTAGATCTGAAATATTGGTGATTGGGTTATGGTGCAGATCTGGATCTGAATGAAGGAGGAACCTAAGCGCAAAGAGAAGGATAAGTTCTATTGATGGGTCATAATCTTAAAGCCTGAATAATAGTATCTTTGTATGATTTCGATCCGTTATATGTGGCGCATGCTTGATCTATAAATATGGTAATCTGGGTTAATTAATGTCTGAATATTTGAAAGAGTGAATTATCCTTTATAGATCTGTACGCAGGTTCAGTGAGGCAAAGGCGCGTATACACGTAGGTTCTGTGAGTAAAAATAGTGTATACACAGGTTGGTTCAAACACAGAAGCGTATGCACGCAGGTTTTTGGTTATTGAAGTAGCGTACATCTCTTGAGTTGTGTTCTAGCTGCTTCTGTTTATTGCTGCAGTGTTCTGGTTTTAGAATTTGGTGTGCGGTTACTGTTACTGTGTTTTGGGTACAACTGTCAGAGAAGTGTCTACTTGATTCAGTTCTAATTGGTGAAAAGGAGATTGTTTGATGCAGAAATTCTTGATGATTGATTAATGTTCATGGATCCTGTCAGAAAATTTATGAAATGTGGTCCCTGGAAGAAAGAGAAGGTTGTAGCCTTCTGTAGGCCAACACCTATGTACCAGTATCTTGGGTAGTGTAAGAGCTAAGGGGGTTGTAGCTCCCTTCCAGGAGAAGCTGGAGAACGAGAGAGGGTTGTAGCTCTCTGCAAGTTGTAGCCTACGTACTGGTAAAGGACTGCACCAGTACAAAATCATTATAAAAAGAAGTTTCTAATTAAAAGAAGATAGAGACGAATTGCAGCAGGTGGTTTTCACCCACATTGGGTTTCCACCTTATACCTTGTGTTCTTGTGTGTGATTGTCTTCTGCTCTGTTTCACTGTTTCTGGTTACTATTTATTTGATTTTGATACACAGATTAATGATCAACATATGTAAAATAAAGTAGATTATAAGTTTGCATGGTATACGCAGGTTTCCTTATACGTAGTTGCATATATACACGGTTTTCACTAACTGAAGTAGCGTATATGATCTGGATTTGAAAAAGGAAATATTTGACTTGATAATACTGATTCACCCCCCCCCCCTCTCAGTATTATTTCCAACAATTGGAATCAGAGCAGGTCCTTCCGAAGAAGCTTGATCGCTTGAAGGAAGATCCATCATCATGAGCAACTACGAGAGAGAAGCATCGATCAGGCCACCAATTTTTGATGGGACCAACTTCATCTATTGGAAGGTAAGAGTCACAGCCTATCTTCAATCTCTTGGTACAGAAGTCTAGGATATCATAGATACAGAGTACACTTTTCCATCCACAACTCCTACAGATTCAGCTGGTAAGAAGCAATATGAAACAAATGCAAAAGCTGTCAATACTCTATTGGGATGTCTATCTCAATCAGAATTCATCAAGGTTATGTAGTATAAATCCGCAAAAGAAATATGGGATAAGATTGTTCTAATCTATGAAGGAGATGAACAGGTAAAACGAGAAAAACTTCAAACCCTCAGAATTCAGTATGAAAATCTCAGAATGCACAATGATGAGAGTGTGGCTAACTATTTCCTACGTATAGATAAAATTGTTAATTGTATGAAAAACTTGGGTGAAGAAATAAAAGAGGCTGTTGTGGTTGAAAAGGTTCTAAGATCTTTGTCCCCTAAGTTTGAATCAAAAATTTCTGCAATAGAAGAAAAGGAGAATCTACGGAACCTTACCATGTCACAGATGCACGGAATTCTAACTGCTTACGAAATGAGGAAAGGATGACCATCAGATAGGAGAGAAGTTGCATTCAAGGCTTCAGGCAAAGGAGACTAGTATGAGTCAGGACATATGTCAGAAGAAGAGGAAGAATCAAATTTTTCCAAGAATCTTCAACGGGGTGCTAGAAGATTCAGAGGTAAGTTACCTTTCAAATGCTTTGCTTGTGGAAGAGTCGGTCACTATGTTGCCAAGTGTTCTCATAAAGATAAGCTTGACAAAGGTAAAGAACCTGTTAGATGGAACAAGAAACAGAATGTAAATAAGAAAAGTTATTACACTCATGAAGATAGTGATGGACTTTCAAATAGTGATGAAGATAGGTTATAATTATAAACTTTTAATGGCTTTTGAAGATGATGATTTTGTGGATGCTATAGATGAAGAAGGTCTTTATGAAGAGATTTCTAGACTCAAAATTTGTTTAGAAGAGAAGAATGTGATCATAGATACTCTTCAATTCCAACTTGCTGAAAAGGAAAAACATCATGAAAAGTTAGAATATGAAATTGTGGGACTTAGAAAAGAGATTGAGAAAACAAAAGCTCTTAATCTTAGATTTGTTAAAGGATCTGACACTTTAGATGAGATTATCAAAGTGTAGTGTTCTCCACTAATCAAGATAGGTCTAGGATACAATGAAGAAACAACTCAAGCGCAGAAACCATCTACCTCCAAAAGTTATCTTGATGCAGCAAGGAGAAGTGAACAAAGACCCAATGGAAATCACCAGGTAAATCAGGGACAATTTACCTCAAGAATGAACAAAGACTACTAGGTAAATCGGGGGCAATCTACTTTAAGGACAAACAGAAGCTACAACCAGCCACAAGTAAAACCTTCTCAATTTGCCTCAAGAATGGATGTCAATAGAAACTACAATCATTTGGCTAGTAGATTTGATAATCACAGGAGTTTCTTCAATGGCCAATGTTTCTCTTGTCATAACTTTGGTCACAAAGCAGCTCAATGTGTTGCCTATAAGACAATCATGACTAGAGAAGCTCAAAAACAGAGGAGTATGACTGGGATCATGAAAAGAACCTACAATAACTTTTCTGCTCTTGAAAATGAGATAGAATGTTCTATTTGTAACAACTTCGGTCATGAAGATTCTGAATGCAGGAGCAGGTTTCGGCAAACAACTGAGAAGGAGCAAGCCTCAAGTGTCAAAACATGGAGAATGAAGGAACCTCAACCAGAGAGATGTGGTATAGCTTTATATGCGGAAGGGCAGGAAAATCAATGGTACATCGACAGTGGATGTTCAAAACATATGACGGGTGATAAAGAAAAACTTCAGCCATATTGTGCCTTAGAGAAGGAGAAGAAGGTATCATTTGGAAATGACACCCCTGCGTTCATAAAAGGTAAAGGTTCTGTTCAGTTGAAAGAAAGGGTCAAAGCTAGAAATCTTATGTATGTTGATGGCTTAAAGCATAATCTTCTGAGTGTCAGCCAAATGTGTGATCAAGGAACTGAGGTAATATTTCGATCAAATGGATGTAGTGTTCGTGATATTGATACAGGAAAAACAGTGATCAAAGGCATAAGAACTCCAAATAATTTATACATATTCAAAGAAGGACAACATCAATGTTATCTAAGCAAGAATGATGAACACTGGCTATGGCACAGAAGATTGGGGCATCTTAGCTTCTCACAGATAAGGAAAGCATGCAAATACCAGGCAGTTCGTGGTCTTCCAGACATCAAAATTCCAGACAATACAATATGCAAATCATGTTAGTTTGGTAAGCAAACCAGAACTAACTTCCATGAGAATGAAGGATTAGCTAGCAGGCTACTTGAACTTGTCCATACTGATGTATGTGGTCCATCTAGGAAAAGGTCACCTCGAGGAGAAGAATACTTTATATTATTCATTGATGACTATTCCAGGATGTGTTGGATAGGACTTATGAAGCACAAAGACGAAGCCTTTGAAAAGTTCAAATCATTCAAAGCCTTAGTGGAGAACGAATCAGATCACAGAATCAAATGCCTCAGGTCTGATCGAGGAGGAGAATTTACCTCGAATGAATTTTTCGATTTTTGTGAAGAACATGGAATAAGAAGGGAATTCTCTACAGCTAGGACTCCTCAGCAAAATGGAGTAGTGGAAAGGATGAACAGAACGGTTCAACAAATGGCTCGTGCTATGCTTGATGAGTCTAGAACTCCCGCAACCTTCTGGGGTGAAGCCGCATTTGCTGCAGTTGTTATTCTCAACAAGACAAATGTCCGAGTGAACAGCACTCAAACTCCTCATGAGCTCTGGTATGGTGAGACTCCTTCGGTAAAATATTTCAAAATTTTTGGAAGCAATTGCTATATCAAAAATACTGATGAAAAGCTTGGCAAGTTTCAACCTAGAGAAGATGAAGGCATTCTTATTGGTTACTGTCCCGACAGCAAAGCTTACAAGTGTTACAATAAAAGGCTTGGAAAAATTGTTGAAAGTATTGATGTAGTAGTTGATGAAGAAGAAAACACTCCTAGGCAGGTAAGATCTGAAGATTTCAAAGATGATGAGGACTATCCATCAACATCAAATCAGATTCATGATGAACAAGAAACCCATGGGACACCAGAAGAACAAATAAGGATAGAAGAAAAGACTCCATCCAGGTACGTTCAAAAGAATCATCCAGAATCTCAAATTTTGGGGCAGAAAGAGGCAGATATACAAACAAGAAGAACAATTTCAGAAGCCTCAAGCTATTTGGCATTGCTCTCCTCCACTGAACCACAAAATGTAAAAGAGGCATGCAAAGATGAATGCTGGGTCAAGGCAATGGTTGAAGAACTTGAGTAGATTGAAAAGAATAACACTTGGGAGTTGGTTCCTAGACCAAAAGATAAGAATGTCATAGGAACAAAATGGATATTCAAAAACAAGTTGAATGAAAATGAGGAATTTATTAGAAACAACGCCACACTTGTTTATAAAGGGTATGCTCAACAAGAAGGAATAGACTTTGAAGAAACATTTGCTCCCATTGCTAGACTTGAGGCCATCCGAATGTTCCTTGCTCTCTCAAGCTTTCAGAAATTCAAAGTATTTCAAATGGATGTGAAATCAACTTTTCTGAATGGAGACTTAGAAGAAGAAGTGTATATTGAACAACCAAATAGATTCATCCTTGGAAATGATCCAAAAATTGTATGCAGACTTAAGAAGGCTCTCTATGGTCTTAAACAAGCTCCAAGGGCTTGGTACTATCGTATGGACAAATATATTCATCAACAAGGTTTCTCAAAAGGATCAACAGATAGTAATATTTATATAAAAATTGAAAATAACAAATTGCTAATACTTGTTGTGTATGTTGATGATATCATATTTGGCAGCAATGAAGAAGCTATGAGTCAAAACTTTGCCTTAGTGATGCAGAAAGAATTCGAAATGTCCTTGCTTGGAGAACTGACATATTTTCTTGGATTACAAATCCAACAAAATGAAGGCGGTATCTTTCTATCTCAAACCAAGTACCTCAAGCAAATTTTGAAGAAGTATGGCATGGAAGATTCAAAACCAGTATGTACCCCTATGGTTACAAGATGAAGCCTCAGTGCAAATGATGAATCAACAGCAGTGCATCAACCAACTTATAGATCCATGATCGGAAGTCTACTCTATTTAACAGGTACCCAACCAGACATCATGCATGCAGTGGGAATGGTTGGAAGATTTCAGGCAAATCCTAAGGAAACTCATCTTCAAGTAGTAAAGAGATTTTTCAAGTATCTTCAAGGAACTCAAAACTATGGCCTATGGTATCCTAGAGATACAAATCTCACTCTTCATGCTTATACAGATGTAGATTGGGCTGGAAGCGTGGATGACAGGAAAAGCACTAGTGGTGGTGCATTCTTTATGGGTTCCAGATTAGTATCTTGGTTCAGTAAGAAACAAAGTTCAATTGCTTTATCCACGCTGAAGCAGAATATGTGGCTGCCGCATCTTGTTGCACTCAACTCCTTTGGATGATGCAAACTTTGCAGGATTTTCAAATCACTTGTAATCCACCTATCTCCATCTTATGTGATAATACAAGTGCTATCAGTATCTCAAAGAATCTTGTCATGCATTCAAAGACTAAGCACATACCGATCAAGTATCATTTTCTCCGAGAACAAGTGTTAGAACAAAAGGTCAAATTGGAATATGTTCCCTCTAAGGAACAAGTTGCTGATATTCTCAGCAAACCACTGCCCAGGGAAACTTTTGAATACCTCAGACAGAAGCTGGGAGTAGTTGATGCGTCATCTTGCTGTTGAAACTTGTCTATTTAAGAGAAAAGTGGGTGTACATGAGTTTCCTAAGGAGGATCCGCGTACATACGCCGGTTTATGCAGAGACAGTTGCGTATATGGTAGTTTGAAAGAAATCAGTAGGGACAAACTCTGATTGAAGAGAGTCTGATATGGGTCTGACAGAGACCATCTGGCATAGGTTCAGGGGAGCAGATAATCTTCTAATAATGCATTGTTGGCATTATCTTAGAAGCTTTTGGTTCTAGTACATAGCTGTCGATCTTAGGTGGAACAAATGCAGAGGGAGAACAGAAGGAAAACATGGTTGCTGATCTGAATAGTGATTGACAGATGCTGCTGATATAAGTTATTGGTGACTTTCATAAGTCTTGCTCTAAATATTTCTTCTCTATGTCATGTATCTCTTTTATGGTGTCAACGTCATGTAACGGCCTATTTTGGTTTCCCCACTATGCTTGGGATGAATGATTGTCATATGTAAATTTCTGATGTATCCCCACTTGGTTGGGTGGATGATCCCCACTTGGTTGGGTGATGGATGTATGTATAGAGTCTTTTGGTGATAGGAAGGTATTTTATGATGTATAAGTCATGGTTTTTCTTGAAGAACATATTTTTGTAGATCTTGCCTACAGTTAGGGGGAGCATGGTCAGCACAACAAAGCAGAGATTTCAACATGTACTCAAGGGGAGCACAACCCTTTGCCCTTGATGACAAAGGGGGAGAATGACTTTGAGGATCTTGGGGTTGCCATCAAGTCCAAAGGGGGAGATTTTTGGCATTATGGCACAGGTTTGGAGCTATGGCACAGATGTTGTCCTTGATGGCAACTCACTCTGGTGATAGATCTCAGTTCAGGCTCTCAAAATGAAGGAAAAGATATATACGCAGGTTCATCTACACGAAGACACGTATATACGCGGGTTAGACGTTTCAAAGGCACGTGTTTGGTCAATTTAGTGTATTCTAAATTGCTATTTAAAATGTCAATCTGGGATTCGTAAACTGATGAAGTGAAGTGTACTATATGTACTAGATAACCATTTCCTTAGTCTTTTGTCGTTTTTGAGTTTTTTTAGTTTGTTTTTGGATTTATCTTTTCCTAATGTGTGATAGCGAAAATGAAAGTTAAGTGTGGATGGTGATGGTGATTTCTACGGTGATTTCCCCAAACTTAAAAGTGATCAAAAAGAAAGCTTTAAAACAACTGTAATGAAATCAATTCTTAAGAGGAAGTAAATGTATCAAACAGTGAACTAATGACAATAGCCCAGTATCCTTACTGCTGAATGAAAAGAAAATAAAAACTGAACTTAAAGCAAATCAAACTAAAAGAAAAGCAACTAATTCACACTACTTCAACTCTTCAGATCCTTTACCCTTCAGCTCAATCTACCTTGTGGGAAGCAATCATGAACAAGTCAAGTAATATGATATCTAAATGGCAAGAAATTAAATTGCATAAAGGAAACTAATCACACTACTTCAACTCTTCAGATCCTTTACCCTTCAGCTAAATCTACCTTATGGGAAGCAATCATGAATAAGTCTAAGCAATATGATAACTAAGTGGCAAGAAATTAAACTGCATAAAGGAAACTAATCACACTACTTCAACTCTTCAGATCCTTTACCCTTCAGCTCAATCTACCTTGTGGGAAGCAATCATGAACAAGTTTAAGCAATATGATAACTAAATCACACTACAATAAGTAATATTCTGATTCCTTACTAATAGAGTCACTTGACTATAGAAAGAAACCATAAACAAATGAGTAGTATGATGTCTAAGTAGCAGAAAAAAAAAGAAGCAAATCACAACTTGAAAAAGGACAGTGCTGGAATTAAACTTCAGAAAATGGAAATTAGCAGGAAGGACAAGATGATCTCATATGTCAATAGTTATCAAAAAGATGAAAATTTGCCCGGGCTGCCTAAGAAAACCTGCAGAAAAACGTTGATCAGCTGACCGCTATAAGAAAACAGAAGTGAAAATGTAAACAACAGCGAATTAAAAACATCAAAACAACATGTTATATACAAGCTAGTAATTATAAAAACAGAAACATAATAAAATCAAATGACAACTATACAGGGCTTTAGTGCACAGGGGCCCTCTGCCACCTCAGCCAGTCAATGAACAGTCACAAGAACGAGCTCAAGAAAGTAGTCTTCTCATGTATTAAAGCAGCAGCAACATATATAAAACAGAGTACAGTGGGGTGACAATAGAAACAATTCAAAAATTACATTCCAAAAAGCTTCTTTACAGCATTCATCAATGCGTTATTTATAATGAAAAAGTGCTGAAACTGACTAACTGAATCCTATGCTATCAACTGCGTTGCCAAAGACACGTAGATCTCCTCAGCCGAGATCTAGCGTAACTGTCATCATGCCTATTAAATCTTCGGAGTGGTAGCTGTTGGATTCAGGTTACGGGGATGATCTCCAGGTGTGCCGATGTCTCCGTGGGCTGAGAACTGGGCCACGTAAACTTTCACGTGCTCCAAACAGAGACGTGCCACCACTAAATTCCTTGGTTGGCTTTGCCTTTGACCCTTGTTGATCGTGACCTTATATGGATGATTTGACAGATTTGAAGGGACACTTTCCATGTACCCGTCACCTGTAGCTTTCCCATGTGGCTCGTTTCTTCATAGGACACCTGTAGCATAGCTTTTAACAAAATAGCTGTGGAATCCTGTGCTGGCTGCGGAAACCTGTGCTGGCTGCGGAAACTGACAAGTTTCCGCAGCTGCCTGAACAAAAATCTAAACCAAACAACAGTCATAAGCATAGTTAGAAAACCATGTCAGAAGCTCTTTTTAGACTATAATGCAATGATTTAACAACTTGATGGATGAAGTAAGTGGGAAAAAGAAGGCTGAGAGGGTGTATAGGAAGATGCAGGTTTGAGGCTCAACATACCCCCACTGTGAAGGTGTTGCATGTCCTCATGCAACCAAAATTTAGTTATTTCCCTCTAATCCATATGTTCTGAGGCTTCTGCTAGGACATCTAGCCCTCTTTTCTTCTTCTTTGATGCTAACATCATCCTTGGTTTCCTGACTAGACATTTGAACTTGAGATTAATCAATGCTCTGCTTAAATTTTTGCACTTCTTCTTCAGTTTCATGTTTTTCTTTTGCCACAGTCCTAAATGGAGCATAGTGTTATCATGGACAATCTTGTCTACTTTACTCTGCTCTTTGAGTGCTTCATTTTCCTGTTTGATATGCCTATTTAGGACTTCTAGTTCAAATACTTCCTGTTTCAAAGACTGAACTTGTGCATCTAGTGGCAGAGTGGTACTTGGTCCTGCAGCTGATTGTTCTAAGGACTCCAGGTAGTTATATGCCTCTTGCTGATTAGGATCTACCTCAGGTGTCTTTCTCGGACTAGGCTCAAAATCTGGTGGAGGAGGAGGACTGTTCTCTCTTTCCGGCCGAAAAGGGCTTTCATCATGTGGAGGACTTGATTCAATGCTTGGCTGGGCTGGAGATTTCTCAATTGTCTCTTCACCTAAATCAACAAAGTGAGACTGTTTTTCTTGGTTTTTATTCACTTTTCCTTTTAGCCTAGTGCTCCTCCTTAAGTATAGATTAGTACTCTTCTCTTGCGCACTCTGTTTTCCTTTTTGTTTTTTCTTTGCTATAGCAGCAGCTTGAAGATGTACTAATCTTTCTGACAGAGGTTGATAATCCTCCTCTATGGATTGCTCAGGGGATGGATAGACTTCTTGAATGGTTCTTTTGCCTTTTTCTTTCTTCTGTTTCTTATTTTTAGCTCTATCTTCTTCTTCTTTTTGGACAATTTCTTGAATTTCTATTGTAGGGGAGTCTTGGACTGTAATGTTCTTTTCTTTCCCCCTACTTTTCCTTGGAATCTTTGGTGGACTGCTTCCAGAGGCCTCAGACGGCTCTTGGAAGTAGTTTCTTGTCAAAAATTGCTCCCAAGTATCCTTAGTTTTCTTTAACTGGTCCTCAATAAGAATTTTTATGAATCCATGATGGTAGAGATGAGATTCAATGTTGCCTATGTTTTTTTGAACTATAAAACTCATCTTTTTCAAACTCAATAACAGAAAATGAGGCAAATTAAGAGTGTGACCCTCTAGGAAATTCATCATAAGTCTAGCATGATACATATACATAGAACCAAAACGACCTTCACACGTGATAAATTTCTGGATGACTAACAGTAGACTAGACCATTCCTCTTTTAGTGCATGAATAGGGATGTCTCTTGTAAATACAGTGGTATCCATACCTTGGTTTTGTAGCATGATTCTCCATATTTGATCGTCCACACTTCTATTTTTAAACCACCTTTCACCTTCTTGAGGTAGGCCTATGGCAGCTGCTACTGTGGCCTCAGTCACTGTAAACTTTAAGTCTCCAATCTCCACTGTTTGTCCATCAAAAGACCATGCAAAAGCTTTGGTCACCTCCATGTTATGGCCTTTAAACTTTTGAATAAATCGTAGCCATTTGGATTTCTTCAGCAATTCCTTAGTTTGAGGATAACCCTCCAAGTATTTTGGTCCTTCTAGCTCGGCTCTCAGTAATTTTCCCATCTGCTGTTTTAAATTCCAACTGAGAGTTCTTTTGCGTGTGAGGGTTCAGAAAAAAACGGCTATGTTACAGGGTTTAGGATAGACTGTAGTGACTGCAGTCGGGGTTTTAGGATGATTGTAGTGACTGCAGTCGGAAATGGAGAACAAACAATAGTGGCAGTACCCGAATTACCGGAGGAACAGAGGGTGAGCAGCAGTGAACAAGTTCAAAATAAAATGCGGATGCATGCAAGAGGTATGGTATTAGTGGAGTGGTAAACGAATGGAATCGGATGACTGTGTATGAAATTTTTACACGTCTCAATAGACGGCTGCGGAAATTACGGCTAAGAAGAACCGTAACACAATAGGTCATGTCTCAAGAGTATGGGTAATAAATGGAAGTGCAGTCAGTCTTTAGTTTAGACTTGGAATAATCATGAGATCGTTGGAGAAGAATGCAAGGTGTGTGGAGTGATATCATGGAATAGGAGTGGTAGTGGAGCTATCGTATCAAATCATTGCACATAGTAGAACTTGTTATGGTTTGATAACTATGCGTAATTATCATACCTTTGGAAACTTTGTCAATTTTTCCTCAAGGCTTCTAACCAATTGCTCTTCCTTGATGTCTTGGAGATGCCCCATGTCTTTAGCTCAATTACACATGCATTTCATGATTATGTCACTAACAGTTGACTGTAAATTTGAAAACAGAGTGACGCTGGCTGCGGAAATCATTTCTGGCTGCGGAAACTGCTTCTGGCTGCGGAAACGGTGTCCAGCTGCAGAAACTGAGACAGCACCCCCTTAACTGCACAAAGATAGTTAGAGAAGAACTAACTGAATGAAAATAGTCCTGAAAGGGACTTTTATTGATGAAGTGAAATGGAATGAGTGGAATGAAATGAAAATGAAGTGGAGTGAAGTGAAATGGTAATGAGAGTGAGATGGAGGTGAAGTGAGATGGAAAATGAAATGGAGTGAAGATGGAAAGAGAAGGAGAGGAGATTTTTTTTTTGGAAAATATAGAGTGTCAGGTGTCCCTGATATTCACTCTACATTTTCTGTATAAGACTGCCAATCTAGGATTGGTTTTCAGGCTTATATGATTTTTTTTTTATTTTTTTATTTATTTTTTACTAAAAGAAACAAAGACTAGGCTGATGGGGGAGAAGGATTCTTCTCCACCAGCCTTATTGCAGAATTCTCCTGGAACATTTTGACAAATTCCTCTTTTGAGAGTGGCTTATGATAGATTTTCAATCGGTGGCCATTCACAATGAGAGGAGTTTGAAATTCATCAATAGTCTTGATTCTTACCGCTCCATTGTTAAAGACTTTGTCAATCTCATATGGCCCAAGCCAATGAGTCTAAAATTTTCCTTTGAAGTCTTTAAACTTGGAATCAAACAGTAACGCCCAATCTCCCTCTTGAAACTTTCTCTCTTTGATGTATCTGTCATGCCACTTTGCTCTTTGATGTTGAACTAGATTAGTCCTTAAAATTGCATCTTGTTTGATCTCATCTAGCTCATTCAGCTGCTCCATTCTGTGCTTTTGGGCTTCTGATAGATTCATCCGCAACTGGACTACCATCTTGAAAGTCTTGATTTGAAACTCAATGGGGAGTAGAACCTCTTTCCCATAAATAAGTTCATAGGGAGAATGTCCTGTTGTATTCCTCCATGTAGTTCTGTAGGCCCATAAGGCTTCAGGAAGCCTTTCTGCCCAATCTTTTCTGTGTAGATGAACAGTTTTGGTGATGATGCTTTCAAGAACTTTGTTTGTAGATTCCACTTGGCCATTTGCTTGTGGATGGTAAGGAGTAGATTTTCTATGCTTGATTTTATATTCTTCCATCAGCTTCTCCATCAAGTTAGATGTAAATTGACTTCCCTGATCTGTCACAATTTCTCTTGGGACACCAAAACAAGTAAAAATATCCTCAAAAAGAAATTGAACAACTGAATTTTCAGTGGCAGAAGGCAATGCTTTGGCTTCTACCCATTTAGTGACATAATCAGTGCATACCAATATATACTTCTTTTGTTTAGATGGTGGATTAATGGGTCCAATGAAATCTAAAGCCCATTTTTCAAAGGGTTCGATGAGTACCTGTGGTTGTAATGACATTTCATTTGAAAGAGTCGGTCTCCCAACTCTTTGGCAGTTGTCACACCTTCTGACATATTGTCTTGCATCTTTGAAAAGGGAAGGCCAATAATATCCTAAAGAAAGGATTTTATAGGCTGTCATTTTGTCAGCAAAGTGTCCCCCGCATGGTTCATCATGACATGCTTTGAGGATGTTAGGCATTTCATCTTCCCGAACACATCTTTTGATCACACAATCTAGCCCTGTTTTAAACAATTCATTAGAATTCCATGAATAACTTGAGCTCTCCCGAATAATTTTTCTTTTTTCACCAAGAAATAGATGTGGAGGTAGCTTCCCTGTAACCAAGTAGTTAGCAATATCTGCATACCAAGGAGTCTTAGTAGTTACTGCAAACAAATATTCATCTGGAAACTTATCCTCTACAGGAGAATCTTCGTTGGTATTTTGGATTCTAGACAAGAAATCAGCTACTGTATTTTGTTTCCCTGGTCTATCCAACACAGTAATATTGAATTCTTGTAAAAGTAAGAGCCATCTTGTAACTCTGCCATTAGTAATAGGTTTATTCATAAGATATCTAATTGCAGAATGATCAGTATGGACAAAAGTTTCATAGCCGGTTATATAGTGTCTAAACTTATTGATTACATGAACAATAGCTAAGAACTCTTTCTCAGTCACAGTACAGTTTAACTCAGTGGGAGTCAAATTTTTACTGGTGTAGTAAATGGCATAAGGAACTAAATCATTTTGTCCTAACATAACTCCTAGAGCTGTATCTGAAGCATCTGTAGAAATATGGAAAGGAAGTTTCCAATTTGGATCTCTCAAAATGGGTGCTTCAGATATTCTTGTTTTCAAAGTATCAAATGCAGATTGACAATCAGGATCCCATTTGAATTCACAATATTTTGTAAATAATTTGAAGAGTGGAGATGTTATTTTGGTGAAGTTTTCAGTAAATCTTCTATAGTATCCAGTAAATCCAAGAAAACTTCTAACATCTTTCTGACAATTTGGAATAGGCAACTTGGAGATGACTTCAACTTTTGATCTATCAACTTTAATCCCATCTCCTGAAATATGATGTCCTAAAACAATCCCTTCAGTAAACATCATAAAGCATTTTTCATGACTTAATGATAGGTTTGTTTCTTTACATCTTATAAGGACTTTTTCCAAATTCTCTAATGCCTCTTCAAACGAATTACCATAAACTGTAAAATCATCCATATAAACCTCTACACAATCATGGATTAGATCAGAAAAGATTCCTAGTACTGCCCTTTGAAATGTTGCGGGTGCATTACATAATCCAAAAGGAAGTACTCGATAAGCAAAAGTTCCCCATGGACAGGTAAATGTGGTCTTGTCCTGATCTTCAGGTGCTACCTGAATCTGATTGTAACCACTAAAACCATCCAAAAATGAAAAATACTTTTTGCCTGCTAAAGTATCTAATACCTGATCGATAAAGGGTAAAGGAAAGTGATCCTTCAAAGTTGCTTTGTTCAATTCCCTGTAATCAATGCATACCCTCCATTTACCATTCTTTTTAGGTACTATAGCTAAAGGAGAAACCCATCGGCTATCTGAAATTGGATAAATGAAGTTCACATTAAGTAACTTTTGGAGCTCTTCTTTCACTATCTCCCTAAGGTTTGGATTCATCCTTCTCTGAGGTTGTCTGATTGGTCTACTGTTTTCCTCAATATAGATGTGATGAATGCAAGTCTTAGGGTCAATACCTTTCATATTGGTATACTCCCATGCAAATGCAGTAGAATGTTTTTGCAAGATTTTGGTTAGTTCTTCCTATTGTGATCTTTCCAAATTTTTGTTGATATTCAATGTTTTCCTTGGAAAGATCTCAAGGGCAGAACTACCAAATTCTTCCATAGAGAAAAGAGACATTTGTCTAGATGATATATACTCAATGTCATATTATTGAAGTAGTGTACATCTCTTGAGTTATGTTCTAGCTGCTTCTGTTTATTGCTGCAGTGTTCTGGTTTTAGAATTTGGTGTGCGGTTACTGTTACTGTGTTTTGGGTACAGCTGTCAGAGAAGTGTCTACTTGATTCAATTCTAATTGCTGAAAAGGAGATTGTTTGATGCAAAAATTCTTGATGATTGATTGATGTTCATGGATCCAGTTTGAAAATTTATGAAACGTGGTCCCTGGAAGAAAGAGAAGGTTGTAGCCTTCTGTAGGCCAGCACCTACATACTAGTATCTTGGGTAGTGCAAGAGCTAAGGGGTTTGTAGCTCCCTTCCAGGAGAAGTTGGAGAATGAGAGAGGGTTGTAGCTCCCTACAGGTTGCAGCTTGCATACTGGTAAAGGACTGCACCAGTACATAATCATTGTAAAAAGAAGTTTCTAATTAAAAGAAGATAGAGACGAATTGCAGCAGGTGGTTTTCACCCACATTGGGTTTCCACCTTATATCTTGTGTTCTTGTGTGTGATTGTCTTTTGCTCTATTTCACTGTTTCTGGTTACTATTTATTTGATTCTGATACACAGATTAATGATCAACATCTGTAAGATAAAGTAAATTATAAGTTTGCATGGTATACGCGGGTTTCCTTATACATAGTTGCGTATATACACAGTTTTCACTAACTGAAGTAGTGTATATGATCTGTATTTGAAAAAGGAAATAATTGACGTGATAATACTGATTCACCCCCCCTCCCCTCTTAGTATTATTTCCAACAAAGGTGACACCCAGGTAAAAAGTGCTAAACTCCAATCATTTAGAATATATTACGAGACTCTTAAAATGCATGTTGATGAAAGAATTGCAACGTTTTTCCTTAGAGTGGATGAGGTTATTAATTCCATGAGAAATCTTGGAGATGAAATAAAATATGTTACTTTTGTTGAGAATATTTTGATATCACTAACTCTGGAGTTCGATTCCAAGGTCTCTACCATTGAATAAATGTAGGATCTGAAAAGTCTCACACTTGAACAACTCCATGGAATATTGTCAACATTTGAGATGAGGAAAGGTGGTCCATCAGATATGAGAGAATCAACTTTCAAAGCCACACATGAAGGGAAAGAGAAGGAATCACCCAAAGATATAAGCTACATATCAGATGAGGAAGAAGAAAACTTCATGAGGAAATTGCAAGTAGGAACTGGAAAATTCAGAGGTAAGCTTCCCTTTAAATGTTTTGCTTGTGGAAGAGTAGGCCATTATGCATCCAAATGTCCATATAGAGAAAATCATAAAGATAATGGAAAGAATGTTGCTAAAAATAAGTTCTTTGAAAAGAAAAGATTTTACTCTAATGAAGATAGTCATAGCACATCCGATGACTAGGAAAATTCAGATTCAGATTCTAATAGTCACTATCAAGTACTTATGGCTCTTGAAGATTAGTCAATTAATGAATCAGATAGTTGTGAGGTAGATGATTTAATGAAAGCACTAAAAGAGAATGATAAGCTCAGGAATGCTAACAAAGAATTGGAAACAAAAGGAAACAATATGATTGAGGAAATAAACATGTTAAATATGGAATTAGAAGCAACCAATAGAAGAACAGAAAGCATAAGAAAACAACTTCAAGAAAAGGAAAAGCATTGTGAAACATTAGAATATGAAGTTATGACCCTAAAGGAAGATTATGAGAAGATCAACAAATGGGCAAAGGCATTTGAGTCTCTAGAGAATATTATTAATGAACAACGCTCTCCTCTAATCAAGACTGACATTGGGTACAATCACATGGCTTCACATACACAATGTGATGACAAAAACCAATATAGTGTTGTTCAAAGGAAAACTGAATCAAGCCACACATATGAAAGAAAATCTCCTAGATCAAGGTCAAGATCAGCCCCTAGGCACAAAGAATGGTTTTGTGGATATTGTTTCTCTTGTAACTAATTTGGTAATAAGGCCACTGATTGTAGGTCAAGTATGCAGAACATAATCAAGAGATGGGATAAGTTACAACACATAATTATAAATTGCAAGTACATATGGAGGAAGAAGGAACATCAATAATAAATGTAGGGAAGATCGACCCTACTGTAGTCCATTGTTTTTAAAGCTTACTTCTCATAGTGATTGCAGAAGTAATGTGAGGTACATGACCTCATAAAGCACTGATGATGACTATCAGGTCCTCAGAATCATTGGTGTATAATTTAAGGGGGGGCTATACATATGTATATCTTGATGATGATTCCCATGTTGATTTGATATTCATGTTTCTTATATTAATGATAGTGCATATAATGTCGTAATAGTGAACAAGAACATATAGTACAGGTTTAGGGGAGGCTGTGGTTATCAAACTATAGCATTTTACTTTTTGTATGCGGATATTATGAAGGACAGTTGTGTATATATGTGAGTTTTAATCTCGATAGACACATATGCTTCTCTGAGATGAAGAAACTATGAGATTGACTCAAGGAGAAGTTTTGATATGCTTTAGACAATTATTATTAGGATTTATTGTTTTGACATTAATTGGTTACAATCTATTGATGTTTTGATGCTACTTACAAATGGTATTGGATAATGATGGTTTATGAGTTGCTGCAATATTACATTGTTGATTTGGTTTTTTTGATGGATTTGCTGATTAATGAAGACGTATATGATCATACATGACAGTGAATAGTTGGCACGGGTTTAGGGGGATCATTTTCTATGCTTCTAATAGTGCATTGTTGGAATTTTAATTTCTTGGGTTGTAGTAGATCTGACCGGAAAATATATGAAAATAGAAATAGGCCCAGAAATAAAAAGAGACAAATAGATAAACTTCAGATCTTTATAAATATCAAACCCTTGAGGTAGGGTAACACCATACAATCACTCCTTAATGAAGGAGAACACTCCACAAACCATATGCTTGTCCATATAATAATCATTGACATCTCTCAATGGGGAGTCTCTAGCGTCTATATAGGCTTCATACATACAATACCCTGGGTCATTACCATGGGTTTCTCAATACCATATATCTAATACAATGGGCTTATCACATTATTCCTAACTACTAGTGGTCCCTTACATGATGTGGGTTAACCACTTTATTTATTAACTATGGCCCACTTATTTATTATCCTTACATCTCATTATTACCTTATTCCCTTAGGTACCTCCCTCTGTACCCCATAATATCCCCCTTAGGTATACTACATTCAACCCCCCTTAAACATGTTTCGTCTTTGAAACATAAGAAGAACACAAATAATAAGATCTACTCAAAAGAATAGTCCACTGGTACCATGCGCGTGCATCTAGCCATCCCAGAGATAGGTGATTACTCAATCTAGTCGGTGCCTCGCTCGCTTGAGATGGGAGTTGATCTTGGTGGTTCCTCTGTGTTGATGTGCTGTGGGTGGATTGTCGCATATCTTTATCTGTCATGCGGGGGTTGTTGTCCTTGTTGCTAATTCATTGCCATCTTGTTGGTTGTTATCTTGTTGGGTGATGATATGCTAGATTTTTAACCAATGGTGTATATTTCTTTAATTCACCACTTAATGGAGCCTGATTGGTATCTGGTACATGTTGTGGCACATGTGGTTGTTGTTTATCTTCCATTATTACTTCAACCACGGATTCCTCATCTAATGTGGCAGTACCTACAACATTTTCTGCTTCAGCCTCGGACTCTACCTGTTTATTGATGGAAATATCCTGTAATGTAATTTCTTTTTTTTTATACCAGAGCTTCAAGAATTTCTTCTGCACATTAATATTGATAGTACCAATAGATTCCATCCAAGGGTATCCCAAAACAACATCCACATTAGCCATATCTGAAGAATAAAAATCAGAATGCAATACATACTTGTCCATAGAAATCTTCAAATCTTTATAAACTTGCACCTCCTCATTATTAACCTCTTTGTGCTCCATTTGTTTGGCTCGAACTTGCAATCTTTTAGCCAAATTAATATTAATAAAGTTATGCTTGCTATTAGGATTGATAGACACAATTATCTTCTCTTTCTGAATACATCCATGAACTTGTAATAATGAGATACCAGCCGAAAATAACCCCTTATGTTTCTCATCATCCTTTTTTCTAGCATGAGACCATTTTTCCAAAATGATTTTTTCAATTTCTTTACTAGGAAGGTGCCTCACTGACTTATCAAGTGAGAACCACCATTCAGCAACTTCATGGCGCAAGTCTATCAATAAGGCCGATGTCCAATATTTGCATTGAGACTTGTTATATTGTATAAATTCTTCAATAGTGGGACCATCATCACGTCTTGTAAAAATCATCTCAGTAGAAGCCATGAAGTAGAATGAGGGTTTTGAAAAAAATTACCTACTTTATGCGGCAAATTTAAAATGGCCACAGTTCGGTCAATATGGCTCAGAATCCTTATTATGACCTGTTTTTGGAAATGGAACAACCATTCTACATCTTCCCATGTGATAGAAATCTCTATCTAGGCACTCTGGAAATTCAAATTCGCTCTACAACGGTCCCGCCATAAAAATAAAAATAAAATAAAATAAAATAAATATAAAATAAAATAAAATAAAACAAATCTTAAAAAAAAGAGCTGATTTTAAATCAACGATATCTCCCTCATCCGGACTCCGATTTGACCAATTTTTTTTTCAAATTGGGTAATTTTTCAAGAGAATCTAATATATGAAATTAGTTTCTCAAAATTCCCCAGCAAAACATAAAAATTTGACTGGAGATCCATTGTCCACGAATTGTCATTAGAAAAATTTCTGTAACACAGCTGATTTTTAAGCCAGCGATATCTCCCTCATCCGGACTCTGATTCGACTGAATTTTTTTTTTTTGAAATTGGGTATTTTTTCACAAAGAATTCAGATCTGCAAATTTTTCACCAGAAGTTTCAGATCTTATCTGCAAACTCGCCACCCCAAAAATTCCTACAAAAAAATAAATAAATAAATAAAAATAAAAAATAAAAAATAAAAATCTTTCAGCTTTGCCCAAGAAAGTGCTCCAACACCACTTGCAGTAGATATGACCTGCAAATATATGAAAATATAAATAGGCCTAGAATAACAAAAGAGAAATAGATAAACTTCATATCTTTATTAATATCAAACCCTTGAGGTAGGGTAACATCGTACAATCACTCCTTAAGGAAGGAGAACATTCCACAAGCTATATGCTTGTCCATACAATAATCTTTGACATCTCTCAATGGGGAGTCTCTAGCCTCTATATAGGATTCATACATACAATACCCTAGGTCATTACCATGGGTTTCTCAATACCATATATCTAATACAATGGGCTTATCACATTATTCCTAACTACTAGTGGTCCCTTACATGTGGGTTAACCACTTTATTTATTAACTATGGTCCACTTTTTTATTATCCTAAGTCCTTACATCTCATTATTACCTTATTCCCTTGGGAACCTCCCTCTGTACCCCATAATATCCCCCCTAGGTATACTACATGAGCATTCCTTGTTGAATAATGATGTTCATAATAATTAAATATATTATTGGTGAAGTATTGGTAATGCTACGAAAGACACATTTGTTGTTGAAGTTTTGATGATGACTATATATTTCTTAAGTCGAACTTAGTGAATATGATTATGCTATGTTGTTGTCAGTCTTCTATGATGCTTGAGTTGCATATGGTGCAGTTATGGATGATGCCTATATATATATATATATATATATATATATATATATATATATATATATATATATATATATATAGATATATATATTTCTTGAGCTACATGTGAAAAGTTGCTATGATGTTGGTCTTGGTTCTCACATATGTTGGTGATACATGGTGATGATGCATGAATCTTATGGATGATTACTTGAGTTGCATATTGGTGAAGTTGTTTATGATGTGATAATTCTTCTTGCATGAAGATAATGGTCCAAGAGAATGATATTGCTACCTATGAATTATAACTCTTCATATATGAGGAAAAGGAAGGTTACATGAAGACAAAAGGATGGTTATTCATATACTGTTGCTACAACTACTTGGTGATTATTGAAAGCATTACATATTTGGTCACATGTTGATGTTGATGAATATTGATGTTACATTTTCCTATGTTACTTCATGATGATGATGTTCATGTTGTAGGATCCTATATGGTGTATGATGATTGTTGATGACTATCATGGTCATACTATCTCACTATTGAGGTCTTTGGTTTTGGTTATAAATGTCATATATGTCTCTTGATGTAAAGGTCATGTAAAGACCCATGATGTAATAATTATAATATTTAGTCAAGTTTGGAATATTGGCGTCAAGTTAATTATGTATGTAATCCCATTATTTTGGGCATTTGATGTAATGTTGAGTCAAATATGTAACCCCACTGTGTTGGGTGATTGATGTAAGCATGAGTCCTTAGTGATAGGAAAGGCCATATTTGGTTGAGTCATAGAGTCATGTACTTATTTGTATATATTCCAGAAGATTCAACATATGCTCAGGGGGAGCATGGTCAGTATACAGTGTTCATATTCAACAAATCAAATCTACAATTCTCATCTCTACAAAGGGAGAGAGAAGTCTTCATTCAACATTGGTCAACCATTTTCCCTTGATGTCAAAGGGGGAGAGTAGCTTGGTGTTTGGAGAAGAATTCTTGGAGAGAAGCTTGGTGTGCTTACAAATGTCTTTGCAAGTATTTATAGGTGGTGGTGACCAAACACCAAAGTGGTTTCCATCAAGTCCAAAGGGGGAGATTGTTGGCATTATGGCTAATGTGTTGTCCTTGATGGAAACCTACTTGATAAAGATGCCAACATTATTGTGATGAGATGATTATATAGGCTGGTACAGATGTGACATAGAGGATGGATGAAGGAATATCAGTTCAGAGACAGAGGAATGATGAAGGTAAAATTTGAGAAAGTATACGCGGGTCCTATGAAGCAAGGTCATATACATATGCAGGTATGGTGAAGAGAAGCCGCGTACAAAATCTGCACCATGGTATTATGAATACCAGGGGTCTTTACCATGGTATTGGCCCATATTAATGAGAACGACAATGAAAATTTTATCCTGTCAAAGAATACCAAGGGCATTACTAAGGGATTGGCTAAGGCTGAAGCTATATAAGGAGATGGAGATCAAAGTGTTAGGTGTGCAAGTGATGGGTTATTGATGAAAGATTTGAAATAAAACATGTATGCACCAAGGAGCATGGAGGATGTTCAGATATGATAGATATGAAAGTATACTATAGACTAATGAATATTCTTACTTGATATTTTATGATTATGACTAAAAATGATAGATCTGTGGTGGTAATGATACTATGACAAAAATGTGTGATAATAAGGTTTGTGGAGTGTGTACATACACAAATCTTCTTCTGGGTAGTCTTGTATACATTCTATAAAAATTCATAATCTGTACACAGGTGTTGTTATGCAACCATCTCATAAAATAGAACAAGAGGTAGATCAATGACTTCAAAATTAGCCTCTTAGAGGAGGAAACCTCCTTTAAATTACACAAATGAACAATTCTTAGACAATTCAAATGAAGAAACCTTCTTTCTATATATAGGAGTCTAAGGGGTCACCATATAATTAGAGTCGACATCACAATAATAATGTAAGGGCATAAAAATAACAATAGTGGGCTTCGATGCGGCAGAATAATAACAATATGGGGACTACATGGGAACAACAATAACAATAAGGGGGCTACATTGACAATAATAATGAGGGAATACACTAGTATTATAGGGACCTAACATGACCCTCTCCTTCAAAAAAGTGTTGTCCTCAACGCTTGAGTAGTTTTTGGATGCTTATGTATAAAATTCTCATCCTCCCATGTGTAATCTTCAACGGGTAAGTTCTTCCACTTGATGAGATACTCTAAAATTGAACGATTTCGTAGCTGTCGATTTCTTGTTTCCGTGACTGCTTCAGGTTCAAATATGATTTTTCCTTCCTCGCCAAGTTCTAGCAATATTATTTGAATTGGGAGATTGTCACCTATAACATTCTTTAAGCATGAAACATGAAAAAATAGGTGCACTCGGGAATATGCAGGAATCTCCAATTTGTATTCCATAGTACCATTCTTTTGCAACACCTTGTAAGGACCATAATACTTTGGTGATAATTTACTATAATTCTTAGCTTACTTGAGGGACATTTGTTTGTATGGTTTCATCCATAAAAATACCTAGTCACCTACATCAAAAGTTCTTTCCCAACGATGTTTATCTGCCCGTTGTTTCATTCTATTCTGCGCCAAAGTGAGGTTATCCTTTAAGAGTTGGAGAACTTGTTGTTGATGCTCGATGTGATCTTCCACTGCTTGAACCTTAGAATGATTCTCTAAGACTTTTTGGAGATCTAGAGAAATAGATGATTTCGATGTTTAAACCTCTAGTGAACATAATTATGCAATTATGCCCCGTTGTTCTTTCTTTAGAATATTTTTCATGCCATTAGAGATTATTATCTTTCATGGAACCCGTGTGATACCACTTAATTCAACTTCCTTTCCTTCCCAAAAACATTTCAAGAAAAGTTATTGAAAATTAAAAGCTATCATACCCAAAGATCGTAAACATTGGAATCCTAGTACAACATCAGTACCGCCCATTGGAATGGAAAGCATTGCACTATTCAATACATATTAGCCCATGGATATCTTGATATTATGGAATTTTCTAGGGCAATTTCTGCTTCCTCCATTTTCAGCAATCACTTGACACTTTGGTGTTGGATATAGGAAGAAATTCAATTCCTTAGCTATCTTACAATGAATAAAGTTATGGGTAATACCTGAATCAATCAACACTATTACCTTTTTCTTCTTGATATGTCCTTCTATCTTGAGAGTTTGAGGAGTGGTAATTCCTACCAATGCGTTACAAGATTTGGTCGGATTCATTTCTTCTTTCTCTGGGGTTGGTTCCTAGTGTATATCCTCTTCTTTTGACATTTCTTGTTCCTTTTCTTCCTCCTCTTCATAGTCTATGTAAATTAATTTCTTCTTATGAAACTTATGACCTTTAGTGTATTTTCCATCACAATTGTAATAAAGCCCTTTTTATCTTTTTTTTTTCTCCAATTTTTGTGGTGTCAACCTTGTAGGTTGTGGAAGGATAGGAGCAATAACACTTCCATCTTTATAGTTGTGAGTGGTAGGCTTCTTTGTTACCATAATTTTTCTTTCAATTTTTCTTGCCAACCTGAATGCCTTCTCCAATGAATCAGGTTCCCAAAGGCGAACCTCATGTCGGATGTTATCTTTTAAATTCCCTATGAATACATAAATCCTATGCTCCTATGGAATACAATTTACCCGTATATTCAATTTTTGGAAGTCCTTAATGTGCTCTTCCATTGAACCCTTTTGTTTGATATTTACCAATTGGATAAAAAAGATGTTTCTCTTTGTATCCTCATAATGTTCTATCATTTCCTCTGTAAAAATTGACCAAGTGACAAGTGCTTTACGAGAACAAAGCCATCGATACCATACAAACTGATTGGGTTCTAAATATAAAGTTGCAATGCGTACCTTTTGTGTGTGTTGCACATTATGAAGATCAAAATATTGCTCCATTTGTAGTATCCATGTTACCGGATCCTTGCCATCAAACTTCCTCATATTGATCTTTGGAATATGGTGGGTCTTCAATCCAATGTTAGAGTCTATGAAATCATGATTAACATTCATTTTTTTCTCATCATGAGTTTCATCTAATACCTTTTCACCATTAGGAAGCATTTCTTGTAGCAATTTTTTCAAACCTTCCATGTTTGCTTTTAAACCATTCTTCAAATATTCCATGTCTAATTTTAAACTATTCTTCAAACCATCCATCTTAGCTTCCATTTCATTTTTGGTTACTCTTTGTGAGAGCAAAATTTGTTGCACTTGGTCTCATAATTTTGATATATCATGTTGCATTTCTTCCTCTTCTTCATGCGTCACAGTAGATATTTCTGGTTGCTTACTAGCTGTTTCCATTTTCTTGCTTTAAGGAATTTTGGAATCAATTAATGATATCTATGCTTCACTATGCCCTTTGAATCACCTCAAACTGATTTGTCAAACAAAAGTTATGAAATTTTTTAAAAAATACACACCATTTTTTTGCTTTTAGGAGCTCTATCTTGAAACGATTGTAACTCTGTAATATGAGATCTACAATTTCTAAAATTTATTTTTGTGGTAGATCTATGGGTCCTCTTTCCAACCCCATAAGTTTGATCGAGATTCAAGAAAGAGTTATGCCAAATCTCCCATGATGACCTGATTATGGACTAGTTCAGTAGAGAAAAGTTGTACAGGATTTCACGTGTCACTATTTCAACCTTCGACCCTGAAATTCCTACACGAAAAAATATAGTCCGTTCAATTTCAGCCACTTTTTACAGAATTCAAACATGATGCCTAAAACGAAAGTTTTGATGATTTTCCCTAGTCACCTGTTTGAGACATAATTTTGGAGCCCGCAACAACACTAACTTTCTCAGAGCATATCTCCAAAAATATAGCGAACCAAGATATGAAATTTTTACACAAAGTTCTTTGCGATTGTAACTCCATGTGGTACAAATTTCAGCATCTGAATCCTAGTAGAAAAAAAAATATGACTATTTTCGTAAGTCACCTGTTTGAGACAGAATTCTAGAGCCTGCAAAAACCCTAAATTCCTCAGAGCATATCTCCGAAAATATGGCGAACCAAGATTTGAATTTTTTACACAAAGTTGTATAATATTTCAGCTCCACATGTTAAGAATTTCAGCTTCTGAAGTCTCGTAGAAAAAAAGTTATAACAAAACTTTTGAGATGACCTTTTTGAAGAAGTGCAACCATAGAATCCAAAGCCTTGATACCAAATGTTATGCAACCAAATCACAAAATAGAAGAAGAGATAGATCAATGACTTCAAAATTAGCCTCTTCGAGGGGGAAACCTCCTTTACATTACACAAATTAACAATTCTTGGATGATTCAAATGACAAAACCTGCTTTCTATATATAGGAGTCTAAGGGGTCACAATATAATCAGAGCTGGCATAACAATAATAATGTAAGGGAACCACAATAACAATAGTGGGCTTCTATGGGGCACAATAATAACAATATGGGGACTACATGGGCAGAAAAATAACAAGAAGGGGGCTACACTAACAATAAAAATGAGGGAGTACACTAGTATTATAGGGATCTAACAAGTGTCAAGCATGAAAAGTGCACACATACGTGGATGTGTTTTGTAAAAGTCATGTATACATGTTGGGGTTTTGCAGTATGAGCTATTGATGATGTTTGATCAATTCTGTTATGTTTTCTGCTATCTGTCGATGAAGTATCTCTTATAAAAATATGTGTTTGAAAGTACTGGTTAGGTTAAATTGATTATGGAATGGAATGTTGCCTAGTGATAAAGCTATTGTGTGGTGATCTGTATTCAGTTTAGTGATTTGTGATGGTTTCAATATGTGATTAAGTGTGATAGTGATTCAGACTCATTTTTTCAATGTTTTGAGATATGTACATTGGTCCTCTTAAGGAGAATCATGTACAAAATCGGTTATGCTTTAAAGTAGTAGCGTATACCTTTTGACATATGATTGATCAAGGTTTGAATGACAGGATCTGATTTATGTGATGAACAAAGTATGGTTTGGTATACTTGTGAATGGATGTGCACTGATATGATCTATTATAAATTGGTTTGATCTATTTGAATTGGTTGATTAAGATTCAATGATTATTTTGATGATTCATTTGGTTCAGTAATTGAGTGATTTGATATAGTTATTGGTTTCACAATTATTATTTCATATTGCGCTTAAATGATGGAAGTGGGTCCAGTCTGAAAATATGATGAAATTTGGCCTACAAATTTGATGTTTTGAGGCAGGTGGATACAGTATGAAACATTATGAAATGTGGTCCACAAGCGGTGTTGAGGGTTGGAGCCTTCATTGAGGGATTCAAAGCTTCCTTCTAGTAGTAGATGGAGAATTTCTGTAGGGGGTAGGAGCTCCCTTCTGGTAAGAGCTACTAAACGAGATCAGGGGGTAGGAGCTCCCTTCTGGTAGGAGCCAATAAATAAGATAAAGAGGTTGGAACTCCCTTCTAGTGGGTGCTAGAGAACGAGAGAAGGTTGTAGCCTTCTACGAGTGGGTGCCTACACACTGGTATGAGTATGCGCCAATACAAGATTATAAGATGTTTTCCTTCATAATAAAAGAAGAAGACAGAGACAACAACAACAGTGGTTTTCTCCCACATTGGGTTTCCACCTAAAAATCCTGGTGTCCTCATGTGTTGTTGTGTTTCTTATGTGTGATGGTTTATTTTATTCTTACTACTCATGGTTACTGTTTAATTAATGTCTAATGAAGTAATGATGCACTAGTTCAAGTAGAACAAATGATGAAATAAATGAAAAGTTGGTTAATTGGATGTACGCTATTTGCCTTCATCATAGTCACGTACATACGCTGGTTTACTTCATGATAGTAGCATACATAAATATGAATAAGAAATGGAAAGTTGAAAAAAGTTTAAATTACTGATTCACCCCCCTTGCCCCCCTGTTCTAAATATTTTTCCCAATAGTATGAGCATTATGAGTTTGTTGTAGTTCCTTTCGGTTTGACTAATGCTCCATTTACTTTTATGTGATTGATGAATAATGTGTTGCATGCTTATCTGGATAGCTTTTTTATTATATTCATTGATGATATCTTGATATATTCTAAGAATGAGGAAGAACATGCTGAACACTTAGCAACAATATTGAGATTGTTAAGAGAGAATCAGTTGCATGCCAAGCTTGGCAAATGCAGTTTCTTTTAGATAGAGGTACATTACTTGGGGCATGTAGTTTCCAAGGAAGGTATAGCAGTGGATCCGGAAAAGATAAGAGCTATTATGGAATGGGAAACATCTAGGAATGTGGATCAGGTAAGGTCATTCATGGGGTCAATAGGTTACTACAGGAGGTTCATTAGGAAATTCTCACTGATTGCCTATCCTATTACATCATTGCAAACAAAGGGAAAGAAGTTTGAATAGACAAAGGAATGTGTAACAATTTTTGAGCAGTTGAAGCAGTTGTTGACAAATGATCCAATTCTCAAGATTTTAGACCCGGACAAAGAGTTTGTGGCATGTACAGATGCCTACAAGAGAGAAATTGTTGGCGTCTTGATGCAAGAGGGAGAGGTGGTGTGTTATGAATCAAGGAAATTGAATGAGCATGAGCAGAACAATGTGACACATGATCTTGAGTTGGAAACAATCATCCATGCATTGAAGATGTGGAGACACTACCTTCTTGGTAGGAGGTTTATATTGATGAGCAACCATAGTGGATTGAGATATTTATTTCACCAACCAAATATTAATTCCAGGCAAGCTATATGGTTGGCCACGCTCAGTGAGTTTGACTTGGAGATCAAGTACATTAAGGGAAAAGAGAATAGGGTTGCAGATGCTCTTAACAGAAGGATAGATGTAAATCATATAGCAGCTACAAGTTCTTATGGGACATATTTATAGGATCGGATATTACAGACAGGATAGCAGGATGACAAGTGTAGGGAGCTTAGGCATAGGTTATAGCATCAGGGTACAAATGAACATGATGTGGACTATCATCTCATGAAAAATGGTTTGGTAATATTTAGGGATAGGATCTATGTGTCGAACAATAGAGCTCAAGAAGCTTATCTTACGGGATTTCATGTAAATCTGTATTTAGGTCACACGGGATATCAGAAGACATTGATAGTGGTAAAGAAGTTCTATTATTGGTCGAATTTGAAGAAGGAAGTGGTAGAGTTTGTGGCTATAGTTTTATATTATCAACAAGTGAAAGTAGAGTGCAAGCATCTAGGTGGTCTACTACAGCCGATTCTGATTCCAAAGTGGAAATGGGAGATCATTTCCATGGATTTCATTACAAGTTTTCCAAGGACATCCAGTCAACATGATTCTATTATGGTTGTGGTTGACATGTTGACAAAGGTAACACACTTCATTATAGTGAAGTCTACTTCATCTAGTGATGTAGCACGGGTCTTCAATAGAGATATAGTGATATTGCATGGTGTATCGAAGAAGATCATGTTAGACAAGGATGCTAAGTTCACTCCCAAGTTTTGGAAGGAGTTATTTGCAGGTTTGGGTATAGAGTTGACATTCAACAGAACTTATCATTCACAGACAGATGGAAAGACAAAGAGGGTCAACAGGATTTTTGAGGACATGTTGAGAATGTATGTTATGCATCGATAGTGAAAGTGGGAAGAGTACTTTCCAATGGTTGAGTTTGCTTACAACAATGGGTATCATGCGTCACTAAGGATGAGTCTGTTTGAGGCACTTTATGGGTGGACTTGTAATACTCCCATCCGTTGGAGTGATATAGTAAACAGGGTATTGATTGGATTGAACATGTTGGCAGAGATGGAACAGGAAATGTAGGTTATCAAGAAGAATCTAAAGGAAACACAAGATAGACATAAGAGTTATGAAAATCAACACAAGGCATTTAAGGAGTTTCAGGTTGGGGAACATGTGTACTTGCGCATCAAGCCCAAGAAGAGAAGTTATGCAAATCAACACAAGGGGGAACACGTGTACTTGTGCATCAAGCCCAAGAAGAGCTCCTTGAGGATTGGGTCATGTGCCAAACTAGCACCTCGGCATTGCAGGCCTTTCAAGATCCTTGATAGGATTGTACCAATGGCCTATAGACTTGCACTATCTCTGATAATGAAATTCCATGATGTTTTCCATGTTTCATTACTTAAAATATACATAAAGGATGTTGATCATGTTACTGATTAGTCTGTATTACAGGTGGATCTAGAAGGAGAATTCTAATCGGAACCTCAGTGCATTTTACAAAGAAATATGCTCATGCTCCAAAATCAAGAAATCGAGTTGGTTAAAGTGTAGTGGAAGAACTTTGGGCCCGATGAAGCTACATGTGAGATGGCTAATCAAATGCAGAATATGTATCCTTTTTTGTTTTCCAGTTGAGGAAAAATAGTTTTGGTATATATGTATATGTATGTAAATATTGCAACGAGTTGTGTTATAAAGATCCAATAAGCGGTATGGTTGTCATGTTTCTATGTTTATTGTGTTGGTTTTCTTTTCAGCAAGTTGTTCATTGTAAACACTACAACGAGAAAAGTTATAAAGCTCCATGGGAAGTATGTTTTTCTCTTCAGTGGTCATGCTGGTTGTAGGTGTTATTGAACACCGAGGATAATGTTCCCCTAAGGGGGCGGGTTCTGTAACAACCCCGAGTTAAAAATCCATGTAATAAATTTAATAAAGGAAAAATAAGACCAAGGTCATGGGACATGTATTCCAAGCTAAATGTTGGGAAAAAAATCCTAGTGGGTGTTCATTTGGTTTATTATGGCTAAGAGGAAATTGGAAAAGGCAATGGAAAAGGCTTTGAAAAGGAAAGAGGCATTAATTGGCATTTTATTTATGAAAATAAAGGAAATTAGGAGAAAACGAAGGTGAAAGGTCACAAGTTGCATGTGAGGAGGAAAATGAAGGAAAATAATGGAAATTGAAGATAGCAGAGGCCTCCTTAATAAAAAGGCTTATGAGGATTGGTTCACAACCTTTTGTTAGTTCAGTTATGGAGCTCTCTCTACTCTCTCATACTAGTACACACTTAGAGCATTCTTGGAGCACTCTAGCATTGGATAAAGGAAGACAAAGGAAGGATAAGAAAGCAAACAGAAGCAAAGATCAAGTAAGAAAGAGTTGGATCAAGTGGCTACAACAAGATTACTTGTAGGTATCGACTTGCATGTATGATTTCCTTGCTAGTTTTGGCATGCATGTGTGTATTTGGTTCTTTTTCTGTCATTGGCATGGGATTTTACATGTGTGACAATGGTTTTCAGAATTTCCTTTCCATTTCCTGATAGCCTTGGTGTGATGGGGTTCTTTTACTTAGTTGAGATGGATTTCCAGATGGTTTCAAAACTGAGTGGGGTGGTCTAAGGAAAAATTCTCAAAGGCCTAGGAATCCCTTGACCAATATTGGCGGGATACACGGTAAAACTTGAGGGTGGAGACGAGAAAATTCCTCACAACATATGTGGAGAGATCCAGAGGCATCCATGCTTGTTTAGGGCCTAATAAACCCTTGACCGGTATATGGTGGTATTGCGGTAAAGCATGTTGTGTATGTTTCCTTTTTTGGGCCTAGGAATCACTTAACCTATAATGGCAGGATACACGGTAAAGCCTAGTGGTATAGATGAGGGTTTCGGGCCTAGGAATCCCTTGACCAGTAATGACAAGATACACTGTAAAGCTTGAGGAAGCCCTGTTTGGTTTTGTTGTGAGTCCCACATTCATGCTTGGAATATGGCACAAGGGTGATTACCTGAAAGAAAGATTTGGTTCAGCCCTATCTATGGTCAGGTGATACGTAGAAGTCACTGACTTGGTTAGCTTTTTCATATGTTAAATAAATCTCTTTTCCTATTGTATTTCATGAGTAAATGTGCTTTTTATTATATGGCTTTGATGGTTTTTCTATCATTGATGTTTCTCTAGTTATATGTTGGTTATAAGCATGGTTTATGACAAACCTTGTTTATGGCTCTCATCATGCTTTAATAAGTAAATGAAATGTTAATGAATAACTGACCTAATAGATGATAATGCAACTATTGTGAGAGGGAATCAGACCTTCTTAACGAATCTCAGATAAATATGAGGTCCCTCTGTTTAGACTTGTTTATATGACTAGTACATTACATGTTTATGATGTCTTTGGAAAAATTCCTGTCATGGTTAGGATGATATTGGTCAGTTATTGGTTCAAGTTTTGAATTAGAGGCATTGTCTTCTTATTATTTATCATTTCTAAGAATTGCATCAAGTTTTGGGCAAAGGCCTAAGTCCTAGCGTGAAAAAGTGGCTCAGATTTTAGGTTCACTAGCACAGAACTGCCTGAAAAATACTGCAGTCGCATGGAGGCCTTGTTGTGGGAGCGACTTGGGGCTTCCAGTCACATGGATGGATTATTATGGGAGTGACTAGGGGTCTATTTTAGTCAAAAGGAAAGTAACTTAGTCACTAGGCACCTGGAGTGGTTGGTTAGCCTCTAGGGTTCCTGTAGCTCTTGAGGAAGGTCAGTTTGGTTTTGGTTTGTTGATTCCACTTCCTTAACTGTACTTGGGGAGTTCAATCATATCGTAGTAACTCTTCATGACATGTCTACCCCGGTGGACTAGTTAGCTTGGGTAAATGTGGGAGGAGGCTGTAACAATGTTTTAGACCATGAAACTTGGAGGAGATGGGGGAAATATCTTCTCTTACATGTGTTGAAAAAATTAGGCATTGGTTCACTACACTTTAAAAGATATTTTTTCTAGAAGTTAGGGTTCTTGAATGCTCTTGGATACTCCTTCATAGGGTCAGCTTGGTATTTTTACTATAAATTTCTTTCTAGGATGTTTCAAACTGTGAAATATTGAGATGGAAATGGAGATATATCTTGGTACCTATGGTAGAAATTAATACTTTGGTTCGCTATAATTTTTTAGATATGCCCCATGGAAGTTAGGGTACTTGAATGCTCCCGAAATCTGGTTCATAGGGTCAACTTGGTATGTTTACTATAAATTTATTTCTAGGATGTTTCAGACTGTGAAATATTGAGAAGAAAAAGGAGATATATCTAGGTACCTATGGTAGAAATTTAATACTTTGGTTCGCTATACTTTTTTAGATATGCCTCATGGAAGTTAGGGTTCTTGAATGCTACTGAAATCTGGTTCAAATATGTCAGTTTTCCATTTTTTATATAACTGATTTTCTGTGGATTTTCAAATCGTGAAACTTTTAGAGATCCAAGGTGACACATAAAAGTGCATCACATAAAACTTTTAGAATCATACTTGCAAAATTGGATATGTGGCATATTGTAAAATATATTTCTTGAGAAGAGGAAAAAAAACAAGTTTTGGTGTTATGTAGCTAGATCAAAATAACACAGAAACATAAAAAAATATAGATAAACAACCTGATAACAAGTCACTTAAATGGGGAAACCTCTGTTTACATCACATAAATGAACAATTCTTGGATGATTCAAATGACAATACTTGCTGGGTATATACAGGAGTCTAAGGGGTCGAAATATAATTAGGACCTACATAAAAATAATAATATAAAGGCATAACAATAACAATATAGTTTGAACTAGGAGCTTGTCACCTATTACCTTCTTTAAGCATGAAACATGGAAAAATGGGTATACTTGCAAAGATGCGGGCAACTCTAGTATGTTTTCCAAAGTACCAATCTTTTGCAACACCTTGTAAGGGTTGTATCACTTGGGTGATAATTTATTGTCCTTCTTAGTTTGTTTGAGGGATTTTTTTATTTTTTATTTTTTATGGTTGTAATTATAAAAATTCTCAATTGCCCACATCAAAACTTCTTTCACTCTAATGTTGATAGGGTCAAGATATCCTTTAAGAGTAGGAGAACTTGTTGTTGATGCTTGATGTGATCTTCCACTGTTTTAACCTTAGAATTGTCTCTTAAAGACAATGTGATGGACAGTGGATGATATCCATAAACATCCATAAATGGGGTCATTTTTGTTGTGGTATGGAAGGAAACGTTTTACCACCATTCCGTTAGAGATCACTTGATCCACTGTGTTTGTTTATAAGATACAGATAAATGAATATATCCTTCCAAACATTTGTTCATTATATCAATTTTTCCATCAGATTGAGGATGAGAAGATGAGCTATGAGTTAATTGAGTGCCAAGCCAATAAAACAATTCAATCAAAATATTTCTAGTGAAAATGAGATCTTTGTCACTTACAATAATATTTAGGTTTCCATGTATCTCTTGAATTGTTTCCATAAATGAAGTAGCAACTGTACTGGCTTTGAAACAATGAGATAGTGCACAAAATTCTGCATACTTGGTAAGTCTATCAACTACCACCATGATTACATGCTTTCCTTCCAACTTGGGTAAACCTTTAATAAAATCCATTGATACCTCCTCCCAACACTAACTTGGAATGCATAATGGTTGTAAAAGACCTAAGTTCTTAATTGTATTAGCTATATTTTGTTGGAAAATCAAACATTTTGCCGCAAACGTCTGAATATCAGATTTAAGGCCATCCCAAAAAAATTCCTTCTTGACCTTGTGGTGAGTTTTTAATATCATGAGTTCCCTCCAATGTGAGAGGTGTGCAATTCAATAAGAACCTTTTGTTTGATTTTTGAGTTCTTACATAGATATAAGTGATCTTTGTACCATAGTTAATCATTTTTCCAGATAAATGTATCAGATGCAATATCGTCTTGCTGCAACTTTTGAGTGGGTTTCCATGCCTTTTCGCCATTCTTCCGTTCATCCCTTGCTTCAATTATCCAACCAGGGTGGATAATAGAAATGGCAGAGAGAAATGCCTCCACATCCTCATCCCTTTGTTGAGAGTGCATCTGCAACAACATTTTCTTTCCTTTTTTGTAGATGATTTCAAGGTCATAAACCAACATCTTTGTGAACCATTTTTGCTACTCTTCTGAAGATAATATTTGTTCCAAGAAGTATTTAATATTATCATGATATGTTTCTACCTTGAAGTGTATTCCCATTAGGTAAGGATGTCATTGCTTCAAGGCATGTAGTGTTTCCAACATTTCCTTCTTGTAAATGGGTTTGTGTAAATACTTTCCCTTGATTGGATGACTTTAAAAAGAAATGGGTCTTCCTTCTTGCATTAAAACAACACCAATGCCATTTCCTAATGTATCACATTCCACAATAAAGGTTTTTGTAAAGTTCGGTGTAGCCAAGACTAGAGCTCTACACGTTGGCTCTTTAATGTTTTCAAAGACCTTAGTTTCTAATGGAGTCCGAAAAAATGCCTCTTTATCTAGTAATGTTATTAGAGGTGTTGCCATTTTCCTATAATTCTTAACAAACTTGCAATAATACCCTCTCAACCCTAGAAATTCTCGAAGATGCCTTAAGGTTGTGGGGATTTTCCATTCATTGATGGCTTTAATTTTGTTAGGGTATACCTTAACATCCTCATGAGATACAATATGACACAAATATTCCACTTCTTGTACTCCAAAGAAACATTTGGAGGGTTTTGCATACAATTGTTTCTCCTTAAATAGTTTGAGCACCCTATCAACATGTTGAACATGATCTTTCCACGACTTGTTGTAAATTAGTATATCATCATAAAAGACTAACACAAATTTTCTAAGAAAGGGTTTGAAAGTGGAATTCATCAAACCTTCATGAAGGGTTTGAAAGTGGAAGGTGAATAAAGGCAAGAAATAAAAATTCATAACGACCTTCATGAGTTCTGAATGTTTCTTTTAGAATGTATTATATCTTCATCCTATCTTGATGATACCTTGAACTAAGTTCTAACCTGGTGAATTAAATTGCTCCATGTAGTTCATCCAACAATTCATAAACAACATGAATGGGAAAATTATCTTTAATAGTGAGCTTGTTGAGTTCTCTATAATCCGAGCACATATGCCATGATCCATCCTTCTTGTGCACCAATACCACTGAAGAAGAGAAATAACTTTTGATAGGTTCAATTATACATGCCTCTAACATTTCTACAACCATATGTTTAATTTCACTCTTCTAGGCATAGGGATATCTATAAGGTCTGATGCTTAGAGGAACATTTCCTGGAATCAAGTGAATAACATGGTCATGATCATGAATAGGTGGGAGACCTTTGGGGGTCTCGAATACCTTGGAATGATTGTCAAGGACACTTTCGAGATATGGAGAAATGGATGACTTAGATGTTTTAACGTCTAATGAACATAATTGTGCAATTACCACACATTCTTCTTTCTTCAAAATCTTTGTCATGCCATTAGAGTTGATTACTTTACTAAGAGCCTTGAAAATCCCTAGCATACATCAACAATATCAAATATGAAAACATAATCAAACCTAAAATCTTAGGCAAACAAACAAACTCCATAGGGTACTTTTGTTTTATGTAGAAAATGATTAGATCATCAAATTCGACTTTACATAAAAAAATGACTAAAAATGGAGGTTACATGGCCATATGGTATGCATTCCCCTTGAAGTTGGCTTGAATAAAAGAAAATCAGCTAGGGATGTGATTCTTTAAGAAATAGTAGGTCAAAAAATTCTATTGGTTCCTTCAAACATTCTCACAAATAATTGACATCCAAATTACCAATTAATGCAGAGAATGTTGGAAACGAGGTCACTACTGAGAGGGGGGATGAATCATTAGTGATAATATACAACTTTAATTTTTTTTTGCAAAATCAATTAATCAAACACTACATGCCATATCATCAACAGATCTGAGCAAGTAAACCATAATAAATATTTAACATAAACATAATATCAAGCAAACATAAAGGACACAAAGATATCTCGTGGAAACCCCATATGGAAAAAAACCATCCTGTTGTTGTTGCTCCACTTAGATATTATTTTATGATATCTTAAAATGATTTTATTTTAGATTGTTTAATTGTCCACTACTAGCTAGGAGCCAAAACCCCTACTATAGTTTGTTTCCCATCACAAGCCAGGTTGCCCCAACTCCTTATCAATTGTTTTTTGGCCACTACCAGCAAGGATAAACTACTCTTACATTGGCAAGCCACCACTCACCGGAGGACCCAACCTCCTCAAACTCTTTAGGGACACATTTCAAAATATTTCATACTGGACCCCAATATAAACAAATAATATTTTCTCTCTAGAATACAAAGTCAGCTCACCATAATCAGTAGCAACCTCTCACTCTACTTATCAATCAACCCATAGACACATCTCATTAAGATAATTCAACATACAAATTATAATAGTAACGAATTGATTATACCCCTGACATACTAGAAACATCTCAACAATGACTCAATACTTTTCCCTCAATACAAAACATCAAACTCTAACCATATATCAACCTGCTCTGAATACACCATCAACATCTGGAATACAATTCTCAAATTAAAACAACAAGAAGAAATATATTTCATTATGGCCCTCAACCCTCTAGCACCAACAACCCTGCAAACACAATGGAATACATACGCTAACACTCTGATCCATTAATCTCCACAATAATACCACTATTAATAGCATTTAAAAATGACAAACATTGTAGGTACACCAGTCACCCACATTAGCTCTATATGTAGCAATCAAATTGATCCATCTCTCCATCATTTTTCAACACACTCTAGAGGCATCCACAAATCTTGCTATCAATCACTGAAGTCTTCAGATCAATTTGATACCGGTATTTAGCCATTGCTCCATCTAGTAGGATCAGATGCATCACTCATGTCCAATACTCTTTGTAACCAACCATTGTAATGATCCAAGCCATACATTTAAATAAAAAATATAACATTCGTATGAAGGACTGGTTCAAAGCACAAAATGAATGCATTCCACTAGTTGGAACACTTTCATTGATCAATTGGGAATCAATCAACCACTATAGTGAAACTTCTCTAAATTACCATGGGAAATCCATTGGTTCTTAGAGATGAGTATGAGTCTTCCATGGTCGTTATCGAAAAATTATTGTAGAAATTCCTTGTAGATTCAAAATGTTTATGTGATTTGCTAAAACAAAAGACTTGAATGTACTCTACTCATTAGTGGAAACAATTAATTGATTGATAAATCATGAAGCATTCAAGAGAAAGAATTCAATCAACACATTACACAATGATTTCCTAGAGAAACCCACAGCTAAAACCCCCTTCTATATGTATATTGCATTAGTCAGAAAATATGAGAAGATTATAATGCTTTGCTCAAGTCAGGGCAACCTCTGCACTATCTCTATCTATCTCATAGCTTCCTAGACAAGCCTAGGCCAATACGAAACCAATTTTATGCTTGCTCAAGTCCTTATTTCCTTACGTTGTTTCCTTGGGAATTATCCCCCTATTAATTTGGGAAATTCCTCAATTGGTATTGTGCAATCCTCATAAGCCTTCCTTTGACTGCATGCACCACCTGTACAATTTGGATGATTATACAACTGATAGTACACTGCCCTTGAACTCCAATCTCAATTGCATAACTCTCATATATGACATGCATGAGTTATTTATGAGTGAATCATCATTTAACTGGATGAACACATGAAGCAACACCCCATTGTTTGACCTCTTACGAGTTCCTCCATCAGTTAGAACTATTTTAACTGTCTTTAAATAAGTTAAATTGAATTAATTAATTACAAATCAAAATAAACTCAACCAGGGCTCCTATAAAGTAGGAGACAGTCTACATGACTCAAGTTAGACCCTAAACTCGAATTAACTGAGACAACTAAGTCAAATTAACTTAGTTAACTCGTACAATTTGTATTGTGATGTGGAATTACAATTTTATTCCTAATTTAATTTAAGGGAAAATTAAATCAAGATTTTTCTTGTTTCATTTTTAGAAATCCCTCTCAACAAGAAAGGGATTATCAGATACCCCGATACTTCCTCTATGGAACTCGAATTTGCCTCTCTTGCCAGTGACTTAGTCAAGATGTCTGCACCCTGTTACTTTGTAGGAATGTACTCTAGCGACATGATTCTTCTTTGCACACAATCTCATAGATGGTGATACCAGATGTCGATATGCTTGGACCGATCATGAAAAACTAGATTCTCAGAGAATTTGATACAACTCTAATTATCACATTAAATCATTGTAGGATCCATCTGCTGACCAATAACCCAACAAGGATTTTCCTCATCCAGATTGCCCCACAAACTGCTTGACTAGCATCCATGTACTCTGCTTTTTCCTAACTAAGTGCAACTGATATTTGCTTCATGTTGTACCAAGAAACTATTGTTGGCCTAATATTGAAGATTCGCCTTGATATGCTCTTCTTATTTGATAGAATCCCTACCCAATCTGCATCTGTGAAACATTGCAACTTCATTCCCTCTATCTGTATGCACCAAATACCAAACTGAGTGGTTCCTCTAAGGTATCTCAACACTATTGAGAAATGACAACAAGAAATTTCAATTTAATTTGTCCTTGAATTAAACTGTGAATTAAAATCAAAATTTATTCTCATAGCAACTTGTAAATAGTTAGTTAAGTTTAATTATCTTAGGAATCTCGAGTTTGAATCCTTTCTGTATTCATGTATATGTTCTCCCTAAATTTTAGGGGTCCGGGATGAGTTTATTTGAGTTGTAATTAGATAACTAAGTTTGACTGAGTTATAGACAATTAAACTAGTTCTAACTATTTGTGTAACTAGTAGAGGTCTAGTAGTGAGTTGGTGCACCGGTGCATCCTCAGTGCTACTCCATCTAACTGAAGAATCCCTCAAGAGAAACTCATGCATCTTAGTTCATAGAAAGACCTAGTTGAGACTAGAGTATAGTGACAATGTACTATGAGTTGTATGATGATCCAAGTTGTACAAGTCATGCATGCAATCAAAGAAGGACCTAGTTTTGGATTGTGCAGTTATGGAGGAAGGTTTTCCCAATTAAATAAGGATTGATCCTCACAGGAATTGCACAAGGAAATAGGGGCTTGGAAGGCAGCAAATTTGGCTAAGTGTTAGCTATAGCAGGCTTGTGAGGCAGAGAGTTGATCATACTTGTGCAGGAATTGTTCTAGTGATAACAAGATTCGTATTATCACTCAGATTTTTTATTAATGAAATAGATAGTCCGGGTTTTGAGAAGTGGCTTTCCCCAGAGAAAAATTGTGTTATGTGTCTTTTATTATCTTCCTCTTGTCGATTATTGTTTTCATTGATCTATTGGTTTCCACTATTTAAAGAGTAGTGTAGATTCTTATCTTGTGTTTTAGTACATGAGCTATGAATCTATAGGAAAATCTACATGGTATCAGAGTTGAAGATAGTACATTAGAGGAGATTTTGAAGTTTTGAGTTTAGGGTTATAGGTTAAATTCGAATTTGCAATACATACTTCAGTATCAACAAATGGCTTTCTACGGTTTGAGGCTTGAGTATGCCTTGGAAGGCAGCTCGAATTACATAGCCTGGAAGGACAAGATGGAGGAAGTGCTGGAGGATAATGGCCTCAAGGAATTCATTGATCAAGACATTCCTAAGCCAACAACATTGGATGCACATAATCTGGTCGAATGGAAGAAGTGTGTGGCAAAGGCGAGGTGGAAAATCCTTGAGGGGGTGCGAGACCACATTGTCCCAAGTCTCCACAGGAAGGAAACTCCGTATGCTATGTGGAAAGCATTGACGGACATATTCCAGAACAATAGTGACCATAGGAACTTGGCACTGAAAGACAAACTTTGAAAAACCAAGATGGAGAAAGGCGAGACCATTCCAAAATACTTGACCAAGTTCACTCACTATCATGATGAGTTTGGAAGTGTTGGAATACCAGTTCTCGAGGATGATATGGTGAGCCTACATCTCCCAGGCCTTCCCAAGAGTTGGAATAGCTATCAGGACTTTGTCAATGGGAGGGAGAAGCTTCCAAATTGGGAACGACTATGGTCAAATTTGATGCAGGAGGAGATCAGAAGGAACACCAGAAATGGTTCCTCATCAAAGACTGGTGATGAGAAAAACTGTGCCTTAGTGGGTAAGGCAAGGAAAGGGAAAGGGAAGGCATCCCATTCCAAATTGTATTCTTGTCATGGAGGCAAGAAGAAATACATGTCGAAAGTTAAGTTTTTTCATTGTCATGACCAAGGAAATTTTTCTACAAATTGCCCGCTCAAGAAGTCTAAGAAGAAGTCCTCAGTATTAGCGGCAGGTGAGGCTTTGACCTTGAAATTCGAATTGGACATTACTTTCATTGCATGCATTTTGTCTTCAATGATGGGTAGTGTATGGCACCTTGACAGTGGAGCTTCATTCCACATGACTAGTGACAAGGATTTGTTCAGTGACCTAGAGGAGAAGGATCTCCAGATGCATATCAAGCTGGGTGACGAAGGGAGGTATAGTGGTACTAGATTGGACACAGTTACTTTTCAGAGGGAGTAAGGTGCTCCTCTCGCCTTGAGAGATGTTATGTATGTGCCTAGGTTGAAGAAGAACTTAGTATCGGTCGCCATGTTGGAGGATAGAGGTTATGATGTGGTCTTTAGCAAAGGAAAGGCGTTCCTTCGACACATAGCCACGGGTCAGGTAAAGAAGATAGGGATTCAAGTTAGGAATCTCTATAAGTTGGAGGTAGAGGATTGTGTTGCTTTAAGCATGAAAGAAGAGAAGGTGTAGAGCCGAGACATTGGTGAGTTGTGGCATAGTCGATTGGGTCACTTGCATAATGGGGCTTTGAAAATCATGCAAAAAATCTTTACTGGTCTTCCAAAAGCTACACTAGAGCAAGTTGATACATGAAAGAGGTGTACTTTGGGAAAATACACCAAGGTTTCATTTCACGACAAAGACATTTGAGCAAATGTGATTCTAGAGCGAGTCCATTCAGATGTGTGTGTACCATTCTCGATATAATCCATAGCCACACATAGTTACTATGTTATATTTGTTGATAATTATCCTCATAAATGCTAGATCTTTTTAATATAAAAGAAGGATCAAACTTTTACAAAGTTTTGACAATTTAAAGCATTGGTCAAGAAAGAGTCTAGCAAGAATGTTAAAGCTTTGAGGAGTGATAATGGTGGTGAGTATGTCTCAAATGAGTTTAAGAACTTCTGTGCAGCAGAAGGGATTAAACGAGAGTTGACGACACCCCATAACCCACAACAGAATGGGGTGGCCAAAAGGAAGAACAAAATCATTGTAGGGGCAGCATGGGTGATGTTGCATGATCAGGGCCTACCACTACACTTGTGGGTTGAGGCATGCAACACAACTGTTTATTTACAGAACAAAATCCCGCATCAAATACTTGGGATGAAAACACCAGAGGAGGCTTTCTCCGGTAAGAGACTAGATGTTGGTCACTTCAGGATTTTTGGTCATCAGTATATTTCCATGTGACCAAAGATGCACATAAGAAGCTTGAACCGATAACAGAGTTGGGGATATTTTTGGGGTACACTGATACACCTCACAACTATCAGGTGTACTTTCCGACTAGTAGGATGACAGTGGTTCACAAGGATGTCAGATTGATGTGGAGCAGCCACATACAGAGGATCTAGGAGTGGATACATCCACTCAGGAAGTGTCTTCCAGAGATGGGAGAAAGAACACCAGAGAGGCTGACAGATTATTGCATGATGCACGGGAGAATGTGGGAGCACCCACATCTCAGTACAAACATAGGAGGTCACCTGATAGGTACACTAGATACATGGCTCTTATGAGCGGATGTGTCGAGACAGATCCATCTTCCTTTGAGGAGGCAGTGTAAAAACTGGTTTGGGTTGATGCCATGGTGGAGGAGTATGACTCCATAGTTCGTAATAGTTTTTGGGATGTTGTCCCGAGACCGGAGGACAAGTTAGTGGTGAGCTCCCAATGGCTTTACAAGGTAAAGAAAGTTGCATATGGTAGTGTGGAGAAGCATAATGCCAGGTTTGTGGCCCGTGGCTTTTCACAGGTAGAGGGGATTGACTATGATAAGACCTTTTCTCCTGTTGCAAGGTATTCATCAATCATATCCATATTGGCACTATCAACATAGATGGGTTGGAAGATAGATCATATGGATGTAAAGACAACCTTCCTTAATGGCATGATTGAGAAAGAGGTGTACATAGAGCAACCTAAAGGTTTTGAGACCTTTGACCGTGAGTCACATGTGTGTTGGCTCAAGAGAGCGTTATATGGGCTGAAGCAAGCACCCTGTAATTGGTACTCCAGGATTGATAGCTACCTCATCGGGTTGGGCTTCACTAAGAGTGAAGCGGATGCGAACCTGTACCACATAGTGGTTGATTCATAAACTGTCATGGATATTCCACTCAACAATTCGTCACAACAGATATGATGATATTATATTAAAAAATCTGAGATTCTACATTATTACAGTTTTATTTAATTTTTAGATATGTAGGTTTTATTGTAATTAGTGCATGCATGCGAATATAAATTATGCATAAATTATAGAACGAATTAAAAAATCTCACACACATGTAAGACACAAGATATGCTCTTTGGGAAACCCTTTTGGGAGAAAACCCAGTTGGAAGGTGAGGCCACTTTGCTCTCTTTCTATGTCTGGAAATATGGCTGCAGATAAAAATAAGTAATGTCTATGGCCCATGAGCTGCTACAGTGCATAGATCCTCTCTGTGTTCTCTACCTCATATCTCTCCTAGCTATCTTTGCTCAACTATGGATCAAAATTCTCTCGAAAGAATGGAATGCCTCTTCCTCCTATGGCTTGGTTATAACATAGCCCGATAGCCTACTAGTGGTGAAGTTTCACTACATCAACTCTTAACTAGAGTTACAAAATAGACTCTTCTAGAGTCTTTTACATCAAAAACACGTGGCTAGCCCCTTTTCCATGAATAATGGGCTTTGACACAGCATCCTCCTGAACTATAGGTGTGAAAACAGGAAGGTCAAATTCTGAGCGGCATAACTTTTGCATACGGATTCTGATTGATGCGATTCTTACATCGTTCGAAAGGTTTCTATGTGTAGAATAGCATGGAAAGGTTTGTAACTTACACAACAAGGTTTTACCCCCAAAAGATGTTGTTTGATGCCTCAAAACGCTCCCAAAAGGTTTCAGACCCCATTTTGCCAAACTCGGTCCGCTAGTAAAAACAGTCCTGTGAGCGGATTCCTCCACTTTTTCCACTCCAAATGCATCAAGATAGATGAAAAACAATATAATTATCCAAATTTGGATCAGTGGTGGAAGGGAAATTATTTATGATTTTGTTATATGTCGACGATTTGATTTGACAAGTGATGATCAGCTAATCAAGTCTTGCAAGGAGGATCTTGCAAGTGAGTTTGAGACGAAGGACATGGGGCTCATGCATTACTTTATGGGCATGTAAGTATGGCAGGGTTATGGGGAACATTTTTTTGCCTCAGGGCAAGGGTGCCAATGAGATACTCAGGAGGTTTCACATGGAGAGCAGCAAACCCATGGAGACTCCTCTAGCAGGTGATTGGAGGAAGGAGGATGCTACTTCAGGTGAAGTAGTGGAAGCTACCATTTAAAGGTAGCTTGTGGGTTCACTCATGTATTTGGAAAACACACGACCGAATATGCGCTATCTACTTAATCAACTTATTCAAGCGATGGTTAGGCCTAGCAAGTTGTATTGGAAGGTAAAAAAGCATGTGTTGAGATACCTTAGAGGCACTACTCAGTATGGGTTGTGGTACAGACAAACAGAGGGAGTGAAGCCTCAAGGCTTCACTAATGTAGATTGGGCAGGAGTTCATCCGACAGGAAGAGAACATCAAGAGGGATCTTTAGTATTGGGTCAGCATCAGTTTCTTGGTATGACTAGAGATAGAGATCAGTTGCACTCAGTTTAGCGGAGGCTGAGTACATGGCTACAAGTCAAACAGCATGTGAGGCCATCTAGATGAGAAGATTTTGGTTGGTTTGTTTGTTCAAAAGATGGATCCAACTATGATTTATTGTGATAATCAAAGTTGTATCAAACTCTTTGAAAATATAGTTTTTCATGATCGGTCCAAGCATATAGATATATGATATCATCATCTTCGAGATTGTGTATTGAGGTAGAGTATGTTGTTGGAGTACATTCCCACGAAGAAGCAAGATGCTAACATTTTGACAAAGGCATTGTAAAGATGTAAATTCAAGTTTCACAAAGACATGATTTGGGTAGCTAATAATCCCTTTCTTGTTGAGAGGGAGTGTTGAGAAATGGCAACAATAAATGCTAGTTTAATTTATCCTTGAATTAAATTGTGAATTAAAATTGAATTATATTCTCATATTATGTCAAGATTTGTCTGATGGGAAATATTCGCCTCACATGAACATTCCCCTCCTAGTCTGGGATAAGTCCTTTTCCTTTTTATCCCTGTATCATCATCTGCTTTCTCTTGATCCCACACATTCGGATCATTACATCACCCATCAGGACTGCTGACGCCTTGGTCACCCTCCTTCCTCTGTCCTCGCACTTTTCACGTGAGCTCACATCGATCTTTCCTGGCGTTTTTGTTTGTGGGACCCTGATGGATATATTTTCTGATGTGTCTGCCTCATCCGCGCTGGTTCGTGCAACCATTGAAGCGGAAATGCTCCACGCTGGATCTGGAATCCCGAATGACTGGCAATCTAAGCTAGGTGATTTAATTATTTCCCCATCAACCTATCAGGCACGTGTTTATCAGGGTGGCGAGCATGATCTACCTCGACGTAAAAACAGGCAATGTCCTATAAAGACCATCTCGGCCCCTATTATCAACCTGGATAGTGTGACCCTATCATATGGAATTACTAGCCTTCAGAAACGTGCTTTAATTGGACACTGGTATTTTCCTGATATGGACGACCCCCAAATGAGGAATTGGCTTGGATCCAAATGGAAATCTTTACTAGGATATATCCCTACGATTGTCAAACTTATGAAAAATTGGTATAGTTTCCATTTTCTGAGTATGGAGGACCTTGAGACAATTCGAACCTTACCTTGGGTTCATGGTAAGAGCTTCTTGGCTCTCCACCACTGGTATATTGGATATAATCCTCTGCATAATACCCCTTCCAATAAACTCATATGGGTTAAATTACCTGGCCTTCCAATTGAATTATGGACAAAGGATACATTAACAGATATTGGGAATGCCATCGGGAAATTTGTCTATGTGGACCCGAAATGCCTTGGGGAAAAGGACAAAAGAGTGGCTTGGATCCTCATTGAAAAGGAATATCGGGGTGGTTTTCCTGACCATATTGACCTTCACTGGGGTGATATCAATTTGCAGCAGAGGTTGGATTTTTGGGGGGTCCCTTCTGTTCGACCTGTCATAGAACTGGTCATCTTAAAAATCATTGCCCTTTTTGTCCGGGATGTCATCTACATGGAAGGAAGTTTCCAGAAAAAACAAATTCAATCTAACATGGGAAGAATCAGTTAGAAGTTGAAAGAATAAGGAAGGTGTTAGTTCGAAAGTCGGCATGTCCAGGAAATTCAAATTGCTCTTCCCCTCATGTTTCTCCTATACAAAATTCAAAGGGAACTACTCTGATAACTGCTCCATGTACATCTTACTTTCCCAAAAAATCTGTACCACCACCTTTGGGGGATCCTGCTCATCCCATCTCTCCTCCCCCATCTAAACCCTCTCCTTGTCAAGAAGTCCCTGCTCCATTACCTATTCCTCACCCTCTCTACAATGTACTGTCTTCATTTCATATCACTTATGTTCCCTCCCCCTCACCTTCCCCAATCGGAGCCTCTCTCCAATCAAAAGTCAAAGAACCTTGCCTCCCTGTTACCCCCCCAAGTTCCCCCAACTCTTCACTTGAAAACTCGGTGGGAAGTGACCTGGATTTTCTCCTCAGAAAAAGACTCTTGATCTGCAACCCCTCACCATTCATAAACCTACCTTGCCTGTTTCCCCTCACATTAGCCCTACCTCAACTGGAAACATCACTGTCAGGAGGAAGCAAAATAGGGGAAGCAGACATTTCCGCGAAAGGAAGAATAGCCCTCTAAACACAAGTATGGATCGTTTCCTCATAGATATTCCCATAACTGATCTCTCTTCCCATGGGCCTCTTAGAGCAAGATAGCCTATTGACCTTTCTCCATGACCCGAATCATGTCTATTAATATCAGGGGTCTGGGGGCAGACCCAAAATTTCTAGCCCTAAAGGACTTGTTCCTCTCATCTCACTCTAATATTATTCTTATCCAGGAGACAATGCATGGACGATCTGAAACTATTTCTTATTTTAGGAAAATGTTCCCAACCTGGCACATTTCAGCCACAGAGTCCAATGGCCTATCGAGTGGACTTGCTGCTTTATGGGATCCTACATCGGTATCGGTTAAAGCTTTCAGATGTTTTGCTGGTATCTTGCTTTCAGCAAATTTTTGTGGCATTCTGTTGAGGGCCCCGAAATCGGGTCAACAACAAGGGGGATACCCACCCGGTCGGGAACCTGGTTGGCGGCTCGGTGCCCGTTTGGTGTAGCGGGTCCGACTGGGGATGACGGGACCAGCTTCCCGTTCTAAAGGGTGTATGTGTGTGTAGAAAATGGTGATGTGTGTGTGTGGAAAATGATAGTAGAAAATCTGTAATTATTCCTTAACTAATCTAATTCTAAATTCTGAAATGACTTTATACTACTTTAATCTAACAAAAACAATACATCTAATCTACACTAACCCGGGACAAAATTTTTCCATTATGCAATCTAGAAAGATTTCACAGAATAACTGGTAATGAAGATTATTCAGCTATTATGACAATATAAATCAATTAAGATGAACCATCTTGTGTAAGAAGTTAAGCAAAACGGTTGTGAACAGCATATTGCATAATCAGCTATTCATGTATTAAGCACAAATCAATGACTCCACCGTACAAAAGTGCCAAATGGTAGTCCACTCATTCATACGTTAACATATAAATAACATCAGCTGTATATTACTCTAAGAATGCAAGCAGAAACTAGTCAAGAGATAAAAGTACCATTTATGACTGATTTTAAACTTACAGACCTTAAGCAATAATGATCTATTTCTATTTGCTTCTAATGCCTACTAAGAGTACAGAAGTGCAACATCAGTAGCAGGTATTAAAATGCAAACATAAATAAATCTTGATCCGTCCATTCATCAAAAACCCCCTCCGAGGGTGCAAAAGTGCATGTTCTGAGGACAAGTTTTTTGACAAAATTTCGGACCCTTCTCCAATGCAACGAGAAGGGTTAAATACTAGTAACCGACTAATTTTACTTTACACAAATTCAGGGAACGGCTTCAAATGACCGCCCTTTTACTAAAAACAAATTTATTTCTAAAAACTGAATCTAATTTCTAACCGTTTCTGTATCTGCTCCTTAGTGTTGTAAGCAATGCGCTGTTCGCCCTGAAAGAGTCGGTTGGTTGTCCTTTCCTTTTGTTCGAGCTTGAAAATTAGAAACAACAAGCGCTGGCACCTTTTTATGTTAGATTAGAAGATATTTTCGAAAACCCTTCTCTAGCTGGGTGTATTCGCTGTGCGCACACTTAGTACAACCCAGTTTCTTTTCGAACTGATTTTGCTGTTGCTATTTTGGTTTCCGGTCGTGCGAATGACTCAATGAGTTAGCAGCTGCGCTGTATGGACAATCCCCTGTTTCGAGAACTGTTTCCTTTCTTTGTTCCAGGCTTTTCTGGAGCGTCTTTCTTCTCTTGCGCTTCTTTCTCTGCTTTACCAAGTCTGAGCTTCAGGATCTTTTGTAAACACGCTGCTTTTGTGCGCCTTTGACTCTGAGTCTTGGACAGTCTATTTTCATCAGTGCCTGTTGGGCGATACTCTGGAATCCGCGGTTCTGCTGCATGCGGCATCCAATTGCGGAGGCATATTCTCTCTGTTGTCTTATTGGCGCTCTTCCCTTCTCTGTAGATGTTTCCTGCATATAGATTTATATAAGTTGCATGTCTTGCAGTTTACGCAAAGAAGAAGGGAAATGACGAAAAGATTGACATGAAAGCATTAAATTCTAATGAATGCGAAATTAATGACATTCATCATAACTTGACTCTTCGATAAATGCGATGCAATCATTTCTGGATGTTCGAGCATGCGGTCATTAATTTCCCTTAAGGCGCGCTTTCATTTTTGAATCTACCGTGTATGTCGGAGAATTGCTTGCGATGAGTTTTTTTTTTCTCCGATTGGTATCACAGTATCGATGGCTGCTACGTTATTAAGTGTTATCGTAGATCGCAGATATCGCAGATCGCTAATATCACAGATTGCAGCTTTGCATGGTCGCAGCTCGCTAATATCGCAGATCGCAGCTTTGCATGGTCGCAGATCGTAGATCGCAACATCGCAAGGTTTTCACTTTGTCATTTTGTGCTACTCATGTGGCATTGCGACGTCGCATATCGGCCGTCGGAGTTTCTTTAGGTTCTCCTTTTTCAAACGCTCTTAATGCACGCGATGCGATGGGTTCTCGCGTCGCTCCTTTTTAGTGTATTTATGCGCTTTGGGCAAGCACTCCTTTTTCCGTTGCGACGTGATATAGCTTTTAGGGAGCTGATACAAAAGAATTTTCAAACAAAAATATTTTTTGGATTTTGGCTAAGGGTCCCCCTTTGCTTGATGTTATTACTAATATCAAACGAAGAGGGGGGTTGTTGGTGACCACAACAATGGCGATTCACTGTGAAGAACCAGTTATCTCTGCATTTCTATTGACCGTTCACTTCCGAAACAGCAAAATTCTTATATGTCTAAATTTTGTTATGAACAGATAGAGTAGACCCCCTCACCTTGTCAACGATACTTTGTCTCAACCTTTTTAATCTCAATTGCTTGCTTCCTCAGGCTTTTTCTTGCATTCGCACCAGACATGACTTGGTCTTGATTAAAGATAAAATAAGGTCTTCTCTGTGTACTGGCTTAAAAGTATACTCATTTGTCGTAGGTAGAGCCTTTGCTGCCCGCAAGCGTCCATAGCCTCGACAGGGTTACCATGTTATCCAGCAATGATCCTTTTTCCTGCTTAAGGTTACTCGCAACATTCCAAAGAAAAATCCTTTTTGACACACTTTTCCTTTTTTAATTCTCTAAAGAACAATGTCTTGGTTTGGTGGCCAAATTATGACACAGTCATTCACTTGATTTACACTTTTGCTAAACACGCCGGCTCGTGATGAGACCTCTTGTCTTTTGATTGCAACAATCTTAAGTCGTTGCCCTGTTTTGGTAGACAGTATTGGCAAAGTCAGCAAGTCATAATATCTGTGATCATGATAAGTCGGCTCGTGATGAGACCTCTTATTCTTTGAGATATAGTGTTTTGCTTGGATTATTTCTCTGAATGCTGCAATTCCCTTTTAGCAGGGAGGAAGTCATTGTTTTTCCTTAAGAAAGCTCTGGACGACAATAATAGAGTTTTTTGAAAACAACAGCTTTGCAGAGAGTACTTATTTTATTATTGATGATACCTTTCATGGTGCTGATACAAAACAATTTTTTCACCGAAGGTTGCCTTCGTCAAAGTTCTTTGAGGTTGAAACTAATATCGTAATCAAGGTGAAGTTAACTCTATTTGTTAATAATAAAATTCAGATTTTTCAAAAATTTTGCTATTTGTACAAGTGAAATCAAAATCTGATAGAGAATTGGCGTGCTCTTTTCATGAATCCTTTTCACATGATCATCTACAACGGGTTTTATTCATCAAAAAGAGAAGAACAAAATAAAAAATAATAAAAAAAACTAAATCTATCCTACAAAAATTAGAAGAATTTCTCTTCTATGGAAAATATAATTTAAGAATCAATCCATTGACAGGTAAAGAATCTCTCCTACCTGCCAGATCCTGCAACACGAATGTGGACGGGCCTACGACTTCTACAATCTGAAAAGGGCCAAGCCACAGCTTCTGGAATTTCGTATGTTTGCCCTTTTCTTCATGTGCCTTATCCCATTTCAAAACTAAATCACCCATCTGAAAGTTTTTTCTGGTTATGATGCTTGAGTCAAAAGAATATTTTATTAGCGCTTGGTGATGTGCATGGGTTTTCCTAGCTTGTTCTCTTTGTTCTTCTAGCTTGATTATTTCCATTTGTCTTAATTGTAATGAGGAAGTAGGTATTTCATCGATGTACTGTACTAAAGACAAAGAGGGAATGACTAAGTGAGTCGGAAGAACCACTTCCCGCCCATAAACTAAATTAAAGGGAGAAGTGCTGATCGAAGCTTTCTTTGTGATTCTATCAGCCCATAAAGCATTTACCAGCGCTTTGTGCCAATTCTTTTGGTTTTGGTCGACTGTTCTTTTGATAATTCTGATTAGATTCTTGTTTGTTGATTCAGCCAACCCATTACCTTGCGGATAGTAGTTGGCAGAATATTTCAGTTTGAACCCTCTTTTGAGCGCAAACTCAGTCATAGCATTTCCAGAAAAATATGAAGCATTATCAAACATTAAGGCCGTTGGCAATCCAAACCTAGTTATGATAAATTGGTCTATGAATTCAATAATGTTTTCAGAATGAACTGTCTTGAGAGGAGCTGCTTCTACCAATTTGGTAAAATAATCAGTTGCCGTAAGGATATACTTACGCTGCTTAGAAGAGTGAGGAACGATCTCACCTATTATGTCCAAGCCCCATTGACTAAATGGTTGGTCGATGTTGACCGGTTGTAGCGGCATGGATGCTTTCCTTTGTTTTCCTGCAGCAGTCTGGCAGACTTGGCATTTCCTTACGTGATTGTATGAGTCTTTGAACAGCGTGGGCCAATAATATCCTGCACGCAAGATTTTGTGTGCAGTCGCATCTCCGGCATAGTGTCCACCTGCTGGTCCATCATGGAGTTCCTGCAAAACCTTTTCGGCTTCAGTTTTCTCAAGACACCTAAGAAGTACAGAATCATAATTCCTTTTAAACAAGACATCATTTATGAGCTGGTATTGCTTAGCTTTTAATCTCAGAGCTCTTTTCTTGGTATGATCCAGACGTGATGGAGCATACCCGTTCTTAAGAAAATAAATGGTGTCAGCATATAATGATTCTGCGTCGTTTAGGCTTACCTCATACGCGTGTATCTCTTCAGACGAGTTCTTAGGGATTTGCGATGCTCCAGCTAACATTTTGAAGAAGCCTTGGCCTCTTACGATGTGTGCCGGTTTGATCTCAAGGTCGTATTCTTGTAAGGCAGTGATCCAATTCGCTCTCTTCTCGCCCACATCCTTCTGTATCAGGAGGTTTCTTACCCCTGGAAACGGTACTATGACTTTGGTATGGGTTTTTAGCAAGAAAGGTCTGAAATATTTGATTGCTTTGAAAACGGCATATGCCTGTTTCTCGACGTCAGAATAATTGAGTTCAGCACCTTGTAAGTTCGAGCTAAAGAATGCGATTGGGGCTTCTACCTTTTCGTGATTTGCTTGAGTTAAAATCGCAGCATAAGATTTTTCTGAGGCAAACGTGTATAAGATGACAGGTTCTGAAAAATTTGGGGTAGCCAAAGATGGAGCGTTGATGATGGCTTGTTTGATTAAGTTGAACGCTTCGTGCTCGTCTAGACCCCATTTGAAATTTGAATTCTTTTTTATCATTTTTTGTAAGCAGGAAATAATACGTGAAAAATCCGGGACAAATCTTTTGACAAAATTGATCTGTCCAAGGAAGGATTGCATGGCTTTCTTGTTATGAGGTATGGATATTTCGGAAATTTCCTTGATTCTGTCGGGTTCTATGTGAATACCAGATTTAGATACTATGAATCCGAGCAATTTCCCTTCGCTTAATGCAAAGAAATATTTCTTTGGATTGAGCGAAATCCCATACCTCAAGCATCTTTGAAAGATTTGCTTCAAATCTTGGAGATGGTTGTTTCGTTTTCTGGAGTACACTATTATATCATCCAGATAAATCACTACTAATTTATTGACCAATCCTTTAAATGCGATGTCCATGGCTCTCTGAAAGGTAGCTCCAGCGTTGATCAGACCAAATGGCATCTTCCGATATCCATAAGTGCCCCACTTGGTTCGGAACGTAGTTTTTAACTGATCATCGGGATGCACCAGTACTTGATTGTATCCTGAAAATCCATCCAGGAATGACATTAATTCTGAGCCTGCTACTGCCTGTAGAATTTGCTCCATAGGTGGGAGGGGAAAGTTATCTTTCTGGCAGGCTTTGTTGAGATTTCGGAAGTCGATACAGATTCTAATGTCTCCGTTTTTCTTCCTAACGGGCACCATATTGGATACCCATTTGGAATGCCTAACGGGGAAGATTATTCTGGCTCTCAACAACTTATTAAGCTCAGTTTTTATCTAGTTTTCTAGGTTAGGGTGTATTTTCCTGAGCTTCTGCTGGATAGGTTTCTCGTTGTCAGTCATAGGGATAACATGCTGAATGATGGAAGTGTTGTAAGTCTTCAGCTCATCATAGTTCCAGGAAAAAACGTTTTTGTACTGTCTCAGAAGGCGGATATATGCTGATTTTTCTTCAGGGGCTAAGCCTTGGCCTAGGTTAACATTTTGCGGCTTTTCGTCGGTTCCTAGGTTGACTGATTCGTAGTTCAGAGTTGAACTATAAAGCTTGGCATTAGCCGACCTTTTGAACCGACTTTTCAAGTCATATAAGTCTTCTAATTTGACCACCGATTTGGGTATAGCATTATCAGTGCTACTTTGTTGTATCTGGTGATCATGACAGTTTTCGTCAATTATCTGGTTTGTGTAGGATCCTTCAGAGGTGAGGAAACTTACGATGTCTGGGTCGTCGTTGAACACTCTCCAGTTGGTGATATTGTTAGGAATGGAAGGTTTAAAAATTAATTCTATTGAAAACCTATCAGGACTAAAATCTTCGGAAGGGATAAGTGGAGAGGCTATGTTAGCGAACAGGTTTGCGCTTGCGTTTTGAATTCTTGGAATTGACGAGATGTTAAATGCTATGAAATGTGCAGTGAGATCTTCCACTAACGATTGATAATGCTTTAAATGACTAGACAGGCAATGTATGGTGTTACGTACCTGTTTTACGACGATCTCAGAATCTCCAAAGACTTGAAGATACTTAACATTCAATCTGATTGCTTTGTATAGGCCTTGAACCAAGGCTTCGTACTCCGCTGTGTTGTTCGTGCAATCGAACTCAAGTCTGCATGTGAGCATAATCTTGTTCCCGTCTGGGTTGATCAGAATGCATCCTGCTCCTGCCCCCTCGTTGGATTTAGATCCGTCAAAATATAATTTCCAAAATAAAGAAGTATTTACAGAATTATCTAAAAAACTAAAACATTTTGAGTCATCAGTTTGGGAGAAATTTTCAACTTGGGATAAAACTGAATTCTCTAAGTATGGTGAAATATGAGCACTGAAATTGCCTAGGAAAGAATCTATTGCGTAATTGCCTACAATGCTGCTATTGTATGTGATGGCTTCATTTTCTCCTTCTAGTTCTGTCACTATGTATTTTTGGTGCAACTCTCGTTCAACCTTTATTTGATTTGGTTTACCGTTGTATGGTAACCACATGTGCGACCAGTCGGTTGAGAAATATCCGTGGAGTTTCTCCGACCAATCCCTGCTAAGAATCAAGCCATAGAACTCAGGGATATCGGATACTAGAATGTCGATAACCTGACACACTTTTGGGTTAGTCGACAATCTTATGGTCACCTGATTAAGTTCACCAATCACTTCGACCTGGGATCGATCAAGTTGAACTATACGTACTGCAGATTTTTGAGGTTGCACATTCAATTTGGCACATATTGACCTGGGTAAAATATTCGTTGAAGCACTAGAATCAACCAAGCAATTGTGCACGTTTTTGTTAAAGATTTCATATGTGAGAAGAAAAGGAGGAGTATGAGACCTTGATCTCCCTCCAATCAAGGCGATGTCATTTGGATCAATTTTATTTATCGTATTGGTTGGAGGTCTTCCCAGATTGTGGGAAGCCACAGCTGTAGGTAAAGATGTAGTAGGCACAACATGTAATTCTTTCATCATGATTTTCTGCTGGTGTTTCAGTTTACTCAATTCATACAGAGTGATATTAGCCCTAGTCTTCTTCATGTCGTCAATAATGTTATAATCCATTTCATCCGACACTATTAGTGTTCTTGATGGAGGTGCTTGTTCAGATTGGACTGGGCTAAACTGGGTCGCTTTAGCAGTTGTCTTTTTGGTTACGACCCTTTCTTTTGTTGCAGGGCTTGCACCCTTTTGTTTTGGGGTAGTTTGGGGAGGATCAAGATGATTTTTGCTTCTCGTGCTAACAGGGAGTGCTTCTTGATCCTCTTCCTGTGGGAGGATGAAATCCCACATTCCTTGAAGTTCTACAACTTCTTCCTCGTCGGTCTGCCCTTCAGTGGTATTCTCTTCTTCTTCGTCTTCTTCAGACTCAACGTTTGAGACAACACTGGGTGGTTTTACCTCCATGGGAGGATTTCTTTTAAAAGTCCTAAAGGGCTTTTTCGAAGAAGTCTCTGCTACTTGTTTCTTGATATCGACCATCTCATTGGACATGGCTTTCAACACTTTTTGTAACCCTTCCAAATCGAAAGGATCTTTCGTTTGCTTCTTCTTGGTGTCTTCTTTGATTTGCGTTCTTCTATAGCAGATCTCTTTTCTAGGGCTACCACGCGTCTTTCCACTGCTAACGCTTCTGTCAAGTTGTCAACTAATGTGGTCTTGTTTGCCCTATCTACGAAGATAGCCAAGTTTGGAGGTAAAGCCGTGATGTACCATTCACATCTTACTTCCTCGCTGGGTTGTGAAGCAGCGGGGATTTTGTTGAGGATCTTATTGAACCGTAAGTTAAAGTCTTTAATGGGTTCTCTAGCCTCAGCCTTAAGATTAGATAGGTCATTAATCAATGTCGCCGTAGATCGGTCATCACCAAACTTAGTGAGGAACTGACTTTGAAAAATGTCCCAGCTTGTGATGGATCCGGAAGGTAATGAAAAGTACCATGACCCGGCCGTTCCTTACATTGTATAAGGGAAGAGCCGGACAACAGCGTCTTCGTTAGTAACTCCGTTGAGATTAACAGAAAGCATGAAATTATTGATATGTTCTTCGGCTAGCATACCTGCTTCTGGGTTGAATTTAGGTAGCCACTTCTCTGGATGGGCCGGTATAGGGCTCAGGGGTGGAGGCATTAAAACCGCCCCAGGATTGTTCCATGGAGATTGGGCCATCGTGGAGCTGCTAGCTAATGGAAGTGCAGAAACTGACCCCTGATGCTGAGAAGGTGAAGAAATCAGGATCTTTGATGTTCGAAGAGGAAGGTTTGTGGAAGACGGGTGAGTGAGTTGGAATGGAAAAGTGGGTGGTTGACTTCGCGGTGAGGGAGTTGATATGGACGAAGTGGATGAGAGAGTCTCTCCGTCAGACTCTTGAGGTGTTTTCCTTGCTCTTTTTCTGGTAGGAAGAGGGAGTTCACTTGGTTGTATGCCAAATTTTTCACTCTTTAATCTGGTAAGGGGATGAGCAAGGTTGTACTGCGAAGTCACGCTGCTTTTATATTTATCAGACTTCTGGTTAAAAATGGAGAATCCTTGGAGTTTACGAATCAAAGTTTGAATTTCATGGGGTTCAATAATAGATTGGTATGATATATTCGAATATGTAGCAGTGGTGGATACTCGAGTGACTTCAAATTCCGGGTTTAACCGTGTTGGAGAAGTCGAGGGAGTTGATGAGGGTGTATTACTCTCAGAATGGTTTTTGGATATTGCTTTAGGTTCCATTCATAGTTCGTGCCCTCCTTCTAGCGCCAAATATGTTGAGGGCCACGAAATCGGGTCAACAACAAGGGGGATACCCACCCGGTCGGGAACCTGGTTGGCGGCTCCGTGCCCGTTTGGTGTAGCGGGTCCCACTGGGGATGACGGGACCAGCTTCCCGTTCTAAGGGGTGTATGTGTGTGTAGAAAATGGTGATGTGTGTGTGTGGAAAATGATAGTAGAAAATCTGTAATTATTCCTTAACTAATCTAATTCTAAATTCTGAAATGACTTTATACTACTTTAATCTAACAAAAACAATACATCTAATCTACACTAACCCGGGACAAAATTTTTCCATTATGCAATCTAGAAAGATTTCACAGAATAACTGGTAATGAAGATTATTCAGCTATTATGAGAATATAAATCAATTAAGATGAACCATATTGTGTAAGAAGTTAAGCAAAACGGTTGTGAACAGCATATTGCATAATCAGCTATTCATGTATTAAGCACAAATCAATGACTCCACCGTACAAAAGTGCCAAATGGTAGTCCACTCATTCATACGTTAACATATAAATAACATCAGCTGTATATTACTCTAAGAATGCAAGCAGAAACTATTCAAGAGATAAAAGTACCATTTATGACTGATTTTAAACTTACAGACCTTAAGCAATAATGATCTATTTCTATTTGCTTCTAATGCCTACTAAGAGTACAGAAGTGCAACATCAGTAGCAGGTATTAAAATGCAAACATAAATAAATCTTGATCCGTCCATTCATCAAAAACCCCCTCCGAGGGTGCAAAAGTGCATGTTCTGAGGACAAGTTTTTTGACAAAATTTCGGACCCTTCTCCAATGCAACAAGAAGGGTTAAATACTAGTAACCGACTAATTTTACTTTACACAAATTCAGGGAACGGCTTCAAATGACCGCCCTTTTACTAAAAACAAATTTATTTCTAAAAACTGAATCTAATTTCTAACCGTTTCTATATCTGCTCCTTAGTGTTGTAAGCAATGCGCTGTTCGCCCTGAAAGAGTCGGCTGGTTGTCCTTTCCTTTTGTTCGAGCTTGAAAATTAGAAACAACAAGCGCTGGCACCTTTTTCTGTTAGATTAGAAGATATTTTCGAAAACCTTTCTCTAGCTGGGTGTATTCGCTATGCACACACTTAGTACAACCCAGTTTCTTTTTGAACTGATTTTGTTGTTGCTATTTCGGTTTTCTGTCGTGCGAATGACTCAATGAGTTAGAAGCTGCGCTGTATGGACAATCCACTGTTTCGAGAACTATTTCCGTTCTTTGTTCCAGTCTTTTCTGGAGCGTCTTTATTCTCTTGCGCTTCTTTCTCTGCTTTACCAAGTCTGAGCTTCAGGATCTTTTGTAAACATGCTGCTTTTGTGCGCCTTTGACTCTGAGTCTTGGACAGTCTATTTTCATCAGTGCCTGTTGGGCGATACTCTGGAATCCGCGGTTCTGCTGCATGCGGCATCCAATTGCGGAGGCATCTTCTCTCTGTTGTCTTATTGGCGCTCTTCCCTTCTCCTTAGATGTTTCCTGCATATAGATTTATATAAGTTGCATGTCTTGCAGTTTACGCAAAGAAGAAGGGAAATGACGAAAAGATTGACATGAAAGCATTAAATTCTAATGAATGCGAAATTAATGACATTCATCATAACTTGACTCTTCGATAAATGCGATGCAATCATTTCTGGATGTTCGAGCATGCGGTCATTAATTTCCCTTAAGGCGCGCTTTCATTTTTGGATCTACCGTGTATGTCGGAGAATTGCTTGCGATGAGTTTTTTCTGCGATTGGTATCACAGTATCGATGGCTGCGACGTTATTAAGTGTTATCGTAGATCGCTAATATCGCAGATCGCAGCTTTGCATGGTCGCAGCTCGCTAATATCGCAGATCGCAGCTTTGCATGGTCGCAGATCGCAGATCGCAACATCGCAAGGTTTTCACTTTGTCATTTTGTGCTGCTCATGTGGCATTGCGACGTGCGACGTCGCATATTGGCCGTCGGCGTTTCTTTAGGTTCTCCTTTTTCAAACGCTCTTAATGCGCGCGATGCGATGGGTTCTCGCGTCGCTCCTTTTTAGTGTATTTATGCGCTTTGGGCAAGCGCTCCTTTTTCCGTTGCGACGTGATATAGCTTTTAGGGAGCTGATACAAAAGAATTTTCAAACAAAAATTTCTTTTGGATTTTTGGCTAAGGGTCCCCCTTTGCTTGATGTTATTACTAATATCAAACGAAGAGGGGGGTTGTTGGTGACCACAACACATTCCCAGTTCCATCCATATTCTAAATGTTTATGCACCTTATAAAGACCATTTCTCTTTCTGGAATCATTTTATTTCATCTGAAATCATGGAGCTAGACTCATTGATGATAGCTAGAGATTTAAATTGTACCCTGAGTGGTGATGAAGTTTGGGGAAGGGGTAGGAAGGTAGACCCTTTGGCTGGACTTATTCAAGATGCCCTTCTTCATCATAATTTTGTTGATGTTTGTCCATCTAAAATAGCCCCCACATGGGATAATGGCAGATCTGGCCCCTCCTATCTTGCCAAAAGACTTGATCGTTTTTTTCTTCATGATAAGTTATTGGAACGTCTGGGCTCTCTACATTCGGATATTGTCAATTGTTTTATCTCTAATCATAGGCCAATCACTCTGCAGTGGAAAAATCATGGTATCCGAAAGGGCTTTCCTTTCAAATTCAATAGAATCTGGTTGGATGACCCTGAGTTTAATGATCTCATTCAGAATTCATGGATCTGTCACTCTCCTCTTCACTGCTCCTCTCCTTCTCAGAATCTTCTTGATAATTTAGCTTCCCTCAGGAACATAGTCAAACCTTGGCAAATCAGCAAGCAAAAATCTAATAGGAAGGCCCTAGAAGATATTCAGAAAGAACTGGACAAGATTGCCTCTAGAATGTCTGAAAATTGCCTTCCTTTAAAGCTATGCTATCGTATAAAGGAGCTCGAATTCAAGAAACACAGTCTTCTTGCCATAGAAGAAGCCTCATGGAGATTAAAAAGTAGAGCTATATGGTTAAAGGAAGGTGACAAAAATACAAAATTTTTTCATAGATATGCTAATCAGAGGCGAAACATTAATACTATATGGGAGATAAAGGATGAGAAAGGTAACATTTTACACACTCAGGAAGATATTTGTAATGCGGCTGTAAGTTATTTCCAAAAGTCCTATAGTAGAAATGAGAACTGCATGGCTGAAGACATCTTCTGGGGTATTGACCCTTTTCCTACCATGTTTGATGAGGGAAAAAATGATAGTCTTTTCGAACCTGTCTCAGAGGAAGAACTTTTATCTGTAATGAAATCCTTTAAGAAAGATAAATGTCCAGGCCCTGATGGATGGACTATAGAATTCTTCATCCACTTTTTTGATCTAGTTAAGATGGACATTCTAAGTATGGTCGAAGAATCAAGAATGTCGGGCAAAATTCACCAATACATATCATCAACCTACATTGCCCTCATTCCAAAAAAGAAAAATGCCATCTCTTTCTCGGATTTCAGACCAATATCTTTGTGCAATGCAATTTATAAAATTATCTCAAAGATCATTGCTGGCAGAATTCGAGGTACCCTGTCCAAATTTATTTCACAGGAACAACATGGTTTCCTCCAAGACAAAAACATCCAAGATGCGGTTGCAAACACTCAGGAAAGTTTGCACTCACTACACACAAAAAAACTAGATGCTACAATTTTACAAATTGATCTCAAGAAGGCCTATGACTGTCTGGATTGGGGTTTTATAAGATGTATACTCTCCAAAATTGGCCTTAATCATCTTTGTTCAAATTGGATCATGGCTTGTGTCGAGAATGTTAATTTTTCTATCCTTATCAATGGATATCCTTCTTTCTTCTTCCCTGCTGCTAGAGGTTTGAGACAGGGATGCTCCCTCTCCCTGCTACTCTTCATCCTGGCAATGGATTGCCTAAGTCTACATATTAAAAGGGTCGTCTCCGAGGGACATTGTCGTCCTATGATGATCAGCAAAAGAAATTACATTTCTCACAGCCTATTTGTGGATGATATATTGATATTCGGAATGCTTTGTCGACTCACCTGGATATGTATTTATAACATCCTGAAGAATTTTGAAAAAGCTACTAGCCTTCAAATAAATGAAAGTAAATCCATCTTCTATCACGGGGAATGTGATAAGGAAATCATTGATTACATGGTAGAGTTGTATAACATAAAAGCAAGGGTTATAAAGGATGGCATGAAATACCTCGGATATCACCTTAAACCCTCTTGCTATACTAGAGCGGACTGGCAATGGATCACTGACCGTTATTTCAAAAGGATATCTGGCTGGGAAAATAAGTGTTTATCCATGGCAGGAAGAGCAGTACTAGCACAATCTGTGTTAGCACAACTGACTATGTATTGGGCCCACCTTTTTTACATTCCGGCCAATATTATAAAAATGTTGAATAGACTGACAACAAATTTTATCTGGGGTGGATGCAAAGAAAAAAGGAAATTTCATCTGACAAAACTTTCAAATATTACTCTTCCTAAGGATCTAGGAGGCTGGGGAATTATGGATCTTCGTAAATTTGGGATTGCCTTGTTATGTAAATCTCTATGGAGGGGTATATTCGAAGATGGCTTATGGAGTAGATCCATAAGAAGAAAGTATATGGGCAACAAAGATTTCTCTTTCTGGTACAGGAAAGGTACTATAGGATCCTCACATGGCTCTGCTATCTGGCAGAGTTTTCGTAAAATTGAGTCTTTTTTCCTTCAAAATCTCTCTTGGAGCTTACAGAATGGAAACAGTGTGTATATAGACTTTGATCCCATTTCTGGAGCAGGGAAAGATCTCTTTATACCACAACAAATTAAAAATGCCTTCCATCGTTCGGGGATTTTTGTTTGGAGTCAGGTCATTGCAGGCTGGCAGGGACCTTCTCCCATATGGAAAGAAGCCCAAGAGTTGGGTCTACAAGGAAATTTGGCCCTTCAATGGAACAAGACTCTGATGATCATAAGGAATATCGATTTCTGCCGCACTGAAAAACATGATTTCCTCACCTGGAGGGGAAAAAGGGGGAAGGAAAACATAAGGGTTGATGAAACCTATTTAACCTTAACCAGGAGTCAACATTCTCTCTCAGATTGTCTCTTCCCTTATCCATTGTCCCTAACAAAATTATTATTTTCTCTTGGCTTGTCTTCCATAATAAAAACCTCACTTGGGAAAATCTGCAAAAGAGACAATGGATAGGACCGGGTTTTTGCTTAATCTGTAAAGCTGATGGGGAAAATAACTATCATATGTTCCTTAATTGCAGCATCACCTCTCAGGTATGGAGGAAACTATCGTCTTATTTCGGTTTCAGTTTTATAAAACACTCTTCTCTTAAAGACTCACTTGAATGGTGGAGTGCACAGAAAACCTCATGGAGATCCATCCCACAAATTGCATTTTGGACAATCTGGAAGTGGAGGAACAAGTATCTGTTTCAAAACAAACAGGAAAATTTTCAGCTAATTTTCTACAAGATCATCTCCCTCTATAACTCTTATTTGCCTTAGATCAAACATTGTAAAAACAAAGTAAGGAAACAAAATATTTCTCAGTTGGAATTCCCCAGGGCTTTTTTTGATGGGGCAGTGCAAAACGGGATATGTGCCTGCGGTATTTTCATCTCTATGAATGAACATCAGAATTTCTACATTCACTGGAATGGAGGAGAAGGTACAAATAACAAAGCTGAAGCAATGGCACTTTCAGGTCTCCTATATCTTAGTACTTTCCTTAACATTCCGGCTCTTCACATCTATGGAGATTCTAAAATCATAATTGATCATGTCATAGGGAAACTTTCCATAAAAAATCAATTACTAACAGGATGGATGAACAGAATCGATTTTTTCTGGAAAGGAAAAAAGGATTATTCTATTCAACATGTGGACAGATCACAAAATGTACAAGCAGACAGTTTGTCAAAGAAAGGGTTACTACTACAACTGGGTAAATGGAAAATGGACATTCTTCTAGGTAATATTACTTATCATATAGAGGATTTTTCCCTCCCTGGAACATAATCTGTATCTGCTTCTTTCTCTTACTGGTTTTCCTTTCTCATCTTGCTTGGCCACTGGGTTCCTCACAGTGTCCTCTGCAATGTGAGTTTTTTCTCCTTGCAGAAGGTGTTTCTATACCAACAGGGATTTATTTATCACTCTTGCCTAACCTTTTGGGTTGTATACTGATATCATACATATTCCTATGTATTGTCACATATTTCTATTCCCCTCCTCACATTGTTCTTAGGAGCTTTTGCTCTATGGTGACTTTTTCATAGACTTGTTATTTCTATGTTTTTGTTTCTACTATAGCTTTGCCAGATAATATGTAATTTATGTAACTCATCCGATATTAATACAAAATCATGTTTTTTTTGTACTGAAAAAACTTGTAAATAGTTAATTAAGTTTAATTAACCTAATTAGGTTACGAATGTTGAGTTGGAAGTCTTTTTGTAGTCATGTATATGTTCTCCCTAAATTTTAGGGGTCCAAGATGATTTTATTTGAGTTGTAATTAGATAACTCAATTTGACTTAGTTATAGACAGTTAAACTAGTTCTAACTATTTGTGGAACTAGTATAGGTCTAGTAGTGAGTTGGTGCACTGGTGCATCCTTAGTGCTACTCAAGCTAACTAAAGATTCCCTCATGAGAAACTCATGCATGTTAGTTCAAAAAAGACCCAGTTGAGACTAGATTGCAGGGATAGTGTACTATCAATTGTATGATGATCTAAGTTGTACACGTCATGCATGCAATTAGAGAAGGACCTAGTTTTGGATTGTGCAGTTATGGAGGAAGGATTTCCCAATTAAATATGGGTTGATACTCACAGGAATTATGCAAGGAAATAGGGGCTTGGCAAGTGGAATAATTGACTAAGTGCTGTCTATAGTGAGCTTGTGAGGTAGAGAGTTGATCATACTTATGCAGGAACTATTCTAGTGAGAACAAGCTTTGTATTATCACTCAAATTTCTAATTAATGTAATAGATAGTTAGGGTTTTGATTAGTGGTTTTCCCCAGAGAAAAATTGTGTTATGTGTCTTTGATTATCTTCCTATTCTTTATTATTGTTTTCATCAATCTATTGGTTTCCGCTATTTAAAGAGTAGAGTAGATTCTTGTCTCATGTTTTAGTACATTACATAAGTTGTGAATCTACAGGAAAATCTACAAACACATGTTTGGCTACCATCCAATACATTTTTGTTGGCTTAACCATTGCTTGACTAAGATGGTTAACTACAAAAAAATGTATGGTCATGTGTTCACAAAATACATAAGTGAACCCACAAGCAGCCTGTAAATAGTAACGTCCACTACTTCACCTAAAGTAGCATCTTCCTTCGTCCAATTCCCTGCTATAGGAGTCTCCATGGGTTTGTTGCTCTCTATGTGGAACTTCTTCAGTATCGCATTGGCATACTTTCCCTGAGAGACAAACAATTCCGCATCTCCTTGCCATACTTCCATACACGGGAAATAATGCATGAGCCCTAGGTCCTTCATCTTGAATTTTCTTTCAAGATCCTCTTTGCAAGATTTTACCATCTTCTCATCACCTGTTAGAATTAAATCATAAACATATAATACTATAATAAATAACTTCAACCACAATATGTTAAATTTTTGCATCTGCTTCACTTTTGGTGAAGCCCAACCTGGTGAAATCGTTGTCGATCCTGGTGTACCAAGCACGGGTACTTGTTTCAATCCATACAACACTCGCTTGAGTGTACACACATGTGACTCTCTAGTGAAGGTATCAAATCCTTCTGGTTTCTCAATGTACACCTCTTCCTCAATCACTCCATTGAGGAATGTTTTCTTCACATCCATCTTATGTATCTTCCATCCCATCTGCGCTGAAAGTGCTAGAATAGATCTGATTGAAGAGTAACTTGCTACTAGAGCAAAGGTCTCCTCGTAATCAATTCCCTCCACCTGAGAGAACCCTCTAGCCACAAATATGGCCTTTTGTTTCTCGACACTCCCATATGCTTCTTGCTTTACCTTGTAAAGTCATCTGGAACTCACCACTAACTTATTTGTTGGTCTTGGGATCACTTCCCAAACACTGTTTTTGATAATGGAGTCATACTCCTCTACCATGGCATCAACCAATACCGGTTTCTGCATTGCTTCCTCAAATGAGGATGGCTCATTCTCTACATTATCGCTTATTAGACCCATATAGCTAGTGTATCAATCTATTGACCTCCTCTGCTTGCACTATGATGTGGGTGCTCCAACATTCTCTCTAGCATCATGCATCAATATGTCAGCTTCTCTAGTGCACTTCCTTCCATCTCTAGATGTCTCTGCATGAGTGGGTGCTTCCACTCTCTGCTCCTTTATATGTGTCTTCTCCACATCATCATGAGGTTCTTCCTTTGGAGCTAAGATCTCTTCATCTACATGTAACTGAAGCTCCCTCTCAAGGGAACATCTCATGGCCTTCTCTTCATCGAAATTCAGATCTCTATGAACCACTATTAGCTTGTGAGATGGAAATTACACCCGATAGTTGTGAGGTGTATCAATGTACCCCACAAATATGCCCAACTCAACTTTTGGCACTAGCTTTTTCCTTACATCCTTGGTAACATGACAATAAACTAATGAACCAAAGATCTTAAAGTGTGGCACATCTAGTTTCTTACCTAGAAAAGCTTCTTCTGGTGTACTAATCCTAAGAATCTAATGAGGACTCATGTTCTGCACATATACACCTGTTACATGCTTTAACCCACAAGTGCAATGGTAGGCCCTGATCATGTAACATCGCTCGTGCAACTCCCACAATACTTTTTCTCTTCCTTTTAGCCACCCCATTCTTTTGTGGGTTATGGGGTGCTATTAACTCCTATCGAATGCCTTCTTATGCACAAAAGTTCTTGAATTCATTCGACACATATTCTCCATCGTCATCTCTCCCGAAAGCCTTCACTTTCCTACCAGTGTCTTTCTCAACAGGTGCTTTAAATTTACAAAATTTAGAGAACCTTTGATCTTTCTTTTGCATGAATAAAATCTAGCACTTACATGAGAAATCATCTACAAATATCACATAATACCTATGCTTGGCCGTGAAGGCTATCGAGAATGGTCCATACACATTTGAGTGAACTCTTTCAAGGAACACTTATGCTTGAATATCGTTCTCATGAAAGGTGGCTTTGGCGTACTTCCCTAGTGTACACCATTTGCATGTATCTCTCTACTCTAGTGCACCCTTGGGAAGTCATATAGAAATTTGTTGTGTAATCTTCAAGGCTCCATCGTGAAGATGGCCCAATATTCCATGCCATTATTAACCAATGTATGGGATCTTTGCCTTCTTTTCCTTTGTGCTCAATGCTGTGCAATCTTCTACTTCCAATTTGTATAGGTTCTTCACCTGAACCTCGATCCACTTCACTTGTCCTGTGGCTATGTGATGAAGGAAAGCATTTCCTTTTCTAAATATCACATTGTAGCCATGGTCATCCAACATATCAACTGAAACTAATTTCTTCTTCAAACCCAAAACATACATGACATATTTTAATGTGAAAGGAGAACTAGAATCCCTCTGAAAAGTAACAGTACCAGTTCTAGTCACGCTATACCTTCCATCATCTCCCATCTCGATGTGCATCTGGAGGTTCTTCTCCTCCAAGTCACTAAAAAATTCTTTATTTCCCGTCATATGGAATGAGGCTCCACTATCCAGATACCATACACTACACATCACTGATGTCACCATGCATATAATGAGGGTGAAATCCAACTCGAATTATGAAGCAAGAGCTTCACCTCCCTCTCCTCCCAAGGGCTTCCTTTAGGCCTTCTTGTGTGGACACTTCGTGACATAGTGTCCCATATCATGATAGTGAAAACATTTAATCTTCAACAAGTCCTTCTTCTCTCCGCCCTGACTGGAATCTCCTTTGGATTTGGATTTCTTACCCTTCCCTTTCATTGTCTTTCCATTTAAGGCAAAATTATCCTCATCATCATGCTTGGACGTGATTCGATCTCTGGTGCTCCACCTTATCTCTTCTTGCACCAAGTCAAACCACAAATGCTTCCACTTTGGTAGATTCTCCCTCCCATTTACCAAATCTTGGTAGCTGTGCCAACTCTTAGGAAGGCCTAGAATTGCTAGGCTGATCAAATCATCTTCAACAACTGTAATACAAACTCTCCCAAGCTCATCCCGACGGGTGAACCTGCTCAAGTATTGTGGTATTGTGTCACCCTTCTCTATCTTTATCTTCTTAAGCTTGCTCTTCAGTGCCAACTTCCTGTGGTCAATGTTGTTTTGAAACAATCAAGGATTTCCACATTACATATCGTGTATCCTTCCCATGGAGGTTAGAGACAATATGATCTCGAACTCCTTCCAATATAATCATCTTGCCTTTGCAAAATATTTATTCCACTCTGCTAGATCTTGAGCATATTTTGTTGGCACCTTAGAAATATATTTGTCTATGAATTCCTTCAAACTGTTGTCTTCCAACACTACCTCCATCCTTTCCTTCCAAGGAATATAGTTCAAGCTACCCTCAAGGACATATTCAAGTCTCAATCCGTAGAACTACATCCTGCTGGCTCTAAAGAATGATCCTGCAAATTCAATTTCACTTGCAAAGACAAACTCGTATTCTCCTCTTCTAGTGTGATTTCTTCTATGATACCATGTAGAAATTGCTTGTAGATTCAAACTTCTTATGTTATTTTCTAAAACAAAAGACTTGAATCTACTCTACTCATCAGCGGAAACAATTAATCGATCAATAAATCACGAAGCATACAAGAGAAAGAATTCAATCAACACATTACAGAATTATTTCCTGGGGAAGCCCACAACTAAAAACTCCTTCTATCTATATATTTCATTAGCCAGAGAATATGATAATATTGCAATGCTTTTCTCAAGCCCGAGCAACCTCTGCACTATCTCTATCTGTCTCACAGCTTCTTAGACAAGCCTAGGCCAATACTAAACCATTTTTTTGCTTGCCAAGTCCCTATTTCCTTGCGTTGTTTCCTTGGGAATTATCCCCTTATTAATTAAGGAAATTCCTCAATTGGAATTGCACAATCCTCATAGGCCTTCCTCTGACTGCATGCACCACCTGTGTAATTTGAATGATTATACAATTGATAATACACTTCCCTTTAACTCCAATCTAAATTGGGTAGCTCTCAAATATGACATGCATGAGTTATTTATGAGTGAAACATTAGTTAACTGGTTCAACACATGAAGCAACACTCCATTTTCTAACCTCCTACTAGTTTCTCCATTAGTTGGAACTAGTTTAACTAACTTTTACTCAGTTAAACTGAATTAATTAATTACAACTCAAAATAAACTCAACCAAGGCTCCTGTAAAGTAGGAGACATTCTACATGACTCAAGTTAGACCCTCAACTTGAATTAATTGAGCCAACTAAGTCAAATTAACTTAGTTAACTCATAACATTTGTCTTGTGATGTGGAATGACAATTTTATTCCTAATTTAATTCAAGGGAAAATTAAATCAGGATTTTTCTTGTTTCATTTTCAACAATTATGTGCTGAAGTTAATAAACTAATAGGTGGATGCAAAGATCAAGAGAATTTTTTGCAGATTTGTTATGCAAAAGAGAAGGAGCTGAAGGAGAAGATTATCAGTTTGAGGATCCAGATGACAAAATTAAAAAGAGTTGAACAAGTTATGAGAATCTTGCAAGAAGAGAAGAAAGGCCAAGTTGAAGGGATTGAGATTGAAGTTTTCACATTGAAAAATAAACTAGAAGAGAAGGACAAGCAAATCAAGCAACAAAAGAGTACGAAGGGCTTGTACAATTTGCTTGAGAACCAAATATCTCCATTCAATAGAACTGGTCTTGGTTTTCAAAAGGGAGAGTCCAGCTCACATGCAACTAAGAATAATAATGCATAACCAAAAAGGCCTATAGTAAATAATAGCAATAACAAGAGTAGAAATGGAGGAATGAAACAACAGATCCAACAGAAACAAAAAAGAAGACCTCAAGGAGCACCTACATTTAGAAGACCATTCACTCTAAGAGAGGATTGTGGCAGATCTGTCAAATTTCAAAGGAATCAAAGCCCCTTCATTACTTTGATGGATGATGTAGAATGTTATGTTTGCCACAATTATGGACATATTGTATCCAACTACAAGAGAAATGTGTACAAATCTAGTCAGCATATCTTGCAACAATATGAGTATCCAAGGAGATAAACCATCAAGTATACTTGTTCTTTTAATGGTTATTGTTACTCATGCAACCTATTTGGCCATAAGGAAATTAATTATAGATCTGGGCCATGGAGGAGGGGCTTGTCTTATGCAAGGAAAATATCTAGCATGGTTCACAAACGATTTGAAATCCCTACATCATATATCAATCATGTGGAGTGTTATACGTGTTAGAACTTCGGTCACATGGCTAAAGATTATATGATGTTCAACTCTTCAAGGAAGATTTGGAAAAAGTCGCAGCATATTCAGAGTAGGTTTGGTAGAAAGTCCAAGGAGAATGTTTAAGCAAAGAAGCAACTTAGGACCGTGTGAAGGAAGAAGAGCAACATTTTTTGAAGTAAAGAGATCATCCTCTTTTGCAGTCCATGGTTACTTCATGCATATTCATAGAAGAATACAAAAGTACATGAGAAGTGCATAGCCTTAGGGGGAGCATATGGTAGCAGTTTGATGAGTGTTAGATATTGGCAGCAAAAACAACGTGAAATGTTGGAAATCCTCATTGCATATTCAGATCTATGAGATTAGCTTGCATATTGGAGGCTATAGTGAGCTCAGGGGAGCTATGCATGATACTAGGGTTTCATGGATAATTTGTCATTTTAGCTTGTTTTTCACTCACATATTTGTAGCAACAACATATATTATATCACGAGTGGAAAAGGCATGTTTCATAATCACCTTTTGTTAGTAACCCTATTAAGAGGCATGTTGGTTGGTGGGTAGTCATGGTGTTTAACTTGCTTATTTTAGACATGTATATTCGTGCTCATTTGGCTTGGTTGAGTAGCACTTGTGGCACAAAATTTATTTACATGATACAACCTTATAACTTGTTGCACATATCATTGTGTCATGAATATAAAATCCATTGTTTTGGCATGGGTTGTAATGGTTTTTTGAAATCTTCCATATATGCACTTATATGTGCAATTTTGTGACCTTGTGACAATGTAGCTATCATTTTGGGTCATGCATGAGAGAGAGCGAGCATGAGTCTTGGAATGCACAATAGTGGATATACAATTTTATCATGTAAGCACATGTGTGTGCAATATGTAGACCTATACCTTGTTGCATTTCATCATTCAGTTTGGTGGTTGGTGATAAGCATGCATTAAGAAGATTTTAGAGAGATGGTTTTTCCATGTGAGGGCTTATTGATGTAACAACTATGCATAGGAGAGTCGTTTGGTTTGGCATGCTTTGTAGTGGTCATCTTATTTCAGCCATGTATGCACTCATGTGTGCAAGATCAACCTTGTAATCACTGATGTTTTCATTATCGATGCATTGGTTGAGTGCTCCATGCATTGGAGAGAGTTATGAGTTTTGGTCATGTGTTGGAGAGAATCTAGAGTCATGTTTCGAACTTGCATGGGATTTTGGTGTCATTGTAGTATCATTTTATATCTTTGATATAGCCATGTATCATGATTATGAAGCCTTGTAATGAATTGTGTATCATTAGGCCATGGTTTTTTGGAATTTTATTTCATGATGAGGTGTAGCCTCTTGCATATGGCACGAAAGCATTGGAAATAATAGATAGAAAGTACAAGAGCATGGATAAATGTTTGCAACCCCATTACATGGTCAAGGAGAGCATATTTAGTCTAATAGCAAAAGGAAGTGCATGTTGTTGGCATAGAGGCATGGTATTGAGATGTTATTTTTTTGACATGGTATTGGCATGTTGGCATGAGGAGATGATCAACTTCCATCCATAGATTAGTTGATATTGATAGTGTTAAACATGTGGTTCAACCATACTTATCTTCCTTCTTCCATTAATGTCAAAGGGGGAGAGAGACACACCCACTTGAAAGAGAATGAGATCAGCCTGTTTGAGGAGATGTATGGATATCAACTTGGTGTTGTGGCTATAGGTTGACATCAAGACAAAGGGGGAGCATGTTGAACATGTTTCCCTTATGGTGTTGGCATTTATGTCAACCTAGGATATATGCCTAAGGAGTCAATCATGGAGTTAGTTGTGTTGGCATTGATGTCAACAAGCTTATAGGATTTGTGATGATGATCAGAGGCTTGATGACATCTTACTAAGGTGGTTTTAATGGTTCCATAGGATCTACACATTCTGAAGAAGCTTACAGAGGAAGATGGCCAAGTTTTGGAAGTGTTGGAGAAGTTTGACTGAGGTTTGGGTTGAGGAACAAAGTAGTGTAGCTAAGTAGGAGGAAGAGAGAGTTTTAATTCACCCTAGAAAGCCAATTTCCTTCTGTAGGTTTTAACCCCATACAGAAATTACTTGCATACGAATTCTAAAAACAAAAAATAAACAATGGCGAGAGCATGAAACATAAAACAGATATTCATAGAAATTTCCCCCTAGATCCCAAAACCAGGACTACCAAATTGATTTTTCATTATATTCCTTTCAATGTTACAATACATATATATAAATGCCAAATAATCCATAAACCCCAATCCATAAACTCTAGATTACAACATAATCATAGTTCCCTTGATCGGATCTACAAAATACCATGGGCAGAAAAGCATCATGTCCAAAATCGTGTGCAAAAACCACACGCAAAACCATAGGTATGTCCACCCACCTAATATAGGGTCCAAAAAAGGTTTCCTCGGGGTGCTGCCCCGAACCCCATAGAGGTGGACTACCGTCCCCCTCAAACCTCCCGACAGGGGGAGAAACCACCCTCCTGCTGCACCTGGTACAACAAATAGGGGGATTTGTTGCATATAAAACATACCCAACATTCTCCCACTTGTTGTTTTCTTTCCACAAGAGAGCTTAGTCATTGGTCTAGCCCTGCAACGCCCATTGTTTCTCTGCACCAAGAGAACTTCTTAGTGCTCACAGAATTTGTCAATGCATCTACAGTATTCTTCAAAGTGTCCACCTTTACCAGAAACACCTTTTTTCCTCAACCATATCCCTCACAAAGTGATATTGAACATCAATGTGCTTTGCCTTTGAATGATAAGCAAGGTTATTTACCAAGAAAATTGCACTTTGACTATCACAATCTATACTTATAGCTCATTGTACCAACCCCATACTTGAACAAAATTTTTGCAACCAAACTACTTCCTTGCTTGCATGAGTGGCTGCCATCTATTTTGCATCTGTAGTTGAAAGTGTCACACTGTCTCTTGCTCATCCAACTGACTGCACCTCCAAATAGGTTAAATACATACCCACTTGTAGATCTTCTCTGATCCAGATCTCCATTCCATTCTGCATCAACAAATCCACGGATTTCCAAAACTCTTTTCAATCCTGGTCTTCTTTGGTAGCACATACCATAATCACTAGTGCCACACAAATACCTAAAAACCTGCTTCACTATTGTCCAATGCTCCTTCCCTGGTTTTGACATAAAACTGCTCAATAATCCCACTATTGTGCAATGTCTGGTCTAGTACAGGCCATTGCATACATCAGGCTACCGACTACACTTGCATATGGAACACTGGACATGTCCTCTTCCTCTCCTCGTGTCTTGGGACAATGTTCAACATATAACTTTACACTGACATGAATAGGAACCTTCATCGATTTACTATCCTACATATTAAACCTAAGTGAAATTGTCTCGACATACTTCCTCTAGTTTAACCAGAGTTTCCTTTTTGCCGGATCTCATTTAATTTCCATGCCCAAAATATAGCTTGCAGCACCAAGATCTTTCATGTCGAATTTGGAGGACAATTGGGTATTCCTGGATAATTTCTTTGTTATTTCCAATAAACAACATATCATCCACATACAAGACCAAATAAATAGCATGGTCACCAATTAATTTAGAATAAACACAGTGATATGCTTTGCTTATGGTGAAGCCAAGTCCTTGTATATATATATATATATATCAAATTTCCGATACCGCATCCTTGGTGACTGTTTTAACCCATACAAATACATTTTTAACCTGCATACCAGTTCTTTCTTACCCTTCACCACAAAGCCTTCGGGTTGCTTCATGTAGGTCTCTTCTTCCAGATCCCCGTGAAGAAATTTTGTCTTCACATCCATCTGTTCTACCTCAAAATCAAAAGAAGCAGCAACACATATAAGTAATATAATAGAAGCTACCTTGGAAACATAAGAAAAAATATCACCAAAATCAATTCCTAGCACCTGGGAATAACCTTTTTCTACCAACCGAGCTTTTCATTTCTCCACCTTGCCTTCTGCATTCATCTTCTTCTTAAACATCCATTTAATGCCAATAGGTGTCCTTCCAGTTGACAACTCCACTAGATCCCAAGCCTTATTTTTTTGCAAAGATGCCATTTCATTAACCATGGCCTCTTTCTAGAGTTTTCGATCCTTTGAATCTACTGCTTCCCTGACAGTTCTGGGATCATCATCACTAACAAATAAAGAAAAATTTGAACAGAAAGTAGATGGACTATACCTTTCTGGCTACCTTCTTTCTCGAACTAATCTTCTCACAGCTGGAGTTTGTGGCTCTTCATCTTCTGATTCCTCTTCTGTTGTAGATTTTGATTCCTCCTCCCTTAGCTCAAACTCTATCTTCTCAAATTCCTTTGGTAGGACATCATGTTTAATAATATCTCTCACCTCTCTAAACACCACATCACGATTGTACACAACCTTCCTTGTTTCTGGGTTCCAAAAATTATAACCTTTTAAACCATCCTTATAACCAATAAAGATGCACCTTTCAGATTTACTATCCAACTTGGTTCTTTTATCCTTTGGAACATGTACATATGCATAAGATCCAAATACCCTCAGATGTGAAAGAGAGGGTTTCTTACCAGTCCATACCTCTTATGGAGTCTTATCCTCCAATGCTGATGAAGGTAATCTGTTAACCAGGTAACATGCACTTTCCACCACCTCTGCCCAGAATTCTTGTCCTAACCCGGCACCACTAAGCATGCTTCTTGCCTTTTCCATCAATCTCATGTTCATTCTTTCGGCAACTCCATTTAGCTAAGGTCTGTATGGAGTAGTATTATGTTGTTCTATACCACACTTATTACAAAACTATTCAAATTCCTTCTTGCAAAACTCTCCACCATTATCTATCCTCACCACCTTTATATTCTTCTCTGTCTCGTTTTCCACCAGAGCCTCAATTTCTTTAAACCTATCAAAGACTTCATATTTCTTCCTGAGGAAATATATCCATATTCCTTGAGAAGTCATCTGTAAATGATACATAGTACACAGACTTATCCAGTGATGAAACCAACACAGGTCCAAACACATCGCTATCCACAAGTTGTTTCTCCCTCTTAGCACCAGAGGGGAAACTCACCCGATTCTGCTTCCCACATACACAATTTTCACAGAAAACAAAATCCAGAGACCAATTAGACATACCTTCTACCATACCATTACCATAAATTATTCAAAGGCCCTTCTCTCCAATATTTCCAAGCCTTTGATACCATCACATCGTTTTTTCTCCAGAGACCACTAGATTTTCTACTCCACTTTCAAGAACCACAGAACTGTTGCACCCACCAATAACAATGCTACCCTGAAGCTTGTACAAAGTTCCAATCCAAACTCCCCGCATCAATACTAGTGCTACCCAAACGATCTTGCAGGTATCTTTCTCAAACACTATTTTTACACTTGCATCAACCAACTTGCTTACAAAAATCAGATTTCTGGCCGATGTAGGCGTATGCAGAACACTCGAAAGTGTTCTAATCCTTCCACCTTGCAACCTCAACTTGACTTTTTCGCAACCAATGATTCTAGCCTTCCTGTCATCCCCTAAGAAGACATCACCACCATCATAGTTATCATACTCGTAGAACCACTCCCTGTGGGGATTAAAGTGAAAGGATGCACCTGAGTCAATCAACCATGCCTCATGATCTACATGTGTACTTGAATAAGAAGCCAAGTACACATCCCCACCTTCATCTAAGGTGGTTTTCGCCTCTGTAGAAGGAGCATCATCAAATTCCTTTCCTTTCTTAGGAGCTTTAGATCTACAATCCTTTTTGAAGTGCCCTTCCTTTCCACATTTCCAACACACCTTTACAGGTTTTCCTGGAGATTTAGATCTCCCTCTAGATTTAGATCTCCCACTCGAGGATTTATTTTTATTTTTGTTCTGGGACCGTCCTTGTACAGGAAAGGCATCACCATTCTGGCCCTTTGTATTTTTCTGTCTCATCTCCTCCGACAACAAGAATGAGACTATTTCATCAAACTGCAAGGAAGTCGCATGGCTACCTATTGCAACAACCAAACTATCCCACGAATTTGGTAGAGAACACAACAAACTGATGCACTTATCCTCATCTAAAATTTTTATATCTGTTAACACCCAGGTTGTTCCCTTTGACTCCCAAGGGAATATGGCTGGGGTAACCACTAACCAATCTTTGGATTACAGCTTCTAACCAAACTGTAATCAGAGAGGGCTCTCTCTTTATGATTTGTCTCTGTTTTGTTAATGTTTCAGGCTAGCTATTATGCTCAGGTTTTGATTTATGATTTGGGTTGGAGGACTTCTCTCATTGCTTTAAGATGTGATGTTTGAACAGTTATATTTCATTGGGCAATGGAGTCTAGAGGTTTGAAGTGCTTGAAATGCTTGAAAGAGAATGCTTAGCCTGCAGGGCCTATTGGGTATCCAACAAAACAATTTAAACTTAAGTGATGAAGTATGATTAGCCCATGGAAAGCAGTTAAGAATTCTCCATTAAGCTGGTGATGTGAAAGGGAAATATGTTACCCAGGAGCAAAGTTGAATTCCTGAAAACTATGATCACTGTGAAAGATATATCCTGAAAGTGCAGCAATTAAGAATTACACTTATACAGATTATAGCTGAAGAAAACCATTCATCAACAACATAGATTGAGCCCAGGGTATTCAAGGAATAAATCCTGAAGGCTATTCTTTTTCTTTGCAGTTAAACATTTAGAAACTCAGAAACATATATGGATTGCTAAAGATTTAAACATATAACAAAGAGAGTTACAGAAAAAACTTATTGTATTGTGAGATGCACAGGGATCCTGCAGTAATCAGCCAACACCAGAACGCATTCAAACAACTTCAGAACTCCAGAAATTCCATCACTTTCCTTTATTAAACTGTGAAAAGATTACAACAGAAGAACTTCTTCAAGAGAAATTAACATTGATCAACCAACCCCTTGCAAGCTTGTGCGAGAGGCAAATATATACAAACAGTATTACAAAATATCTAAGGCGTTGAGTCATCTGAGAAATAAATGTTTTACCAACTTTGTACAGAATGGTAGATAAGAAGTTATTACAGCCTTTAATAGAACATAAATGATCTTTTAATCTGTCAGAAGATATTTTGGCTTTTGGAGGCCAACAAGTCGGTTGAAATGATCTGCGTTAATGCTGAAGAACGCGCTTTTGGAGCTGCTTGGATGTAGCTTCTCGGTCTAGACACCTGTAGCTTTTCATCTTGCTTTGTTGCCTGTAGGTTCTGCTGAGTTGGCTCAACTTTCATCTTTAATGCATGCTGATTTTATTAAACTGTGTTGTGCATGACCATTCATATTTTTATGAACAAAATTTGGTGAATGGCTCACTGTTTACAAAATCGTTTGTATTGCCTTGGTCCACCAGTCCTGTGTAGGTAATTGATGCCTGAGGATTGCATCCATAGTCTCCTCCGCCTCTGTATACTTATAAAAATTTGGAGCTACTGCAAACAAGTGTTTGATTTCATTCATTATAAAAAATAAACTTTCCACTTTGTTGTAGAGAGTCTGTCCTGTAGCTGGCCCTGTTTCTTCTGAGGTGCTGGGCTTCTCATTGATCTGACTTGTGGCAAATGCATTCACCCTTTTGGCATACTGTTCATGTGTGAATAGTCTCCCTGAGCTGTTCAGTAAGCTAGGAAGCCCTCTGTTTTGTAGCACTTGAAACTTCTCCATGAACCTGTTCACCTCAGTCTGCATGTTTTGGGTTCTTCTCTCTAATGTCTGCACTAGATTTCTCAGAGTAAGAACCCTCTTGATTAATTGAATGGTCTCAGTCCTGTTGGGAATTCCCATGGTAGCTAACTGAGTACTTGTCTTATGATTAAGCACATTAATCATTCTGGTGGCAACTTCAGGCATATTGCTCAGGGCATTCCTTGATCTGTGAATCTCAGCCTGTGCCTTTGGAATGAGCTCTAGCTGCTCATGGATGGTTTCAATATACAGCCATTGGTCAGTAATAGACTGGCCAATATTAGCCCACAGCACTGTTCTAAGCTCAGCCACAATTTTATCTAACTTGAGCTCATTTTCCAGCTCTTTGATCTTATCTTTGAGGGCTTTTACTTCCCTGCCCTTTTCTGCCACAGCCTGCTTTGATTTGTCATATCTATCATTCACTTTGGCCAATTTATCCCTGGTCTCATTCAGCTCTGTCATTTGAGCTTCCAGGGCCTGGATCTCATTCCTCAGCTTTTGCATGTCCAGGCTTGGGGCCTGCTCTGTTGCTGGTGGTGCTGTTGAAGTGGATGTTGGTGCCTGTTCTGCTTGTTGAGGAGGAGGAATAGTGATTGGAGCAGTTTCCTCAAGGTTTATTACTTCAGGAGGAGGCTGGGAGGTCTGACCTTCTTCTCTTTGCTTCAAAGCTGCCTGTAGTGCTGCCTGTGCAGCCTCTGATTCTCCCAGCTTTTCTTGTGTCTGGATAAGCTGCTTGTAGAGAGACACCAGCAAATCTGTGGCTTCTTTATCATGCCTCTGCTGGGCAACCTCATCTGTTTGAGGGTGGATTGTGGCTGGCATTTTTATCTTTTTCTTCAAAGCAGCCATGTCTGCATCCCTTAACTTCAATATCTCCTGGATGCCCTTGATATCTTTGGGATCATGCCCAATCTCAATAATTATATCTTCTAAGGACCTAATTTTGTTGTCCTTAGCCTGTGATGATGCCCTTTCCAACTCAAGTTGGGCAGCTGTATTATTAAGGCTATTTTCCAGCCTATAATTGTCCAAGGTTTTGTCTGCCAAGGAGGCATAGACCATCTCACCTGTTTGTTTCTGCAACTCAATTTTATCCATTGGGTGGATGTCTTTGGCAAGGACCTCAAGATTGGTCCTTATATAATCTGCATGAGACTGGGGCTGTGCTACAGCTGGTAAGAAATGACTCATGATCATCTTGCCTTCACTGACATAAAAAACAGACATCAGTCTTTGCTGGTTGGTGGGAGCCATCTTCAGCAAATGATTATACAGCTGTATTTTTATGGGCTCACTCCTTTTCTTTATGTCTATGAACTGCTGTTTGATGCTCAGCTCACCCTCCCTCTGCTGGCTAGAGGAGCTGACCTTTCCTCCCACAGTTCTGTTATGTTCCTCTTGGAAGGAACTTGCAGATGCTTCCCTGCTAGGTGGGCCCATGCCCAGAGACTGCCCTGTTGGCATTTCCTCATCAGAGAAAGGGTTCAATCTCTGTCTTTTCTCACCATGACTTTCTGATGTGGTCAAGGGAGTCTCTCTGTCCCTTTTTCTGCTAGTATCCTCCTTTTGTGGAGTTTGGAGGATTGATGCATCAACTGATGTTTCTTGCCTAGGAGGCACCGTATTTTGTGCCTGTTGTTCTGTGGAAATTGGGGCCTCAACTGCCCCTTCTTGCTGTGGGGGCTGCTTTTTACTATGCTGCCCTTCTTCTTGCTGCAATTCCTGTTGTTGTTGTTGTTGTACCTGTTGCTGCTGTTGCTGCACCTTCTCATGCAGTGGCTATTCAGTATCCATCTCTTTTTCCTTGCCCTTGCTAGATATATCTCCAGTGGCTTTGGGTGCTTGCTGATTTACAGTCGAGGAGGATGCAACTGCTCCCACTTGTGTGCTTGGCAGTGAAAACACCTGTGAACAAAGTTCAAGGTCAGCCATCTTTTTAAGATTCCTCACCGCTCTTTGATTCAGCTCTTCTTGTGTAACCAGCTCTTCTAGGGTTCCTCTCCTCCATTTTGCTTGGTTTGCATGTTTTTCAATGTGAGGGATCTTTACATGATCATAGCCAGAGAGCCTATATCTGAGCCTTCTCAAAGTGATGAAGTGGTTGGGGTCATAAGGTTTCCAGAGGAAACTGGTTTGAAGGCCAAGGGACTCAAGCATCCTGTCTGCTTCTCTCCAACCTTCCTCCCTTTGGTTATAGACAAAGTGGCCAAGTTCGTTCCTGACTTTTAACTGTGCTTTCTTGCCTTTGCCTGAAAAGTGAAGCACATCAACATTGCCAAACTGCCTGAAGTATTCTAGGGCAAATAACCTCATAGGCACATATCTGGGTAGTCTGTAGGGAGGCAGTTCACACCCATACATCCTGATGACGGTGTGGTGCTGGTAAAAGTACCAGTCCCCAATGCTGTATGATTTGGATAACTGCAGGATCCTTTGCATTTCATCTGTGAGCCTCGGAGGGGGTGAGCCCATCATCATTGACATAGATGGGTGGATGAACTGATCTATGAACTCACAATAAGTATAAGAAGTTTCAAATCTACAGTGGAAAATAGATGACCAATAGACCACTGATCTTGGATTGCCTTGGGCATCCTCTCTTTTGATTGGGAAAGAGAATTTCTGATGTTGATGATATAAGATCAAGTGGTAAATGTAGGAGGTATACCTGAACACTCTTTCTCTTGCCAGGTTCATTAGTTGCTCATGTATTTTGTCTGCTATATAGGTGGCATAGTCATAGCAGATAGGAGACTTGCCAGAAGCAAACATGAGCATGATTACCAGCACAGTTTGATCAACAAACTCAATGGAGTTGTAGCCCAAAATGGGACTAATCATGTCTGCCAGATCTCTGCCCAGTTGGTTGAGGTACACTTGATTGATAGGAGGATACTTCACAGAGTCAGAGCCAATGTATAGCTGGTTTAGTTTGGTGACCTGAGCATCTGTCATTCTGGCTCCTTGATTTATCAGGTCTACAAGTGATAGAGGGACCAGTTTCTTCTCAGTCCTGAAGCAGAGCATATCCTTGATAGCTTCTGGGGTGACATAAAACACAGCTGATCCTGAAGGGTCAAGAACTGCCCTCTCAGTGGGGTCATAGTTTTCAGCACACAGATGGATCAAATCAGGGAATTGGTTAACTTGAGGGAGCTTGAAAATAGGGAGGAATGAGTCCCATATGCCCAGCACATCTGTTCCAGCCTCATGCTTGGCCTTCAATTCATTGAGCAGATGGATGTGGAACTTGGTACCCATCAGCATTTCCTCTGAAATCTGATAGTCCATGTCTGCCAGAGACTGCCATTCCAATTGTCTCTGAGGGGCATTTAATGGAGAAATGTTCAATGCTATTGGAGCTACTGGTGAATCCATGATCTCGCCTAAGATTTAAGGATGGAGTTGCTATGCAGAGCAACACAAAGAGTTTTCTTCAACGAAAAATGTGAATTGTACGACACAGAGGGTGAGTGAAATAGCTGCAGCAATTGAAATACTGTTTAATGTGCGAATAAGACCAATGTGTCGTCTCAATCTGTCTTTTTTAACAGGTAGGTGCAGTTTCAGTAAGTTGTTTCGCGATTGCGCGAACAAAGTGCAGTTTTTGTGAAAATATGGGCAAACAAGGCTCAGCTAGTGTTTTTCGAGCTCACAGTTGTAAATGGAGGCTAGGCACCAAGATTTCGCCGGTGAATTTTGCGAGTTTTTTGTCGTTTAAGCTCTTTTGAGGGAATTCACAGACAAAGGAGGCATATGAAGAATTTATAATGGAGAATACCTGGTAAAGAGCGAGCAATGGTCACGGATGACTCTGGAAATAGCGCGCTGGACGTCTCCGAGTCGATTTCAGCAGAGGTGGTGTAATTTGGACGTAAAATCATGCAGAGAAAGCAACAGCTCTTGCGGAAAAATGTATGAAAAAATGCGAAAATTGGCCTAAATATGGATTTTTGGCATATTGGCGCGTTTTTCTGGATGACGTCAGCATGACGTCATCAGGTGGTGTCAAGGTCGGATGACGTCAGCATGACGTCATCGGGTGAGGTGGCAGGCTCTGATTGGTCCACGGGGATGATGAAGTGTCAAGACAGATCAGCATGGGGGCGGACGCAAGGGCTGACGCGACGGCGGGGTGGCACTGACGTGGGTATGACATGATGGTGACGCTGGCTGGGCGGATTGACCAGAACCGGAAACGGTTAGCGGTTTCTCATCGCACCGCTTGTGATACGAAAGAGGGATTTGTCAGGCGTACCTCCGATAAACTGTGGGGATGACGCGTGGTGGAGGCCTGACGTCACCTTCTGACAGATATCGGAAGGTATCTGTCGGACGTCGGGGCCGGTCCGATATGGATTGAGGCCGTCCGATCAAAAGCGCTCGATCGGACGGTTGACGGGTCGCTGAGTTGATCGAATGATACGGAGGGGGATGAGGATTAAAATAATATATTTTTGGGGCGCGCGCTCAGCGGAAACTTTTGCAATATAGTGTTTGTAATGTTTTCAAATGAAAAATAATGCGGCCCCGACACTTTGGAAAATTGGCAAAAGTGGGTTTTGATATTATTTTGCAATTTAGAGCGGGTATGGGTAAAATGGGTATTTTTATAAGGTTTTCTTGGTAAATGAAGGTTTTAAAGGGCAAAATGAATTCAGAGGAGGAAGGGGGGGGTTAGGCTTAGGTTTATCAAAGTGACCAGATGTCATTTTGATCCCTGATAGAAGGCATATAGCTATAACGCCAAAGGGAGGGATATTTATACAATGTTTGGGGTTTATACACCATGGTGTTATAATACTAGGGAAAGGGTAATATAGGGGAGTTACATAATAGAGTTAGGGTTAATATGGATGAAAAGGAGTGGATGAGGGGAGATAACATTAAGCTTTTTTGAAAATAACTTAGCTTAAGGAGTAGATCAAAATGAAAAGAGTTTTAGACAAGAAATGTGGCTTCTAATAGGACTAAGAACCATCATAGAGACATGAATTGTTTCATGAATCACAACTGATGAGGGGATATTAGTAATGAATGGGAAAGGGAATAAGTGGGAAGTTAGACATGCTTCTTTGCTTGCTGCAACCTAATAGAGAAGAAGACTTCTCCATCCATTGACTTTGCTTTGTGAAATAGGTTAGCATACCTTCAATTGTAAGGAATGATACTTCTGCAACCCCAACTGCCTACCCATCTACTTGCCTAGCATTTTTTGTTTCTTCTTGGAGGGTGCACTTTGGCTTGCAGACCCTTATTTGCGTTTTCTTTTCTTTGGCTTTTTCTTTTGTTTCTCTATCTACTTCTACCCTTATTTCTTCCAAGGTCCCAGATTAAGCTGTTGGGAGCCTTTCTTCTCTACCTAAACTACTTGTCTGCCAAGATTAAACAGTTTGTACAGACTTCTTTCTCTATTCTACAACTGAAAATTCAAAACATGGCATGATCCAGATTAGGCTGTTGGAACATCCATCAAAATTTGAGTCCCCATCAAGCTATAAGCACAGATTATATTCTTATGAAAATATGTGATCTTTGCATCATCAAAGCAGAGCATATTTGGGCCTTTTCAATGCCAATCATGAAATATGAAACCTATTGGTATAGGTAGCTAACAGTGGCTCCACATGGGGATGGTTTTTTATTTGAAAGACCAAGAACAGCAGGTCAGATTGCCTTTCCCCTTGACTGCTCTTGCCAATCTTGAAGTTTGCTGTTATGAAATGCCAAAATTGTGTGCTTCTCTTCTTGGTAGACCTCTGATTATATTCACCTTTTGCTGGCAGTTTAAGAAAACTTTGAGAAATTGCATCTTTACATGTTGACAGAAAAATAATATATACATCTGGATATGTACAAGGGAAAACTCAGGCTGCACTTATGGGTGATATTCAAAATAGTGCTTCAGCATCCTGCCATTCACAGGACCTTCATCCAAATCAGTTTCATTAAGACCTTTAAGGAAATAAGTGTTGTTTCCTTGTACAGCTTGGACAGCAAATGGTCCTCTCCAAAGGGAATCAAATTTTCCATGTTTTCCCTTATCCTCTCTTCTTGAATCCCGCTTGAGGACTTTGTCACCAATGTTGAAATCTTCTGCCTTAGTTCTTCTATCAAAGGCCTTCTTTAATTTTTCTTGTAGAACTTGAACTTTGCTGAAAACTTGGTCTCTAGTTTGCTGTAAACATATGATTTGATTGATTCTTCTTTGCATATCATTTGGTTCAGCTTGGCTTTCTTCAAGAAGTTTCATAACAGGTACCCCTAGTGATGAGGGAAATTTGGCTTCCAATCCATAAACCAACTCATATGGGCTGGTTCCAATTGATCTCTTGGTTGTTAGTCTATCTGCCCATAGAGCATTCACAAGCTTCTTATGCCAATTCTTTTTGTTCTCTTCTAGCACTTTCTTTATGATGTTTACCAGACTTTTATTTGATGAATCAGCAAGGCCATTACCTTGGGGATAGTATGCAGTAGAATGGCCTAAGGTAATGTGAAATTTGTGGCAGAAATTCACCATTTTCTTGGATCTGAAAGCAGCAGCATTGTCTGTTATTATTTTGTCAGGGCATCCAAATCTAGCCAATATGTTGTTCTCCAAGAACTGAATGATAGTGGAATCATTTGCTTGTCTGCATGGAACAGCTTCAATCCACTTAGTGAAGTAGTCTGTGGCTGTTAAGATCCATCTATGTTGGCCTGAAGATGAGGGATGAATTTCCCCAAAGAAATCCAAGCCCCATTGTTGAAAAGGTCTCTCTGTTGCAATAGGCCTTAAGGGAAGTGGCAGCAACTGTCTCTTTCCCTCAAACACTTGACATTTATGACATGAGGTTGTGAATTTCTTGACATCAGAGAACATGGTGGGCCAGTAGTAACCAGCCCTTAGTATTTTATCCACAGTAGACTTCCAGTACAGGTGTCCACCACAGTCACCTGCATGAAATTCCTTTATGATATTGTCAGTTTCATTCTCAACTAGGCAGTTTAGCAATATGCCTTCATGGTTTTTCCACAATAGATTTCCATCCATAACACAGAATTTAGAAGCTTTCATTTTCAAGAACCTACATTTAGTTCTGGACAATCCTGGCGGAGCACATAGGTTTTGCAATACATAACATATATCAGAGTACCAAGGGGATTGTTCAAAGGCTACATTGATCTTTGGAGTCGCCAGCTCCTGTTTACTGTCCAACTGGTTGATGTCTAAGGCTTGGAAATTTGCTTCTATCATTAATTTGGCCAAACCTTGCCCTTTTATCAGTTTTGTAGGTTTTATCTCAATATCAAATTCCAAAATGTTGGCAATCCACTTTCCTCTTCTGCCCTCTAAATTTTCTTGGGTGAGAATGTCTTTGACAATAGGACTTGGCACATAGGCTATAACATGTGAATAAAGGATGTAAATCCTAAAGTCTTTGATAGCTTTGACCAAAGCATAAGCTTGCTTTTCCATGATTTGATAATTTCAAGGTGCATCCCTAAGAGCTCTGCTAAAGAAAGCAATTGGCTTTTCATTTCCTTGGTCATTTTTCTGTAACAGAACAGCAGCAATAGTATGCTGGGAGGCAAAAGAGAAAATGATAAATTCTCTGTCAAATTGAGGATTGGTCAAGACCGGGGTTTGGGTAAGGGCCAGCTTTATACCTTCAAAGGCTTGATGGGCTTCAACAGTCCATTTTACTTTTGAATCTTTCTTTAGCATGTTATTTAATAATCTGATTAGTTCTGCTAAGTTTGGGATAAACCTTCTCAAGAAATTGATCTTTCCCAAGAATCCTTGCAACTCTTTGATATTTCTTGGGTGGGGCATTTGTAGGATAGCTTGTATCCTGTCTGGATCAATTCTAATGCCATCTTTAGAAATGATGTGGCCCAAGAGTTTACCTTCCTCTAAACCAAACAGGGATTTCTTGGGATTCAAGGAAATCCCATATTTCCTGCATTTTAGGAAGATCTGCCTCAAATGTTTTATATGTTCTTGGTCTGATTTTGAGAAAGGTGTAAGGTCATCTAAGTAAATGACAAGGAAGTCATGAATCTCTTTGGAAAAAGCAATATCCATTGCTCTTTGAAAGGTTTCCCCTGCATTTTTCAATCCAAAAGGCATTTTTACATATTTGAAAGTTCCCCATGGGGTTGTGAATGTTGTTTTGTCTTGATCATCAGGGTGCACCAGGATTTGATTGAAGCCTGAAAATCCATCCAGTAATGAGATCCTTGAGGCCCCTACCACTCTTTGGAGAATGTGATCCATCTTGGGTAAGGGATAGTTGTCTTTGAGGGATACTTGGTTCAGATTTCTTAAGTCCACACACAGCTTTATTTCACCAGATTTCTTTCTTGTAGGGACTAAGTTGGAGATCCATTCAGAGAATCTGATTGGTGCTATGATGCCTGCCTTGAACATTTTCTGTACCTCTTGTTCCATTGCTGGGAGAAGCATTGGATTGATTCTCCTCAGTTTTTGTTTAAAGGGTTTTTGATCTGGCTTGAGAGGGATAGTATGCTGGATTACAGAGGTATCATAGGACTTTAGATCCTCATAACTCCATGCAAAAACATCCTGGAACTCTTTAAAGAGGTCAATGTATTTAAGTTTTTGGTCAGGAGGTAGTGAAGCAGACAATTTAATTATTGTGGGCTTGTCAATGGTACCAATGTTGCATTCTTCAATGGCTGCATTTAAGGGCTGCATTTTTGGTTTTCTGGGAATATCATTTGAATCAAAGATGTCCTCTAGTGGAGTTAGGCCTGTTCGTAGAAAATTGTCTTTCAGTTCTATGATGTCAGTTTCAGCATTGGCCACTTCTTCACAACTGATTGGTTGAATTTGCTGAATGTTTTCCTTGTTGAAAATAGTTGGATTTAGCATTTGTTTTGTTGTTCTAGGTGATATTGGGTGAGTAATCTTTTGAAACTGTATTTGTGATTGACTTGCTTTGTCAAGTATTTGTGATTGACTTGCTTTGTCAAGTATTTGTGATTGACTTGCTTTTTCAATGTCAATATTTAATCCTGCAAACTCTTGTTGCAGCGTTAAAAAATTGTTTATTTGCACATCATCCTCAAATACTTGCCAGTCTTTAACATTATTTGGAATGGAGGGTATGTGTTTTATCTCAGCTATGAAGCAATTGTTAGGTTCCAATGGTAATTTGCAAGTACTAGCAAATGTGGCCAAACTATGAGCATGTAGATTATGGGCTCTAGGAATTTTAGTGATTTGGAATTCAGAGAAAAAGTTTAGTACTTCAGTAACAGCAGACCTATAAGACCTTAGTCTTTTGTCATTTGTGACAAAATTTCCCTTCACTTGTTGAATAACTAAATCTGAATCACGCATGATTGAAACCCTGGCAGCTTGTAAGAACTTTACTAATTTGAGGCCTAGCAAAAGGGCTTCATACTCTGCCATGTTATTAGTACATCTGAAGTTTAGTCTATAGGCTCTGCCTTCTGCATGACTGTTTTCTTTATTGTGTACCCAAATTCCAGCTCCTGCCCCTAATTTGTTGACTGAGCCATCAAATTCAAGGAACCATAGAATATCTTGTTGTGAAGGAGATTTAATGAACTGTTCATGGGCTGGCAATGTAAGTTGAAGTTGTGGTTTTTCATCTGGCTTGTCTTTTAGGACAGTCTCATCATTTAATTGGATATGTTTGACAACTAGGGCAGCAGCAGTGTCTAGTGTTTGATTGACTGTTGTTTTATGGATGATAGTTCTTTCATCAGAGTCTTCCTCTTGTATGAGTATCTTGGCTTCAACCTCATTTTCTGGGAGAGTTGTGCTGTCATTGAAGAGAATATATGAGTCTATGTCTGAATGGACAGCATATATGGGAAAGTTTTGAGGCTTTTCTTCACTGTTGACCATGTATTTCATGAGTGTTTCTCTTTATAGTCTTTTTGGTTGCCCAAAAACAGAGATGGTGGCATATGACATGTCTAATTGTAGGGAACCTTGGAGTTTAGCTCCCCATGATCTTGATAACAGCATCCCATACTTAGGTGGGATATCAGCAACTACCACATCCATTAGGATTGTTTTGTTTGGGTACTGAACCAGAGACACACATAAATCTTTTATGAGACCTAAGCACTTGACTTGGCTGGAATCAAAGGAAAACAGGTCCTTGTATGGTCTTGTTATATCTAGATTTAATCTCTCCATGACTGCTTTTGGCATGAGATTGTGAGAGGCACCTGAGTCAAATATTGCATTATGTAATATTTTATCATGAATATGTAAGCTGACATAGAAAGGTAATACCCCTGTGACTACTGTTTTTCCATCCACTTCTAGGCCAAACTGTAATTCTGGGGTATCATCCAACACATTAACATCATCTTTATTGTCAGTGAGTTGAAGGGACTTCTTGATCTTTAGTTTATAAATGTCATGCTTGGCTAGTTCTAAGAGAGGAATTGCTATCTTTAGTTTGCCAATTTCAGTTTCTAAGTCAAAGGGTTTTTCAGATTGGGTCTTAGGGCTGTGGATTACGGTTCTTTCCTTGTTCACTAGATCTTCTTCTTGATTTCGGAACTTGTCCTTTTTACTCATCTCTTGAGGAGTAACATTTAAATTAGGTTGAGAGGATGAAGTGGCTATAGGCTGTTGTTTTAAGGACAGTGGTTCAGTGATTTCTTCAATAATCACTTCTTCTGCAGGTGAATTTGTTTTGTCATTAGGCTCTGTGGCTATGACTCTTTTAGGCTGCTGATTATCCTTTATCTTTTCAGGCTGATTTACATTCACAGTTCTGCTCCTCAGCTTGTATTGTTTATGGACTTCATAGACAGCAGTGTCATAGCCTTATTTAAAGTCAAAGGATTCACCTGATTTAGTTTGGAACAGTTTCATTTCATCATCCTCATGATCTTCTTGTGTCAAAAAGACTTGACTTTCACCATCCAGACCCATTAAATTAATCTCGGGATCTTCATTGGGTTCAGTTGATGTGGAAGTTTCTGCATAATTTTCTTGGAAAGGGGGTCTTATGTCTTGATCAGCACTGGCTTTGCCAATGCCTGGGTTTTGAGTTCTCCTAAAATTTGGATTCCTAGGAGGGTTGTTTTGTGGTGCTTCCCATGATGATTTTCTCTCAACCGATTCCACTCTATCACCCAATCTTTTCATTCCAGTGAGTATTGCATCGAGCTTTTGATCAAAAGCAGAGGGTTCCTCTTTGAAAACAGTCCTCTTTTCCAACCTTGCTCTGTTTCTTTTGGCAATTAGGTTGGCTTCCACTGTAACAGCAACTCTTTGGGCTTCTGCAAGGGATTGAGGTTCTCTTTCCTTCAACTGATAGGCCATGTCAGGGTCAAAACCATCAGGAAATTTGTACAAAGCTAAATCAGGAGGGGTCTTAAATTTTGTGGGATTGCGTTATATACATTGTTAAATCTTGCACAGTACTCCAAAATAGTCTCTTGGGGACCTCTTTTGATAGTGTCATATTCACCAAGTATGTGCAGAGGATCCTTCTTCTTTTCCCATCTGCTAGTAAAGGCTTGATAAAGCTCATCAGGAGTTGTGATGGAGTTTGCATTCAGGGATCTAAACCAAGTTCTTACATCTCCAGTTAGGCTTTGAACAAACATCCTCATTCTCACACTGTCATCATCTATTTCATAGGTCTCAAAATGGTCTTGCATCCTTTTGGCATGCTGAACAGCGGTCAAAGGGCCATTGGAGTGAAAATATGAGACTTTGGTTTGGTAATCTTGGGGTAGAGCTGCAGCATTCGCTGGTATTTGCAAGGGTGCATATCTGTTAGCCATATTTACAGGGTTTAGAGGATTAACAGGGGTAGCTGGGATAATAGAAGCAGTGGGTACCACAGGGGTAATAAGTAAGGGTGAACCTAGAGTGTTGGTCAAGGGGATATGTGTAGTGGATGAAGATGTGAGAGGAAGACTTTGAGATGTGGATGGTGAACTAGGGGAACTAGGAGTAGACCGGAAAAGAACCTTGCATGGGGTAGAGATAAGGCTGGGATGATCTGAATTTGAGGTTAAATCAGCAGGCTGCTCCTGCCTTTGGTGCCTCCTAATGTTTCTAGGGATGGTATTTGGATTATCAACAATGATGGGTGGATTAGGGTCAGGATTTGCCCTAGTATGCCGTGGATTTTTCTTGGGAGCCAGCTTCTAACTATTTTTTAGGATTTTATAGGAAGTTTTTTATATTTGCAAGGACTGGATAAAGATTTTGGAATAGCTATATATATTTCAAAGCTGAGATGAAGACTTACTGAAAAAGCTCCTCCCTAAAGCTGTCAATGTGACACAGAAACAGTTTTGAAGGCCTCCTGACTGATTTCAGGCTTGATTTGCAGTTTTGAGAGATGTATAGAAATTGGAAAATCCAAAGAAGTCCCCAGTGGAGTCGCCAATTATGTTAACACCCAGGTTGTTCCCTTTGACTCCCAAGGGAATACGGCCGGGGTAACCACTAACCAATCTTTGGATTACAGCTTCTAGCCAAACTGTAATCAGAGAGGGCTGTCTCTTTATGATTTGTCTCTGTTTTGTTAATGTTTCAGGCTAGCTATTATGCTCAGGTTTTGATTTATGATTTGGGTTGGAGGACTTCTCTCATTGCTTTAAGATGTGATGTTTGAACAGTTATATTTCATTGGGCAATGGAGTCTAGAGGTTTGAAGTGCTTGAAATGCTTGAAAGAGAATGCTTAGCCTGCAGGGCCTATTGGGTATCCAACAAAACAATTTAAACTTAAGTGATGAAGTATGATTAGCCCATGGAAACCAGTTAAGAATTCTCCATTAAGCTGGTGATGTGAAAGTGAAATATGTTACCCAGGAGCAAAGTTGAATTCCTGAAAACTATGATCACTGTGAAAGATATATCCTGAAAGTGCAGCAATTAAGAATTACACTTATACAGATTATAGCTGAAGAAAACCATTCATTAACAACATAGATTGAGCCCAGGGTATTCAAGGAATAAATCTTGAAGGCTATTCTTTTTCTTTGCAGTTAAACATCTAGAAACTCAGAAACATATATGGATTGCTAAAGATTTAAACATATAACAAAGAGAGTTACAGAAAAAACTTATTGTATTGTGAGATGCACAGGGATCCTGCAGTATTCAGCAAACACCAGAACGCATTCAAACAACTTCAGAACTCCAGAAATTCCATCACTTTCCTTTATTAAACTGTGAAAAGATTACAACAGAAGAACTTCTTCAAGAGAAATTAACATTGATCAACCAACCCCTGCAAGCTTGTGCGAGAGGCAAATATATACAAACAGTATTACAAAATATCTAAGGCGTTGAGTCATCTGAGAAATAAATGTTTTACCAACTTTGTACAGAATGGTAGATAAGAAGTTATTGCAGCCTTTAATAGAACATAAATGATCTTTTAATCTGTCAGAAGATATTTTGGCTTTTGGAGGCCAACAAGTCGGTTGAAATGATCTGCGTTAATGCTGAAGAACGCGCTTTTGGAGCTGCTCGGCTGTAGCTTCTCGGTCTGGACACCTGTAGCTTTTCATCTTGCTTTGTTGGCTGTAGGTTCTGCTGAGTTGGCTCAGCTTTCATCTTTAATGCATGCTGATTTTATTAAACTGTGCTGTGCATGACCATTCATATTTTTATGAACAAAATTTCGTGAATGGCTCACTGTTTACAAAATCGTTTGTATTGCCTTGGTCCACCAGTCCTGTGTAGGTAATTGATGCCTGAGGATTGCATCCATAGTCTCCTCCGCCTCTGTATACTTATAAAAATTTGGAGCTACTGCAAACAAGTGTTTGATTTCATTCATTATAAAAAATAAACTTTCCACTTTGTTGTAGAGAGTCTGTCCTGTAGCTGGCCCTGTTTCTTCTGAGGTGCTGGGCTTCTCATTGATCTGACTTGTGGCAAATGCATTCACCCTTTTGGCATACTGTTCATGTGTGAATAGTCTCCCTGAGCTGTTCAGTGAGCTAGGAAGCCCTCTGTTTTGTAGCACTTGAAACTTCTCCATGAACCTGTTCACCTCAGTCTGCATGTCTTGGGTTCTTCTCTCTAATGTCTGCACTAGATTTCTCAGAGTAAGAACCCTCTTGATTAATTGAATGGTCTCAGTCCTGTTGGGAATTCCCATGGTAGCTAACTGAGTACTTGTCTTATGATTAAGCACATTAATCATTCTGGTGGCAACTTCAGGCATATTGCTCAGGGCATTCCTTGATCTGTGAATCTCAGCCTGTGCCTTTGGAATGAGCTCTAGCTGCTCATGGATGGTTTCAATATACAGCCATTGGTCAGTAATAGACTGGCCAATATTAACCCACAACACTGTTCTAAGCTCAGCCACAATTTTATCTAACTTGAGCTCATTTTCCAGCTCTTTGATCTTATCTTTGAGGGCTTTTACTTCCCTGCCCTTTTCTGCCACAGCCTGCTTTGATTTGTCATATCTATCATTCACTTTGGCCAATTTATCCCTGGTCTCATTCAGCTCTGTCATTTGAGCTTCCAGGGCCTGGATCTCATTCCTCAGCTTTTGCATGTCCAGGCTTGGGGCCTGCTCTGTTGCTGGTGGTGCTGTTGAAGTGGATGTTGGTGCCTGTTCTGCTTGTTGAGGAGGAGGAATAGTGATTGGAGCAGTTTCCTCAAGGTTTATTACTTCAGGAGGAGGTTGGGAGGTCTGACCTTCTTCTCTTTGCTTCAAAGTTGCCTGTAGTGCTGCCTGTGCAGCCTCTGATTCTCCCAGCTTTTCTTGTGTCTGGATAAGCTGCTTGTAGAGAGACACCAGCAAATCTGTGGCTTCTTTATCATGCCTCTGCTGGGCAACCTCATCTGTTTGAGGGTGGATTGTGGCTGGCATTTTTATCTTTTTCTTCAAAGCAGCCATGTCTGCATCCCTTAACTTCAATATCTCCTGGATGCCCTTGATATCTTTGGGATCATGCCCAATCTCAATAATTATATCTTCTAAGGACCTAATTTTGTTGTCCTTAGCCTGTGATGATTCCCTTTCCAACTCAAGTTGGGCAGCTGTATTATTAAGGCTATTTTCCAGCCTATAATTGTCCAAGGTTTTGTCTGCCAAGGAGGCATAGACCATCTCACCTGTTTGTTTGTGCAACTCAATTTTATCCATTGGGTGGATGTCTTTGGCAAGGACCTCAAGATTGGTCCTTATATAATCTGCATGAGACTGGGGCTGTGCTACAGCTGGTAAGAAATTACTCATGATCATCTTGCCTTCACTGACATAAAAAACAGACATCAGTCTTTGCTGGTTGGTGGGAGCCATCTTCAGCAAATGATTATACAGCTGTATTTTTATGGGCTCACTCCTTTTCTTTATGTCTATGAACTGCTGTTTGATGCTCAGTTCACCCTCCCTCTGCTGGCTAGAGGAGCTGACCTCTCCTCCCACAGTTCTGTTATGTTCCTCTTGGAAGGAACTTGCAGATGCTTCCCTGCTAGGTGGGCCCATGCCCAGAGACTGCCCTGTTGGCATTTCCTCATCAGAGAAAGGGTTCAATCTCTGTCTTTTCTCACCATGAATTTTTGATGTGGTCAAGGGAGTCTCTCTGTCCCTTTTTCTGCTAGTATCCTCCTTTTGTGGAGTTTGGAGGATTGATACATCAACTGATGTTTCTTGCCTAGGAGGCACCGTATTTTGTGCCTACTGTTCTGTGGAAATTGGGGCCTCAACTGCCCCTTCTTGCTGTGGGGGCTGCTTTTTACTATGCTACCCTTCTTCTTGCTGCAATTCCTGTTGTTGTTGTTGTTGTACCTGTTGTTGTTGTTGCTGCACCTTCTCATGCGGTGGCTGTTCAGTATCCATCTCTTTTTCCTTACCCTTGCTAGATATATCTTCAGTGGCTTTGGGTGCTTGCTGATTTACAGTCGAGGAGGATGCAACTGCTCCCACTTGTGTGCTTGGCAGTGAAAACACCTGTGAACAAAGTTCAAGGTCAACCATCTTTTTAAGATTCCTCACCGCTCTTTGATTCAGCTCTTCTTGTGTAACCAGCTCTTCTAGGGTTCCTCTCCTCCATTTTGCTTGGTTTGCATGTTTTTCAATGTGAGGGATCTTTACATAATCATAGCCAGAGAGCCTATATCTGAGCCTTCTCAAAGTGATGAAGTGGTTGGGGTCATAAGGTTTCCAGAGGAAACTGGTTTGAAGGCCAAGGGACTCAAGCATCCTGTCTGCTTCTCTCCAACCTTCCTCCCTTTGGTTATAGACAAAGTGGCCAAGTTGGTTCCTGACTTTTAACTGTGCTTTCTTGCCTTTTCCTGAAAAGTGAAGCACATCAACATTGCCAAACTGCCTGAAGTATTCTAGGGCAAATAACCTCATAGGCACATATCTGGGTAGTCTGTAGGGAGGCAGTTCACACCCATACATCCTGATGACGGTGTGGTGCTGGTAAAAGTACCAGTCCCCAATGCTGTATGATTTGGATAACTGCAGGATCCTTTGCATTTCATCTGTGAGCCTCGGAGGAGGTGAGCCCATCATCATTGACATAGATGGGTGGATGAACTGATCTATGAACTCACAATAAGTATAAGAAGTTTCAAATCTACAGTGGAAAACAGATGACCAATAGACCACTGATCTTGGATTGCCTTGGGCATCCTCTCTTTTGATTGGGAAAGAGAATTTCTGATGTTGATGATATAAGATCAAGTGGTAAATGTAGGAGGTATACCTGAACACTCTTTCTCTTACCAGGTTCATTAGTTGCTCATGTATTTTGTCTGCTATATAGGTGGCATAGTCATAGCAGATAGGAGACTTGCCAGAAGCAAACATGAGCATGATTACCAGCACAGTTTGATCAACAAACTCAATGGAGTTGTAGCCCAAAATGGGACTAATCATGTCTGCCAGATCTCTGCCCAGTTGGTTGAGGTACACTTGATTAATAGGAGGATACTTCACAGAGTCAGAGCCAATGTATAGCTGGTTTAGTTTGGTGACCTGAGCATCTGTCATTCTGGCTCCTTGATTTATCAGGTCTACAAGTGATAGAGGGACCAGTTTCTTCTCAGTCCTGAAGCAGAGCATATCCTTGATAGCTTCTGGGGTGACATAAAACACAGCTAATCCTGAAGGGTCAAGAACTGCCCTCTCAGTGGGGTCATAGTTTTCAGCACACAGATGGATCAAATCAGGGAATTGGTTAACTTGAGGGAGCTTGAAAATAGGGAGGAATGAGTCCCATATGCCCAGCACATCTGTTCCAGCCTCATGCTTGGCCTTCAATTCATTGAGCAGATGGATGTGGAACTTGGTACCCATCAGCATTTCCTCTGAAATCTGATAGTCCATGTCTGCCAGAGACTGCCATTCCAATTGTCTCTGAGGGGCATTTAATGGAGCAATGTTCAATGCTATTGGAGCTACTGGTGAATCCATGATATTTATACAATGTTTGGGGTTTATACACCATGGTGTTATAATACTAGGGAAAGGGTAATATAGGGGAGTTACATAATAGAGTTAGGGTTAATATGGATGAAAAGGAGTGGATGAGGGGAGATAACATTAAGCTTTTTTGAAAATAACTTAGCTTAAGGAGTAGATCAAAATGAAAAGAGTTTTAGACAAGAAATGTGGCTTCTAATAGGACTAAGAACCATCATAGAGCCATGAATTGTTTCATGAATCACAACTGATGAGGGGATATTATTAATGAATGGGAAAGGGAATAAGTGGGAAGTTAGACATGCTTCTTTGCTTGCTGCAACCTGATAGAGAAGAAGACTTCTCCATCCATTGACTTTGCTTTGTGAAATAGGTTAGCATACCTTCAATTGTAAGGAATGATGCTTCTGCAACCCCAACTGCTTACCCATCTACTTCCCTAGCATTTTTTGTTTCTTCTTGGAGGGTGCACTTAGGCTTGCAGACCCTTATTTGCGTTTTCTTTTCTTTGGCTTTTTCTTTTGTTTCTCTATCTACTTCTACCCTTATTTCTTCCAAGGTCCCAGATTAAGCTGTTGGGAGCCTTTCTTCTCTACCTAAACTACTTGTCTGCCAAGATTAAACAGTTTGTACAGACTTCTTTCTCTATTCTACAACTGAAAATTCAAAACATGGCATGATCCAGATTAGGCTGTTGGAACATCCATCAAAATTTGAGTCCCCATCAAGCTATAAGCACAGATTATATTCTTATGAAAATATGTGATCTTTGCATCATCAAAGCAGAGCATATTTGGGCCTTTTCAATGCCAATCATGAAATATGAAACCTATTGGTATAGGTAGCTAACAGTGGCTCCACATGGGGATGGTTTTTTATTTGAAAGACCAAGAACAGCAGGTCAGATTGCCTTTTCCCTTGACTGCTCTTGCCAATCTTGAAGTTTGCTGTTATGAAATGCCAAAATTGTGTGCTTCTCTTCTTGGTAGACCTCTGATTATATTCACCTTTTGCTGGCAGTTTAAGAAAACTTTGAGAAATTGCATCTTTACATGTTGACAGAAAAATAATATATACATCTGGATATGTACAAGGGAAAACTCACGCTGCACTTATGGGTGATATTCAAAATAGTGCTTCAGCATCCTGCCATTCACAGGACCTTCATCCAAATCAGTTTCATTAAGACCTTTAAGGAAATAAGTGTTGTTTCCTTGTACAGCTTGGACAGCAAATGGTCCTCTCCAAAGGGAATCAAATTTTCCATGTTTTCCCTTATCCTCTCTTCTTGAATCCCACTTGAGGACTTTGTCACCAATGTTGAAATCTTCTGCCTTAGTTCTTCTATCAAAGGCCTTCTTTAATTTTTCTTGTAGAACTTGAACTTTGCTGAAAACTTGGTCTCTAGTTTGCTGTAAACATATGATTTGATTGATTCTTCTTTGCATATCATTTGGTTCAGCTTGGCTTTCTTCAAGAAGTTTCATAACAGGTACCCCTAGTGATGAGGGAAATTTGGCTTCCAATCCATAAACCAACTCATATGGGTTGGTTCCAATTGATCTCTTGGTTGTTAGTCTATCTGCCCATAGAGCATTCACAAGCTTCTTATGCCAATTCTTTTTGTTTTCTTCTAGCACTTTCTTTATGATGTTTACCAGACTTTTATTTGATGAATCAGCAAGGCCATTACCTTGGGGATAGTATGCAGTAGAATGGCCTAAGGTAATGTGAAATTTGTGGCAGAAATTCACCATTTTCTTGGATCTGAAAGCAGCAACATTGTCTGTTATTATTTTGTCAGGGCATCCAAATCTAGCCAATATGTTGTTCTCCAAGAACTGAATGATAGTGGAATCATTTGCTTGTCTGCATGGAACAGCTTCAATCCACTTAGTGAAGTAGTCTGTGGCTGTTAAGATCCATCTATGTTGGCCTGAAGATGAGGGATGAATTTCCCCAATGAAATCCAAGCCCCATTGTTGAAAAGGTCTCTTTGTTGCAATAGGCCTTAAGGGAAGTGGCAACAACTGTCTCTTTCCCTCAAACACTTGACATTCCTGACATGAGGTTGTGAATTTCTTGACATCAGAGAACATGGTGGGCCAGTAGTAACCAGCCCTTAGTATTTTATCCACAGTAGACTTCCAGTACAGGTGTCCACCACAGTCACCTGCATGAAATTCCTTTATGATATTGTCAGTTTCATTCTCAACTAGGCAGTTTAGCAATATGCCTTCATGGTTTTTCCACAATAGATTTCCATCCATAACACAGAATTTAGAAGCTTTCATTTTTAAGAACCTACATTTAGTTCTGGACAATCCTGGCGGAGAACACAGGTTTTGCAATACATAACATATATCAGAGTACTAAGGGGATTGTTCAAAGGCTACATTGATCTTTGGAGTCGCCAGCTCCTGTTTACTGTCCAGCTGGTTGATGTCTAAGGCTTGGAAATTTGCTTCTGTCATTAATTTGGCCAAACCTTGCCCTTTTATCAGTTTTGTAGGTTTTATCTCAATATCAAATTCCAAAATGTTGGCAATCCACTTTCCTCTTCTGCCCTCTAAATTTTCTTGGGTGAGAATGTCTTTGACAATAGGACTTGGCACATAGGCTATAACATGTGAATAAAGGATGTAAATCCTAAAGTCTTTGATAGCTTTGACCAAAGCATAAGCTTGCTTTTCCATGATTTGATAATTTAAAGGTGCATCCCTAAGAGCTCTGCTAAAGAAAGCAATTGGCTTTTCATTTCCTTGGTCATTTTTCTGTAACAGAACAGCAGCAATAGTATGCTGGGAGGCAAAAGAGAATGATAAATTCTCTGTCAAATTGAGGATTGGTCAAGACCGGGGTTTGGGTAAGGGCCAGCTTTATACCTTCAAAGGCTTGATTGGCTTCAACAGTCCATTTTACTTTTGAATCTTTCTTTAGCATGTTATTTAATAATCTGATTAGTTCTGCTAAGTTTGGGATAAACCTTCTCAAGAAATTGATCTTTCCCAAGAATCCTTGCAACTCTTTGATATTTCTTGGGTGGGGCATTTGTAGGATAGCTTGTATCCTGTCTGGATCAATTCTAATGCCATCTTTAGAAATGATGTGGCCCAAGGGTTTACCTTCCTCTAAACCAAACAGGGATTTCTTGGGATTCAAGGAAATCCCATATTTCTGCATTTTAGGAAGATCTGCCTCAAATGTTTTATATGTTCTTGGTCTCATTTTGAGAAAGGTGTAAGGTCATCTAAGTAAATGACAAGGAAGTCATGAATCTCTTTGGAAAAAGCAATATCCATTGCTCTTTGAAAGGTTGCCCCTGCATTTTTCAATCCAAAAGGCATTTTTACATATTTGAAAGTTCCCCATGGGGTTGTGAATGTTGTTTTGTCTTGATCATCAGGGTGCACCAGGATTTGATTGAAGCCTGAAAATCCATCCAGTAATGAGATCCTTGAGGCCCCTACCACTCTTTGGAGAATGTGATCCATCTTGGGTAAGGGATAGTTGTCTTTGAGGGATACTTGGTTCAGATTTCTTAAGTCCACACACAGCCTTATTTCACCAAATTTCTTTCTTGTAGGGACTAAGTTGGAGATCCATTCAGAGAATCTGATTGGTGCTATGATGCCTGCCTTGAACATTTTCTGTACCTCTTGTTCCATTGCTGGGAGAAGCATTGGATTGATTCTCCTCAGTTTTTGTTTAAAGGGTTTTTGATCAGGCTTGAGAGGGATAGTATGCTGGATTACAGAGGTATCATAGGACTTTAGATCCTCATAACTCCATGCAAAAACATCCTGGAACTCTTTAAAGAGGTCAATGTATTTAGGTTTTTGGTCAGGAGGTAGTGAAGCAGACAATTTAATTATTTTGGGCTTGTCAATGGTACCAATGTTGCATTCTTCAATGGCTGCATTTAAGGGCTGCATTTTTGGTTTTCTGGGAATATCATTTGAATCAAAGATGTCCTCTAGTGGAGTTAGGCCTGTTGGTAGAAAATTGTCTTTCAGTTCTATGATGTCAGTTTCAGCATTGGCCACTTCTTCACAACTGATTGGTTGAATTTGCTGAATGTTTTCCTTGTTGAAAATAGTTGGATTTAGCATTTGTTTTGCTGTTCTAGGTGATATTGGGTGAGTAATCTTTTGAAACTGTATTTGTGATTGACTTGCTTTGTCAAGTATTTGTGATTGACTTGCTTTGTCAAGTATTTGTGATTGACTTGCTTTGTCAATGTCAATATTTAATCCTGCAAACTCTTGTTGCAGCGTTAAAAAATTGTTTATTTGCACATCATCCTCAAATACTTGCCAGTCTTTAACATTATTTGGAATGGAGGGTCTGTGTTTTATCTCAGCTGTGAAGCAATTGTTAGGTTCCAATGGTAATTTGCAAGTACTAGCAAATGTGGCCAAACTATGAGCATGTAGATTATGGGTTCTAGGAATTTTAGTGATTTGGAATTCAGAGAAAAAGTTTAGTACTTCAGCAACAGCAGACCTATAAGACCTTAGTCTTTTGTCATTTGTGACAAAATTTCCCTTCACTTGTTGAATAACTAAATCTGAATCACCCATGATTGAAACCCTGGCAGCTTGTAAGAACTTTACTAACTTGAGGCCTAGCAAAAGGGCTTCATACTCTGCCATGTTATTAGTACATCTGAAGTTTAATCTATAGGCTCTGCCTTCTGCATGACTGTTTTCTTTATTGTGTACCCAAACTCCAGCTCCTGCCCCTAATTTGTTGACTGAGCCATCAAATTCAAGGAACCATAGAATATCTTGTTGTGAAGGAGATTTAATGAACTGTTCATGGGCTGGCAATGTAAGTTGAAGTTGTGGTTTTTCATCTGGCTTGTCTTTTAGGACAGTCTCATCATTTAATTGGATATGTTTGACAACTAGGGCAGCAGCAGTGTCTAGTGTTTGATTGACTGTTGTTTTATGGATGATAGTTCTTTCATCAGAGTCTTCCTCTTGTATGAGTATCTTGGCTTCAACCTCATTTTCTGGGAGAGTTGTTCTGTCATTGAAGAGAATATATGAGTCTATGTCTGAATGGACAGCATATATGGGAAAGTTTTGAGGCTTTTCTTCACTGCTGACCATGTATTTCATGAGTGTTTCTCTGTATAGTCTTTTTGGTTGCCCAAAAACAGAGATGGTGGCATATGACATGTCTAATTGTAGGGAACCTTGGAGTTTAGCTCCCCATGATCTTGATAACAGCATCCCATACTTAGGTGGGATATCAGCAACTACCACATCCATTAGGATTGTTTTGTTTGGGTACTGAACCAGAGACACACATAAATCTTTTATGAGACCTAAGCACTTGACTTGGCTGGAATCAAAGGAAAACAGGTCCTTGTATGGTCTTGTTATATCTAGATTTAATCTCTCCATGACTGCTTTTGGCATGAGATTGTGAGAGGCACCTGAGTCAAACATTGCATTATGTAATATTTTATCATGAATATGTAAGCTGACATAGAAAGGTAATACCCCTGTGACTACTGTTTTTCCATCCACTTCTGGGCCAAACAGTAATTCTGGGGTATCATCCAACACATTAACATCATCTTTGTTGTCAGTGAGTTGAAGGGACTTCTTGATCTGTAGTTTATAAATGTCATGCTTGGCTAGTTCTGAGAGAGGAATTGCTATCTTTAGTTTGCCAATTTCAGTTTCTAAGTCAAAGGGTTTTTCAGATTGGGTCTTAGGGCTGTGGATTACAGTTCTTTCCTTGTTCACTAGATCTTCTTCTTGATTTCGGAACTTGTCCTTTTTACTCATCTCTTGAGGAGTAACATTTAAATTAGGTTGAGAGGATGAAGTGGCTATAGGCTGCTGTTTTAAGGACAGTGGTTCAGTGATTTCTTCAATAATCACTTCTTCTGCAGGTGAATTTGTTTTGTCATTAGGCTCTGTGGCTATGACTCTTTTAGGCTGCTAATTATCCTTTATCTTTTCAGGCTGATTTACATTCACAGTTCTCCTCCTCAGCTTGTATTGTTTATGGACTTCATAGACAGCAGTGTCATAGCCTTGTTTAAAGTCAAAGGATTCACCTGATTTAGTTTGGAACAGTTTCATTTCATCATCCTCATGATCTTCTTGTGTCAAAAAGACTTGACTTTCACCATCCAGACCCATTAAATTAATCTCGAGATCTTCATTGGGTTCAGTTGATGTGGAAGTTTCTGCATAATTTTCTTGGAAAGGGGGTCTTATGTCTTGATCAGCACTGGCTTTGCCAATGCCTGGGTTTTGAGTTCTCCTAAAATTTGGATTCCTAGGAGGGTTGTTTTGTGGTGCTTCCCATGATGATTTTCTCTCAACCGATTCCACTCTATCACCCAATCTTTTCATTCCAGTGAGTATTGCATCGAGCTTTTGATCAAAAGCAGAGGGTTCCTCTTTGAAAACAGTCCTCTTTTCCAACCTTGCTCTGTTTCTTTTGGCAATTAGGTTGGCTTCCACTGTAATAGCAACTCTTTGGGCTTCTGCAAGGGATTGAGGTTCTCTTTCCTTCAACTGATAAGCCATGTCAGGGTCAAAACCATCAGGGAATTTGTACAAAGCTAAATCAAGAGGGATCTTAAATTTTGTGGGATTGCGTTATATACATTGTTAAATCTTGCACAGTACTCCAAAATAGTCTCTTGGGGACCTCTTTTGATAGTGTCATATTCACCAAGTATGTGCAGAGGATCCTTCTTCTTTTCCCATCTGCTAGTAAAGGCTTGATAAAGCTCATCAGGAGTTGTGATGGAGTTTGCATTCAGGGATCTAAACCAAGTTCTTACATCTCCAGTTAGGCTTTGAACAAACATCCTCATTCTCACACTGTCATCATCTATTTCATAGGTCTCAAAATGGTCTTGCATCCTTTTGGCATGCTGAACAGCTGTCAAAGGGCCATTGGAGTCAAAATATGAGATTTTGGTTTGGTAATCTTGGGGTAGAGCTGCAGCATTAGCTTGTATTTGCAAGGGTGCATATCTGTTAGCCATATTTACAGGGTTTAGAGGATTAACAGGGGTAGCTGGGATAATAGAAGCAGTGGGTACCACAGGGGTAATAAGTAAGGGTGAACCTAGAGTGTTGGTCAAGGGGATATGTGTAGTGGATGAAGATGTGAGAGGAAGACTTTGAGATGTGGATGGTGAACTAGGGGAACTAGGAGTAGACCGGAAAAGAACCTTGCATGGGGTAGAGATAAGGCTGGGATGATCTGAATTTGAGGTTAAATCAGCAGGCTGCTCCTACCTTTGGTGCCTCCTAATGTTTCTAGGGATGGTATTTGGATTATCAACAATGATGGGTGGATTAGGGTCAGGATTTGCCCTAGTATGCCGTGGATTTTTCTTGGGAGCCAGCTTCTAACTGTTTTTTAGGATTTTATAGGAAGTTTTTTATATTTGCAAGGACTGGATAAAGATTTTGGAATAGCTATATATATTTCAAAGCTGAGATGAAGACTTACTGAAAAAGCTCTTCCCTAAAGCTGTCAATGTGACACAGAAACAGTTTTGAAGGCCTCCTGACTGATTTCAGGCTTGATTTGCAACTTTGAGAGATGTATAGAAATTGGAAAATCCTAAGAAGTCCCCAGTGGAGTCGCCAATTATGTTAACACCCAGGTTGTTCCCTTTGACTCCCAAGGGAATACGGCCGGGGTAACCACTAACCAATCTTTGGATTACAGCTTCTAGCCAAACTGTAATCAGAGAGGGCTCTCTCTTTATGATTTGTCTCTGTTTTGTTAATATTTCAGGCTAGCTATTATGCTCAGGTTTTGATTTATGATTTGGGTTGGAGGACTTCTCTCATTGCTTTAAGATGTGATGTTTGAACAGTTATATTTCATTGGGCAATGGAGTCTAGAGGTTTGAAGTGCTTGAAATGCTTGAAAGAGAATGCTTAGCCTGCAGGGCCTATTGGGTATCCAACAAAACAATTTAAACTTAAGTGATGAAGTATGATTAGCCCATGGAAACCAGTTAAGAATTCTCCATTAAGCTGGTGATGTGAAAGTGAAATATGTTACCCAGGAGCAAAGTTGAATTCCTGAAAACTATGATCACTGTGAAAGATATATCCTGAAAGTGCAGCAATTAAGAATTACACTTATACAGATTATAGCTGAAGAAAACCATTCATTAACAACATAGATTGAGCCCAGGGTATTCAAGGAATAAATCCTGAAGGCTATTCTTTTTCTTTGCAGTTAAACATTTAGAAACTCAGAAACATATATGGATTGCTAAAGATTTAAACATATAACAAAGAGAGTTACAGAAAAAACTTATTTTATTGTGAGATGCACAGGGATCCTGCAGTATTCAGCAAACACCAGAACGCATTCAAACAACTTCAGAACTCCAGAAATTCCATCACGTTCCTTTATTAAACTGTGAAAAGATTACAACAGAAGAACTTCTTCAAGAGAAATTAGCATTGAGCAACCAACCCCTTGCAAGCTTGTGCGAGAGGCAAATATATACAAACAGTATTACAAAATATCTAAGGCGTTGAGTCATCTGAGAAATAAATGTTTTACCAACTTTGTACAGAATGGTAGATAAGAAGTTATTGCAGCCTTTAATAGAACATAAATGATCTTTTAATCTGTCAGAAGATATTTTGGCTTTTGGAGGCCAACAAGTCGGTTGAAATGATCTGCGTTAATGCTGAAGAACGCGCTTTTGGAGCTGCTCGGCTGTAGCTTCTCGGTCTAGACACCTGTAGCTTTTCATCTTGCTTTGTTGGCTGTAGGTTCTGCTGAGTTGGCTCAGCTTTCATCTTTAATGCATGCTGATTTTATTAAACTGTGCTGTGCATGACAATTCATATTTTTATGAACAAAATTTGGTGAATGGCTCACTGTTTACAAAATCGTTTGTATTGCCTTGGTCCACCAGTCCTGTGTAGGTAATTGATGCCTGAGGATTGCATCCATAGTCTCCTCCGCCTCTGTATACTTATAAAAATTTGGAGCTACTGCAAACAACTGTTTGATTTCATTCATTATAAAAAATAACTTTCCACTTTGTTGTAGAGAGTCTGTCCTATAGTTGGCCCTGTTTCTTCTGAGGTGCTGGGCTTCTCATTGATCTGACTTGTGGCAAATGCATTCACCCTTTTGGCATATTGTTCATGTGTGAATAGTCTCCCTGAGCTGTTCAGTAAGCTAGGAAGCCCTCTGTTTTGTAGCACTTGAAACTTCTCCATGAACCTGTTCACCTCAGTCTGCATGTCTTGGGTTCTTCTCTCTAATGTCTGCACTAGATTTCTCAGAGTAAGAACCCTCTTGATTAATTGAATGGTCTCAGCCCTGTTGGGAATTCCCATGGTAGCTAACTGAGTACTTGTCTTATGATTAAGCACATTAATCATTCTGGTGGCAACTTCAGGCATATTGCTCAGGGCATTCCTTGATCTGTGAATCTCAGCCTGTGCCTTTGGAATGAGTTCTAGCTGCTCATGGATGGTTTCAATATACGGCCATTGGTCAGTAATAGACTGGCCAATATTAGCCCACAGCACTGTTCTAAGCTCAGCCACAATTTTATCTAACTTGAGCTCATTTTCCAGCTCTTTGATCTTATCTTTGAGGGCTTTTACTTCCCTGCCCTTTTCTGCCACAGCCTGCTTTGATTTTTCATATCTATCATTCACTTTGGCCAATTTATCCCTGGTCTCATTCAGCTCTGTCATTTGAGCTTCCAGGGCCTGGATCTCATTCCTCAGCTTTTACATGTCCAGGCTTGGGGCCTGCTCTGTTGCTGGTGGTGCTGCTGAAGTGGATGTTGGTGCCTGTTCTGCTTGTTGAGGAGGAGGAACAGTGATTGGAGCAGTTTCCTCAAGGTTTATTACTTCAGGAGGAGGCTGGGAGGTCTGACCTTCTTCTCTTTGCTTCAAAGCTGCCTGTAGTGCTGCCTGTGCAGCCTATGATTCTCCCAGCTTTTCTTGTGTCTGGATAAGCTGCTTGTAGAGAGACACCAGCAAATCTGTGGCTTCTTTATCATGCCTCTGCTGGGCAACCTCATCTGTTTGAGGGTGGATTGTGGCTGGCATTTTTATCTTTTTCTTCAAAGCAGCCATGTCTGCATCCCTTAACTTCAATATCTCCTGGATGCCCTTGATATCTTTGGGATCATGCCCAATCTCAATAATTATATCTTCTAAGGACCTAATTCTATTGTCCTTAGCCTGTGATGATGCCCTTTCCAACTCAAGTTGGGCAGCTGTATTATTAAGGCTATTTTCCAGCCTATAATTGTCCAAGGTTTTGTCTGCCAAGGAGGCATAGACCATCTCACCTGTTTGTTTGTGCAACTCAATTTTATCCATTGGGTGGATGTCTTTGGCAAGGACCTCAAGATTGGTCCTTATATAATCTGCATGAGACTGGGGCTGTGCTACAGCTAGTAAGAAATGACTCATGATCATCTTGCCTTCACTGACATCAAAAGCAGACATCAGTCTTTGCTGGTTGGTGGGAGCCATCTTCAGCAAATGATTATACAACTTTATTTTTATGGGCTCACTCCTTTTCTTTATGTCTATGAACTGTTGTTTGATGCTCATTTCACCCTCCCTCTGCTGGCTAGAGGAGCTGACCTCTCCTCCCACAGTTCTGTTCTGTTCCTCTTGGAAGGAACTTGGAGATGCTTCCCTACTAGGTGGGCCCATGCCCAGAGACTGCCCTGTTGGCATTTCCTCATCAGAGAAAGGGTTCAATCTCTGTCTTTTCTCACCATGACTTTCTGATGTGGTCAAGGGAGTCTCTCTGTCCCTTTTTCTGCTAGTATCCTCCTTTTGTGGAGTTTGGAGGATTGATGCATCAACTGATGTTTCTTGCCTAGGAGGCACTGTATTTTGTGCCTGCTGTTCTGTGGAAATTGGGGCCTCAACTGCCCCTTCTTGCTGTGGGGGCTTCTTTTTACTATGCTGCCCTTCTTCTTGCTGCAATTCTTGTTGTTGTTGTTGTTGTACCTGTTGCTGCTGTTGCTGCACCTTCTCATGCGGTGGCTGTTCAGTATCCATCTCTTTTTCCTTGCCCTTGCTAGATATATCTTCAGTGGCTTTGGGTGCTTGCTGATTTACAGTCGAGGAGGATGCAACTGCTCCCACTTGTGTGCTTGGCAGTGAAAACACCTGTGAACAAAGTTCAAGGTCAGCCATCTTTTTAAGATTCCTCACCGCTCTTTGATTCAGCTCTTCTTGTGTAACCGGCTCTTCTAGGGTTCCTCTCCTCCATTTTGCTTGGTTTGCATGTTTTTCAATGTGAGGGATCTTTACATGATCATAGCCAGAGAGCCTATATCTGAGCCTTCTCAAAGTGATGAAGTGGTTGGGGTCATAAGGTTTCCAGAGGAAACTGGTTTGAAGGCCAAGGGACTCAAGCATCCTATCTGCTTCTCTCCAGCCTTCCTCCCTTTGGTTATAGACAAAGTGGCCAAGTTGGTTCCTGACTTTTAACTGTGCTTTCTTGCCTTTGCCTGAAAAGTGAAGCACATCAACATTGCCAAACTGCCTGAAGTATTCTAGGGCAAATAACCTCATAGGCACATATCTGGGTAGTCTGTAGGGAGGCAGTTCACACCCATACATCCTGATGACGGTGTGGTGCTGGTAAAAGTACCAGTCCCCAATGCTGTATGATTTGGATAACTGCAGGATCCTTTGCATTTCATCTGTGAGCCTCGAAGGAGGTGAGACCATCATCATTGACATAGCTGGGTAGATGAACTGATCTATGAACTCACAATAAGTATAAGGAGTTTCAAATCTACAGTGGAAAACAGATGACCAATAGACCACTGATCTTGGATTTCCTTGGGCATCCTCTCTTTTGATTGGGAAAGAGAATTTCTGATGTTGATGATATAAGATCAAGTGGTAAATGTAGGAGGTATACCTGAACACTCTTTCTCTTGCCAGGTTCATTAGTTGCTCATGTATTTTGTCTGCTATATAGGTGGCATAGTCATAGCAGATAGGAGACTTGCCAGAAGCAAACATGAGCATGATTACCAGAACAGTTTGATCAACAAACTCAATGGAGTTGTAGCCCAAAATGGGACTAATCATGTCTGCCAGATCTCTGCCCAGTTGGTTGAGGTACACTTGATTGATAGGAGGATACTTCACAGAGTCAAAGCCAATGTATAGCTGGTTTAGTTTGGTGACCTGAGCATCTGTCATTCTGGCTCCTTGATTTATCAGGTCTACAAGTGATAGAGGGACCAGTTTCTTCTCAGTCCTGAAGCAGAGCATATCCTTGATAGCTTCTGGGGTGACATAAAACACAATTGATCCTGAAGGGTCAAGAACTGCCCTCTGAGTGGGGTCATAGTTTTCAGCACACAGATGGAACAAATCAGGGAATTGGTTAACTTGAGGGAGCTTGAAAATAGGGAGGAATGAGTCCCATATGCCCAGCACATCTGTTCCAGCCTCATGCTTGGCCTTCAATTGATTGAGCAGATGGATGTGGAACTTGGTACCCATCAGCATTTCCTCTGAAATCTGATAGTCCATGTCTGCCAGAGACTGCCATTCCAATTGTCTCTGAGGGGCATTTAATGGAGCAATGTTCAATGCTATTGGAGCTACTGGTGAATCCATGATCTCGCCTAAGATTTAAGGATGGAGTTGCTATGCAGAGCAACACAAAGAGTTTTCTTCAACGAAAAATGTGAATTGTACGGCACAGAGGGTGAGTGAAACAGCTGCAGCAATTGAAATACTGTTTAATGTGTGAATAAGACCAATGTGTGGTCTCAATCTGTCTTTTTTAACAGGTAGGTGCAGTTTCAGTAAGTTGTTTCGCGATTGCGCGAACAAAGTGCAGTTTTTGTGAAAATATGGGCAAACAAGGCTCAGCTAGTGTTTTTCGAGCTCACAGTTGTAAATGGAGGCTAGGCACCAAGATTTCGCCGGTGAATTTTACGAGTTTTTTGTCGTTTAAGCTCTTTTGAGGGAATTCACAGACAAAGGAGGCATATGAAGAATTTATAATGGAGAATACCTGGTAAAGAGCAAGCAATGGTCACGGATGACTGTGGAAATAGCGCGTTGGACGTCTCCGAGTCGATTTCAGCAGAGGTGGTGTAATTTGGACGTAAAATCATGCAGAGAAAGCAACAGCTCTTGCGACAAAAAGTATGAAAAAACGCGAAAATTGGCCTAAATATGGATTTTTGGCATATTGGCGCGTTTTTTTGGATGACGTCAGCATGACATCATCGGGTGAGGTGGCAGGCTCTGATTGGTCCACGGGGATGATGAAGTGGCAAGACAGATCAGCATGGGGGCGGACGCAAGGGCTGACGCGACGGCGGGGTGGTACTGACGTGGGTATGACGTGATGGTGACGCTGGCTGGGCAGATTGACCAAAACCGGAAACGGTTAGCGGTTTCTCATCGCACCGCTTGTGATACGGAAGAGGGATTTGTCAGGCGTACCTCCGATAAACTGTGGGGATGACGCGTGGTGGAGGCCTGACGTCACCTTCTGACAGATATCGGAAGGTATCTGTCGGACGTCGGGGCCAGTCCGATATGGATTGAGGCCGTCCGATCAAAAGCGCTCGATCGGACGGTTGATGGGTCGCTGAGTTGATCGGATGATACGGAGGGGGATGAGGATTAAAATAATATATTTTTGGGGCGCGCGCTCAGCGGAAACTTTTGCAATATAGTGTTTGTAATGTTTTCAAATGAAAAATAATGCGGCCCCGACACTTTGGAAAATTGGCAAAAGTGGGTTTTGATATTATTTTGCAATTTAGAGCAGGTATGGGTAAAATGGGTCTTTTTATAAGGTTTTTTTGGTAAATGAAGGTTTTAAAGGGCAAAATGAATTCAGAGGAGGAAGGGGGGGGGTTAGGCTTAGGTTTATCAAAGTGACCAGATGTCATTTTGATCCCTGACAGAAGGCATATAGCTATAACGCCAAAGGGAGGGATATTTATACAATGTTTGGGGTTTATACACCATGGTGTTATAATACTAGGGAAAGGGTAATATAGGGGAGTTACATAATAGAGTTAGGGTTAATATGGATGAAAAGGAGTGGATGAGGGGAGATAACATTAAGCTTTTTTGAAAATAACTTAGCTTAAGGAGTAGATCAAAATGAAAAGAGTTTTAGACAAGAAATGTGGCTTCTAATAGGACTAAGAACCATCATAGAGCCATGAATTGTTTCATGAATCACAACTAATGAGGGGATATTAGTAATGAATGGGAAAGGGAATAAGTGGGAAGTTAGACATGCTTCTTTGCTTGCTGCAACCTGATAGAGAAGAAGACTTCTCCATCCATTGACTTTGCTTTGTGAAATAGGTTAGCATACCTTCAATTGTAAGGAATGATACTTCTGCAACCCCAACTGCCTACCCATCTACTTGCCTAGCATTTTTTGTTTCTTCTTGGAGGGTGCACTTAGGCTTGCAGACCCTTATTTGCGTTTTCTTTTCTTTGGCTTTTTCTTTTGTTTCTCTATCTACTTCTACCCCTATTTCTTCCAAGGTCCCAGATTAAGCTGTTGGGAGCCTTTCTTCTCTACCTAAACTACTTGTCTGGCAAGATTAAACAGTTTGTACAGACTTCTTTCTCTATTCTACAACTGAAAATTCAAAACATGGCATGATCCAGATTAGGCTGTTGGAACATCCATCAAAATTTGAGTCCCCATCAAGCTATAAGCACAGATTATATTCTTATGAAAATATGTGATCTTTGCATCATCAAAGCAGAGCATATTTGGGCCTTTTCAATGCCAATCATGAAATATGAAACCTATTGGTATAGGTAGCTAACAGTGGTTCCACATGGGGATGGTTTTTTATTTGAAAGACCAAGAACAGCAGGTCAGATTGCCTTGCCCCTTGACTGCTCTTGCCAATCTTGAAGTTTGCTGTTATGAAATGCCAAAATTGTGTGCTTCTCTTCTTGGTAGACCTCTGATTATATTCACCTTTTGCTGGCAGTTTAAGAAAACTTTGAGAAATTGCATCTTTACTATGCTGCCCTTCTTCTTGCTACAATTCCTGTTGTTGTTGTTGTTGTACCTATTGCTGCTATTGTTGCACCTTCTCATGCGGTGGCTGTTCAGTATCCATCTCTTTTTCCTTGCCCTTGCTAGATATATCTTCAGTGGCTTTGGGTGCTTGCTGATTTACAGTCGAGGAGGATGCAACTGCTCCCACTTGTGTGCTTGGTAGTGAAAACACCTGTGAACAAAGTTCAAGGTCAGCCATCTTTTTTAAGTTTCCTCACCGCTCTTTGATTCAGCTCTTCTTGTGTAACCGGCTCTTCTAGGGTTTCTCTCCTCCATTTTGCTTGGTTTGCATGTTTTTCAATGTGAGGGATCTTTACATGATCATAGCCAGAGAGCCTATATCTGAGCCTTCTCAAAGTGATGAAGTGGTTGGGGTCATAAGGTTTCCAGAGGAAACTGGTTTGAAGGCCAAGGGACTCAAGCATCCTATCTGCTTCTCTCCAACCTTCCTCCCTTTGGTTATAGACAAAGTGGCCAAGTTGGTTCCTGACTTTTAACTGTGCTTTCTTGCCTTTGCCTGAAAAGTGAAGCACATCAACATTGCCAAACTGCCTGAAGTATTCTAGGGCAAATAACCTCATAGGCACATATCTGGGTAGTCTGTAGGGAGGCAGTTCACACCCATACATCCTGATGACGGTGTGGTGCTGGTAAAAGTACCAGTCCCCAATGTTGTATGATTTGGATAACTGCAGGATCCTTTGCATTTCATCTGTGAGCCTCGGAGGAGGTGAGCCCATCATCATTGACATAGCTGGGTGGATGAACTGATCTATGAACTCACAATAAGTATGAGTTTCAAATCTACAGTGGAAAACAGATGACCAATAGACCACTGATCTTGGATTGCCTTGGGCATCCTCTCTTTTGATTGGGAAAGAGAATTTCTGATGTTGATGATATAAGATCAAGTGGTAAATGTAGGAGGTATACCTGAACACTCTTTCTCTTGCCAGGTTCATTAGTTGCTCATGTATTTTGTCTGCTATATAGGTGGCATAGTCATAGCAGATAGGAGACTTGCCAGAAGCAAACATGAGCATGATTACCAGCACAGTTTGATCAACAAACTCAATGGAGTTGTAGCCCAAAATGGGACTAATCATGTCTGCCAGATCTCTGCCCAGTTGGTTGAGGTACACTTGATTGATAGGAGGATACTTCACAGAGTCAAAGCCAATGTATAGCTGGTTTAGTTTGGTGACCTGAGCATCTGTCATTCTGGCTCCTTGATTTATCAGGTCTACAAGTGATAGAGGGACCAGTTTCTTCTCAGTCCTGAAGCAGAGCATATCCTTGATAGCTTCTGGGGTGACATAAAACACAACTGATCCTGAAGGGTCAAGGACTGCCCTCTGAGTGGGGTCATAGTTTTCAGCACACAGATGGATCAAATCAGGGAATTGGTTAACTTGAGGGAGCTTGAAAATAGGGAGGAATGAGTCCCATATGCCCAGCACATCTGTTCCAGCCTCATGCTTGGCCTTCAATTCATTGAGCAGATGGATGTGGAACTTGGTACCCATCAGCATTTCCTCTGAAATCTGATAGTCCATGTCTGCCAGAGACTGCCATTCCAATTGTCTCTGAGGGGCATTTAATGGAGCAATGTTCAATGCTATTGGAGCTACTGGTGAATCCATGATCTCGCCTAAGATTTAAGGATGGAGTTGCTATGCAGAGCAACACAAAGAGTTTTCTTCAACGAAAAATGTGAATTGTACGGCACAGAGGGTGAGTGAAACAACTGCAGCAATTGAAATACTGTTTAATGTGCGAATAAGACCAATGTGTGGTCTCAATCTGTCTTTTTTAACAGGTAGGTGCAGTTTCAGTAAGTTGTTTCGCGATTGCGCGAACAAAGTGCAGTTTTTGTGAAAATATGGGCAAACAAGGCTCAGCTAGTGTTTTTCGAGCTCACAGTTGTAAATGGAGGCTAGGCACCAAGATTTCGCCGGTGAATTTTGCGAGTTTTTTGTCGTTTAAGCTCTTTTGAGGGAATTCACAGACAAAGGAGGCATATGAAGAATTTATAATGGAGAATCCTGGTAAAGAGCGAGCAATGGTCACGGATGACTGTGGAAATAGCACGCTGGACGTCTCCGAGTCGATTTCAGCAGAGGTGGTGTAATTTGGACGTAAAATCATGCAGAGAAAGCAACAGCTCTTGCGGCAAAAAGTATGAAAAAACGCGAAAATTGGCCTAAATATGGATTTTTGGCATATTGGCGCGTTTTTTTGGATGACGTCATCGTGACGTCATCAGGTGGGGTCAAGGTCGGATGACGTCAGCATGACGTCATCGGGTGAGGTGGCAGGCTCTGATTGGTCCACGGGGATGATGAAGTGGCAAGACAGATCAACATGGGGGCGGACGCAAGGGCTGACGCGACGGCGGGGTGGCACTGACATGGGTATGACGTGATGGTGACGTTGGCTGGGCGGATTGACCAAAACCGGAAACGGTTAGCGGTTTCTCATCGCACCGCTTGTGATACGGAAGAGGGATTTGTCAGGCGTACCTCCGATAAACTGTGGGGATGACGCGTGGCGGAGGCCTGACGTCACCTTCTGACAGATATCGGAAGGTATCTGTCGGACGTCGGGGCCGGTCCGATATGGATTGAGGCCGTCCGATCAAAAGCGCTCGATTGGACGATTGACGGGTCGCTGAGTTGATCGGATGATACGGAGGGGGATGAGGATTAAAATAATATATTTTTGGGGCGCGCGCTCAGCGGAAACTTTTGCAATATAGTGTTTGTAATGTTTTCAAATGAAAAATAATGCGGCCCCGACACTTTGGAAAATTGGCAAAAGTGGGTTTTGATATTATTTTGCAATTTAGAGCGGGTATGGGTAAAATGGGTCTTTTTATAAGGTTTTCTTGGTAAATGAAGGTTTTAAAGGGCAAAATGAATTCAGAGGAGGAAGGGGGGGGTTAGGCTTAGGTTTATCAAAGTGACCAGATGTCATTTTGATCCCTGACAGAAGGCATATAGCTATAACGCCAAAGGGAGGGATATTTATACAATGTTTGGGGTTTATACACCATGGTGTTATAATACTAGGGAAAGGGTAATATAGGGGAGTTACATAATAGAGTTAGGGTTAATATGGATGAAAAGGAGTGGATGAGGGGAGATAACACTAAGCTTTTTTGAAAATAACTTAGCTTAAGGAGTAGATCAAAATGAAAAGAGTTTTAGACAAGAAATGTGGCTTCTAATAGGACTAAGAACCATCATAGAGCCATGAATTGTTTCATGAATCACAACTGATGAGGGGATATTAGTAATGAATGGGAAAGGGAATAAGTGGGAAGTTAGACATGCTTCTTTGCTTGCTGCAACCTGATAGAGAAGAAGACTTCTCCATCCATTGACTTTGCTTTGTGAAATAGGTTAGCATACCTTCAATTGTAAGGAATGATACTTCTGCAACCCCAACTGCCTACCCATCTACTTGCCTAGCATTTTTTGTTTCTTCTTGGAGGGTGCACTTAGGCTTGCAGACCCTTATTTGCCTTTTCTTTTCTTTGGCTTTTTCTTTTGTTTCTCTATCTACTTCTACCCTTATTTCTTCCAAGGTCCCAGATTAAGCTGTTGGGAGCCTTTCTTCTCTACCTAAACTACTTGTCTGCCAAGATTAAACAGTTTGTACAGACTTCTTTCTCTATTCTACAACTGAAAATTCAAAACATGGCATGATCTAGATTAGGTTGTTGGAACATCCATCAAAATTTGAGTCCCCATCAAGCTATAAGCACAGATTATATTCTTATGAAAATATGTGATCTTTGCATCATCAAAGCAGAGCATATTTGGGCCTTTTCAATGCCAATCATGAAATATGAAACCTATTGGTATAGGTAGCTAACAATATCAACATATAACAACTGGCTTACCACAGTATTAAAGGCATTCATATGCTCTATCACCGAGTCTCCATTCTTCATCCTTAGGTTATATATCTTTTTCAGTAGGAAGAGTTTATTCACCAGAGACTTAGATTGTTACGAAGTCCCTAACTTGTCCCACAAAGCCTTCACCGAAGCTTCCCTTGATACATTCAACAATATTGAATTTGAGATACAAAACTGCATTGTGCTCTTTTCCTTCCGATCCAACTTTTCCCAGTCTTCAGCTGACATTTCCGTTGGTTTAGTACCTTGATACTAGTGCTCCCCGAACCATCTTGCAGGTACCTTTCTCGAACACTATTTTTACACCTGCATCAACCAGCTTGCTTACAAAAATCAGATTTCTGGCCGATGTAGGCATATGAAAAACACTCGAAAGTGTTCTAATCCTTCCACCTTGCAACTTCAACTTGACTTTTTCGCAACCGATGATTCTAGCCTTCCTTTCATCCCCTAAGAAGACATCATCACCATCATATTTATCATACTCGTAGAACCACTCCCTGTGGGGAGTAAAGTGAAAGGATGCACCTGAGTCAATCAACCATGCCTCATGATCTACATGTGTACTTGAAGAAGAAGTCAAGTACACATCCCCACCTTCATCTAAGATGGTTTTCGCCGTTGTAGAAGGAGCATCATCAGATCCCTTTCCTTTCTTAGGAGCTTTAGATCTACAGTCCTTTTTGAAGTGCCCTTCCTTTCTACATTTCAAGCACAACTTTACAGGTTTTCCTAGAGATTTAGATCTCCCTCTAGATTTAGATCTCCCACTCGAGGATTTATTTTTATTTTTGTTCTGGGACCATCCTTGTATAGGAAAGACATCACCGTTTTGGCCCTCTGTATTTTTCTGTCTCATCTCCTCCGACAACAAGGATGAGACTATTTCATCAAACTGCAGGAAGTCACATGGCTACCTATTGCAACAACCAGACTATCCCACGAATTTCGTAGAGAACACAACAAACTGATGCACTTATCCTCATCTAAATTTTTTATATCAACATATAACAACTGGCTTACCACAGTATTAAAGGCATTCATATGCTCTATCATTGAGTCTCCATTCTTCATCCTCAAGTTATATAGCTTTTTTCGCAGGAACAGTTTATTCACCAGAGACTTAGATTGTTACAAAGTTCCTAACTTGTCCCACAAAGCCTTCACCGAAGCTTCCCTTAATACATTCAACAATACTAAACCTGAGATACACAACTTTATTGTGCTCTTTTCCTTCCGATCCAACTTTGCCCAGTCTTCAACTGACATTGTCGTTGGTTTAGTACCTTGATCTACCGCGATCCTTTGATCTTTATCCACCAGCAGATCCTCCATCTTGAGTTTCCACAACTCAAAACTCTGGCCATTAAATTTATCGATCTCTATCTTTCCACTGCTCGCTATATTCTTTCACCAAAAGTATCGATCTTGCATATCTCCCACTGAACAGGGTCTACCATAGGCCTGAACAAAACTCCTCAACAGTAAAGGCATCCCCTTGAAGCCAAAACAACTCTGATACTAAATGTAGGTTTTAAACTCGTACATAAATTATGTTATGAAACCAGCTCAAGAAAAGATAGAAAAGATAGAAAAGATAGATCAATGCCTTAGAATTCAGCCTCTTCGAGGGGGCAACCTCCTTTACATTACATAAATAAACAATTCTTGGATGATACAAATGACAAAACTCCTTTCTATATATAGGAGTCTAAGGAGTCACAATATAACCCAGCCGACCTAACAATAATAATATAAAGCCACAAAAATAACAATAGAGGGATTCTATGGGGCACAATAATAACAATATGGGGGCAATAGGGGCACAACAATATTAATAAGGGGTATAACTACAATAGTAATGGGGTAATCACTAGTATTATAGGGACCCAACATGCCCCTCTCCTTCAAAAAAGTGTTGTCCTCAACGCTTGAGTAGTTTTGGATACTTCTGTATAAAATTCTCATCCTCCCATGTGGAATCTTCAGCAAATAAGTTCTTCCACTTGATAAGATACTCTGAAATTGATCGATTTCGTAGCTGTCGAGTTCTTGTTTCTGTGACTGCTTCTGGTTCCAATATAATTTTTCCTTCCTCGTCAAGTTCTGGCAATATTGTTTGAACTGGGAGCTTGTCGCCTATAACCTTCTTTAAACATGAAACATGGAAAACTGGGTGCAATCGAGAAGCTGCAGGAAGCTCCAATTTGTATGCCATAGTACCAATCTTTTGCAACACCTTGTACGGACCATAATACTTTGGTGATAATTTATTATCCTTCTTAGCTTGCTTGAGGGACATTTGCTTATATGGTTGTAGCCGTAGGAATACCCAATCACCTACATCAAAACTTCTTTCACTGCGATGTTGATCTGCCTGTTGTTTCATTCTATTTGTGCCAACACGAGGTTATCCTTTAAGAGTTGGGGACTTGTTGTTGATGTTCGATGTGATGTTCCACTGCCTGAACCTTAGAATTTTCTCTTAAATATGATGTGATGGATGGTGGTTGATACCCATAAAGTGCCATAAATGGGGTCATTTTTGTTGCTGTATGGAAGGAAGTGTTATACCACCATTCAGCCAGAGGCAACCATTTGACCCATTGTGTCTGTTTATCAGATACAAAGCAACGAAGATATCCTTCCAAACATTTGTTTACTATCTCAGTTTGCCCATCAGATTGAGGATGATAAGATGAGCTATGAGCTAACTGAGTACCAAGACAAGAAAATAATTCTGTCCAAAAATTTCCAGTGAAAATGGGATCTCTGTCACTTACAATAATCTTTGGGTTTCCATGTAGCTTTTGAATTGTTTCCATAAATGCAGTAGAAACTGTACTGGCTTTAAATGGATGTGATAATGCACAAAAGTGTGCATACTTGGTAAGTCTGTCAACTACCACCATGATGACACTCTTTCCCTCAGACTTGGGTAAACCTGTGATAAAATCCATTGAAACCTCCTCCCAACGTTGGCTTGGAATGGATAAAGGTTGTAATAGACCCGGTGTCTTAATTGTTTCAACTTTATTTTGTTGGCAAACCAAACATTCTGCCACAAACTTTTGAATATCTGATTTAAGGCCATCCCAAAAAAATTCCTTCTTAACCCTGTGGTAAGTTTTTAAAAATCCTGAGTGCCCTCCTAAGGGAGAAGTGTGCAATTCCATAAGAATCTTTTGTTTTAGCTGGGAATTCTTACAGAGGTATAAGCGATCTTTGTACCATAAAGAATCATTTTGCCAGCTAAATGTATCAGACGTACTGGAATCTTGTTGTAACTTTCGAATAAGTGCCCACACTTCTTCGTCATTCTTCCATTCCTCCCTTGCTTCGTTTATCCAATCTGGTTGGATAATAGAAATGGTGCACAACAATGCTTCCACATCCTCATCCTTTCTTGAGAGTGCATCTGCCACCACATTTTGCTTCCCTTTTTTGTAGATGATTTCAAAGTCATAACCCAACATCTTTGTGACCCACTTTTGTTGCTCTTCAGAGGATAATCTTTGTTCTAAAAAGTATTTAAGGCTATCATGATCCGTTTTTACCTTGAAGTGTCTTCCCATTAGGTAGGGTCGCCATTTCTTAAGTGCATGGAGTATTGCCAACATTTCCTTCTCATAAATAGCTTTGCTTAAAAACTTTCCCTTGATTGGACGACTTTCAAAAGCAATGGGTCTTTCATCTTGCATTAGAACAGCACCAATTCCATTTCCTGAAGCATCACATTCCACAATAAAGGTTTTTGTGAAGTCTGGTGTAGCTAAGACCGGTGCTTGGCACATTGCCTCTTTAAGATGTTCAAAGGCCTTTGTTGCTTCCGGAGTCCATGAAAATGCATCTTTCTTCAATAATGTTGTTAGAGGTGCTGCTATTCTCCCATAATTCTTAACAAACTTGCGATAATACCCTGTCAACCCGAGAAATCCTCGCAGATGCTTTATGGATGTGGGGATTTTCCATTCCTTAATGGCTTTAATTTTGCTAGGGTCTACCTTAACTCCTTCATGAGATACAATATGACCCAGATATTCCACCTCCTGGACTCCAAAAAAACATTTGGATCTTTTTGCATATAATTGTTTCTCCTCCAATAGTTGTAGCACCCTGTCAACATGTTCAACATGATCCTTCCAAGACTTGCTGTAGATTAGTATATCATCAAAAAATACTAACACAAATTTTCTAAGGAATGGTTTGAAAATTGAATTCATCAAACCTTGAAATGTTGAAGGTGCATTGGTAAGGCCAAAAGGCACCAAAAATTCATAATGACCCTCATGAGTTCTAAATGTTGTTTTCGGAATGTCTTCAGTCTTCATTCTGATTTGATGATATCCTGAACGAAGATCCAACTTGGTGAAGTAAATTGATCCATGCAATTCATCCAGTAATTCATCAATGACAGGAATGGGGAACTTATCTTTAATAGTGAGCTTGTTGAGCTCCCTATAATTAGGACACATGCGCCATGATCCATCCTTCTTGTGCACCAATACTACTGGAGCAGAGAAAAAACTTTGACTCGGTTGAATTATACCAGCCTCTAGCATTTCTGCAACCATACGTTCAATTTCACTCTTTTGGACATAGGGATATCTGTACGGCCTGATGTTTGGAGGAACACTTCCTGGAATCAGATGAATAGCATGATCATGATCACGCATAGGTGGGAGACCTTTGGGAGTCTCAAATACCTTGGAATGATTGTCCAGGACTTTTTGGAGATCTGGAGAAATAGATGATTCCAATGTGGAAACATCTAGCGAACATAATTGTGCAATTACACCCCTTTGTTCCTTTTTTAGAAGCTTTGTCATACCATTAGAGCTGATTATCTTTCCTGGTTTCCCTGCAATACCCCTTAATTCAACTTCCTTTCCTTCCGTAGAAAATTTGATGAAAAGTTCTTGAAAATTAAAAGCTATTGTACCCAAGGATTGTAGCCATTGGACTCCTAGTACAACATCAACACCTCCCATTGGAATGGAAAGCATTGGGCTAGTCAATACATATTCTCCCATGGATAGCTTGATATTATGGCACTTTCCAAAGCAATTTATTGTTCCTCCATTTGCAATCATCACTTGACACTCTGGTGCTGGATATAGGAAGCAATTCAATTCTTTTGCTACCTTACAATGAATAAATTGTGGGTGCTTCCTGAATCAATCAACACTATTACCTTTTTCTTCTTGATTTGTCCTTCTATCTTGATGGTTTGAGGAGTGGTAATTCCCGCCAATGCATTACAAGATATGGTCGGATTTATTTGTTCTTCATCTAGGCTTTGTTCCTGGAGTATATCCTCTTCTTTTGACCTTTCTTGCTCCTTTTCTTCTTCCTCTTCACAATCTATGTAGAATAATTTCTTCTCAGCACACTTATGACCTTTAGTGTATTTGCTATCACAACTGTAACAAAGCCCTTTTTCTCTTTTTTCTTCCAATTGTTGTGGTGTCAACCTTATAGGTTGTGGAAGACTAGGGGCAACAACACTTCCGTCTTTATAGTTGTGAGTGGTATGCTTCCTGGTTGCCATAATTTTGCTTTCCATTTTTCTTGCTAACCTGAATGCCTTCTCTAATGAATCAGGTTCCCAAAGGCGAACATCATGTTGGATATTATCCTTTAAAGACCCTATGAACACATCAATCCTATGCTCCTCTGGAATATCTTTTACCCTTATGTTCAATTTTTGGAACTCCTCAATGTGCTCCATTATTGAACCCTTTTGTTTGAGACTTATCAATTGGCTAAAAAAAGTGTTGCTTTTTGTATCCTCATAATGTGCTATCAATTCTTATGTAAAAATTGCCCAAGTGATAAATTGTTTACAATAGAAAAGCCATTGATACCATACAAACTGATTTGGTTCCAAATATAAAGTTGCCATACGTACCTTTTGTGTGTTTTTCACATTATTGAGATCGAAGAATTGCTCCATCTGTAATATCCATGTGGCGGGATCCTTGCCATCAAACTTCCTCATATCGATTTTTGGAATATGGTGAGTCTTCGATCCAACATTAGAGTCTATGGAATCATGATTAACATTTCTTTTGTTCTCATCATGAGTTTCCTTTAGTACCCTTTCACCATTAGTGGCCATTTCTTGTAGCAACTTATTCATATTTATCTTCAATTCTTCCATCTTATCATCCATGCCATCAATTTTAGCGTCCATGCCATTCACCTTAGCTTCCATGCCATCCATCTTAGCTTCTACGCCTTTCTTTAAACAATCCATCTTAGCTTCTACACCTTTCTTTAAACCATCCATCTTAGCTTCTACATCTTTCCTTAAACCATCCATCTTATATTCTGTTGCTTTTTGTGCAAGTGACACTTGTTGCACTTGTTCTTGTAATTTTGATATATCATATAGCATTTCTTCTTCTTCTTCATGAGTCATGCTAGAGCTTTTAGGTTCCTTACTAGGTGTTTGCATTTTCTTTCCTTGGGGCATCAGTTACCAATAATAATGCTCTACTAGCCCTTTGAATTCCTTCAAAATAAATTTTCAAACCACTCTTAAGCAAAAATTTAAAAGAATCTACACACCTTTTTTTTTTCACTTTGTAGGAGCTCAATATTGCCTCTGATGTATCTCTGTACTTTCAGATCATCTAGTTCTGAAATTGCAACCTGTGGTAGCCCTCTGTGTCCTCTTTCCAATGCCACCAGTCTGATCCAATTTGGATTCTCCAAGGAAGAGTTATGTGAAATCTCCCATAGTGACCTGATTATAGACTAATTCAGTAGAGCGAACTTGTACGACGTGCCACGAGTCACTGTTTCGTCCTTTGGCTTTGAAAAATATATACAAGAAACTACAGTCCATCCTCTTTCTGCACCTTCTTACGAAATTTCAATCCAATGCTCAGGGAAAAAGTTATGATGATTTTCCCCAGGTCACCTGTTTGGAATGTAATTCAGGAGTCTGCAAGAAGACCAAATTCCTCAGATCATATCTCCACAAATATAGCACAAAAAGATCTGAAATTCGGACTCGAGATTCAGCGCGATGTCTTCTCAAATCGGTTTTTTTTTAGCTTCTGAAACGTCTCAGAAAAAAAGTTATAGCGAAAATTCCACGATGACCTGTTTGGAGCAGCGAAACCCTAAAATCCAAAGCTTCGATACCAAATGTTATGAAACTAGCTCAAGAAAAGATAGAAAAGATAGATCAACGCCTTAGAATTCAACCTCTTCGAGGGGGCAACCTCCTTTACATTACATAAATGAACAATTCTTGGATGATACAAATGACAAAACCTCCTTTCTATATATAGGAATCTAAGGAGTCACAATATAACCCAGCCGACCTAACAATAATAATATAAAGCCACAAAAATAACAATAGAGGGATTCTATGGGGCACAGTAATAACAATATGGGGGCAATAGGGGCACAACAATATTAATAAGGGGTATAACTACAATAGTAATGGGGTAATCACTAGTATTATAGGGACCCAACAAATTACCTGCATACGAATTCTAAAATAAACAATGGCGAGAGCATAAAACATAAAACAAATATACACAGAGATTTTCCCCTAGATCCCAAAACTGGGACTACCAAATTGATTTTTCATTATATTCCTTTCAATGTTACAATACATATATATACATGTCGAAGCATCCATAAACCCCAATCCATTAACCCTAGATTAGAACATAATCGTAGTTCCCTTGACCGGATCTGCAAAATACCATGGGCAGAAAACCATCATGCCCAAAACCATGTGTGAAAACCACGCACAAAACCATAGTTAGGTCCACCCACCTAATATAGGGTCCAAAAAAAATTTCCCCAGGGCACTGCTATGCTTGACGCAAGGAACAGGGGGGGCTATCACCCCCCCCTGTGACCCCCTCATGTGTGGGGTTAATCATGGAAAGAATATAACACATACCCAACACCTACGCCATAAACACACTTCCTGAGTGTATAGGGCATGTTACTACTTCTAGAGTGGATTTCCCAAATTCTGTGCACAGTCCAGTGAATTCCATGGGAATTTACTATGGATTTTGCACATGGTATTTGGTTCAACAATTGGAGAAACGTCTCCACATTCTAGAATATGATTAAGTCAAATATAATGAGGATTAGTGCTTCATATTCATTGAATATTTCTTCATTGATAAAGTGTTGGAGTGTTAAGCAAAAGGAGTCAGACATTATGAGAGTTTGAGCTACAATATTGCAAATAGAGTGCACATTATAGATTATATTTGGAGCAATGTTTCAAAAATGTTGGGAGTGCTATGGAGAATAATTGATTAGATTTGTGTGCAGATGCAAGTCTCGTGTTGTTATTGATATGGAGAATAATGTATTGTTGTAGTTCTTGAAGTTACACATCAGAGATAAGATTGCTAATAGTGTGTTGAAAGAATGATTAGTTGTGCATGCCATTTACTATTGTAGAAATCATGTGCTACATATATTTCTATTGCTACTGTTGCATTGTCATAGAAGTTACAAATTTTATTATTGTTGTTTCATATTGTATGCTGAGTGAGGTCGGATGAGCAGATTGATTGAGAGAGGATTGTGTTGTAGGTGTTTCTATTTAGTTGTTGATGAGATTATTGTTTGTATGGTCCATAGTTTGAAAATAGATGAAATGAGGTCCATGAGATGAGGTTGAAGGTTGGGGCCTTCAATGATTGCAAGTGGTGGCTTGTGGATTCAAGGTGTAGCAACATCCTTCAAGTAGTGGCTTCAGAAATTTGGAGTGGTGGATTCCATCCATTGGTGGATGAGTGAGAATTATTGAGAATGGTGGATTCCAGCAGGTGGTGGCCTGTAAATTCGAGGGAGTGGTGACTTCTGGAAGGTGGTGACCTACAAAGTTCATATAGGTAGTTTCTTAGACCGAGTAGTGGATTTCATGATTGGAAAGTTGTGGATTGCACACTGGTGGTGATCAGTGATTCAGATGTAAAGAAGATTATTGGAATTAATAAGAAGAAGAAGACGAAGACTATAAGTTGACAATGGTTTTTACCCTTTGGGTTTCCACCTTATATCTAATGTCCTCTTATATGTGATGTAATTGATGGTTTCTCCTATGTTTATTTGCTTTGATGTTCTCATTGTTATGTGCTTAGATGTGTTGCTTATATGATAGTGGTTATATTATGTGCTACTTATATATTATGATGTGATGCTAGACATTGATGATTAAGTAATTATGTAAAGACAGACAAAAATTGGTATAAGTTGATTATATAGCACAATATTGATCCCCCCCTCCCCCTCCTCCTAGTATTGTTCATGCTTCCAACAAAGAATAACTTAGATTTGATCTAATGGATATAGGAAGCATATTTGAAACCCTATCCACTCAATTTATTCTCCAAATAAGTAATTGAAATACACTCCAAACTCAAATTTACAAGTAAAATCACAAATCCCCCAATTTATTTACCATAAACAATCAAGAATGATGAGCCATCAATTCAAATATGAAAAAAGAGGAAAGAAATGACCAACACTTAACCAATTTTAATCCATCATCCATGGATGTAAACTTGGGCCATTATTTCCATCAAAACCTAGTTTGATAAACCCTTCAGCGCACAAATATGGCCTATACACCCAACACTCTCCACCATAAATAAATAAAAAAAAAAGAAACATAAAAAAGATTATCTCATCCATAAATTAGCCTTCTGAATCATGAATTATATGAAATCATGTAATGTGTGAGAGAAGTTATCCATGATTACTTAGAGCCTACAAAGTCCATGGGTTGGGTGTTTGAACTGGCTTCCTTGTGAAATCAACCACCACCATGACCTCCACTGCTCCCAAATTAATGAGGGGAAAATGAAATAGGAATGAAGAAGAAAGGGGGAAATACAGCCAAATAAAATTTTCATGGGAGGATACATGTGGCACTCCCTTATATTTTCTTGATATGTTTGCAGATATTCAAAACCTTGCTTCCACCCTTTCCCTTCACAAATTAGTGTTCAATGGTGTTGGTTATTGGAGGGTTCTTAAGTTACATACTTGGTGGGAGTTGTAGAATTTATATCTTAAAACCTTCAATTTTTTTTCCAAACCCCCAATTTATATTTATTTAATTAAAGTTTATTTTAATTTGTGTCCAAGGTGTATTTGGCAATTTTTGTCATTTTTTATCCATTTTTTTCCCTTGATATCTTAAGGTTGAAATGGGGTCATATGGCGTTAGAATCAAGCAAATGAGGGTTCATTGGAAAGCTCATCCTAAGCACTACTAGCTATAGCCATTATATTTTCTAAAATTTGATCACAACTCCTCCTTATAATCAAGTTAAGCTCAAGCCTATGTGGGCCCCACTTAGTGACCATTGAAAGGGGACAACATTCAACATATCTCAAACTAAGTCCTCAACTCATGAATTTGAATTGAGCAATCTTGACATATGGAATTATAATATGGGAGGGTTTGAAAACTAAAAAATAATCTTGGTATGGCTTCCCCTAGCACAAAATGATTATGGTTCTAAAACAAGCCAAACATAGTCATATGGAGCCTGCATGGGACCTGAAAAGATGTTTTGGATGTAATGATATTGATGATGATTATGAAGATTCCCAATTTGTGATAATATACTAGGGAATACTATGATCATTTATTCCTACTAACCATAGGATTTATTATTGAGGTAGTAACAAAATTGAAATATGAACCCTGTCACTAACTCGAATTGAGATGAAGTGGCTTAAAATAAATTATTGATATATTTCCAGTGTCTAAGAAGTCCCTAAGTACTCAAATGTACCACTAAAATTAACCTCCTAATACATTTTAATGAGAAATGGTTAGTATGTATGACTCCTACCACCATCTTTAACTAGAACTAGTGTTTGATAAGTTACCAAGAGAAACCTTCTTGGCAACTTAGGGGGAGATGAAAATAAAAAACATCATATTAAGCCCAAGGTAGATATTTGGGTCAATATTTAGCATAAGAAACAACTCTAACACCACTTTTCATGTACTTAACTCATGGAAATAGTACAATAAGAGAGACATTCAAAGAAAAATACACTATGTAAAAGAAAATACAAGGCATAATGAGATTGAACCCAGAGAATTTAACCCTTGTATTGATAATTTACATAAAGAGAGGGTGATGTTCACAAGCTTCTTTGAGGGGGAAACCTCATATTTTACAAAGCTCTAATGCAATAACAGTCCTTCACAACACATTACATGGTTGCTTACTAGCTCTATAAACAATCTCTCTAGCAAAAACCTAACTAATTTAGTCCCATCTTTCATAAGTACCAATTGTTTGATTGGTATTATTACTAAACATGATCTTTTACTCCTAAGTACCCCAATGTAGGGAGGCCAGGGTAGGGCCTAATAGATTTGAGTTACCTAGGTCCAAAGCCATGTGCCAAATCAATGGAATCCTATGAATAAGGATAACTTTTGCAAAATCCTATAGTGGATTTGGGTACAGAGATAATAGTCTAGATCATGAACCCAAAAATATCCAAGGTTATATACTATCAGTGTTAAAGCTAGTTAAGGAATTCTATGATGAAAATATTCATACAACATAATTTTTAAGTGAAGATGGACAAGTAAGCATTACAATTAGAAAATTTTCTAAGATATCTATAGTTTCTTCCCCATGAAGGTTATCTAGTTAAAAATATTTTCTGCATTGTATATATGTGAAAATGTTTGTTCTTGTTGCTTATAGAACATAAGAACTCAAGTTTTGAAAATGTTTAATTAAAGTGTGATTTGAGTGTCATTTGGTAATTTTGACTTTCCCAATAGATACAAATGTCGTTGACACTTGGGAATCTAAGGATTCACATTATTACTCGTTTAGAATGGTCCTAGACCATATGGAATCTTCTTGTCCGTCCTCCATAGTAGCATATTTATATGCCTTCATATTATCATCCTCATTTCCTCCTCACTTTGCGCTCGTTAAGAAATGGCTTCTTCGTGTTGTTGATAAGAACTTACATTGAGTATTATCCAAACAAAACAATAGGAAGAAAAATTATATGTTTTTAATGCTACGAAGGTTGGATACCACATTTTTTTGTTCCTATGGTAAAGGTGCAAGCACAAGGCATAAGATACAATGACCAAAGTTTCCTTCGTGAGCACACATGTGATTGTGAACACACATGTGATCACCAATAAATAATCATCATCTAAAAAACATTATCATCCCCTTCTCCTCCTCTAAGGTGTTACTCTAAGCCATTAGGCCACTAAATTCAACCCGTCACCATACCACACCATATCAAAACAAAAAAACTATGTTAAATAATAAATATAGATTAGCTCATGCTTCTCTTCATTGTATTAAAAGCAATATATTTTTTTTGTATTAAAAACAATATTTATTAATAAGCATATTTATTACATTAACACATACTTTGTGCTCAATATTAATATTTTTTTGTAAGTTTGGTGGGACTATATTTTCATCATGTCCAATATATTACCCCTATTGGGCGTGGAATTGAAGAGAGGACTTCACATCAAGAAATTCCTTAATAAAACACCTTATCACCATCTATCCAAGATCTCATAAACACTCTCAATATTAATAATAATAAACATATTTTTAATTTAATTTTAGCTGAAATATAAAAAAAAATCTATAATATTTGACTATATATTCCTAACCCCAACTTATATGATTATAATGAATTATAATATTTGACTATATATTCCCAACCCCAACTTATATGATTATAATGAATTATAATATTTGACTATATATTCCCAACCCCAACTTATATGATTATAATGAATTATAATATTTGACTATATATTCCCAACCCCAACTTCCCAACTTATATGATTATAATGAATTATCACAATCCACATTGATATTATACCAATACAAATTTATGTATTTAGTCATAATTTTTGTACATGAAATATTGTTTTTATATCCTTTTTAACCATAAGGGCATGCTTGTAGAAGCTTTTACATTTATTCATTTGAAAAGCCATACACAACAGAAAATATTAAGAGTCCCACTGATCATAAATTGTTGGGAATTTCTAGTCAGTTCGCCTCCCCCTTACGGCTGCTGAAACGAATTGACCAACACCTGAATCATCACCACTGATCAGTCCATACCATCGTTTAAATAAAATGCAAAACCAAGCAGACTCTAATTATTAAGACGGTTGAAATATATTGGGCTTGGGTGAGCGCGGAGGAAACTGAGGCAGCCGGTTGCCCTTATCATCGTAAATGATGAGACCTGAGAAATCAAGGGGCTCACACCGTTCGCCCATCAGAATGCTCCTCTGCCACACAAAATCTTCTCCACCCTCCTCCTCCATAACAGCACGGTCATATGCCTCCACATCGTCCTCTTTTGCCCCCCATTTCCTAGAAATCAAGAGCTTTTTGCTGCTGTTGATAAGTGCCCGACCTGGGAACTTGTGAGCAGACTTGAAACCCCTAATCACATAATTTTTGTTTTTCCTACGGTGGAAGCGAGCGGCGCAAGATGCAGTAACCACAGCCACCACGGCCACTGCCACTAGGAAACCGGTCACGCTGGCCAACCAGTTCGCTGTGCCCGGCCTCATTCTCAGGGCCAAAACTGGAAGCCACCTGGCCATGTGATTCGAACGCCAGACCTCAGAAACACAACACAACACAAAAGCCTCCTCTGTCAAATAGCTGATGGCTATTGGCTCCTCCTATAGGTCGAATAAATATATAACGTGTGAATCTCCAGTCAATACCTATGGCTGTTGGCTGCTTTTCTTCAAAGTATGGTGAACAGTCAACACAAGTCTGTGACGAAGAAGCGTGAAGGCCCCATTTACTTTTTAATCGGCCATTATTTTATTCCACTCATTTAATTGGTGGAATTTTTTAGTTGTTTTATCTTTTTTTAAGTAATTTTTAACTGTTAATTTTGGATCTTGATGCATCTTCGTTATTTAAACTTAAAAGAGATTGATTTTTTTTTTTATATCTCAAAATAGACCTATTTATTTTTTAATCGCATATTATTTTATTCCACTCATTTAATTGATAGATTTTTTTCCCGTTTTTATTTTTTTTATAATTACAACGGCTAACTATGGATGAATGTTATTCTTTTTATAATTATTTTTTAACAGCTAATTTTGTAATGGCTAACTCTGGAAACTAATGCCTTTCTCCTAGTACTCCGAATCACAACAACAAAGGGTGAAGTGGCCCCGTTTACTTTTTAATCAAACATTATTTTATTCTTTACGTGTTTTTATTTTTTTTATTCGATTTTGGAGTTGTTTTTAGTGCAATTTTTTGGATTTTTCAGTGTTGGAATGTAGCTGAAAATGAGGTGAAATCTTGATTTGTGTTATTTAAATTGGTTTTTTGAGTGTAAATATGGATTCACGCCCTCAAAAACCTCTAGGCTACTTGTGATTTCAATAAATTTCTGCCTGATTTTAGAGAAATTATATTGAAAACCTCGGAAAAGCTTCCAAAAAGTAACAATAAAGACAACTCAATTTTTTAATCGCTAATTTCCCAATGACTAACTTTGAATCTAGATGCATCTCTGCTATTTAAACTTATGTGTAGATTGATTTTTTCCACATATCACAAGAAAGGATGAAGTAGCCCCATTTACTTTTTAATCACATTATTTTATTCTACTCATTCAATTGGTGGAATTCTTTATGTGTTTTTATTTTTTTATAATTATTTTTTAACGACTAATTTTTTAATGGTTAATATGCATATTTGTTATTTAAACTTATAAATAAATTAGTAGATTGATAAACCACATTAAATAATTCAAAATGTAAACCAAATCTCAATAATATAACTAATTAAAAACAACTTCATCACCAATATATGAAACACAAAAATCTGAAATCTAACCTATTAAATTTTATTTTTTTACTTCACCATTTACTCAGCCGAAGTCTTCGTTTACTTACCCGAAGTCTTTGTAATAAGGTCAAACATTCCAGCTTTGAATGCCTTGTTTTATTAATTATTTTTAGTCTCCGTTTCGAGAAGACCAAAATCAGTTTGACCGAAAAAACCTATCACGCCATTCCAACATTGTTAAGAATGAGTTATATCGGTCATTAAAATTTTCCACGAAGCTTTTCCAATAGATCTGCTTTATGAATATGGACTTTTGTGAGTAAGTTGGGTCAACATTTAAACTTTTGCAGGAAAATTTTCATATTATCTTGGGTTAATATTTTTTTAAAGAGAAAAGAGAATAAATAAAGGGAAAATTAATCATTATAACAATGTTGAAAGTTCATAACTTTTGAATATTATTATTATCTATGAACATACTATATAGGTTACAGGAAGTTTGAACTTATTTTTTCAAAAAGAGATGATTTATTTTTAATATTGGATTATTGATTGTTATTTTGAACTAATTTTTTCAAAAAGAGATGATTTTTTTTAATATTAGATTACTGATTGTTATGGATATTCAAAATAAAATAAAATTATATTTGATGTTTTTTTGGAGCATTGTGTTGATTTAGTCAATAAATTTATAACAACCATCATATTATGAACAATTAGAGTAGTGGTTGTCTAACTATGCAAAAGAAAAAAACCAAAAATATTTGTAAAGAGTGTTTTATCCGCTATGCAACTAGTACCATATAAGGATAAAGATGACAAAACAAGGACATCAGAACACTCATGAACTATGAGACGAAAATAATAAAAGAGAAGATCTTGACAAAACACAATCAAAGATTAATTCATTCACCCAAAATGATCACCGAGTGATCTGGAGAGGAATTTGCACTAACCATAGTGATTGGAGTAGCATTTATAACTGCTTCCCCATTCTGAGATGCAATTGAGTCAGTGTCCTAGATTATGTAACATTCAATTTTATTCAAACGAACCACAATGTCATATCATAACAAATATCCCTCAATATCCTCTTTAATTCCCTCCTAGAAAGAAAAGAGTTTGTAATTTTCCACCTGTTTGTCTCGTAGCACCATGTGAAGAAGAGTCTCCATCTGTCTGTGTGTGGACAATGAGTGAAAAAAATATAACCTTCTCTTTCTCAATTTGCCTGGATCTAGTACCCATTTGGTTTTACCAACACAAGGTTCAGAATTTGAATGATACATCTGGTCTCCAAATTCTTTAACTTCCAAAGTGCAAATTTCCTTTCACACCTCCATAGGCACAACATCAAAGAAATTCACAACTGACTCCCATTCAAATAATCGAGGATGTTTGGAGGAAGACGCCCCTCGACCGAGCAAACATTGAACTCTCCCTGGTGTGCCTCCCCTGCGACTGAGCAATCATTGAACTCTCACTCGAGAGAGTTGAACCAACTATATCATAAGGAATACTTTCACCATACATTTTATTGATAAATAATTTACACCCTTATAAATTTTTACTATATTGATTTTTAGGTTGTTGGATATATTTTTGGAGTTATATTGGTAATCAATAAATTTTATGCTTAGTCTAGTTCAAATCACTCAAACTAATTACTAATTCACTATAAAAAAAATAAACAAAAAACTTAAACACCTTGAGAAGTTATTAAAATTATAAATTAGAATAAATCAAAACCATAGCTTCAATATGAATACACAATATTTTTGCTATACCATTTATATTTAATTAATAAGATGTCACTTTATATATATGTTTCTTTAAAGTAATGATTATTTGAAAAAGTAATAAAAAATCAATAAATCAAAACTAAACTTCCATTATAAAAAGTATAACAAAATATAATTAAAAAAATTATCAATTTTTAGTAGAAATTTTGTAATAATTATTGCTAAAGTTCTCCCTTCTCTAATCTCCAAAGAGCAATGTGTACATGGAGGGAATGAAAATTCTTAATGGTACAATAGTAGCCCATGAGCTTAAATCCACTCCTTAAAAAAATCAAGAAGGTAGGCATGGTCAACAAATTGGATTTCTCCAAAGCCTTTGACAAGCTCAGCAAGTCGTACCTTTACCACATTTTTAGAGCTTTTGGATTTTCATAGGAGTAGACAGATTAAATTAGATCTCTCTTTTCCTCTCTCTTATTTTCTATTCTCCTTAATGGCTCCCTCACTAATCTATTTTTGTATGATTAGTTTTCTTGTGCTAATAACAATTACAGATTTATAAACATGTGCTTGCTTCTTGCTTTTTGTGTCGAGGTTTCCTTAGTTGTTGGTGCTTACAAAAAGGTAAATTTCCTTAAGTTAAACAAGACATTCATGAGAAAAATAGCTTCAAAAATTAATAATGAATAGCAAACATCTACAATACAACAAACCATCAAAGAGACACTTTAACACAGTGTTTTGATGAAGGAGTTCACCCCTCCTCAGCTACATCACCTTAGTTCAGCTTCCATGGCTTGGGAATTTGTACTAATTCAATGTGGAAAAATGTTGTTTAAAATTATCTAGGGATCTTGATACCTACAACAATGTGTTCATAATGTCCAAATTATCCAAGAAAACTTCTTTCCGATCTCAATTTGGCCCAAAATTGAGTAAGTTATGGCTCAAACAGTTTTTCCTAGAAAACCTTCACTAAATCTGGAGAGAATCTAGTGAAGTCCGCCAAGTTTGGTGGCAGTTTCTGATTTGGTGGATCTGCCATAAATTCAGCCAACAAAATTAAGGATTAATTAAATGCTAAACTGAATGCTAATCATGATTAGCACTAAGCACTTATCCATCCGCTTCCCTTAGTCATGTGGATGAGGTCGTATGGGGTGGGGGCTAGCCCGCAAGGCTCGCTCCCACCACCCCGCCATCGATAATAACTGCATAAATAAATATATGTGCTTTGCCCTCCATTCATTGCGCTCGTTCGTGGCTTAATGGTAAAGCATAGGAATAGGAATAGGAGGGGGAGGTCATGGGTTCAAACCTGCTCTCCCCCATTGAATTTTTTAATACATATTTTATGTGCCATTCGAAATATATTTAATATATATGTATGCTATTTAATATGCAATTTCACCTTCTTAGAGCCAAACTGGTGAATGTAGAGGTGACACTTGTCATAGCCTCATTGGACGAAAACTGAAGAAGATTCCCTTTGCTGACTGGATTGCTGACTGGACTGCCATGTCATCATTTCATCCCATTCTGTAATTTTTTTAGATGTTTAAGAAAATGAACAACAAGTCTTTTCTCCTTCATCTGGACTCCGTTTTCGACGAAACAAATTACATTGCGATCGTCTTGATGAGATGGACGCAGCCATACAGTTTTCAAGCCAATCTGAGAACTTTGAAGTTTGATCTAAATACTTAGCACCTGATCATTCCTCCCCACTAGAAACCTTTTGGACCCCAAAAGATACTATTATCTAACAATTAGATGAGGGTACAGCTCCCTCACCTTTCCAAGCTCAATCCAATTGGATTTTGACAAATTTACTTCCTTGAGCTTCTCTCTAAGGAAATCAACATTCACTTGCCTTGAGGACCCTGTTCTATACATGTACTTGTCTTTGCCATTTTCAATCTGATATTGCACTGTTTGTTGCACCATTTTCAGTTTTTCATAGAAACTCATGGTTTTGTCCATGTGGCCATCAAAAGCAACATCCTTCTTACCAAGATGACATAACAAAATGTAATGCAAATGGATGACAAATTTCACTACTTGGTTTTCTTGACTCAAGCCCGATTGTACATCTTGAAAGTATGAAATTTTCTAAAAATAACTTTTATGTAAAACATAATGATGCCTGAGTACAATAGTTGCATAGCCAATAGGCCTAAAAGGCATAACAATGAACTTGTTGCTTATACCTCTTTTGTACCTTTGAACTAAGTGAAATTTTTTACAAGTATCCATCCAATGAAAGTGCATGGATCGTTGCAACTTAATCTTTACACCATTGAAATCTTCTGAATGAAATAATATGGCGAAGTTGTTTGCATAAACCTGAAATCCAAATGAACATTTCAAGTTTGAAAGAGCATAAATAAAAATTGCACTGATCTTTTGGTTTGAAGCAACACATGCCTCTTGTTGTTTGCCTCCCCACTGGAAGACTTTGCACACACATGACAATGCATGCCAAGGAGGTTCGAAAGAAGAAATGTCAACAACAACTCTCCTCCAACATTGGGTTTCTCCCAACAAACCTCTTATCAAAATGACAATCTTGGACATTGACCAACCAACAATGGCATCCAACTTGGAGAGGTTTGCCTTCAACTTACCTCCTCCAATATCATGGCCCAAATGCATCAAATAAGTGAAAACCAACTTGTAATTTGATATCTTCAAAACATCAAACAATTTCCCTTCATAGATGACATGTGCATAAGAAAACTTACTAAACATGTTTATGTCACCCAAGTGGATAATTTCTTCAAGAAATGACTCTTTTTTGCCATAATTCAAATACGTGTATGTAATAGAAGTTCTACAAAGAACATGTAGAAATTCCCACTGTAGATCAACAGATTATGCAATATACTAAAGAAAAATACAAGATCTACTTCTACAACAAACTTTGCGGAAGCTTAATCAATTTGAGCAAGATCAATGAGAACACATATAACTGAGAATGAGAAATCAATCACACATAACACAGAAGAAATAACCTAGGGAAAGCCTCAGCCTAAAACCCCAATCTCTATATTATCATACAAGTGGAAATATGTTCAAGTTACAAAAAGAATCAGCTCACAAGCTATCCTGCTCTCTCTGCAATCAAACAATACAGCTCACAGACTGAGTAGAAACTAGATATGCCTTTCCTCGGCCCTCCAAACCTCCTATTTCCTTGCGCAATTTTCCTTGGGGTCCAGTGATGCCACATGTGTCAATTGGCCTCATCACACTCACAAAAACTGAAGAAGTAACTGTGCAATCCTCAAGGAAAGAATTCCTTCTGCATGCAAGAGATATTCACAATGGAATATTCCTGCAACTGATAGTACATTGTCCCTCCATCTGATCTCAACTAGGTCTCTATCTAAACTGACATGCATGAGTTATTTATGAGAGAATATTCAGTTATCTGAAGTGCGACAGTTGCATGCATGCATGCATTAACTAACTGAACTCACAATTAATTCAACAAACTATTTGAATTAATCTAACTGGACTTGACTCAGTTAATTGAGCCAAATAATTACAACTCAATATTACAACTCATACTTATCTCTTTAACTGATGGATAAATTCCTCAATCAATGGAGAAACTATTGCATGTCCCCACATAGACTTCAAGTTTGATTTTCTACAACTAATTAACTCATGGTGAATTAATTAATTATTTTACAAACAGTTGCTAAGATCAAATTTGAATTTTTACTTCTCTATTTTAGTTTAGGGACTAACTAAAATAAGAAGGTATCCCGAAATGTTATTTATAGCAGTACTAAATTTAGCATTTCTTGTTGCTATTTTCAACACTCCCTCTCAACAAGAAAGGGATTATCAGTAACCCCAATCCTGTCTCTGTGGAACTCAAACTTGCATTTTGACAATGCCTTAGTCAAAATATATGCATCCTATTCCTCGGTCAAAACATACAACAACAACATGATCCTCTTGACCACACAGTCTCGAAGATGGTGATACCGGATATCAATGTGCTTGGACCTATCATGAAAAACTGGATTCTCAGAGAGTTTGATACAACTCTGATTATTGCAGTAGATCACGGTTGGATCCATCCTCTTACTAAACAATCCCACTAGAATCTTCTGCATCCAAATGGCCTCACATGCAGCCTGACTAGCAGCCATGTATTCAGCCTCTACTGAGCTAAGTGCAACTGACCTCTGTTTCCTGTTGTACCAGGAAAGTGCAACTGAACCAAGGTTGAAGATTCCTCTAGAAGTGCTTTTCCGGTCTGATGGACTCCCTGCCCAATCCGCATCTGTGAAACCTTGAAGCTTCACTCCCTCTATCCGTCTGTACCACAATCCGAACTGAGATGTGCCTCTAAGGTATCTCAGCACATGCTTCACTGCCTTCCAAAACAGCTTGGTAGGCTGAACCATAGCTTGACTCAGCTGGTTCACTGCAAAGCATAAGTTAGGTCGTGTTTTCACCAGATACATAAGTGAACCCACCAGCTACTGATAAACAATAGCAACTACTACCTCACCTGAAGTAGCATCCTCCTTCCTCCAGTTCCTAGCTAGAGGAGTCTACATGGACTTGCACTTCTCCATGTGAAAGCACCTGAGTATCTCATTGGCATACTTGCCTTGAGACACAAATACTACACCATATTTATGCCACACCTCCATGCCTAGAAAGTAGTGCATAAGACCCATGTCTTTCATTTCGAACTCTCTTGCAAGGTCATCCTTGCAAGACTATATCAGCTGATCATCACCTATCAAAATCAGATCATCAACATAAATAACAATGATCAATGGTTTACCTTCTACCATGATATGGTAAAGGTTCGCATCTGCTTCACTCTTGGTGAAGCCCAACTAGGTGAAATAACTGTCAATCATGGTGTACCAAGCACGGGGTGCTTCCTTCAACCCATACAAATCCCTATTAAGTCGACACACATGCAACACACGATCGAAGGTCTGGAAACCCTCTGGCTACTCAATGTACACCTCCTCCTCAATTTTCCCGTTGAGGAATGTTGTCTTCATGTCCATTTGATGGATCTTCCAACCCATCTGAGCTGATAGTGCCAACATCAATATAATAGATGAGTACCTTGCTACGAGAGCAAAGGTATCATCATAGTCGATCCCTTCGACCTATGAGAAACCTCGAGCAACAGACCTTGCCTTATGTTTCTCAAAACTTCCATCAGCTGTCTGCTTTACCTTGTAAAGCCATCTGGAACTCACCACTGACTTACCCTAAGGTCTTGGGACAACATCACACACACTTTTTTGAATGATAGATTCCTACTCCTCTACCATTGCATCAACCCAGACCAGTTGCTGCACTGCCTCCTCGAATGAAGAAGGTTTGGTATCTACACACTCCCCAACCAGGGCCATGTAGCCGGTGTATCGCTCGGGCGACCTCCTCTATCTGCGCTAAGAAGATTGCTGTCCCACATTCTCTCGCACATCCAGCATCAACCTATCAGCTTCTCTTGAGCATTTTTTCCCATCTCTGGAAGTCTCAGCATGAGTGGATGTCTCCACTCTCGGATACTCTGCATGTGGCTGCTCCGCATTAATCTAAGGCTCCTCCTCCTTAGGAACTAAAAGTTCCTCCTCTGCATGAAACTTGAGCTCCCTCTCAAGTGATAATCGCATGGCTTTCTGCTCGTCAAACTTCAGATCCCTGCGTACCACTGTCCTCTGACTGGTAGGCAGGTACACCCGATAGTTGTGGTGTGTATCTGTGTACCCCACAAGTATTCCCAACTCGGCTATTGGATCCAGATTCTTTCGGGAATCTTTGGTCACATGACAGTAAACTGATGATCCAAATATTTGGAAGTGACTCACATCTGGTCACTTCCCAGAAAAGGCCTCCATAGGTGTCTTCATCCTCAATATACGGTGCGGGTTCTATTCTCCAAGTATACTGCTGTTTTGCATGCCTCAACCCACAAATGCAGTGGTAGGGTTTGGTCATGCAACATCGCTCGAGCTGCTCCCACAATTGATCTATTCTTCCTTTCAGCCACCCCATTCTGCTGTGGGTTATGGGGTGTCGTAAATTCCCGTTTAATTCCTTTTGCAGTGCAGAAGTATTTAAACTATTGGGAGACATATTCTCCACCATTGTTGTTATGTAAGGCTTTTATTTTCTTTCTAGATTCTTTCTCCACCAAGGCTTTAAACTCACAAAACCTTAAGAAGGTCTGATCCTTCTTTTCCATAAAGTAGATCCAGCATCTACGAGAAAAATCATCAATAAAAATAACATAGTACCTTTTTTTAGTGGTGGAGGCTGTAGAGAAAGGTCCACAAACATCTAAGTGAACTCGCTCCAAGATTTCTTCAGCTCTACTATCTTGATCCAGAAAGGAAGATTTCACATACTTACCCAAGGTACAACCTTTGCATGTATTCGTTTGCTCCAGTTTTCCCTTGGGAAGTCCGGTAGAAATCTGATGCATGATCTTCAGGGCTCCATGGTGCAAGTGGCCTAGTCTTCTATGCCATAACTCACCAACATCTTGGTTGTGCACCATCTTAGCTTTGGAACTCAATGCAACACAGTCATCTACCTCCAGCTTGTAGAGATTTTTTACTCGAATCCCAATTCGCTTGGTCTGTCCAGTACCGATATGCCTCAGGAATACCTTTCCTTTACTAAAGACTACAACATAACCTTTATCTTCTAGCATAGCGACAGACACAAGATTCTTCTTTAGACCTGGTATATACTTTACATCAGTCAGGGTGAGCGGAGCTCCATGCTCCCTCTGAAACACAACCGTACCTTCACCTGAAACACGGTACTTTCCATCATCGCCCATCTCGATCTGCATCTAGAGATCCTTCTCCTCCAAGGTACTGAAAATATTCTTGTCACCTGACATGTGGAATGAAGCTCCATTGTCCAGGTACCACACACATCCCACCATGGATGAAACCATGCATGTGATAAGCGAGAAATCCAACTCAAACTATGAGGCCAGTGCCTCACGATCAGATCCCTTCGAGGAACCCTTCTTGGATTTCTTCTGTGGACAATTCGTGGCATAATGGCCCACTTCATGACAATGAAAGCATCGCACTTTCGATTTGTCAAACTTCTCCCCACCATGGGAAGAACCAGATCTGGGATGGGATTCCTTCCCTTTCCCTTTCATTGCCTTACTCGCTAAGGCTATATTTTCCTCATCATCTTGCTTTGATGAGGATCCATCTCTGGTGCTTCTTCTTATCTCCTCCTGCATTAGATCCAACCAAAGTCGTTCCCAATCTGGCAGTTTTTCTCTTCCATTAACCGAGTCTTGGTAGCTATGCCAGCTCTTAGGAAGATCGAGGAGTGCAAGACTCACCATGTCATCATCGGCTGTCATGGTCCTTACATTTCCAAGCTTATCCCTACAGGTGGTGAGCTTGTTTAGATATGTAGAGATTGTGTCGCCCTTTTCACACTTGATTTTCCGAAGCTTGTCTTTCAGCGCCAGCTTCCTCTGTTCGTTGTTGTTTTGATATAAATCTTTCAATGTTTTGTACATCGAAAACGGTGTCTCCTTCCCATGGAGGCTCAAGACAATGTGGTCTCGAACACCCTCTAGGAGGATTCTCCTTGCTCTAGCCACACATTTCTTCCATTCCACCAATTCTGTAGCATCAGTTGGCTTGGGGACTTCTTGATCAATGAAGTCCTTTAGACCGTTATCCTCTAATATTGCTTCCATGCGATCCTTCCAAGCTATATAATTCAGGCTGCCATCAAGGGCATACTCAAGTCTTAAGCCGTTGAACGCCATTGGTGAAATTGAGATGTGCTAAGAACTCGATTTCTATATTCAAGAACTTCAACCTTCGAACTTCTCCCTTCCTTGTATATTGTTCTTCGCTTTGATCACCTTTTCTCTGATACCATGTAGAAATTCCCACTGTAGAGCAACAGATTATGCAATATACTAAAGCAAAATACAGGATCTACTTCTACAACATACTTTGCGGAAGCTTAATCAATTTGAGCAAGATCAATGAGAACACATATAACTGAGAATGAGAAATCAATCACACATAACACAAAAGAAATAACCCGGGGAAAGCCTCAGCCTAAAACCCCAATCTCTGTATTATCATACAAGTGGAAATATGTTCAAGTTACAAAAAGAATTAGCTCACAAGCTATCCGGCTCTCTCTGCAATCAAACAATACAACTCACAGACTGAGTAGACACTAGATATGCCTTTCCTCAGCCCTCCAAGCCTCCTATTTCCTTGCGTAGTTTTCCTTGGGGTCCAGTGATGCCACATGTGTGAATTAGCCTCATCACACTCACAAAAGCTGAAGAAGTAATTGTGCAATCCTCAAGGAAAGAATTCCTTCTGCATGCAAGAGATATTCACAATGGAATATTCCTACAACTGATAGTAACTGTCCCTCCATCTGATCTCAACTGGGTCTCTGTCTAAACTGACATGTGTGAGTTATTTATGAGAGAATTTTCAATTATCTGAAGTGCAACAGTTACATGCATGCATGCATTAACTAACTGAACTCACAATTAATTCAACAAATTGTTTGAATTAATCTAACTAGACTTGACTAAGTTAACTGAACCAACTAATTACAACACATCCTTATCTCTTTAACTGATGGATAAATTCCTCAATCAATGGAGAAACCGTTGCATGTCCCCACATAGACTTCATGTTTGATTTTCTACAACTAATTAACTCATGGTGAATTAATTAATTATTTTACAAACAACTGCGAAGATCAAATTCGAATTTTTACTTCTCTATTTTAGTTCAGGGACTAACTAAGATAGGAAGGTATCCCGAAATGATATTTATAGCAGTACTAAATTTAGCACTTCTATATTTAGCATTTCTTGTTGCTATTTTCAACAGAACATACAACATTAAAATCCATACAAACCATTCTTGTTTGGTGGTATGTGTATTCTTGCACTGACCTCTTTTTACAACTTTTCTTTGGCGAAAACTACTCCTTTTGTCCTCTCTCTTGAAATACTTACCATTCCACTTCAGCACCATAACCTTCGGTGCACAAAATGGCATAAGGGATGATTGAATGAGCCCATTGTTCAACCAACTTTTACATTGCATTGGTGTCTCTACACTTTGCAATTTTGTCAACCCTTGCATGCTAACTTCACAAAGAGAAACCTCTTGCTGCAAAGATATTTCATGTGAAGTTTCTTTGTCCTTGAAGGACGATTCTTTTACAACATGAAATACTTCATCACTTTGATGAATTGAACCAACCAAATCAGAATTGAAACTTGCATTACATGCAACAAAATTTTCATAAACAATATCATCATTTGGCTTGAACATGAGAAGTACTAAAATTTTACTTGAATTCACTGGTATTTTTTCCTCCCCTGCATTAACCAAGGAAATGTTCAGGTTTTTGCGATGGGCTCTCACTATGTACTCCACACCATCTTTGAACAAGTGATGCTTGTTTTCATGGCGGTAAAAGAATTATTTCCAGTCATACAAATATGGACTACCCAACACCACACCTGAAATATCAAGCGGTACCACATCTAACTCTACTTCGTCAACAAAATTTGCAGTGATTGCAAACTTAAACAAAAAAATTCTTGTAACCCATAAACTAGTGTCTCTTGCTATCCATCCCAAAGGGTATGGTTTATGGTGAGGTACAGTTTCAAGATTCAATCTGTTGACTAAGTCTTCAGAGATTAGATTCGCTTGTGACCCATTATCGAAGAGTGTGTCAATATTGGTGTGTTTAGATATGACCCTAACATGAAATAACTCAATTCGTCTCTTTTCATATGGAGTAGTAGTAGTGTTATAGTTTTGTGAACTAGTGCTTGCAATATATTGTTTTCCTTTTATTCCCATGACACTGATTTTGTTTTCATCACCTGATTCAGAACCTAAATCTTCTCGAGTGATAGCAGTTGTTTTTTGTTTCCCTTTATTGTTGAACTTATTTGGTCTCATTTATGGATGCAATTTCCAGCAGTGAGCTTCATCATGCCCCTCTTTGGAATAGTGTTTGCATGTGATTTTCTCCCCTTCTTTCTTCACACTTGCATTCTTCTTAATCTTCCATTTTCCTCCTTTCTCTCTCTCCTTACCCTTAGGTGGTTTTTTATTACTATCCTCTTCATAAGTGTTCTTTCCTCTAGATTCAAGATGTGTGGCTTGCACACATACTTCATCCAAATTAGTTGGATTGAAAATAAGAATAATATGTTTCAAATAGCAATGTAAACCCCTAATATATTTCAATAGTGTATCTTGGGAATTCAAATTCACTCCTATTAATAAAGCCCTTTTTCTAAACTCCTGTGTATAATCTTGCACTGTTTTGCCTTTAAGCTGCCTAAAATTCTGCCAACTCATAATGGATTTTTGCATAAAGGCTAAAGTATAAAACTGTCTTTTAATTACAGAAACAAATTCAACCCAAGTGATGGATATCTTACTATGGATTCTCATTTCCTCTTGAGTCTTTGCTTCCCACCAAACTATTGTAGCTCCTTCTAGCCTCAATGACGCCAACTGGATCTTTATGTCATCCTCTTGAAGGTTTTGAATTCTGCAGTATACCTCCAACTATCGAATCCAAATGTCCAACTTTTCTGCATTCACTTCTCCATTGTACATGGGAAGTTCGAATTTTATGTCCAATTTCAGTAATGGAGTTTTTCCTTTTGGGGTTTTGGAATGAGTATGGGAAGTGGTGGTAGTGGAAGATGATGCTATGTGGGATGGTGAAGATGATGAGGATGGTGGAGATGGAGGTGGCTTTCCACCATTCCCTTTGGAATCCTTCTTCTCATCTTTTTTGTCCTCTGAGCTTCCTTCTCCATGTGGAGGTTGTCACACAGAATAAGTCGATCTTGCGGACAAGATAGACCTTCCTATAATCTAAAGAAGACCTAATGACAAGCAAACCAAACAGACATTATCTTTCTCTAAATATGCTTTTATAAACAATGGCCAACAAGTGTTTTTAGGGCCTACCTTAGGTCCAACGCAAGTTTGTGGATGCCCTCACTCCTTCGATCCAAATGAGCTTCTTTGTTGCGAATCTGCAAACACAAACAAGGCAAACAAATTAAATAGCACCTGAAAAGCCAATTTCATAAAACATATTTAACATGAAAGTCAAGGAGTCCATGAAACAAATAACATGAGATACTTGTTGAGAAAAATGAGTTTGATTGTATTAATTCAAAAGAAGAAGAACTTTACAACCTGTGCCTTGACGCTGTACAAGCTCCTCCCAGGGTCCAACAAGAAGTCTCCTCTACTTTGACAAGTTTCACTCACTCCCCAATGAAGCCAAAAGGTATGTGATCTCTCCTCTTAAGCTCAACTAGGAAGTCTTGATTTCACCAGCATTTAACCTCAAAAATGTACTTCAGCTTCTAACCCCCCCAGCAACCAGCCCAATGCCTATATTTATAGTGCAATGGAGGGAGGTTACTAAGTCCTCCTTCAAAGGGATAAAGCCCTCCTTCAAAGAGATAGCTCCTCTCATCAAGGGATTAGCTCCTTCTCTTTTGGGATGCATGAACCACCTTAGAGCGAACAATCCACATCAAAATTCCTTCTAGAATCATCTAGAATTAACCCAAAGTGAGTTTTTTAAGATAAAACTTGTGCCTTTTGACTTTCACAGGGGTCCGCACCCACACCATTAGGGACAGAGCAGGCAGGTCCGCAGTTTTTATAAACAGAAGGTGCGGGACCGCAGGTGACAGTGAGAGAAAGTGCAGAACCAGAGTTACATTGATTTTTAATGTCTTTCTCTCATTTCCAAAGCTTGACTTGAAGAGCTGATGTCTGAGACTTGCTTAGGAGGATAGATCAAGTGATGATAGACCCATACTGACTGCAAATAATCATGGTGACGATATTTTTGTGTAACAGATTGCCCCCTAAAGTGCGAAGTCTGTAGTAGATGAGGATTTCATTGATCATTTAGGAAGAGTGAAGTACTTTATCATTTCGAGGATCATCTTGTGGAGAGCCCGGTTGGAACCTGTAAAAACATTCAATGCAAGATATATATATGAGATCATATCATCGCTGAGGTAGGCATTCCCATACTCAGATCAAAACTGACTAGAAAAACTAACTACTGCTCTGATATAGGAATGATCTTGTAAAACATCACAAGTATAGACTCAGGTGGACACAGTATGGACGCAGCCATCTGTTTATGAATAGTCCATTATATAATGAATACAAAATTCCTCGCAGCCTGGATTGTGGAAACTAGATCCAGGGTCTTCATTTCTACTTCCCGAAACAGTACGATTCTATCCATGCGAATGAATGTGTTGATGTCGAACATGGTAGAAACCACTTGATTACCAGTCAATGATGTAAACTGTTAACAAGTGTGAGAGAAACCACCAGTGATGTCAATGGCTCTCAAAGTACCCAGTACAATCCATGAGATGCGAATAAATGTGTTGATGTCGAACATGTCACGGAATCCTTTGATCGAAGGTCAATGATGCAACCTGTCGTCGAAGGCGAGAAACCTGCCATTGAGGCATGCAGATCTCAAGGTACTGATGATTTCTAGATCATATTTCTAGATAATGAGCTGATGTAGATAGAAAGCGATCCGTCGTAGGCAAGCCCACAACACGAAATCATAGATCAAGTTGAAGAAATTTAGTTGCAAGGACTGACTCAGGGATGGTCAAGATGGATGACAGATATTTTGCAGATGAATGGCTTATTGGCAGTGACCTCTTGAACACATAACGACATGACAGATGGTTTGGTGACAATTGACCCAAATTTAATACCCAGAAACTGGCTGAAGACTTTCAATGTGGTTTGATCAACTGTTAGGTAGAGGATTTCCCAACCCAGGTGAATAAAAGTGTCGTGTTCAAGAGTGATTACAAAGTATGACAAATAGACTCATTTTTCTCTCTTTTCCCCCACCATTTCTGGCAAGTACCTCTTTATTTTTTACAAGCTTGAGGAAGATAACATTTGCTTGATTATAAGCTCATCCTTCGGATGAGTCCAACTTAGTTTAAATTCGAACCCTAAGAAGGAGTGGTTCGTTCCTGTTTGTAATTGAACAGGTCCTTTACTGTGAGATTTTAATGAGTCCAGTATAGGAGAAACTCGGCGTTTTTCAATTTTAGAGAGTCTGAAAAAACTTAAGAAGACTCCAGGGTTGACCTTTTTCGTAAATTTGTGTCTCCCAAGCCCGAAAAAGTATAAAATAATACTTGAGAGAACCGCTTGATATTTTACGACCAAGGAGTACTTTTCGTTATTAGTGCCTTTGATCCGAAAAAGTAAAAAAGCGGTCAACAACACGTTGTTTTATAACCAATATCGAATTTGAAACGACAAAAATCCGGCAATCTTTTCATGTTTTTACAGTCGGAAAAGAGCTGTAAATGGACCATCTTTTAATTCCATTTTAACGAGTTTAAAAGAAAAACTCGGCAATCTTTTCATGTTTCAGGAGTCAAAAAAGAGCTTAAAGGTGACTCTAAATGTTTTTTCGTCGAAAATGATAGATTTCGCTTGAATAATCTGTTATCCTGCACAAAAACATAAACATTACTCATACCTGTTTGAAATGGATAAAAATGTCGCAAAAATACCTTTTCAAAGTGAAACATAAACAAATTTGCAATTTATTTACTCAAAAAACTTATAAAAAGGGCCTTCGTCAATTCATTTTTACCGTTTGAGTTTTGGGTGAGAAAATAGTGCTTTTGCTCAGAAAACTTCCTGTGAAGATTGCGGAAAATCCAACCGTCGGAATCGAACGCTGTCTTCTCCAGGTAATCCACATCATCCTACTCTTCATTTTTAACTGTTTCAATTTTTTTTAGTCATTTATTTCATTTTTGGGAGGGTTTTTAGGCATAAAACCCGCGCACGAGGGCCCGCAGGTTTACCACTGCTGGCCTGCGGACCCCGACTTTTTCTCCATTGGGAAAAAGCTCGGGGTCCGCACCTTCCATGTAGACAAAGTGCGGTCCCACGCACTGTGTCTAACCCGGAGGGTGCGGTCCCTGTCGCAAGGTTTTTTAACCCAAAAATTCTCAAAAATGGACCAATCAAAATAATTTCTAGCAATTTAATTTATCCTTATGCTTGATGCAGAGAGTACATCATGCTAGATTGGCGTGAATGAGAGCATGAGGACGTGGATGCTGCCGCATGGAATCATCAGCCTTCACTTGATGCTTTGAGGGCGTGCGGCTTGTACAAATTTTGGGCCATTCCTGGCATGAGGGCTCAGGTGGATTTCTTACAGTGGTTGGTTGATAGATGGAGCATACAGGACCAGTGCTTCTTCATTGGTGGCCACCAGCTCGAAATCGAGCCGGCGGACATATATTTCTTGACTGGTTTGCCTAAGAGAGGCGAAGACTTGACTCTGTTTGGGGCTAGGCCAGGTGGCCAGTCTGTCGATAGCCTCAGGCTAGAGTACTGCAACAGCCAGGCTAGAGACAAAGGGATAGACATAAAGACCATATCCCGTCCTGAACTCATGGTGATTGCGTTTACTATCACCAGACTTTGCGGGGCTGCCGCATTACATATTGCCACCGGATCCCAGATGCGTATGGCAGTTGATTGCTTCCGAGGCACCATCTTCAACTGGTGCGATGTCGTGTTGGCCAATCTGAAAGGCCAACTGACCAGGGCCAAAAACGGACAACTAAAGACCTTTGGTTATGGGGCTTTGGTTGTGAGTTTTGGCCTGGAGAGGGTTCCTATGTTGATCCCGCAACACCTTACTGTTGGAGCTGGGCTTCCTCGAGAGCCCAAACTGATGCGATGGGTCGCAGTTATGGCCCGTCACCCGGACGAGAGGACAGAGGTTGCTCAATTCAAACCTGAGTATTTCCAATGGCTGGAAAACCAGGTCTTTTCTATTCAGGACTTCCCTTATGCTGGGATAGATTTTCGTGGTGACCCAGACATGGTTCTTCCACCAGGAGAGAAGTGGGATGATTCAGGTAAAATTATTTTCAACATTTTTCCTTTTTTTTTTTTTTTTTTTTTTTTCCATCGTCTCAAAACTGATAGCAAAAGTTTCAAATGCAGATGTGGGTCCACAGCAACCATCCGCTCTCCGGCCTTACGAGAGGAAACAACCAGTTGCACCCGCACCAGCCCCACAGGACGAATCAGTAGAGGTTTTGGCCGAGTTGGAGGGTCATCTCGAGCGCTTGATAGGAGATATTCCGGAGACCACTATAGATGTCATTCCTCGTCGACTTCAGCGCTATGTGATTGGGGTCCCGGGACCTTTTAGGAGGTTCCTTTGCAAGGTGGCCCGTGCAGTGGTTTCTTATAGAGATCATCACCAGTGATAGGATGATCGCCTATTGTGGGCACATGTGACATTTTTTGTTTTTTGTACTTATCATTTTTGCCGATCATAAGGTGTTTTTCAACCTATGATCGAGGACGATGTATTTTTTGACACACTCCTATATATATATCATTATTACCGGCTTATCTTCTAAATCATGTTATGGAATGGTTTTAAATTTACATGTATGATTATTGCAAATGTCTATTTAACATTCGAGAAGCAATTGCATCTGCTAATGTATTTAAAGATCTTGGAATATGCTGATATTCAATATAATCAAATTCACGTTCCAAGAGACGCACTCTCAAAAATAATCTTAATAACACTGGATTTCTAATGGCATACACTCTATTAAGTTGTAATACAACGAGTTCAGAATCTAACCTCACTATCAAACTCCGAATCCCAAATGAAATAGATTCAGATAATAACTCAATCACTGCACTATACTCGGCAATGTTGTTCGTTGTTTGACCGAGGCTTACCCCATGCATAAATACTAACTCGTCAGAGGGCGAATAGATAACCCAAGCTACGGAAGAGATGTTCCGTGTATTATGACAAGCACCATCAGTGAAACCAATGTATATTTGGAGAGGCATCGACATCTGCAATATCAAGAGTAAAACCAAGATAAGCAGGAATAATGACGAAAAAACACTCTCTAAGCTAAGCACACTGTTTAAACTAAAACACACCAGCTAGAAAGAAAAACTATCCTAACTAAAAATCTCCATACCCATCCTTTAAGCATAATACGTCTTCAAGTAAAGACCATTTCTGGGTTTACCCAAAGAGTCCTCGTCAAAGTCTACCAATTCATAGGCCCTTTTGCTAGCTTTCGCTTGACAACATAGGGACCATGCCACATAGGAACGAATTTTCCAGCGCCTAATTTATCATTAGCTTGATCGTAAACTAAGACTAGATCTCCTTCCGAAAAATTTCGAGGGGTCACATTTCGATCATACTGAGCTTTCATGCGTTTTGCGTGAGTCTCGATCGCCAATGCAGCGTCACGTCGATTCTCATCTAATTGAGCCAAGTATAACAAACGCTTTTCTTCTTCGGAAGTGGCTGGAAGTAACTCGATGGCCATTTGCAGTGATGGGATTTCGCATTCAATGGGTAACACAACTTCCAAACCATAGACTAGTTGGGAAGGAGTGAACCCTGTTGATGTTTTTACTAAAGTTCAGTATGCCCAAAGCGCTGAAAATAGCATGTTATGCCAATTCGACGGATGAATTCCAATGATTCGTCGGATCATGATAACTAAAACTTTGTTGATGGATTCAACCAGACCATTCGCTTGTGGATAATAAGGGGTTGAACTATCATGACGTAAACCAAGCTGGCCTGTAAGTTCGGTCATCATAACGTTTCAAAAATGACGCCCATGATCAGTGATTATCGCTTGCAGGACACCAAACCTAGCAATTATATGATTGAACATGAAAATTTCAGCTGTCTTGACGTCTGCCTCAAATGTAGGCATCGCCTCGGCCCACTTGGTAAAATAATCTATCGCAAGGATGATATACGCATGCCCCCCGGCCGAGTGAGGGTTACATGTAATAAAATCGATACCCCATTTGGCAAAAGGACCAACGGAAATTATAGGGTGGAGAGGAGCAGGTGGAGCGCGCATCTTTCGATCAAAAATTTGGTAGTTGTGGCATTTCGGACCGCCGTAATACAATCTTTAAATAAAGACGGCCAGAAGTAGCCAGCGCGCAATATCTTTTGGGCTGTGGAAAACCCAGACATATGACCGCCACACGCTCCAGAGTGACAGTCATTTAGAACCCTTTCAGCTTCCTCGTGAGTTAAGCAACGTCAAAACACAGAGTCCGCCCCACGGCGATAAAGATTATCTCCAATAATCCTGAATTGTTGGGACTGGAATCGAATCTTTCGACGTTCTGACCTTGAAATTTCTGGCCGAAAGGATTGGGTCTGGAGATAAACGATGATATCCCCATACCACAGATCTAAAGTGCTGATTAGAAACAAGGATTTGTCTGCAATGGGCTCCTCCGCCACAGTTTCCGTGTCAGCACGTGGGAAGTCACACATTAACTCCGCAAAAACTAAAGATTTCTTAGACTTGGATTTCTCAAATTCCAAGTCGAACTCCTACAGGATAACGATCCATTTAGAGTACTTGCCCCTAGCAATTGCTTGGTCAAAATGTAGATCATAGGGTTGCAATCCGAAATTACTGTATTTTTACGTAGTAAAATGTAGTGACAAAAACGTTGGACAGCTTGAACAGCTGCCAATGCCAATTTCTCCACATGTGAGTATTTTAGCTCAGTTGGATTTAAAGTTCGACTAAGGTAATATATCACATGTTCAGTTCCGAATTCAACTTCCTGAACTAAGACCATTCCAATGGTGGAATGAGAGGCGGCGAGATACAACAAGTAATCCTGGTTGTAGTTGGGAGGATGCAACAACGATGCATGGGTCAACGCGTGTTTGAGTGCATCAAAAGATTTCTGAGCTATCTCATCCCAATAGAATGGAGTATTTTGCTTCAACAACCGGGTAAAACCCTTTGTAACCTCAGCGTAGTTAGGAATGAATCGTCATAAAAAGTTTGCTTTCCCTTGCAAACTTTGGAGTTGGTGAAGACTTGAAGGAGGAGGCAATTTGATGATAGCTTCGACCTTCGAGGGATCAACGCGAATGCCGGCTTTCGAAACTACAAACCCCAGCAATCGACCCATTTCTATATAGAAGACACATTTGTGTGGGTTCAACCGAATCCGATAATGCCTACACCTCATAAAGATTGCTCGTAAATGGACAAGGTGATCAGCTCGATGTAATGAATGAGCAGGCAAGTCATCAAGATACGGTTGCACAATGTGCTTGATGTCATGAAACGCATAAGACATTGCCCTTTGAAAAGTTGCTCCGGCATTCTTGAGCCCAAAAGGTAATTTGCAATAAGAAAATGTCCCCCATGGACAAATGAAAGCCATTTTTGGTTGATCGGCAGGTAGAATATTGATTTGATTGTATCCGGAAAAACCGTCCATAAAGGAGAATATTTCGCTGCCGACACAATCATCAATGATTTGATCGATATAGGGAGTTGGGTAATTGTCCTTTGGACAGGCTCGATTAATGTCCCTATAATCGATGCATATTCTTATTGTTCCATGCTTTTTGTTAACCGGAACAATATTCGATACCCAATCCGTTAACGGGATCGGATAAATGAAACCTGCTTTCAATAATTTTTCAACTTCTGCTTTAATTGCAGCAGCTTTTCGTGGGTGAATCTGACGCAAACGTTGCCGGATGGGTTTAGCGTCCGGGTAAGTCTTGATCTCATGAACAACAATCGTGGGATCAATTCCTGGCATTTCCTCATAGGACCAGGCAAACACGTTGCGGAATTCTTGAAATAGGGCCTTATATAGCTGAATTTCATCATCTGTACACGAGGCACCTATATGAATGTTCTCAACAATTCCAGGCTTAACCAAAATGTCAATAGGAATAGTTCGAGAGATGTTTCCCAAATTTAACTCTGAATCGGGATGTTTCATTGGATTCTGAGGTTCCTTGACATATTCAGTTGTAAAAATTGATGAGAAATCTTTTTCAAAACGATCATTCTAGGGTAAAAACGAAGATCTGTGATGGAGATCTTCCCATGGTAAATCATCTACACATAGGATTTCATGAATTTGCTCATCAGAGTGAACAAGTTCAGAAAATGTGATTAAATGCGAGGTTGATGTGAAAAGTGATTCCTCACGAACCACATTCATGAAGTCATTTTCGGTTGAAGATGGGTCGGTAAACGATTGCACGGCCTCATACGCAATTTCATATGGACTCAAAGGCATGACATCACCAAATGAGTCTATCTCAGATTCAGAAGGAACGATCCAAGGATCATTATAAACAATGGTTTCTGATGTAATCATATGAATAGTTGCAAATGAAGACGATGCGTTTATCGGAGGAAAAGGAAAAGTTCCAAGTAAACCGGCATCTTTAACTAGTCCTACTCCAACATCCTTATATGGGATAGTCGTTTTACCGACATGCTGAATACTCTCAGAAGAGGCTGGGTCGGATGAAAAGTAAGCCAACTGGTCTATTGTTACGATCTTTCCATTATGTGGAAACTTTATTACTCGAAAGACCGATGAAACGACCGCTGTCATAGCGTAAGACCAACTTCGACCCAAGAGAAGGTTGTAATCTAGAGGGGCATCAACCACCTCCACATCTAGACTAACTGTTTTTCTTTCAACCCCTATAGGCAAATCCTGTAGAATGCCAAAAGGATGAAACCCACGGCCATCAAAGGCCTTTAGAATCGTCGGGGATTGGTTTAGCGAAGGAGAACCAAGCGATCTCCAACACTGTATCGACATAATACACGTTGAGGCTCCCTCATCAATTACAGTCCGATGAATAGGCCTGTTTTTTACTATCACTGGAATCTGGAAAGCCATTTGATGAGGCAAACGCGGTGTACTATTTTCTAGATCGAAAATTATTAGGTTCGAGTCCTGAACGTCAACAGCTCCTATAGCCGACAGAAGTAATTTACGTTGTGCTGGACATGATTGCAACACTTCTAAAGCTGACATTGCTGAGGGTGAAACAGCTAAATCCTCAACAATGTTATAGTTCTAAGCCGCTCTCGCATGTGGATTGAAAGCTGACTTTCGAAGTATACCCTTGGCGGGCGGTTTGATTACCAAGTCTAGATTAGGTTTCTCGATCTGTAGTGGATCAGAACCGGGAGCTGAGGTTGATGGATTAGAATGAGAAGATTCTGCTACTTTACCATCAACAGGACTTTTACTACCATAATCTTGCGATCGAGTTGCAATCCTAACATGGGACATCATCAGTATGGGTTATTCATTGGCACTCGAGGACGAACCTATCATCTTACTATCTTGAGCTGGAAAAGGATCCTTCAAAACAGCAGGAGTTTGGGAACCCTTGACAATCTTTGCAACCTCTGCACGATGAGGGCAGTCTCTTGCAAAATGTTCATCGTCACAAATGAGACAAGGATAACGAGGTTTGCGCTTTTCATCATTGGATTCCGCCTTTTCAGGTTTCTCCTTTGAATTTTTGTCCGTTTTATTCTTCTTCTTTCCTTTCTTCTTCCCACCGGATTTTGATTTGGCTGTAGATGACTCTACAACATGAATATCGGCGGAAATATCTGCAGAAGAATCTCTTGTTGGGGAATCAGGCAAGGTTATGATAGGAGAAGAATTCTTGGAAGACTTCTTCTTACTTTTAGTGTTAACCGTACCAATCATACCATCGGCAGCATGAGATCTCGAAGGAGCTGCAGCGATTTGATTTTTCTTGGGAAGATCGGGGATTTTCTCGTGTAACGTACCTGACTGAGTATAGACCAAGTCAAGGTACTGTGCTTGAGAAATCACTTGCTCCTCAGTAACAACTCCAGCTTTAGCTACATCTTCAGTGATCTTCGGCAACAAAGATTTTACAAACCACTCGGCCAAGATCTGATCTGGAATAAACACCTTCACTAAACGCCGTCGACGTCTCCACTCATGGATATGATCTGAAATGTAAGTGGATGTCGATTGTTTTAACGAAGTTAACAATTCCGTGCCATTGTCATATCGGACTGGCAACTGAAAATGAGTTAAAAACGAGGTAGCTAACTGACTAAAATTATAAAAAGTGCCTCGCGGTAACTCAATGTACCACTTGGCCGCGAGACCAATTAGAGTGCGCTGGAAAAGTCTAAGATGGATTGAATCATCTGAAATGGAGTTAGACGCATACCAGAGGTGGTAAGTCATCACATGGTTCAACGGGTCCTCTCCTGATTTACTTTCGAACTTAGGAATGTCACTGGGCAACTTATTCGGCATTGACGGCCAAAACGGAAGATAATTAATGGGATCGTTCGTTAGGCGCAACAAGTCAGGTAAGTCCAAAGTTGCGATAAACGGTAATTGCCGATTAGGATCCCTAAAACTCTGGGTCATGAGACCAGCCCCAGGAGGAGGATATCCAGGATAACTAGGAATAGGAATTGCGTTTGGGATATTGTATACTCCCGAAAAACCAGGATTAACCGGACCGTACTGGGGTTGTTGAGGTTGTTGATAAGTGTACCCAGGATACGGTTGATACTGATAGACTAGCTGCTGCACAGCAGGACCGAATTGGTACTGTCCCTGGTATGGTTGATAAGTAAATTGTGGTTGACTTGTGACAACCGTACTTGAACCAGGTTATCCTACAGGCATCTGAACCGAAGTTTGAATCGTAGATCCAGACGGTGGTAAAAATGTCTGAGGAGTAGATACAGGAACAGTAGAAAACGGAGCTGTCGATACTCCAGAAGTAGGTGGGGTAGATTGAACAGATGTTGCGGCAGTTGTAGCAGTCGTTTGAGGCGGAGTACGAGGTGTACTAGGCCCAGGCTGAGAAACTACCGAAGGTACAGAAGTTTGAATGTTAGACTGGACTAGTTGCTGGGGTGTACCAGAAACTAAGGGTTGTCCAGTTTGAGATGACAACTATACATTTGGCTGCAACACCTGTTGAGTTTGCGATGGATCCCACACTATATTCATTCCGAGGTATTGACCCATAACAGGTTGAGAATACTGAGGACCATAACCAGGTTGAGGGTAGGATTGATAATTGAAAGGTACATTTCCCGTTCCTTGAACATACGTTTGACCGGAGGGTGGTTGGAAACCTTGGTTCGAGTACTGACCTTGGGGTTGATATCCTTGAGGCATGTACTGATACTGGGGTTGACCTTGAGGTAAAAATTGATACTGGGGTTGACCTTGGGGTACATATTGAGTCTGGGGTTGACCTTGAGGAACGTACTGTCCTGTAGGTATGTACTGTCCTTGAGGTTGCCCCCCAGATGCAAATTGTGTACCTTGAGGTTGCCTCCCAGGCGAGAATTGAGGCTGTGCCCCAGGCGATAACTGGCCACCTTGAGGTTGAGGATTGGGAATAGAACCTAACATCATAAGAATGTCTTCTACGCTCAACGGCTTAGTACCATTGCTTCCAGTTAATAACCCTTGCTCAATGGGTTGGGGAGATGCTCCCGAAAAAGTACCAGAAAGTGACTAGTACCTAGAGGGAACAGAAGGACCGTCGTACAAAAAGGATTCAGGCGATTGAGTAAACATGGATGACTATCCTGACATATTTACGGGAGTATAAAAACCTCTAGGTGTTGGGTGATAAGGAGCGCGAGGTGTTGAAAAACTTAACCCTGAGTTTTCTAAGAAATTAGTCAAAGAAAGATACCAAGAACTGCTCCTAGGTGGACTGTAAAAAATTGATTCATGCTCCCTTAGCTCAATAACAGGTTGATTTTCAGGGATAGGGATGCCTACTTCTTCTTCCGGAGTAGCAAGTTCTTCAATAGCAATAAGTCCAAAAGGAAGATCTTGGGTGATTAATCTTTCTACCCTCGGTGAACCAGGACCACTAGAAGCTGGAGAAACAAACCCCGATGTCAGAGTAGCAGCAAGTTCACTTTCAAGCTCAGATATTTCAGGTTCCTCACCTATATCACTAGTAGATGAAAAGCTACCAGTAACTTCGGAAACAGACACTGACTGTGGATTATAATCTGCCACTAACGGTTGAAAATCAGGATGTACTATCAAAGAAGATTCTCCCTCTTCAGGTGACCCAACTCTACTGTCTCTAGGAGTTACGAGGACTTTCAAGCCTTCAAGCTGGCTCGGTACTTCCTCAGGAGGTTGGCCCCGAAGTCTACAAGACTTCCTCAATAACTCAGCCACGTTTACAAACTCAGGAGATTGGCCCCGAAGTCTATGGGACTACCTTGGTAATTCAGCCACAGTTAAAAAATTTTAACTACTTCACACGCAAACAAAGTAAAATCTCAATGAAAAGCACCTAAAGTCTCTAAAGAACCAAACAAATTTGAATCACACGCCTAAAGAATCTAGGAGATCAAACACACACAAACATTAACTTTCCGTACTGAAAACACTAGTTGGTGATGAAATCCAACGTCGCAGAGTTCAATACAGAAATGGCGGTTGGAACAGTTACCCCGGCAACGTGCTTAATGAATAGACTGGCACAAGTTCCTCCACTTAACTGTCTCGAGTGAAGAGAACCCCCAAGAAAGTCCAAGTGAGTGTAGCCGACGTCTGCTCCAGGTACAGTGGGATCTTCCCACCACTGTCACCTCAGGAAGAGTCCTAAAGAATATGGCCACTAAGGTTACCAACTAAAACAAATATACCTGGGGGAACAATCTACGATCCGATACGCACGCAAGGGCAGAGTAGCAAGCTCAATCCCCTTGAAGGCTCCTTGACATAATCCAAGGTTTACCAACAAGTGACCCCAGGCTCCTCGACAATGGTTAATCCAAGGTTTACTATTTTTAATATGTGAATATCTGGCGTCATTCCCAATGAGGAAGGATTGATTCCCACACTGGTTCGGACACGATCTCGTGCTTCTCCTTTAAGAGGAGCTTTCCCAGAGCATAAATGCAACAATTGGATTTCTTCCCTACCACAAGATACAGCTACTTGTTTGTTTTTACTGTCTTGGAGAGTTAATTACTCTCCTACTCCAAGACACTAGCCTAAGCTAAGTTGGTGTATCAGAGCCCTAGAAATAAAAAATGTTACTAGATGAATTTTACTTTAAGCGTTATTTTTTATTGGTTTTTGTTTAAGTCAAAAGGTGCGGAGATGAAACTTGTGGTATGAAGACTTGACTCAAAATCACTAAAAATGCACCTAAGATGATTTAAACAATCTTTTTCTCTTCGATGAACTTCTAACTAAGAAAGAGTTTGAGAATGCAAATACTTTATAAACACAAATCTTTCTTAATCAAACAAATTAAAAGAAGAGCTTTTGGCTTTTCCAATGCACTCAAAATGAGACAACTAGTTATTTCACAAAAATTTCCATTTTTCGTTTCAAAGCACTCAATCACTACAAAAACAAACCTTTTTTTTAAAAGAGATTTTTTATATTTTTTATAAAACACTCAAAACTATGGAAATGACTAGCTTTGAGATCTATAAACTATGAAAACCTATTTGAAGTCAAAGCCTACTAGATGTCTTTTTTAAGGATGTTTTACTTAGCTAGATGTAAGCTAAGGACCAATTTATGCAGAATCACAAATAAGTCAAGAACAACCAATTTTGTTTTCTTTTTGAAAATGAGAATCCAAACTTTCAAACACAAGCTTTTCGAAGTTTTGTAAAGAGAAAACTCAAAGAGGATTCCTCAACAAGGGGAGATTTCATAAATGGTCATACTCATAAGAAGGCTGGTAGACTCTAAGGTGATCTGAAGTCCCTACAACTTCTAAGCTCAGAGCCACTACACAACCAAAATGAAAAACAAACCCAACAAGCAAAACTCATAGGAATTCCACCTAAAACCCTAACACTAACGAAATCAACCTAAGGAAAGCTTCTGACAAGTTATATGCAGGTCTGGGCAGTGGATAACAATTTCTAAACAAAAACTAAGCTGACTAATAGAGGAAATCTTAGGTTTTTCAAAATTTTGACAGGGTCCGCAGGCCCACAGTTGACACAGGTGCGGTCCCGCTCTGTGCTAAAAGCAAAGGTGCTGATAGGTACGCACTGTGTCAAACGTCTAGGGTGCGGTCCTCTCCCAAAGCTATGAAAAACAAAAAATAACCCTGGATCTACAAACTCTACCCAATTTTACACACAACAAGCCAAAAACATAAACAAAAACACAGTTTCTCAGGTCAAAGTAAAAACAAGGAAAACAATCAAGTCCCCAGTGGAGTCGCCATTTTGTCACACAGAATAAGTCGATCTTGCGAACAAGATAGACCTTCCTAGAATCTAAAGAAGACCTAATGACAAGCAAACCAACCAGACATTATCTTTCTCTAAATATGCTTTTATAAACAATGGCCAACAAGTGTTTTTAGGGCCTACCTTAGGTCCAACGCAAGTTTGTGGATGCCCTCGCTCCTTCGATCCAAATGAGCTTCTTTGTCGCGAATCTGCAAACAAAAACAAGGCAAACAAATTAAATAGCACCTGAAAAGCCAATTTCATAAAACATATTTAACATGAAAGTCAAGGAATCCATGAAACAAATAACATGAGATACTTGTTCAGAAAAATGAGTTTGATTGTATTAATTCAAAAGAAGAAGAACTTTACAACCTGTGCCTTGACGCTGTACAAGCTCCTCCCAGGGTCCAGCAAGAAGTTTCCTCTACTTTGACAAGTTTCACTCACTCCCCAATGAAGCCAAAAGGTATGTGATCTCTCCTCTTAAGCTCAACTAGGAAGTCTTGATTTCACCAGCATTTACCCTAAAAAATGTTCAGCTTCTAACCCCCCCCAGCAACCAGCCCAATGCTTGTATTTATAGTGCAATGGAGGGAGGTTACTAAGTCCTCCTTCAAAGGGATAAAGCCCTCCTTCAAAGGGATAGCTCCTCTCATCAAGGGATTAGCTCCTTCTCTTTTTGGATGCATGAACCACCTCAGAGCGAACAATCCACGTCAAAATTCCTTCTAGAATCCTCTAGAATTAACCCAAAGTGAGTTTTTTAAAATAAAACTTGCGCCTTTTGACTTTCACAGGGGTCCGCACCCACACCGTTAGGGACAGAGCGTGCAGGTCTGCAGTTTTTGTAAACAGAAGGTGCGGGACCGCAGGTGATAGTGAGAGAAAGTGCGGAACCAGAGTTACATTGATTTTTAATGTCTTTCTCTCATTTCCAAAGCTTGACTTGAAGAGCTGAGGTCTGAGACTTGCTTAGGAGGACAGTACAAGTGATGATAGACCCATACTGACTGCAAATAATCATGGTGACGATATTTTTGTGTAACAGAGGTTTAGAACTTTCTCCAACCATTCTAGTTTTCCTCTCTTCATAGAGGAATTTAACCATCTCAGTCAAAGTATAGAAATGTTTCTTGAATTCTTCCTCTTCTGAAGAGGGACCTTCAGGCTCTCTTTCTCCAAAAATAATGGCTACGGATTCAGGCTCAGAGATTTGTACTGATTGTACCTCTTCAATCTCAATTGAAGGAAAAACTTGACGAGTTTCAAGTGCAGCTAGAATTGGAACTCTGAGTGGTGGAGATTGTGGCCTTGTGGCTCTCCTTCATATGGGAATTGTCTCATGAGTTGCGACTAGTAGCTTCCCTTCTCCTCTCTACAACTTTAACCTTGTAAGCATCACAATTTTGTAACCATCAAAATATTAATTGCACAAACTCAAGAAAGCAAGCAATTCAACCTTGTGCTCTGATACCAACTTGATCTGTTTTTGTATGATTAGTTTTGTCGTGCTAATAACAATTACATATTTATAAACATGTGTTTGCTTCTTTATTTTTGGGTTGAGGTTTCCTTAGCTGTTGGTGCTTACAAACAGGTAAATTTCCTTAAGTTAAACAAGACATTCATGAGAAAAATAGCTTCAAAAATGAATAATGAACAAAAAACACCTATATTACAGCAAACCATCAAAGAGACACTTTAACACAATGTTTTGATGAAGGAGTTCACCCCTCCTCGGCTACATCTCCTTGGTCCAACTTCCATGGCTTGAGCCTCTATATTAGCTCAATGTGGAAAAAATGATATTTACAAAGATTTATGGCTTCTGATACCTACACCAATGTGTTCATAAGGTCCAAATTAACCAAGAACACTTCTTTCCGATCTCAATTTGATCAAAAATTGAGTAAGTTATGGCTCAAATAGTTTTTCTTGGAAAACCTCCGCTAAATCTGGAGAGACTCCAGTTAAGTCTGCCAAGTTTGGTAGCAGTTCCGGATTTGGTGGCTCCGCGATAAATTCCGCCAACTAAATTACAAATTAATTAAATGCTAAATTGAATGCAAAGCATGATTAAGGCTAAGCGCTTATCCATCCAATGCCCTTGGTCATGTGGATGAGGTTGTATGGGGTGGGGGCTAGTCCGCAAGGCTAACTCTCGCCACCCTATCGTCAGTCCTAACTGTTGCAATAAATATATGTGCGCTGCTCGTAAATCATTGGAATATGAGGGGGAGGTCATGGGTTCAAAGCCCCCCTCCCCCATCAAACTTTTTAATACATATTATATGCGTCATTCAAAATATATTTAATATTTATGTATACCATTTAATATGCCATCGAACTTTGGTTCATGCCATGGTTTTTAAATATATGTGGCATTGAATTTAATTAAAATTAAATATATATAATAGTATAATATAATATATAGTTGAAAACCATATAATATAAAATAAAAATTATATATGATATTTAAATTATTAAAAAAAATTCAAATTCCATTTTAAGATCACTTAGGCAATTTCACTTTCTCTGAGCCAAACTGGTGAATCTAGAGGTGGCACTTGTCACAACCCCATTGGGAAAAAACTGAAGAAGATTCCCTTTGCTGACTAGACTGCCATGTCATCATTATGTCCCATTCTGCAATTTTTTTAACTGTTTAAGAAAACGAACAACAAGCCTTTTCTCCTTCACCCGGACTCCATTTTTTACGAAACGAATTGTGTTGCAATCGTCTTGATGAGACGGGTGCAAACATACATTTTTCGAGCCAATATGAGAACTTTTAATTTTGAGCTAAATACTGAGCACCTGATCACTGACTTGAACATTCAATTATTTGAGGGATATTAGGCAAGGAAAACCTCTCTTTCCTTTCCTCTTTGTCCCAATGGTGCAAGAACTTGGTCAATATTTATAGGGCGTTGCTTACCAAGGCACCATCAAATGTTTATGCCTGTTAAGGCCATGGATTCAAATTTTAGTTCCTTCCATCCTTTCCTTCCAAGGAATATAGTTCAAACTACCCTCAAGGACAAATTCAAGTCTTAATCCATAGAACTACATCCTGCTAGCTCTAAAGAATGATCCTACAAATTCAATTTCACTTGCAAAGAAAAACTTGTATTCTCCTCTTCTAGTGTGATTTCTTCTCTGGTACCATGTAGAAATTGCTTGTAGATTCAAACTTCTTATGTTATTTTCTAAAACAAAAGACTTGAATCTACTCTACTCATTAGTGGAAACAATTAATCGATCAATAAATCACAAAGCATACAAGAGAAAGAATTCAATCAACACATTACATAATGATTTCCTGGAGAAAGCCACAGCTAAAAACCCCTTCTATCTATATATTGCATTAGCCAGAAAATATGATAATATTGCAATGCTTTTCTCAAGCCCGAGAAACCTCTGCACTATCTCTATCTGTCTCACAGTTTCCTAGACAAGCCTAGGCCAATACTAAACCATTTTTTTTTCTTGCCAAGTCCCTATTTCCTTGCGTTGTTTCATTGGGAATTATCCCCTTATTAATTAAGGAAATTCCTCAATTGGAAATGTGCAATCCTCATAAGTCTTCCTCTGACTGCATGCACCATTTGTGCAATTTGAATGATTATACAACTGATATTACACTTCCCTTTAACTCCAATCTAAATTGGGTAGCTCTCAAATATGACATGCATGAGTTATTTATGAGTGAAACATTAGTTAACTGGTTCAACACATGAAGTAACACTCCATTTTCTAACCTCCTACTAGTTCCTCCATCAGTTGGAACTAGTTTAACTAACTTTTACTCAGTTAAACTGAATTAATTAATTACAACTCAAAATAAACTCAACCAAGGCTCCTGTAAAGTAGGAGACATTCTAGATCTGTCAAATTTCAAAGGAATCAAAGCCCCTTCATTACTTTGATGGATGATGTAGAATGTTATGTTTGCCACAATTATGGACATGTTGTATCCAACTACAAGAGAAATGTGTACAAATCTAGTTAGTATATCTTGCAACAATATGAGTATCCAAGGAGATAAACCATCAAGTATACTTGTGCTTTTAATGGTTATTGTTACTTATGCAACCTATTTGGCCATAAGGAAATTAATTATAGATCTGGGCCATGGAGGAGGGGCTTGTCTTATGCAAGGAAAATATCTAGCATGGTTCACAAACGATTTGAAACCCCTAGATCATATATTGATCATGTGGAGTGTTATACGTGTCACAACTTCGATCGCATGGCTAAAGATTGTATGATGTTAAACTCTTCAAGAAAGATTTGGCAAAAGTCATAGCATATTCAGAGTAGGTTTGGTAGAAATTCCAAGGAGAATGTTCAAGCAAAGTAGCAACTTAGGACTGTGTGAGGGAAGAAGAGCAACATTTTCTGAAGTAAATAGATCATCCCCTTTTGTAGTCCATGGTTACTTCATGCATATTCATAGAAGAATACAAAAGTACATGAGAGGTGCATAGCCTTAGGGGGAGCATATGGTAGTAGTTTGATGAGTGTTAGATATTTGTAGCAAAAACAACATGATATGTTGGTAAGCCTCATTGCATATTCAGATCTACGAGATTAGCTTGCATATTGGAGGCTATAATGAGCTCAGGGGAGCTATGCATGATACTAGGGATTCATGGATAATTTGTCATTTTAGCTTGTTTTTCACTCACATATTTGTAGCAATAACATATATTATATCACGAGTGGAAAAGGCATGTTTCATAATCACCTTTTGTTAGTAACCCTATTAAGAGGCATGTTGGTTGGTGGGTAGTCATGGTGTTTAACTTGCTTATTTCCACCATGTATATTTGTGCTCATTTGGCTTGGTTGAGTAGCACTTGTGGCACAAAATTTATGTACATGATATAACCTTGTAACTTGTTGCACATATCATTATGTCATGAATATAAAATTCATTGGTTTGGCATGGGTTGTAATGGGTTTTTGAAATCTTCCATGTATTCACTTATATGTGCAATTTTGTGACCTTGTGACAATGTAGCTATCATTTTGGGTCATGCATGAGAGAGAGCGAGCATGAGTATTGGAATGCACAATAGTGGATATACATTTTTATCATGTAAGCACATGTGTGTGCAATATGTAGACCTATACCTTGTTGCATTTCATCATTCAATTTGGTGGTTGGTGATAAGCATGCATTAAGAAGATTTTAGAGAGATGGTTTCACCATGTGAGGGCTTATTGATCTAACAACTATGCATAGGAGAGTCATTTGGTTTGGCATGCTTTGTAGTGGTCTTATTTGAGCCATGTATGCACTCATGTGTGCAAGATCATCCTTGTAATCACTGATGTTTTCATTATCGGTGCATTGGTTGAGTGGTCCATGCATTGGAGAGAGTTATGAGTTTTGGTCATGTCTTGGAGAGAATATAGAGTCATGTTTTGACCTTGCATGGGATTTTGGTGTCATTGTAGTATCATTGTATATCTTTTATATAGCCATGTATCATGATTATGAAGCCTTGTAATGCATTGTATATCATTAGGCCATGTTTGTTTGGAATTTTAGTTCATGATGAGGTGTAGCCTCTTGCATATGGCACGAAAGCATTGTAAATAACATATAGAAAGTACAAGAGCATGGATAAATGTTTTCAACCCCATTACACGGTCAAGGGGAGCATATTTAGTCTAACAGTGAAAGGAAATGCATGGTGTTGGCATAGTTGCATGGTATTGAGCTGTTATTTTTTGGCATGGTGTTGGCATGTTGGCATGAGGAGATGATCAAATTCCATCCATAGATCCATTGATATCGATAGTGTTAAACATGTGGTTCAACCATACTTATCTTCCTTTTTCCATTAATGTCAAAGGGGGAGAGAGACACACCCACTTGAAAGAGAATGAGATCAGCCTGTTTGAGGAGATGTATGGATATCAACTTGGTGTAATGGCTATGGGTTGACATCAAGACAAAGGGGGAGCATGTTGAACATGTTTCCCTTATGGTGTTGGCATTTATGTCAACCTAGGATATATGCCTAAGGAGTCAATTGTGGAGTTAGTTGTGTCAGCATTGATGTCAACAAGCTTAGAGGATTTGTCATGATGATCAGAGGCTTGATGACATCTTACTGAGGTGGTTTTAATGGTTCCAGAGGATCTACACATTCTGAAGAAGCTTACAGAGGAAGATGGCCAAGTTTTGGAAGTGTTGGAGAAGTTTGACTGAGGTTTCGGTTGATGAACAAAGTAGCGTAGCTAAGTACGAGGAAGAGAGAGTTATAATTCACCCTAGAAGGCCAGTTTCCTACTGTAGGTTTTAACCCCATACAGAAATTACTTGCATACGAATTCTAAAAACAAAAAATAAACAATGGAGAGAGCATGAAACATAAAACATATATTCATAGAGATTTCCCCCTAGATCCCAAAACCAGGCCTACCAGATTGATTTTTCATTATATTCCTTTCAATGTTACAATACATATATATAAATGCTGAATAATCCATAAACCCTGGATTACAACATAATCATAGCTCCCTTGATCAGATCTACAAAATACCATGGGTAGAAAAGCATCATGTCCAAAACCGTGTACAAAAACCACGCGCAAAACCATAGGTATGTTCGCCCACCTAATATAGGGTCCAAAAAAAGTTTCCTTGGGGTGTTGCCCTAGACCCCATAGAGGGGGGCTACCGTCCCCCTCAAACCCCCTGACAGGGGGGGAAACCACCCTCCTGCTGCACCTAGTACAACGAATAGGGGGATTTGTCGCATATAAAACATACCCAACATTCTCCCACTTGTTGTTTTCTTTCCACAAGAGAGCTTAGTCATTGGTCCAGCCCTGCAACGCCCATTGTTTGTCTACATTAGGAGAAATTCTTAGTGCTCACAGGCTTTGTCAATTCATCTACAATATTCTTCAAAGTGTCCACCTTTACCAGAAACACCTTTTTTTCCTCAACCATATCCCTCACAAAGTGATATTGAACATCAATGTGCTTTGCCTTTGAATGATAAGCAAGGTTCTTTGCCAAGAAAATTGCACTTTGGCTATCACAGTCTATCCTTATAGCTCGTTGTACCAACCCCATATTTGAACAAAATATTTGCGACCAAACTACTTCCTTGCTTGCATGAGTGGTTGCTATCTATTTTGCATCTGTAGTTGAAAGTGTCACATTGTCTCTTGCTCATCCAACTGACTGCACCTACAAATAGGTTAAATACATACCCACTTGTAGATCTTCTCTGATCCAGATCTCCATCCCATTCCGCATCAACAAATCCACTGATTTCCAAAACTCTATCCAATCCTGGTCTTCTTTGGTAGCACATACCATAATAACTAGTGCCACGCAAATACCTGAAAATCCGCTTCACTATTGTCCAATGCTCCCTCCCTGGTTTTGACATAAAACTACTCAATAATCCCATTGCATGTGCAATGTTTGGTCTAGTACAGACCATTGCATACATCAGGCTACTGACTGCATTTGCATATGGAACACTGGACATGTCCTCTTCCTCTTCTCGTGTCTTGGGACAATGTTCAACATAACTTTACACTGACATGAATAGGAATCTTCATCGATTTACTATCCTGCATATTAAACCTATGCGATATTGTCTCAACATACTTCCTCTGGTTTAACCAGAGCTTCCTTTTTGCCAGATCTCGTTTAATTTCCATGCCCAAAATATAGTTTGCAGCACCAAGATCTTTCATGTCAAATTTGGAGGACAATTGGGTATTCCTGGATAATTTCTTTGTTATTTCCAATAAACAACATATCATCCACATACAATACCAAATAAATAACATGGTCACCAATTAATTTAAAATAAACATAGTGATATGCTTTGCTTATGGTGAAGCCAAGTCCTTGTATATATATATATCAAATTTCCGATACCACATCCTTGGTGACTGTTTTAACCCATACAAAGACTTTTTTTACCTGCATACCAGTTCTTTCTTACCCTTCACCACAAAGCCTTCAGGTTGCTTCATGTAGATCTCTTCTTCCAGATTCCCATGAAGAAATTTTGTCTTCAAATCCATCTGTTCTACCTTAAAATCAAAAGAAGCAGCAACACATAAAAGTAGTATAATAGAAGCTACCTTGGAAACAGAAGAAAAAATATCACCAAAATCAATTCCCAACACCTGGGAATAACCTTTTTCTACCAACCGAGCTTTTCATTTCTCCACCTTGCCTTCTGCATTCATCTTCTTCTTAAACATCCATTTAATGCCAATAGGTTTCCTTCCAGCTGACAACTCCACTAGATCCCAAGCCTCATTTTTTTGCAAAGATGCCATTTCATTAACCATGGCCTCTTTCTAGAGTTTTCGATCCTCTGAATCTACTGCTTCTCTGACAGTTTCAGGATCATCATCACTAACAGATAAAGAAAAATTTGAACAGAAAGTAGATGGACTATACCTTTCTGGCTCCCTTCTTTCTCGAACTAATCTTCACACAGATGGAGTTTGTGGCTCTTCATCTTCTGATTCCTCTTCTGTTGTAGATTTTGATTCCTCCTCCCTTAGCTCAAACTCTATCTTCTCAGGATCCTTTGGTAGGACATCATGTTTAATAATATATTTCACCTCTCTAAACACCACATCACGACTGTACACAACCTTCCTTGTTTCTGGGTTCCAAAACTTATAACCTTTTAAACCATAAAGATGCACCTTTCAGATTTACTATCCAACTTGGTTCTGTTATCCTTTGGAACATGTACATATGCATAAGATCCAAATACCTCATATGTGAAAGAGAGGGTTTCTTACCAGACCATACCTCTTATGGAGTCTTATCCTCCAATGCTGATGAAGGTGATCTGTTCACCAGGTAACATGCACTCTCCACCACCTCTGCCCAGAATTCTTGTCCTAACCCAGCACCAAAGGTCCTTCTCTCCAATATGTCCAAGCCTTTGATACCATAACATTGTTTTTCCTCCAGAGACCACTAGATTTTCTGCTCCACTTTCAGGAACCACATAACTTTTGAAGATTCTTCGGCGAAAATCACATAGAGAAACTTTTGTCGACACGTTTCGAACCAACCAGTGTGGTTCATCATCAGGACAAGTTGAATGAGCAGATCTCGCTTTGCACATTAAATAGATAGGGCAGAATATCCAATGACCCAATTTTCTAGATAAGGTAACGGCTAAAATGACAACAGCTAGATTTGACCGGAGAACGACAAGTTTGACTATGATAAGGGGTATAAATTATATTTATTTAAATAAGTTAATTCGGTTATTAATATTCATATTAAAATGTAAGTGGACCATTTTATAAATATATAATAGAATAAGTAAATTAATATATTAATATAAATATATATTAAAATAAATTAATTTAAAATTGTTAGATATAAATAGTAGTTAGTTATAAAAGCTAAAAATAGAGTAATAGTTAATTATATTTATTAATTAAAATATAAGATGAAGGAACATATATTTATAAATTAATTTTATATTCATCGTCAAAGAGTTTTTTCGAAATATAAAAATTAGAGAATTTAAGTGTTAGAAAAATATTACAATATTAAAAATTAATTAATAGTCTATTTAAGGGTAGAAAATAGTATAATAGTTTTAAATTAATTAATTTTAAAATAGATTAATTTTAATTTTTTTTTTTTGTAAATTAAGTTTAAATTAATAGACTAAGAGTTTACACATATATAAATAATTAAAAATAAATAAATAAATTATCATATTAAAAATTAATTAATAGTTTAAATTAATTAACTATAAAATAGATTAATTTTAAATTAATTTTTGTAAATTAATTATAAAATAAATTAAGTTTAAATTAATAGTCAAAGAGTTTTCACATATATAAATATTAAAATATATATATATATATATATATATATATATATATATATATATTACCATATTAAAAATTAATTAATCGATTATTTAAGGGAGGGGAAGAAAGAAAACGACTAGGAGGAGAGGGCTGGGACACAGCAACTACTGATCTTCCAGCCATCCTCTCTGTTGAGATTGTTCGGCCTTTTTTCAATCTCAAGGGCTTCCCTAAATTTCTGGTGATGGAATTGTGACACTCTAGCAATCACACTAGCTTCCTCGATGCATACATGATGATTGGTTTTCTCCACATGCTCTGCTAAAGCGGAAGACTTAGTTCTCATATGCTTGAGGTTAGCTACGTGCTCACTAATCCTTTGATTAATGGAGCGACCAGTCTCACCAATATAGGGGGTCCCACATGAACAAGGAATAATATAAACCCCTTTCATGTCCTTGGGGTCAATAGGATCCTTCACAGATCTAAGGGACTTACGAATGGTGTTAAGAGGTCTAAAAGATGCGGGGATATTATGCTTCTTAAGAATCATCGCAATCTTATCCGTGGTCCCCTAAACAAACGGAAGATGGACACCGGGAATCTGCTCTTTGGGCCCTCTTCTAGTTAACGAATTCTTGGCTGCTTTGAGGAAAGCCTTTTGTTCCAAGTGTCTGTTATAACTATTCTCAACAAAGACATTAAGGAGATGTGATTTCTCCTCCTCGAAGCTCTTTTCATCAAAGATCCTTAAGGCATGAGTTACAAGGGTGCTGAGAATCCCCAACTTCTAGGCCAAGAAATGGTGGGAACTAGCATAAAGATACTGCTACGTATAAGTTTTCTTGCGAAACACTCGGTGGGAGAGGGAACCACCTTTATTCTTAGAGATAAGAATATCAAGGAAAGGGAGGCAACCGTCGACTTCCTGATCCTTAGTGAACTTAATGGCCGAGGATTGACTATTGAGATGATCGAAGAAGAGATCTAACTCCTCTTGGCCGTGAGACCAGATGACATTAGTGTCATCTACATACCTTTTCCAAAGCTTGGGCAGGAGACGGGCTGAGTTTAAAGCCTTATATTCAAAATCTTCCATAAAAAGATTAGCAACCTTTTATGATTTACTTATTATAACAATTTTAAATTAATTTATTTTTAATATATATTTATATTAATATATTAATTTACTTATTCTATTATATATTTATAAAATGGTCCACTTACATTTTAATATGAATATTAATAATCGAATTAAATTATTTAAATAAATATACTTTATACCCCTTATCATAGTCAAACTTGTCGTTCTCCGGTCAAATCTAGCTGTTGTCTTTTTAGCCGTTACCTTATCTAGAAAATTGGGTCATTGGATAGTCTGCCCTATCTATTTAATGTGCAAAGAGAGATATGCTCATTCAACTTGTCCTGACGATGAACCACACTGGTTGGTTCGAAACGCGTCGACAAAAGTTTTCCTATGTGATTTTCGCCGAAGAATCTTCAAAAATTTGATATGGATCACAGAATTCTCAATTCAATAACCACAGAACTGTTGCACCCACCAATAAAAATGCTACCCTGAAGCTTGTACAAAGTTCCAATCCAAACTACCCACACCAATACTAGTGCTCCCCGAACCATCTTGCAGGTATCTTCCTCGAACATTGTTTTTACCCCTGCATCATCCAGCTTGCTTACAAAAATAAGATTTCTGGCTAATCCAGGCATATGCAGAACACTCGAAAGTGTTCTAATCCTTCCACCTTGCAACTTCAACTTGAATTTTTTGCGACCGACAATTCTAGCCTTATTGTCATCCCCTAAGAAGACATCACCACCATCATATTTATCATACTCGTAGAACCACTCCCTGTGGGGAGTAAAGTGAAAGGATGCACCCGAGTCAATCAAGCATGCCTCATGATCTACATGTGTACTTAAAGAAGAAGCCAAGTACACATCCCCACCTTCATCTAAGGTGGTTTTTGCTGCTGTAGAAGGAGCACCATCAGATCCCTTTCCTTTCTTAAGAGTTTTAGATATACAGCCCGTTTTGAAGTGCCATTCCTTTCTGCATTTCCAGCACACTTTTATAGGTTTTCCTGGAGATTTAGATCTCCCTCTAGATTAGATCTCCCACTCGAGGATTTATTTTTATTTTTGTTCTGGGACCGTCCTTGTATAGGAAAGGCATCACCATTCTTGCCCTCTGTATTTTTCTGTCTCATCTCCTCCGACAACAAGGATGAGACTATTTCATCAAACTGCAAGGAAGTCGCATGGCTACCTATTGCAACAACCAGACTATCCCACGAATTTCATAGAGAACACAACAAACTGATGCACTTATCCTCATCTGAAATTTTTATATCAACATATAACAACTGGCTTACCATAGTATTAAAGGCATTCATATGCTCTATCATTGAGTCTCCATTCTTCATCCTCAGGTTATATAGATTTTTCCACAGGAACAATTTATTCACCAGAGACTTAGATTGTTACAAAGTCCCTAACTTGTCCCAAAAAACCTTCATCGAAGCTTCCCCTGATACATTCAACAATACTGAACCTGATATACACAACCGTATTGTGCTCTGTTCCTTCCGATCCAACTTCGCCCAGTCTTCAGCTTACATTGTTGTTGGTTTAGTACCTTGATCTACAACGATCCATTGATCTTTATCCACCAGCAGATCCTCCATCTTGAGTTTCCACAACTCAAAACTCTGACCATTAAATTTATCGATCTCTATCTTTCCACTGCTCGCTATCTTCTTTCACCACAAGAATCGACCTTGCAGATCTCCCACTAAACAAGGTCTACCACAGGCCTGAACAAAACTACTCAGCAAAAAAGGCATCCCCTTAAAGCCAAAAAAACTCTGATACTAAATGTAGGTTTTAAACCTGTACATAAATTACCTGCATACGAATTCTAAAAACAAAAAATAAAAATGGAGAGAGCATAAAACATAAAACAAATATATATAGAGATTTTCCCCTAGATCCCAAAATTGGGACTACCAGATTGATTTTTCATTATATTCCTTTCAATGTTACAATACATATATATACATGTCGAAGCATCCATAAACCCCAATCCCTTAACCTTGGATTAGAAAATAAATCGTAGTTCCCTTGACCGGATCTACAAAATACCATGGGTAGAAAACCATCATGCCCAAAACCATGTGTGAAAAGCACGCACAAAACCATAGTTAGGTCCGCCCACCTAATATAGGGTCCAAAAAAAATTTCCCCAGGGCGCTACCGTGTTTGACGCAAGGAATAGGGGGGCTATCACCCCCCCTGTGACCCCCCTGTTTGTGGGGTTAATCGTGGAAAGAATATAACACATACCCAACACCTACATCATAAACACTCTTCCTAAGTGTATAGGGCGTGTTACTACTTCTAGAGTGGATTTCCAAAATTCTGTGCACAGTCCAGTGAATTCGATGGGAATTTACTATGGATTTTGCACATGGTATTTGGTTCAACAATTGGAGAAACGTCTCCACATTCTAGAATATGATCAAGTCAAATATAATGATGATTAGTGCTTTGTATTGATTGCATATTTCTTCATCGATAAAGTGTTGGAGTGTTAAGCAAAAGGAGTTAAACATTATGAGAGCGTGAGCTACAATATTTCAAATAGAGTGCACATTATAGATTATATTTGGAGAATGTTGCAAAAATGTTGGGAGTAGCTATGGAGAATAATTGATTATAATTTGTGTGAAGATGCCAGTGTCATGTTGTTGTTGATATGGAGAATAACGTATTGTTGTAGTTCTTGAAGTTACAGATCAGAGATAATATTGCTAATAGTGTGTTGCAAGAATGATTAGTTGTACATGCCATGTATTATTGTAGCAATCATGTGCTACATATATTTCTATTGTTACTGTTGCATTGTCATAGAAGTTACAAATTTTATTGTTGTTGTTTCAGATTGTATGCTGAGTGAGGTCGGATGAGCAGATTGATTGAGAGAGGATTGTCTTGTAGGTATTTCTATTCAATTGTTGATGAGATTATTGTTTGTATGGTCCATAGTTTGAAAATAGATGAAATGAGGTCCATGAGATGAGGTTGAAGGTTGGGGCCTTCAGTGATTGCAAGTGGTGGCTTGTGGATTCAAGGTGTAGCGACATCCTTTAGGTAGTGGCTTCAGAAATTTGGAATGGTGGATTCCATCCAACAGTGGCTGAGTGAGAATTATTGGGAATGGTGGATTCCAACAGGTGGCGGCCTGTAAATTCGAGGGAGTGCTGGCTTCTGGAAGCAAATTTCATATAGGTAGTTTCCTAGACCAAGTAGTGGCTTGCATGATTGGAAAGTTGTGGATTGCACATTGGTGGTGGTCAGTGATTCAGATGTAAAGAAGATTATTGGAATTAATAAGAATAAGAAGACGAAGACTATAAGCTACCAATTGTTTTTACCCTTTGGGTTTCCACCTTATATATGATGTCCTCTTATATGTGATGTTATTGATGGTTTCTCCTATGTTTATTTGCTTTGATGTTCTCATTATTATGTGCTTAGATGTGTTTCTTATATGATAGTGGTTCTATTATGTGCTACTTATATATTATGAAGTGATGCTAGACATTGATGATTCAGTAATTATGCAAAGAAAGACTAAAATTGGTATAAGTTGATTATATAGCACAATACTAATCCCCCCCACTCCCCCTCCTTCTAGTATTGTTCATGATTCCAACAAAGAATAACTTAGATTTGATCTAATGGATATAGGAAGCCTATTTGAAACCCTATCCACTCAATTTATTCTCCAAATAAGTAATCGAAATACACTTCAAAATAAATTTACAAGCAAAAGCACAAATCCCCCAATTTATTTACCATAAACAATCAATAATGATGAGCCATCAATTCAAATATGAAAAAAGAGGAAAGAAATGACCAACACTTAATCAATTTTAATCCATCATCCATGGATGTAAACTTGGGCCATTTTTTCCATCAAAACCTAGTTTGATAAACCATTCATCACACAAATATGGACTATACACCCAACACTCTCCACCATAAATAAATAAAAAAGAAACATAAAAATTTTATCTCATCCATAAATTAGCCTTCTGAATCATGAATTATATGAAATCATGTAATGTGTGAGAGAAGTTATCCATGATTACTTAGAGCCTACAAAGTCCATGGGTTGGGTGTTTGAAATGGCTTCCTTGTGAAATCATCCATGACCTTGACCTCCACTGCTCCCAAATTAACGAGGGGAAAATGAAATAGGAATGAAGAAGAAAGGGGGAAATACACCCAAATAAAACTTTCATGGGAGGATACATGTGGCACTCCCTTATATTTTCTTGATATGTTGCAGAGATTCAAAACCTTGCTTCCACCCTTTCCCTTCACAAATTAGTGTTCAATGGTGTTGGTTATTGGAGGGTTCTTAAGTCACATACTTGGTGGGAGTTGTAGAATTTTTCTCCAAACCCCCAATTTATATTTTATTTAATTAAATTTTATTTTAATTTGTGTCCAAGGTGTATTTGGCAATTTTTGTCATTTTTTATCCATTTTTTTCCCTTGACGTCTTAAGGTTGAAATGGGGTCATATGGTGTTAGAATCAAGAAAATGAGGGTTCATTGGAAATCTCATCCTAAGCACTACTAGCTATAGCCATTATATTTTCTAAAATTTGATCACAACTCCTCCTTATAATCAAGTTAAGATCAAGCTTATGTGGGCCCCACTTAGTGACCATTGAAAGGGGACAACATTCAACATATCTCAAAATAAGTCCTCAACTTATGAATTTGAATTGAGCGACCTTGACATATGGAATTATAATATGGGAGGGTTTCAAAACTAAAAAATATTCTTGGTATGGCTTCCCTTAGCACAAAATGATTATGGTTCTAAAACAAGCCAAACATGGTCATATTGACCCTGCATGGGACTTGAAAAGATGTTTTGGATGTAATGATATTGATGATGATTATGAAGATTCCCAATTTGTGATAATATACTAGGGAATACTATGATCATTTATTCCTACTAACCATAGGATTTATTATTGAGGCACTAACAAAATTGAAATATGAACCTATAACTAACTCGAATTGAGATGAAGTGGCTTAAAATGAATTAATGATATATTTCCAGTGTCTGAGAAGTCCCTAAGTACTCAAATGTACCACTAAAATTAACCTCCTAAAACATTCTAATGAGAAATGGTTAGTGTGTATGACACCTACCACTATCTTTAACTAGAACTAGTGTTTGATAAGTTACCAAGAGAAACCTTCTTGCCAACTTAAGGGGAGATGAAAATAAAAAACATCATATTAAGCCCAAGGTAGATATTTGGGTCAATATTTAGCATAAGAAACAACTCTAACACCACTTTTCATGTACTTAACTCATGGAAATAGTACAATAAGAGAAACATTCAAAGAAAAATACACTATGTAAAAGAAAATACAAGACATAATGAGATTGAATCTAGAGAATTTAACCCTTGTATTGATAATTTACATAAAGAGAGGGTGATGTTCACAAGCCTCTTTGAGCGGGAAACCTCATATTTTACAAAGCTCTAATGCAATAACAGTCCTTCACAACACATTACATGGTTGCTTACTAGCTCTATAAACAATCTCTCTAGCAAAAAGCTAACTAATTTAGTCCCATCTTTCATAAGTACCAATTGTTTGATTAGTCTTATTACTAAACATGATCTTTTACTCCTAAGTACCCCAATGTAGGGAGGCTAGGGTAGGGCCTAATAGAGTTGAGTTACCTAGGTCCAAAGCCATGTGCCAAATCAATGGAATCTTATGAATAAGGATAACTTTTGCAAAATCCTGTAGTGGATTTGGGTACGGAGATAATAGTCTAGATCATGAACCCAAAAATATCCAAGGTTATATACTATCAATGCTAAAGCTAGTTAAGGAATTCTATGATGAACATATTCATACAACATAATTTTTAAGTGAAGATGGACAAGTGAGCATTGCAATTTGAAAATTTTCTAAGATATCTATAGTTTCTTCCCCATGATGGTTATCTAGTTAAAAATATTTTGTGCATTGTATATGTGTGAAAATGTTTGTTCTTGTTGCTTATAGAACAAAAGAACTCAAGTTTTGAAAATGTTTAATTAAAGTGTGATTTGAGTGTCATTAGGTAATTTTGACTTTCCCAATAGATACAAATGTCATTGACACTTGGGAATCTAAGGATTCACATTATTACTCGTTTAGAATGGTCCTAGATCATATGGAATCTTCTTGTCCGTCCTCCATAGTAGCATATTTATATGCCTTCATATTATCATCCTCATTTCCTCCTCACTTTGCACCGTTAAGCAATGGCTTCTTCGTGTTGTTGATAAGAACTTACATTGAGTATTATACAAACAAAACAATAGGAAGAAAAATTATATGTTTTTAATGTTATGAAGATTGGATATCACATTTTTTGTTTCTATGGTAAAGGTGCAAGCACAAGGCATAAGATACAATGACCAAAGTTTCCTTCGTGAGCACACATGTGATCACCAATAAATAATCATCATCTAAAAAACATTGTCATCCCCTTCTCCTCCTCTAAGGTGTTACTCTAAGCCATTCGGCCACTAAATTCAACCCGTCACCATACCACACCATATGAAAACAAAAAAACTATGTTAAATAATATATATAGATTAGCTCATGCTTCTCTTCATTGTATTAAAAGCAATATATTTTTTTTTGTATTAAAAACAATATTTTTTTCTTGATGTAAAATTCCACCCATAAATATATTACATTAATATATATATTGTGGTCAATATTAATAAGCATCTTCATTATATTAACACATACTTTGTGCTCAATATTAATATTTTTTTGTAGGCTTGGTGGGACTACATCTTCATCATGTCCAATATATCACCCCAATGGAGGCGGGGAATTGAACATGACTTCACATCAAAAAGTTCCTTAATAGAGCACAATCAATATTAATTTTAATAGGGATATCTTTAATTTAATTTTGGCTCTCTATAAATGTGAAATATAGAAAAATCTCTAACATTTGACTATATAGTCCCAACCCCACTTTATATGATTATAATGAATTATCACAAGACACATTGATATTATACCAATATAAATTTATATATTTAGTCATTCATAATCTTTGTACATGAAATATTATTTTTATATATTTTCAACCATAAGTGCATGCTTGTAGAAGCTTTTACATTTATTAAAAGAAAGATCAGTAATCATAAAATCACATTATAATTTATTTGTCAACAAATTCAGCGTCAAGACTAATCCTCCCCTTACAGCGCCCGAAACTAATTGACCAACACCAGAATCATCACCACTGATCAGTTCATACCATCGTTTAAATAAAATGCAAAACCAAGCAGACTCTAATTATTAAGACGGTTGAAATATGTTGGGGTTGGGTGAGCGCGGAGGAAACTGAGGCAGCCGATTGCCCTGATCATCGTAAATTATGAGACCTGAGAAATCAAGGGGCTCACACCGTTCGCCCATCAGAATGCTCTTCTGCCACACAAAATCTTCTCCACCCTCCTCCTCCATAACAGCACGGTCATATGCCTCCTCTTCGTCCTCTTTTGCCCCCCATTTCCTAGAAATCAAGAGCTTTTTGCTGCTGTTGATAAGCGCCCGACCTGGGAACTTGCGAGCAGACTTGAAACCCCTAATCACATAATTTTTGTTGTTCCTACGGTGGAAGCGAGCGGCGCAAGATGCACTAACCACAGCCACCACGGCCACTACCACTAGGAAACCGGTGACGCTGGCCAACCAGTTCGCTGTGCCCGGCCCTACTCTCAGGGCCAAAACTGGAAGCCACCTGGCCATGTGATTCGAACCCCAGACCTCAGAAACACAACACGACACAAAAGCCTCCTCTGTCAAATAGCAGATGGCTATTGGCTCCTCCCGCAGGTCGAATAAATACATAACGTGTAAATATGTAGTCAATACCTATGGCTGTTGACTGCCTTTCTTCAAAGTAGGTTGAACAGTCAACACAACTCTGTAACGAAGGCTGTGTATGGGCATTGGCTAGTACGCCCAATCCAGTTCCGCGAACTCGCAACAAAGCGTGAAGAGGCCCCATTTACTTTTTAATCACACATTATTTTATTCCACTTATGCAATTGGTGGAATTCTTTAAGTGTTTTATTCTTCTAATAATTAATTTTTAATGGTGAACTTTGGATCTGGATGCATTTTCGCGATTTAAACTTATCCCTAAATTGATTTTTTTTTTGGCCCAATTTCAAAATGGAACCATTTACTTTTTAATCGCACATTATTTTATTGGAATTTTTTATTTATTTTTATTTTTCTTATAATTAATTTTTAACAGTTAATTTTTCAATAATTAAAAATAACTAATTTTGGATGAATGTGAATCTTCTTATAATTAATTTTTAACAGCTAATTTCTCAATGGCTAATTCTGAAAATGAATGCATCTCTACCAGTACCTTGAATCACAATCTCAATGGCTAACTCTAGAAACGAATGCATCTCTACTAGTACCCCGAATCACAATCTCAATGGCTAACTCTGGAAACGAATGCATCTCTCCTCGAATCACAATCTCAATTGCTAACTCTGGAAATGAATGCATCTCTCCTGGTACTCGGAATCATAATCTCAATGGCTAACTCTGGAAACGAATGCATCCTTGCTAGTACTCCGAATCACAACAAAGTACTTTGAATCACAACAAAGCGTGAAGTGGCCCAATTTATTTTTTAATCAAACATTATTTTATTCTACTTATTTAATTGGTGGGGAATTTTTTACGTGTTTTTATTCGACTTTGGAATTATCTTTAGTGTAATTTTTTGGACAGAATAAAATTTGAGGTGAAATCTTGATTTATGTTATTTAAACTGGTTTTTTTATTGTAAATATGGATTCAACGCCCTAAAAAACCCCAAGGGCACTTAGATTGTGCAAGGGTTACCCATCAAACTAGTGATTTCAATAAATTCCTTCGAAATTTTAGAGAAATTACACTGGAAAATCCTACACGAAAAACTTCCAAAAAATCGCACTAAAAACAATTCGATTTTTTAACATCTAATTTCCCAATGACTAACTCTGGATCTAGATGCATCTTATTTAGACTTATATTTAGACTTGTATGTAAATTGATTTTTTTCCACGAATGACAACAAAACGTAAAGTGGCCCATTTACTTTTTAATCACATATTATTTTATTCCACTCATTCAATTGGTGGACCCTTAATCACAACAAAGCGTGAAGTGGCCCCATTTACTTTTTAATCACGCATTATTTTATTCTACTCATTCAATTTTTAATCCCACGTTATTTTATTCTACTCATTCATTTGGTGGAATTTTTTACTGTTTTTATTCTTTTTTTATAATTATTTTTTAACAGTTAATTTTTTAATGATTAATTCTGGACCCTAATACATTTTTGTTATTTAAACTTATAAATAAATTAATAAACCTCATTAAATGGTTAGAAACATAAACAAATCTCAATGATATAATTAATAAAAAAAAATTCATCATCAATATAAAACACAAAAATCTAAAATCTATCATCTTTAAAAAAAATACTTTAAGTTAAAAATACTTTACCATTTACTTAAAGAATCTATCATCTTTAAAAAAATACTTTACCATTTACTTAAACGAAGTCTTTATAATAAGGTCAAACACTCCAGCTTTGAATGCCTTGTTTTTTAATTATTTTTAGCCTCGTTTCGAGAAGATCAAAATCAGTTTGACCAAAAAAAACCTATGACGCCCTTCCAACATTGCTAAGAATAAGTTATATCAGTCATAAAAAATTTCCACGAAGTTTTTCCATTAGATCTGCTTTGTAATTTGTATGCATATGGATTTTTGTGGGTTAGTTGGGTCAACATTTAAACTTTTTGCGGGGAAGTTTTTCATATTATTTTGGATTGATATATTTTTTAAAGAGAAAAGAGAATAAATAAACAAAGGGAATATTATTATTATTTATGAACATAGTATACAGGCTACGGGAAGTTTGAACTAATGTTTTCAAAGGATATGAAGTTTGAACTAATGTTTTCAAAAGAGATGGAACTTTTTTTCTTTTTCTTTTTTGTAATATTGGATTATTGGTTTTTATTGATATTCATGGTAAAATAAAATTACATTTGATGTTTTTTTTGGAGTAGGGTGTTGATTTAGTCAACAAATCCATAACAACTATCTTATTATGAATACTTAAAGTGGTAGTTGTTTAACTATGCAAAAAAACTAGAAGTGTTTTATCCACTATGCAACTAGTACCATATAAGGATAAAGATGACAAAACCGCGATATCAGAACACTCACGGACTATGAGACGAAAATAATAAAAGAGCATATCTTGACAAAACAAAATCAAAGATGAATTCATTCATCCAAAATGATCATTGGATGATTTGGGGAGGAATTTGCACTGACCATAGTGATTGGAGTAGCATTTATAAACGCTTCCTTGTTCTGAGGTGTGTCTGAGACTATGTAATGTTCCATTTTATTCAAACGAACCACAATGTCGTCCATATCATAACGTATATCCCTGAATATCCTCTTTAATTCCTCATAGCCAACAAAGAGTTTGTAATTGTCCACCCATTTGTCTCGTAGCACCATGTGAAGAAGAGTCTCCATCTATCTGTGTGTGGATAACGAGTGAAAAAAATATAACCTTCTCTTTCTCAGTTTGCCTGGATGTGGTACCCATTTGGTTTTACCAACACAAAGTTCAGAATCTGAATGGTACATCCCGTCTCCAAATTCTTTAACTTCTAGAGTGTGAATTTCCTTTCGGACCTCAATAGGCACACCATCAAAGAAATTCACAACTTACTCCCATCGAAATAGTCGAGGATGTCTGGAGGAAGACACAAATTCTTTAACTTCTAGAGTGTGAATTTCCTTTCGGACCTCAATAGGCACACCATCAAAGAAATTCACAACTTACTCCCATCGAAATAGTTGAGGATGTCTGGAGGAAGACACCCCTGGTGTGCCTCCAAACATTGAACTCTCACCCGCAAGAGTTGAACCAACTATATCATAAGGAATACTTTCACCATACATTTTATTGATAAATGATTTACACCCTTATAAATGTTTAATATATTGATTTTCAGGTTGCTGGATATATTTTTGGAGTTATATTGGTAGCAATAAGTTTGATGTTTGGTCTAGTTCAAATCCATCCAACTAATTACTAATTCACTATAAAAAAAAATTTAAAAAAAAAGTTAAACACCTTGAGAGTTATTAAATTATAAATTAGAATAAATCAAAACCATAGCTTCAATAGGAAAACAAAATATTTTTGCTATGAAATTTATCTTTAACTAATAAAATGTCACTTTATATATATCTTTTTTTAAAGTAATGATTATTTTAAAAAGTAATTAAAAAAAATCAATAAATCAAAACTAAATTTTCAATATAAAAAGTATAACAAAATATAATTAAAAAAATGATCCATTTTTAGTAGATATTTTGTAATAATTATTGCTAAAGTTCTTCTCCCTTCTCTAATCTCCAAAGAGAAATTTTTACACGGAGGGAAGGAAAATTCTTAATGGTACAACAGTAGCCCATGAGCTTAAATCCACTCCTTAAGAAAGATCAGAAAGTAGGCATGGTCAATAAATTGGATTTCTGCAAAGGCTTTGACAAGCTCAACTAGTCTTACCTTTACCACATTCTTAGAGCTTTTGGATTTTTAGAGGAGTAGACATATTAAATTGGATCTCTCTTTTCCTCTCCCTTCTTTTATATTCTCCTCAATGGCTCCTCGACTTGCACATTCAATTATTTGAGGGGTATTAGGCAAGAAGACCCTCTCTTTCCTTTCCTCTTTGTCCCAATGGTGGAAGACCTTAGTCGATATTTATAGGTCATTGCTCACCACGGTACCATCAAAGGTTTATGCTTGTTAAGGCCATGGATTCAAGTTTTATAAATTTAATTTTTTTCTAAGTAGGAGGAGTACTGCATGCATCGTACAAAGTGCCAACTGGACAACAATGTGTGCATAATCAAATCTTGATGATTAGTATCCGAAGGTGTTTTGCATAAGTGGAAAGAATCTCCATGATGAGGTGACGTTGAAAGATGTTTACTGAAAACGTAAAGTCGATGGGTGGAGAAGAAACCATTAGGATATATTTTGAGTATGGACCGGTTGTTGAGCAGGGTGTGTGGGAACATTGGATGATGTTTACAGAAATTGCCAGGGTAGTCAGGTCGACGTGGAAGACTGGGTGAGTTAGAAAAAATCTAGATGAATGATGACAAGGATGATGGTGTGGATCTATAAAAGGATGAGATTTCTCCCACTCGTGGGTCTGGCCTGTTTAGTTCAATCAGTAATTCAATCGATGAGTTCAAGTGGAGAAGAGTTCTATCAGTCTGAGTTTTGTTGTTTCATAGATAGTTTCCATTTAATCAAATCTCTCTAATGGTTCTATATCTGCATGTTTAATGTTCGAGTCTATATGTTGGTCTTGTGTCTAATTGTTTGAAGCATACAAAGCTAGTTAATACTATGTTGCTTTGAAGTATGTAGTTGTCTTTGCTTATCATGGATGTTAGGTTGGTGAGCCTCTTTATGGAGTACATTTTTGTAGTGCACTACACATCTTTTCGAATGAGTAATGGAAGTTATGGCTGGTGTGTTATCTATATTTATTTATGGTTTTATTAGATCCTGATATGTGAGATATGCACACTCTTTGTTGTTATCGTTCTATATGATGAATCTTGTTAGATATATGCTTTCATAAAGTGTTGTGCAACATAAGAATTAAGCACAATTTTTAGAACCTTGTCATGTGTTTGTTAGGAGTATAGGAAAATGATTTATAAATCTGAGAATGTATGTGAGGTTGGAGGTAGCAGTAGTAATGGATTTGGTCATACATCAAGAGGAGCATCACAAAGTATTCCAATTCAATCTTTTGTGCAGAGTAGCGTGCATTTGTTACGTAGTGCAGCAGGTACACTATGTTCGTCCTCCATAGTAGCATATTTATATGCCTTCATATTATCATCCTCATTTCCTCCTCACTTTGCGCCCGTTAAGCAATGGCTTCTTCGTGTTATTGATAAGAACTTACATTGAGTATTACCCAAACAAAACAATAGGAAGAAAAATTATATGTTTTTAATGCTACAAAGGTTGGATATCACATTTTTTGTTCCTATGGTAAAGGTGCAAGCACAAGGCATAAGATACAATGACCAAAGTTTCCTTCGTGAGCACACATGTGATTGTGGACACACATGTGATCACCAATAAATAATCATCATCTAAAAAACATTGTCATCCCCTTCTCCTCCTCTAAGGTGTTACTCTAAGCCATTAGGCCACTAAATTCAACCCGTCACCATACCACACCATATGAAAACAAAAAAACTATGTTAAATAATAAATATAGATTAGCTCATGCTTCTCTTCATTGTATTAAAAGGAATATATTTTTTTTTGTATTAAAAACAATATTTTTTTCTCTTTTGACGTAAAATTCCACCCATAAATATATTACATTAATATATACATTGTGGTCAATATCAATAAGCATCTTTATTATATTAACACATACTTTGTGCTCAATATTAATATTTTTTTGTAGGCTTGGTGGGACTACATCTTCATCATGTCCAATATATCACCCCAATCGGGGCGGGGAATTGAACATGACTTCACATCAAAGAGTTCCTTAATAGAGCACACTCAATATTAATTTTAATAGGCATATCTTTAATTTAATTTTAGCTCTCTATAAATGTGAAATATAGAAAAATCTCTAACATTTGACTATATAGTCTCAACCCCACTTTATATGATTATAATGAATTATCACAAGACACATTGATATTATACCAATAAAAATTTATGTATTTAGTCATTCATAATCTTTTGTACATGAAATATTGTTTTATATCTTTTTTAACCATAAGTGCATACTTGTAGAAGCTTTTACATTTATTAAGAGAAAGACTAGTGATCATAAAATCACATCATAATTCATTTGTCAACAAGTCCATCGTCAAGACAAGTCCCCTCCCCTTACAACGGCCGAAACTAATTTACCAACACCAGAATCATCACCACTGATCAGTTCATACCATCGTTTAAATAAAATGCAAAACCAAGCAGACTGTAATTATTAAGACGGTTGAAATATGTTGGGCTTGGGCGAGCGCGGAGGAAACTGAGGCAGCCGGTTGCCCTTATCATCGTAAATTATGAGACCTGAGAAATCAAGGGGCTCACACCGTTCGCCCATCAGAATGCTCCTCTGCCACACAAAATCTTCTCCACCCTCCTCCTCCATAACAGCACGGTCATATGCCTCCTCTTCGTCCTCTTTTGCCTCCCATTTCCTAGAAATCAAGAGCTTTTTGCTGCTGTTGATAAGCGCCCGACCTGGGAACTTGCGAGCAGACTTGAAACCCCTAATCACATAATTTTTGTTGTTCCTACGGTGGAAGCGAGCGGCGCAAGATGCACTAACCACAGCCACCACGGCCACTACCACTAGGAAACCGGTGACGCTGGCCAACCAGTTCCCTGTGCCCGGCCCTACTCTCAGGGCCAAAACTGGAAGCCACCTGGCCATGTGATTCGAACCCCAGACCTCAGAAACACAACACAAAAGCCTCCTCTGTCAAATTGCAGATGGCTATTGGCTCCTCCCGCAGGTCGAATAAATACATAACGTGTAAATATGTAGTGAATACCTATGGGTGTTGACTGCCTTTCTTCAAAGTATGGTGAACAGTCAACACAACACAACTCTGTGACGAAGGCTGTGTATGGTCATTGGCTAGTACGCCCAATCCAGTTCCGCGAATCGCAACAAAGCGTGAAGAGGCCCCATTTACTTTTTAATCACACATTATTTTATTCCACTTATGCAATTGGTGGAATTCTTTAAGTGTTTTATTCTTCTAATAATTAATTTTTAATGGTGAACTTTGGATCTAGATGCGTTTTCGCGATTTAAACTTAGGCCTAAATTGATTTTTTTTTGGGCCAATTTCAAAATGGAACCATTTACTTTTTAATCGCACGTTATTTTATTGGAATTTTTTATTTATTTTTATTTTTCTTATAATTAATTTTTAACGGTTAATTTTTCAATAGCTAATTCTGGATGAATGTGAATCTTCTTATAATTAATTTTTAACAGCTAATTTTTCAATGGCTAACTCTGGAAACGCTAATTTTTCAATAGCTAACTCTGGAAACGAATATATCTTTGCTAGTACCCCGAATTACAATCTCAATGACTAACTCTGGAAACGAATGCATCTCTGCTAGTACCTCGAATCACAATCTCAATGGCTAACTCTGGAAACGAATGCATCTCTCGAATCACAATCTCAATTGCTAACTCTGGAAACGAATGCATCTCTCCTAGTACACTGAATCATAATCTCAATGGCTAACTCTGGAAACGAATGCATCCCTACCAGTACTCCGAATCACAACAAAGCCGTGAACTGGCCCAATTTACTTTTTAATCAAACATTATTTTGTTCCACTCATTTAATGAGTGGGGAATTTTTTACGTGTTTTTATTTTTTTTATTAGACTTTGGAATTATCTTTAGTGTAATTTTTTGGACATTTCGGTGTCAGAATAAAATTTGAGGTGAAATCTTGATTTATGTTATTTAAACTGGTTTTTTATTGTAAATATGGATTCAACGCCCTAAAAAACCCCAAGGGCACTTAGATTGTGCAAGAGTTACCCATCAAACTTGTGATTTCAACAAATTCCTTCGAGATTTTAGAGAAATTACACTGGAAAATCCTACACGAAAAACTTCCAAAAAATCGCACTAATGATAATTCGATTTTTTAACATCTAATTTCCCAATGACTAACTCTGGATCTAGATGCATCTTATTTAGACTTATATGTAGATTGATTTTTTTCCACGAATGACAACAAAACGTAAAGTGGCCCATTTACTTTTTAATCACACATTATTTTATTCCACTCATTCAATTGGTGGACCCTGAATCACAACAAAGCGTGAAGTGGCCCCATTTACTTTTTAATCGCACATTATTTTATTCTACTTAGTGAATTTTTAATCGCACATTATTTTATTCTACTCATTCAATTGGTGGAATTTTTTAGGTGTTTTTATTTTTTTTTAGCTATTTTTTAACAGCTAATTTCTTAATGATTAATTCTGGACCCTAATACATTTTTGTTATTTAAACTTATAAATAAATTAATGAATCTCATTAAATGGTTTGAAACATAAACAAATCTCAATGATATGATTAATAAAAAAAATTCATCATCAATATAAAACACAAAAATCTAAAATCTATCATCTTAAAAAATACTTTACCATTTACTTAAAGAATCTATCATCTTAAAAAAAATACTTTACCATTTACTTAAACGAAGTCTTTATAATAAGGTCAAACACTCCAGCTTTGAATGCCTTGTTTTTTAATTATTTTTAGACTCCGTTTCGAGAAGATCAAAATCAGTTTGACCAAGAAAAACCTATCAAGCCCTTCCAACATTGCTAAGAATAAGTTATATCAGTCATCAAAAATTTCCACGAAGTTTTCCCAATAGATCTGCTTTGTAATTTGTATGCATATGGATTTTTGTGGGTTAGTTGGGTCAACATTTAAACTTTTGCGGGGAAGTTTTTCATATTATTTTGGATTGATGTATTTTTTTTAAAGAGAAAAGAGAATAAATAAAGGGAATATTATTATTATTTATGAACATAGTATATACGCTACAGGAAGTTTGAATTAATGTTTTCAAAGGATAGGAAGTTTGAACTAATGTTTTCAAAAGAGAGAACTTTTTTGTTTTTTCTGTTTTGCAATACAGGAAGTTTGAATTAATGTTTTCAAAGGATAGGAAGTTTGAACTAATGTTTTCAAAAGAGAGAACTTTTTTGTTTTTTCTGTTTTGCAATATCGGATTATTGGTTTTTATTGATATTCATAGTAAAATAAAATTATTCGATGTTTTTTGGTGTACGGTGTTGATTTAGTCGACAAATCCATAACAACTATCTTATTATGAATACTTAAAAGTGGTGGTTGTTTAACTATGCAAAAAATTAGAACTGTTTTATCTACTATGTAACTAGTACCATATAAGGATAAAGATGACAAAACGACGATATCAGAACACTCACAGACTATGAGATGAAAATAATAAAAGAGCATAATAAAAGAGCATATCCTGACAAAACAAAATCAAAGATGAATTCATTCATCCAAAATGATCATTGGATGATTTGGGGAGGAATTTGCACTGACCATAGTGATTGGAGTAGCATTTATAAATGCTTCCTTGTTTTTAGGTGTAATTGAGTCAATGTCTGAGATTATGTAATGTTCCATTTTATTCAAACGAACCATAATGTCGTCCATATCATAATGTATATCCCTGAATATCCTCTTTAATTCCTCATAGCCAACAAAGAGTTTGTAATTGTCCACCCATTTGTCTCGTAGCACCATGTGAAGAAGAGTCTCCATCTATCTGTGTGTGGATAACGAGTGAAAAAAATATAACCTTCTCTTTCTCAGTTTGCCTGGATGTGGTACCCATTTGGTTTTACCAACACAGAGTTCAGAATCTGAATGATACATCCCGTCTCCAAATTCTTTAACTTCCAAAGTGTGAATTTCCTTTCGGACCTCAATAGGCACACCATCAAAGAAATTCACAACTTACTCCCATCGAAATAGTCGAGGATGTCTAGAGGAAGACACAAATTCTTTAACTTCTAGAGTGTGAATTTCCTTTCGGACCTCAATAGGCACACCATCAAAGAAATTCACAACTTACGCCCATCGAAATAGTTGAGGATGTCTTGAGGAAGACACCCCTGGTGTGCCTCCAAACATTGAACTCTCAACCGTGAGAGTTGAACCAACTATATCATAAGGAATACTTTTACCATACATTTTATTGATAAATGATTTACACCCTTATAAATGTTTAATATATTGATTTTTAGGTTGCTGGATATATTTTTGGAGTTATATTGGTAGCAATAAGTTTGATGTTTGGTCTAGTTCAAATCCCTCCAACTAATTACTAATTCACTATAAAAAAAATTAACAAAAAAAAAGTTATACCCCTTGAGAGTTATTAAATTATAAATTAGAATAAATCAAAACCATAGCTTCAATAGGAATACAAAATATTTTTGCTATGAAATTTATCTTTAATTAATAAAATGTCACTTTATATATATGTTTTTTTTAAAGTAATGATTATTTTAAAAAGTAATTTAAAAAAAATCAATAAATCAAAACTAAACTTTCAATATAAAAAGTATAACAAAATACAATTAAAAAAATGATCAATTTTTAGTAGATATTTTGTAATAATTATTGCTAAAGTTCTTCTCCCTTCTCTAATCTCCAAAGAGAAATTTGTACATGGAGGGAAGGAAAATTCTTAATGGTACAACAGTAGCCCATGAGCTTAAATCCACTCCTTAAGAAAGATCAGAAAGTAGGCATGGTCAATAAATTGGATTTCTCCAAAGCCTTTGACAAGCTCAGCTAGTCTTACCTTTACCACATTCTTAGAGCTTTTGGATTTTCAGAGGAGTAGACAGATTAAATTGGATCTCTCTTTTCCTCTCCCTTCTTTCATATTCTCCTCAATGACTCCTCGACTTGCACATTCAATTATTTGAGGGGTATTAGGCAAGAAGACCCTCTCTTTCCTTTCCTCTTTGTCCCAATGGTGGAAGACCTTGGTCGATATTTATAGGGCATTGCTCACCAAGGTACCATCAAAGGTTTATGCTTGTTAAGGCCATGGATTCAAGTTTTAAAAATTTAATTTTTTTCTAAGTAGGAGGAGTACTACATGCATCGTACAAAGTGCCAACTGGACATAAATGTGTGCATAATCAAATCATGATGATTAGTATCCGAAGGTGTTATGCATAAGTGGAAAGAATCTCCATGATGAGGTGACGTTGAAAGATATTTACTGAAAACGTAAAGTCGATGGGTGGAGAAGAAATCATTAGGATATATTTCAAGTATGGACTGGTTGTTGAGCAGGGTGTGTGGGAACATTGGATGATGTTTATAGAAATTGCCAGGGTAGTCAGGTCGACGTGGAAGACTAGGTGAGTTAGAAAAAATCTAGATGAATGATGACAAGGATGATGGTGTGGATCTATAAAAGGATGAGATTTCTCCCACTCATGGGTCTAGCCTATTTAGTTCAATCAGTAATTCAATTGATGAGTTCAAGTGGAGAAGAGTTCTATCAGTCTGAGTTTTGTTGTTTCATAGATTGTTTCCATTTAATCAAATCTCTCTAATGGTTCTATATCTGCATGTTTAATGTTTGAGTCTATATGTTGGTCTTGTGTCTAACTGTTTGAAGCATACAAAGCTAGTTAATACTATGTTTCTTTGAAGTATGTAGTTGTCTTTGCTTATCATGGATGTTAGGTTGGTGAGCCTCTTTATGGAGTACATTTTTGTAGTGCACTACACATCTTTTCGAATGAGTAATGGAAGTTATGGCTGGTGTGTTATCTATATTTATTTATGGTTTTATTAGATCCTCATATGTGAGATATGCATACTCTTTGTTGTTATCGCTCTATATGATGAATCTTGTTAGATATATGCTTTCATAAAGTGTTGTGCAACATAAGAATTAAGCACAATTTTTAGAACCTTGTCATGTGTTTGTTAGGAGTATAGGAAAATGATTTATAAATCTGAGAATGTATGTGAAACACTCCCATATGACTATAGAAACCGAGTTCTAATAGTCCCCCATAGGCACCTCGTGTAAGACTTCATCCACTCCGTGGATGATGCCCAAAGGGTTGGTCTTGTAGAGGGTTTTGTTGGTTGATATTGTGTGGCAATCCAGGTATGTCTAATCCTGAGTGCTAATAAATGGTTTCGTTAATGAGAACAAGATCACTATATTATGGGATTGTTGCGTAACAAGAATGTGGGAGCCATGGAATTCGATGAAGGAAGAAATCACTTGGTGGTTTAAGGATAAGGAACATGAGTTTGCGGGGATCAAGATCAATGACTGGAGAATCAAAATCAAAGATTGGTTTTAGAAGTGCATGTTCAATGAGTTCCACGAGATATTATTAACATAATTTCCGATCATCTTGACGAAGTGGCTTCAACAACTGGTGGACAAGAACCCAACCTATTAACATGTTGGGCTCAGACAATTAACTCTAGAATGGGTAACTCGGTTGAAAGAAGTAAGCAATAAAATTTCTTGTGTTGTGGATTTCTGCTTTGAAAGTGTGATGGAAGGATATATTGTCAAGTTTGTAGTAGATTCCATTGTATTACACAATGCAACACAAAGGAAATTCTTACAAGATCCACAAGGGAGAAACATGAGGTGGTCTGAGGTGTGGAGACCTCGGATGTAAACAGAGAGAGGGGGAAGGATTGGGAATTGGTTGGAAGAATCTGTTGGAAGCAGAATGAGTGTGGAGGAGTTGCATACGTGAATGCATCATAGAGATTGAATGGAGGTAGAGGAAATAGAGGGTGGAACGCTGAGAAGTGGACAAAGGTTCCAGCAAAGTGATGTGGAAGGAAGTCGGTCAGTGTTGATGTGTGCCACAAGGAGAAGCCTTGGGAGAGGGTTAAAAAAAAGTCTATCAAATGACGAGAAGCGGCACAAGTGACCAGAGTTTTGACAAAATGCAGTTCGGCACATCGTGCACTAAAGCGGAGGAAGAAGAATACTAGTAGTTTATCCCAAGTAGTATGGATTTTATGCATCCTAGTGAGCCTAGTCAGAACATGCATGGTGTCGAGCCACAACCCTGTGTACTTTTACTAATATTGAGGTAAGTACTCAACATACCATGATGAATACTGTAGTAGATAATCATAGTCAAGGGGTTGGAGGTAGTAGTAGTAATGGATTTGGTCATACATCGAGAGGAGCATCACAAAGTATTCCAATTCAATCTTTTGTGCAGAGTAGCGTGCATTTGTTATGTAGTGCAGCAGGTACACTATGTAACCCTTTTTTAGGTAGCACTACACAAAGCACAATGGCGATAGTAGAGATGAGGATTATTATGTTCAATGGTGTTGAGAATGAGGATCCATAATAGCATTTATTTGTTTGTGAGGAAATCTGTACAGTAAAGTAGGTATAGGATGAGAAAACTAAGATTACGCAGCTGGAGATTACATTCAGGGGTCGTGCTTTAACATGATATATGAAGTCTAAAAGAAATACTCTGACTGGATAGAATAGGTCATTGGATGACATTAAGTGGGATTTAATCAAATAATTTTAGAAGCCGAAGTCAGAATCTCAATGTGTTATGGAGCTGAAAGAGATTAAGCATGGTTAGAATGAGTTTTCCTATGATTTCGACCAGAGATTCCAAATTTTGAAGGATAGGTTACCCTTCGAAATCCCAGATGCATGACAAAAGGAGTGGTTCATTGCTAGACTACTCCCACATATTAGAATTACCATGACATAACAATGAATTAATGTACAATTAAGAGGCATTGTAGATCGCACTAAAGTTGGATACCTATCTTATAGGAACTGGGGACAGTAGTGGAATGGAACAAATTCAAATGCAGCTTGTTGCACTAACTCTCCAACTGCAATTTTTGACTAAGGGGAGGAGAAGTGAGAGGAAGTGTGGTGTACCATCTACAGAATGGAAGGCCACCAAAAAAATTGTAGAAAATAATGTGTGGATCTATAAAAAGATGATATTTCTCCCACTTGTAGGTCTAGCCTATTTAGTTCATCTAGTAATTCAATCAATGAGTTCGAGTGGAGAAGAGTTCTATCAGTCATAGTTTTGTTGTTTCATAGATTGTTTCCATTTAATCAAGTCCCTCTAATGGTTCTATGTCTAAATGTTTAATGTCCGAGTCTATATGTTGGTCCTGTGTCTAACTGTATGAAGCATACAAAGCTAGTTAATACTTCGTTGCGTTGAAGTATGTAGTTGTCTTTGCTTATCATAGATGTTAGGTTGGCGAGCCTCTTTATGGAGTACATTTTTGTAGTGCACTACACATCTTTTCGAATGAGTAATGGAAGTTACGGCTTGGGTGTTCTCTATATTTGTTTATGGTTTTATTAGATCCTGATATGTGATATATGCATAGCCTTTGTTGTTATCGCTCTGTATGATGAATCTTGTTAGATATATGCTTTCATAAAGTGTTGTGCAACATAAGAATTAAGCACAATTTTTAGAACCTTGTTATGTGTTTGTTAGGAGTATAGGAAAATGATTTATAAATATGAGAATGTAGTCCCCCATAGGCACCTTGGGTGAGAATTCATCCACTCCGTGGATGATGCATAAAGGGTTGGTGTTGTAGAGGGTTTTTTTGGTCGATACTGTGTGGCAATCAGTGGTTGTCTAATCTTGCGTGCTAATAAATGATTTCGTTGATGAGATTAGGATTGTTGTATGATGGGATTGCTGCGTAACAAGAATGTGGGAGCCATGGAATCGAATGAAGGAAGAAATCACTCAGTGGTTTAAGCATAAGAAACATGAGTTTGCGGAGTGCAAGATCAATGACTAGAGAATCAACACCAAATATTGGTTTTAGAAGTGCATGTTCAATGAGTTCCATGGGACATTATTAGCATAATTTCCAATCATCTTGACGAAGTGGATTCAACAATTGGTGGACAAGAATCCAACCTATTAACAAGTTGGGTTGAGGCAATTGACTCTAGAATGGGTAACTCGGTTGAAAGAAATAAGAAATAAAATTTCTTTTGCTGTGGGTTTCTGGTTTGACAGTGTGTTAGAAGGATATATTGTTGAGTTTGTAGTAGATTCCATAGTATTACACAATGCAACACAGAGGAAATTATTACAAGATCCACAAGGAAGATGTTGAACATGTTGTCAATGATGTCAAAGCGGGAGTAGTTGCAGGATGACTGAGTAGGTGTGCAGTAGGCAATTGATGTCAAAGCAAGTGTAGGTGCATGTATCGGATATATGAGAGGTTGCAAGAATGAAACCCTATCCCTAGGGTTTAAGTTCCTTGGATGATGAAGATACCATGTCTTTGTTGACATTTTTGCAGTAGTAGATTAATGTGCTTTCCTTAGAAACCATCGCGATCAGATTCTACTCGTCGACCTGGTTCCAATGGTATATGGAGAGCTTCGTAGGCCCTCATGGTTAGTAAGATATGGATGGTCAAAGTCAAAGCTCCAATTTGTGGTTCAAAACCCCATAGGGTTGTTGAGGTAGCATTAAATTATTAAAAGTATAGAAATGATATTGCATTGGTTAATGATGCAGCTTCATGACCCCAGCATCCAGCCGTGGATGATGTGGTGCCTTAACCTACGACACATATCATAAGAAGGAACTTTTATTAAAAAGAACTTTAAGATTTTAAGGAGGTCAAGATTAAAAAATAGAAAAAGAAGAAGAATGGAAACTTACCTTGGTTCAAAATATTAAAAAGACGGGAAATGAGTATGGTACATAACATAAGGCGAGAATCTTTATTAAAAGGATGAGATTAAGGAACGAGTTATTATTATTATAAAAAAAAATGTACGCTTGGTAAAGGACCAATAATATTATTTAATTATGGGCCAAAAGCAGAAGATCAATTCATAGCGTTTTCTTGGTTCAAATTTTTAAATTCAAAAATTAAAATTCTTCTCTAGAAGTTTCATGTTGGTCACATTTTACAAGAGCCCACCAAGCTATATAAACGCACTATCATTCTTTGTCAAGCAAAAAAAAATAAAAAAATCGTAGAGTCTTTTGAAGATAAAAATTAAAAGAAGTCTTGTGAAGTTCATGTGCGATGGTGAGGAATTCTAAGTATCAAAGAAGCGAAAAAGGAAATTCGTTGAGATTGTCTATGGCTAAGCACATTCATGAAGAAGCTCAGAGCAGGGTTTTAATTTTTGATACTTTGGGATAAGGGTTTCTAGGTTATGGGTTTCGTTTGGTGAATTTTTTGCAGGTGGAAGACGCTTGATCTTTACGTTTTGAAATTGATCTGATAACAAACCATACTCACGTGCGGCCACTATATCATGGAAGAAATTTGCTCCTAAAATCTGCGGCCAGGAAGGTTATTTGTTCGTTGATGAAGATCTGAACAATGATACCTTGTGCATCAAGCCTAACAACCAACTCATCCCGAGGCTTGTATTGCAGGTGGATATCATTTTGATTTCAGGGTCGTTCTATGGGATAAGGCTGGAGTGCAGAACCAACGTATTTAACCACAACTCGATTAAAGTTTGAAACATGTCCATAAACTATGCAAATGATCCCTTTTTGGCCAAGCAAGTGTATCATAGCATCAAGGAGTGTATACTTTGTTCCAAGACCATGCAAATGACATGAAGAAGCCACCTCAAATTCTATAACAGACTTCGTGCACACCCAATTGTATGACAAATGGCCACAATAAATAATCGAATAACTGCAATTAAATTCTGTCTCAAAATTATCTAAGGATGTCTGATTATGAAGTAGAAACTTGACTCCTTAGTGACATTGTTTCGGCATTCTCACAGTAAAACTGACATCGTAGGGCATTGTTATTCTCACAGTGATATCACCTGGTATCTCTAAGGCTTACAGTGACTGACTGTTGTACATCAAACTTCATGATACAATATGTAACAATGTTTTGTATGAAATCCATATATTTATTGACATTCTTGGTAGCCTTGATAAACCTGTCTCCCTGTAATAGTGATTTGATTGGTTGTAAGGTAGTGGTCTTACTGACAATGAATCAATGACCCATGTGACAATTGTGATAAAACCACTGACCTGGCAAAGACCTATTAACAGGCTGACTTGGTTATATATGTAATAGTGTGATGTATCAACGTATTTAACCACAACTCGATTAAAGTTTGAAACATGTCCATAAACTATGCACATGATCCCTTTTTGGCCAAGAAAGTGTATCATAGCATCAAGGAGTGTATACTTTGTTCCAAGACCATGCAAATGACATGAAGAAGCCACCTCAAATTCTATAACAGCTTTCGTGCACACCCAATTGTATGACAAATGGCCACAATAAATAATCGAATAACTGCAATTAAATTCTGTTTCAAAATTATCTAAGGATGTCTGATTATGAAGTAGAAACTTGACTCCTTAGTGACATTGTTTCGGCATTCTCACAATAAAACTGACATCGTAGGGCATTGTTATTCTCACAGTGATATCACCTGGTATCTCTAAGGCTTACAGTGACTGACTGTTGTACATCAAACTTCATGATACAATATGTAACAATGTTTTGTATGAAATCCATATATTTATTGACATTCTTGGTAGCCTTGATAAACCTGTCTCCCTGTAATAGTGATTTGATTGGTTGTAAGGTAGTGGTCTTACTGACAATGAATCAATGACCCATGTGACAATTGTGATAAAACCACTGACCTGGCAAAGACCTATTAACAGGCTGACTTGGTTATATATGTAATAGTGTGATGTATCAACGTATTTAACCACAACTCGATTAAAGTTTGAAACATGTCCATAAACTATGCACATGATCCCTTTTTGGCCAAGAAAGTGTATCATAGCATCAAGGAGTGTATACTTTGTTCCAAGACCATGCAAATGACATGAAGAAGCCACCTCAAATTCTATAACAGCCTTCGTGCACACCCAATTGTATGACAAATGGCCACAATAAATAATCGAATAACTGCAATTAAATTCTGTTTCAAAATTATCTAAGGATGTCTGATTATGAAGTAGAAACTTGACTCCTTAGTGACATTGTTTCGGCATTCTCACAGTAAAACTGACATCGTAGGGCATTGTTATTCTCACAGTGATATCACCTGGTATCTCTAAGGCTTACAGTGACTGACTGTTGTACATCAAACTTCATGATACAATATGTAACAATGTTTTGTATGAAATCCATATATTTATTGACATTCTTGGTAGCCTTGATAAACCTGTCTCCCTGTAATAGTGATTTGATTGGTTGTAAGGTAGTGGTCTTACTGACAATGAATCAATGACCCATGTGACAATTGTGATAAAACCATTGACCTGGCAGAGACCTATTAACAGGCTGACTTGGTTATATATGTAATAGTGTGATGTATATGACAGATGAGGCACTGAGATAGAAAAACCAAGTATTGCAGTCCTTGTCTAAGGTTAAGTAGATAGACAAATAACTAGTCCAGAACTAAGGACAAAGTATTGGATCTTCTGCTTATTGAACATAACGGTTTGCAAATTGAGTTGATGACATTAATTGTATCATCCTTGTATGCAATAGTAGATGTAATGTGCTTGCACCTGTATATGTTGTCCTTGAATGCATAGCTAGGTCCTTGAATGTGTGATTGGGTGTGCTGAAGACAGAGTATTGAAGGAGTCCTGAATTTTGGCATCACAGTGGTCTGCAATCAAGAGGATAATATCATCTTCAACAGTATATCATCAAGTCAAGGAGAAGGCATATTGTAAGCAGTTTGTGTATCTCTCAGAAGTTGAATTTGGACATGAGAATTATTGTCCTTAAAGTGGATTGTTTCTTGGATTATCATTGAAATAGAAGCCCAAGCTTGGTATTGATCAGTGTTAAGAGGAAAAGTGACTGAGCTAAGGTGCATCAGTGTGTTGTGAGGTAAAACATCAGTAGTGAGAGCATGCGTAGCAGAAGCACATGAAATTGAAGGGGCAATGCACATCAGCAACAATAGTAGTAGTTGGAGTAGGAGTGACAAGGAATTGTAGTACAACAGTGAGTGAAAACATTGGCAACAATGGTAGAGGATAGCAGTGATAGACAACAACATGGACAGTGATAATAGTAGTAGTGGCAGCTAGTAGTTGTGAAACAGTGAAGTGCAAAGGTAGTAGTAGTGTGGTGCAGTGAGTGACATAAACAGAGTAGTATGTAGCAGTGTATGGTGGTGCAATTGTAGCAACATCATCAACATGGATAGTGGCAGTGAGTGGTAGTTGCAAAAGGTAGTGCAGCAGTGAGAGCAAAGGCAGCTAGTGATAATGGTGCAACAGTAAGAGTGGACGATGACAATAGTGATGGTATCAGAAGCAAGGGTGAATGATAGTACCACCAGTAGTAGTGGTGTGTAGAAGTAGTTGCAAAAGACAACAACAAAGAGTGATTGTACTTGGCCCGCCATTATCCCTAGTATGGGAGCCCAACCTTCAGGGAGCCTTCTGCTTCTAGAAACTCTTGGAAGTCTCAGAATTCATTCCAAGTCTTCCTGGTAAAGTATTGTATGTACATTGTACACTACATAATACAATGCTTGTTAAAGCTAAATCCCTTATGTACTGCTCTTCATGTCATATATTTTATGGTCTTTTAATGATGATCTGAATTATCGTTATAAATTAAGAATTTGTGACAAATCATAAGAAATACCGATTCACCCCTCTCTCAGTATTTCCAACAATTGGTATCAGAGCTAGTCCTTTGGTAGAAGCCTAATAGCTTGAAGGAAGATCCATAGCATACATTGTTTTTGACAAGATGGATGATGATTCTAAAGAAGATGTCAAAACACTCAAAGAGAATATTCAAATTCTTACACGTGATTGGGAGAGGTTTGAATACATGTATGATATACTTCACAATGAGCATGAAAAACTGAAGGATGAAAATAAGAAGATTGATGATAGTGAGAATTTTACTTATGCTGACAATATCTGACTTAGAGCTCAAATCAATGAGATGCAACCGTCCGAAAAGGATAAGGAACATGATGAAGCCAAGAAGGAAGTTGAGGATATCAAAAGCAAACTACTAGAGGCAAATGATAGGGAAAGAACCTTGACAAACCAGCTCAAGAAAAAGGAAAAAGAAAAGTCAAACAAATGGAACAAGCAGAATAAAGAAAAGCAAATCACCTCTTTGAAGAGGGAACTTGAAGAAGACAAAAGGGTCGAGGATGTCTTAAAAGGTCAAATAAAGCATAAGGAAGAATACTACATAAACCACGAGCAAGAAATCATTGCCTTGGGAGCTGAAGTAAACAAACTGAAACAAAAACTCAAAAGTTCACAAGTGTTGGAAAACATTATCAACTGCTAGAGATCTCCATTCATCAAGACAGGTCTTGGATATATTGGTGAGACCTCACGTTCGAATGATGAAGAGCAACCACAAGTCAAAGAATATGAAGAACAACCACAAAAAGAGAACCCTCATCCGAATGATGAAGAACAACCACATGAAGAGAAGCCTCATCCAAATAATGAAGAACAACCAAAAAAGAGAATAAGTCTTGTGTAAGGAAGTCTTATCCCAAAAATGAAGAACAATCACTTGTCAATAATTCCTATCCCAAGAATGAAGAGAAGCTCAAAGTCAAGGTCCTATACAAATCAATCAACAAAGAGAGCTAGAAGACAAATGATTCAAATCAGGATGACACATTCATGACACCAACTCAAGATAGAGCATTCAGGTATGGAGAGCAACAAAAACATTTTCATGGACAAGACAACTTCAACAGATCTTCACCCCATACCCCTAGGTATGAAGAGACATTTCATGCTTATTGTTACACATGTTCTAACTATGGACATTGAGCTTGATATTGCAGGGGACATAGCAGGAGCATTGACAAAGGGTTTTATCAAATACCTTGGAGTAGATTTTCTGGAAGGCAAGACAGAATCCTAGACACCTGTAATAGTGGGAACTACAACTTTTTTACTCCATTATTGAGATCGAATGTAGAGTGTTATTTGTGCCATAATATTGGCCATTTTGCACGAGATTGCAAAAGTGGATTGAAGCAAACCCTACAGATGCAAGATGGAATGAATGTTGAATGTTAGCTATGTCAAACTATTGGCCATTTTGAATGATATTGTAGAAGCGGTTTTACGTGGACCCCACATAATCATGAAGGTAGGTCATTTACCGAGTAGGAAGACAAGACCACCAGGGTCTGACAGAGAGAGCAGGTATCCCCATGATATCTCACATGATTGATAGTTGCACATAGATAGGGGGAGTCTATAGAAGCATATTGTTCAGAGGGGACATCAACACAGGATCTAATGTAGTAGGAAAGCATGTTGACAGGGGTAGTTTATGCAGAGGGATGTGGCACAAGTCTACAATTGACAGGCAGTTAAAATGGATAGAATAGCTATACAGATATGTCTAACTCATAATAGGTTCAAAGGGAGTAGAACAGTTAAAAGATTACAGGTCCACAGGATCAAGCATATTATCAGGGGGAGCTTGCAGAGATGATGCAAAGAACATGTTGTCGTGAGGAGCCATATCATTTGATGTGTCAATCACCCTTTTCCATTGATGTCAAAGGGGAAGAGAAACTTGGAGGAGTATAGGGAGAGAGAGAGATGCAAGATGCAACATACCTTGTATGCTTGGTGTGTTGACATCAATGACAAAGGGGGAGATTGTTGAACAGGTTGTCATTGATGTCAAAGTGGGAGTAGTTGCAGGATGACTAAGTAGGTGTGCAGTAGGTCATTGATGTCAAAGCAAGTGCAGGTGCATGTATTAGATAGATGAGAGGTTGCAAGAATGAAACCCTATCCCTAGGGTTTAAGTTCCTTGGATGATGAATATACCATGTCTTTGTTGACGTTTTTGGAGCAACATATCAGTGTGCTTTCCTTAGAGACCCCCGTCATTAGATTATACTTGTTGGCCTGGTTCCTATAGTATGTGGAGCGCTTCATAGCTCCAATTAGTGGTTCAAAACCGCATAGGGTTGTTGAGGTAGCATTAAATTATTAAAGATATGGCAATGATATTGCATTGGTTAATGATGTGGCTTCATGACCCTAGCAACCAGAAGTGGATGATGTGGTGCCTTAACCCATGACACGTATCATAAGAAGGAGATTTTATTAAAAATACATTTAAGATTTTAAGGAGGTCAAGATTAAAAAAGAAGAAGAAGAAGAAGAAGAAGGGAAAATTACCTTGGTTCAAAATATTAAAAGGATGGGAAATGAGTATGGTACATAACATAAGGTGAGAAGCTTTATTAAAAGGATGAGATTAAGGAATGATTTATTATTATTATAAAAAAAATGCACGCCTGGTAAAGGACCAATAATATTATTTAATCACGGGTCAAAAGCAAAAGATCAATTCGTAGGGTTTTCTTGGTTCAAATTTTTAAATTAAAAATTAAAATTCTTCTATAGAAGTTTCATGTCGGTCACATTTTACAAGAGCCTACCAAGATATATAAATGCACTATCATTCTTTGTCAAGCAAAAAAAAACAAAAAATCGTAGAGTCTTCTGAAGATAAAAATTAAAAGAAGCCTTGTGAAGTCTGTGTGCGATGGTGAGGAATTATAAGTATCAAAGAAGTGAAAAGGAAATTCGTTGAGATTGTCTGTGGCTAAGCACATTCCCAAAGAAGCTTGGAGTAGGGTTTTAATTTTTGATACTTTGGGACAAGGGTTTCTAGGTTATGGGTTTCGCTTGGTGAATCTTTTGTAGGTGGAAGACACTTTATCTTTGCATTTTGAAATTGCTTTGACAACAAACCATACTCCTGTGCGGCCAACATATCGTAGAATAAATTTTCTCCTAAAATCAGCGGTCAGGAAGGTTATTTGTTCGTTGATGAAGATATGAAGAATGATACCTTGTGCATGAAACCTAATAACCAACTCGGCCTGGTGAAGCATTAGATGTGAAAGGACTTTGAGGATTGTATTGTAGGTGGAAGTCGTTTTCATTTCTGGGTCATTCTATGGGATAAGGATGGAGTGAAGAACCGAAGTATTTAACCACAACTCAATTAAAGTTTGAAACCTGTACAGAAACTATGCAAATGATCCCTTTTTGGCCAAGCAAGTGTATCATAGCATCAAGGAGTGTATATGTTGTTCCAAGACCATGCAAATGACATGAGGAAGCCACCTCAAATTCTATAACAGACTTCGTGTACACCCAATTGTATGACAAATGGCCAAATAAATAATCAAATAATTGCAATTAAATTATTTCTCAAAATTATCTAAGGATGTTTGATTCTGAAGTAGCAACTTGACTCCTTAGTGACATTGTTTGGGCATTCTCACAGTAACAGTGACATCGTAGGGCATTGTTATTCTCACAGTGATATCACCTGGCATCTCTAAGGCTTACTGTGACTAACTGTTGTGCATCAAACTTCATGATACAAAATGTAACAGTGTTTTGTATGACAACCATACATTTATTGACATTCTTGGTAGCCTTGATAAAATTGTGACCCTCTAACAATGATTTGATTTGTTGTAAGGTAGTGGTCTTACTGATAATGAATCAATGATCCATGTGACAATTATGATAAAACCATTGAATTAGCAGAGACCTGTTAAAATATTAACTTGGTTATATATGTAACAATGTGATGTATATGACAGATGAGGCACTGAGATAGAAAAACCAAGTATTGTAGTCCTTGTCTAAGATTAAGTAGATAGACAAATAACTAATCCAGAACTAAGGACAAATAATTGGATCTTCTGCTTATTTAATAGAACGGTTTGCAAATTGAGTTGATGACATTAATTGTATCATCCTTGTATAAAATAGTAGATATAGTGTGCTTGCAACTGTATATGTTGTCCTTGAATGCATACATGGGTCCTTGAATGTGTGATTGGGTATGCTGAAGACAGAGTATTGAAGGAGTCCTGAAATTTGGCATCATAGCGGTCTGCAGTCAAGAGGATAATATCATCTTTAGCAGTATATCATCAAGTCAAGGAGAAGGCATATTGTAAGCAGTTTGTGTATCTCTCAACAATTGAATTTGGACATAAGCATTGTTGTCCTTAAGGTGGATTGTTTCTTGGATTATCATTGAAATATAAGCCCAAGCTTGATATTGATCAGTGTTAAGAGGCAAAGTGACTGAGCTAAGGTGCAGCAGTGTGTTGTGAGGTAGAACATCAGTAGTGAGAGCATGTGTAGCAGAAGCACATGCAATTGAAGGGGCAATGCACAGTAGCAACAGCAATAGTAGTTGGAGCAGGAGTGACAAGGAATTTTAGTACAAAGTGAGTGACAACATTGGAAGCAATGGCAGGGGATAGCAGTGTCAGACGACAACATGGACAGTGATAGCAGTAGTAGTGGCAGTTGGTAGTTGTGAAACAGCGAAGTGCAAAAGTAGCAGTAGTGTGGTGTAGTGAGTGAAATAATTAGAGCAATATGCAGCAGTGTATGGTGGTGCAATTGTCGCAGCAACAACATCATGGACAGTAGCAGTTGCAGAAGGTAGTGCAACAGTGAGAGCAAAGGCAAGTAGTGATACTGGTGTAGCAGTGATAGTGGATGATGGCAATAGTGATGGTAGCAGAAGCAAGGGTGAATGATAGTACCAGCAACAATAGTGGTGTATAGAAGTAGTTGCAAAAGACATCAACAAAGAGTGATTGTACTTAGTCCATTATCCCTGGTATGGGAGCCCAACCTTTAGGGAGCATTCTACTTTTGGAAACTCTTGGAAGTCTCACACTTCCTTCCAGGTCTTCCTGGTAAAGTATTCTATGTACATTGTACACTACATAATACAATGCTTGTTAAAGCTAAATCCCTTGTGTACTGCTCTTCATGTCATATATTTTATGGTCTTGTAATGATGATCTAAATTGTCCTTAAGAAATAAGAATTTGTGAAAAATTAAAGAAATATTGATTCACCCTTCTCTCAGTATTTCCAATAGAAGATTTATTTGAACAATACCTCTATTAATTAAAGTGTTGTGATCATGAAACTTTGCTTGTGGAATTAGACACCATGGACGGCTAAGCAATTCATGCGATATGGGGAAATTGGGGGAGAAACAAGAGGTGGTCTGAGGTGAGGAGACCTAGGATGTAAACAAATAGAAGGGGAAGGATTGGGAAATGGTTGGAAGACTAAGCTGGAACCATAATGAGTGTGGAGGAGTTGCATACATGAATGCATCATAAAGATAGAATGAATGTAGAGGAAATAGAGGGTGGTATGTTGAGAAGTGGACAAAGGTTCCAATAGAGTGATGTGGAAGGAAGTCGGTCAATGTTGGGAAACAAAAGCCTATCAGACAACGAGAAGCAACACAAGTGACTAGAGTCTTGAAAAAATTTAGTTTGGCACACCGTCCACTAAAGCAGAGGAGGAATAATACTAGAAGTTTATCCCAAGTAATATGGATTTTATGCATCCCATTCAACCTAGTCAAACCATGCATGGTTTTGAGCCACAACCCCGTGCGCTTTTACTAAATATTGAGGTAAGCACTCAACATATCGTGATGAATACTGTAGTAGATAATCAGAGTCAAGGGGGTGGAGGTAGTAGTAGTAATGGAGTTGGTCAAACATCGAGAGGAGCATCACAAAGTATTCCAATTCAATCTCTTGTGGAGAATAGCATGCATTTGTTAGGGAGTGCATCAGGTACACTATGTGCTAGAATTTCTAAGTCTAACCATTATAAATTCTTCCTGTACTATCTGATTTATTTCTTCCTACTTGTTCAGTTACTTAACAAGTTATTTACCATGTAAATACTGAAAATAAATACAAGTACAATATCAACACATACATATCATCAACTAAAAGAAACAAGAACACAAGTGACACCGTTATTTTTGGACTAATGTCCCTGGAAAAACCCAATGCGGGAAATCAGTGCAACTATTCAGAGGGTTTTATTATTATGCAATTTCATAATACAACAGGGTGCCAGAAATGGCTCACCCAATAAGGAATGCCCTCGATAATTGTACCTCTAAGTCGGAGATAGATATTTTGGCTAAATCACCGGATGAACAATCCCACAACAACAATATAGCTTCTGCTACTATGTGTCACCCTAATAGGGACTACGTCACCCTATTTAGCTCTCCATCTCTCACGAAAATTTCCTAGCGCTGCCTCTAAGTCCTGCGTCAGCTTCTTTGGCCTAGTGTCAGCCTATCTAAGCTAGCATCAACCTCTTAGGGCTCTACGTCAACGTCTGGAGCCTCTGCGTCTCAAACACTAGCCCTCACTGGCTCTGCGCACCTCTTGGCTGCCTCTATGTGACCTCTGGCTGCCTCTGCATGGCCTCTAGCTGGCTCTGCATCAACCTCTCCCGGCTTTTACGCTGATCCTCCTGGTACTAACTCTAGCTCTCTACTATGTATTCACTACCCCTCAACTACAACTCAAATCACTTCACTCAATTTCCTCAGCAAACACTACCCCAGAAAATCGAGTTCTTGATCTCTCTTGGTGTATTCTCAAAATAACCCTAAAGCCTCCTCTTATACTTTTCTCGTTGGTCCATCAACGACCGAGATTAAATCTCTAATAAATGACTAAGATTATATTTGGATTGATCCATGACTTTTGGACCCTTCTAACACAGTTTTATATTAATACCCGTTAATATTTTATTTTTCCTAAGTTTAGACTTAGGAACTCCATTAAAAATATTAATTATTTTAATATCTCCCAAATTGTTTAGAATATGACCAAACCATTTCTGGGTCTTAGAGATATCATGTGCTATAGCCTCTCCACCAATTTTCATGACTAGATCACATCCGATGCTACCCCAAATAAACACTCCCTCTTAGGAAGGATTGTGCTCTAGTAATGCTCCTCACTGAGTATCACCCAGATCATCCAGCATCGGTCCCTATGTGGATGCTAGGCCTCGCTTCCCAACATCTTCTACCCTTCTATATCATGTACTGCTACCCATGGCCCTGCCACTGCCACTATTTCATTTGTACGATATCTCCCTCTACATTCGTGCTACTGCCCATGGCCCTGCCACTGCCACTGCTGCATCTGCACTGCATCCCCTCTCATCATGCTGCATTGTGCTGCCCATAGCACTGCCAATGCTAATTGTTGTACTGCAACTCAGTTACTAAGAAGTAAGTAACTAATCCTCCCATCTCTAACATCTCTATCACGCTAGAGACACTTCCAATGTTGAAGCTCCCTCGTCTCTGACAAGTGCTCCCTCTACTGACCTTTACGCTACTGCAACAACTCCAAGCATCTCGTAATGCTACCTCACACTGTCCGGGGACTCTTTCACTATAGCACTCTCTATCACTCCATCTACATCTATCTCTACTGACATCAACCAGTCATGTTACTCCTCTTTGGGGCTCTTGTAGCCAGGTATAATCCAAGAGGTTGGGTACCTCGAGGATCCTGCCCCTCATTGCCTGTAGTCCATCTGACTACACCTCGATGTCTCCCCACTTCCTCTCAAGTGGCATAAGAGCAGTCATCGCACAATCATCATCTATCTCCACTTCTTTCACTACCCTTGCTGGCGCTGCCTTAGTCTTAGAAGCCTCTCCCTTGCTCTTCTTCCTCAGACACTAGTGTTACAAATCCATTTGGGCACATCACTCCCATCATCCAGATCAGTGTTTTAGGGCTCAACAAACCCTAATTTCAGTTGCTACATGCCCTAAACAAGTAACCCTTTTGAATGCCTCCTTCGCAGATAGTTTCATGACATGAAGACATCCTGAAATAGCCTCTAGAGGGACCAGCATAGGTAGGCCCATATAAGGGTGCACTGCAGAGTAGTTGGGTCCATGCCAGGGTGCTCTGCGGAGCACTTAAGCCTCCTTTCACCCTTGTTGGGCGAGTTTGAGTGAAATTCATATAGGGTTTGGGGATTATTCTTATATTTTGGAGTCATCTAGAAGGTTTCCTCACTTATCAACTCCTATGAGCTCAAAAATGGATGGGGAATGAGTTAAGTTGCATCCTATCCTCTCATCCCTTCCTCCATGGAAATAATTCTAAGTATGGAAGGCCATTCAATACCACCATTTATGACAAAACCTCCTTCATCTCCCTATCAATTGACCACTCATCTATGTGATCAGGGGCTTGACTATGTTGAATTGTAAGGAGATAATGTTGCTCAGAGAATTGGCTTTGAAGAAAGTATTGTAATGCTACAAGTTTGTCATGCTTTTGATGTGATGTGGATGGGATCCAAGCTGGAGGAATGACTTTGAATCAGACACAATGGTTGTAATTCCTTCTTCTATTCAATAAAGTATTTGAACCTTTCTCCCATACGTTTGTATTGTCATATGATGCTTATATGTGTGAAATGTATCTGATTCCATTTAGTTGTATTAAATAGATCATTTGCTTTGATCGATCTTTGTCTTCTGTCTGTGTTCTCAAGCGTGTTAAGTACAGGAAGGAGTGACATGATCGATACAAAGGAGACAAGAGGAAAGCCGAACGACAAGTAGCTCTTCTCATCTTCTTTGTCTTATATATTGCTTATAGGAAAAGGCTAAAGTGCTTTAAACTGTTGTTCTATATATGGCTACTTATCTAGGGAATTATTATTTATCCGTAGATACTGAATTCTCCAAAACAAATTGGAAACTCCGCTGGGGAATATCATCCTTCATAGTAGCTTATCCACCTTCTAGGACATTCTTGCAGACCCTACTTGTGTTCATTGATTGTACTTCAGCTCTTTTGCATTGAATTTTGGTTAAAACTATGTCAAATTGCCTTTTGAAATGGCTCATTGTCACCAGCACAAGCTTATGAGGGACACAGTGCACTGCAGAGCACCCTTGGCTTAGGGACAGTGCTTTGAAGCACACTGTCTCCCATTCAGGGCTATGCTAATCCTCCCAGGGTCAATTTCCCACCTTCGGAATGAGTTTTTGCCAACTTTTCTCTGTTTGTTTGCTTGCTGATGGATCAATGAATGTCATGTCTCAGAGAACAAGTTTATATCTCCTTTACTCCCCTACTTTTATTTGACTGATTAATGTTTCTTAAATGTTTTCTTTGTCATTATTGATCCATAATCAAAGTTAAAATATAGTTGATTAATCTTTGTTCGAAAGAAAGTTTAGTAAAAGTCTTCTTTTCCTTCGATATAGAACTATCGTAAAGTCTTCGTTCTTGTTAAATATTGATTGATTGCATGTGCATAGTTTCCTTTTTGTTCACATTCACATTAAGGAAATCGAAAAGAAATACATGCATGTTGCATTGAAAAGGTTTGTGTGTGCTCATAGGAATAATGTAGGGAGATTTCTTTAGATTTTTCTCTTTTATCTTTGATCGAAAGAAATTCGATTGCTCTATCCCTAGTAGCTAGGATTTTCATTGTTAAATTGAATGGAAAGTATGCTTATCATGATAGTTTCATTCCTAGGAATTTCAGAATACATCATGTTGTGAACTTGAAAGGTAAATTCCCAAGAAAGATCAACTTAAAATTAACATCAATTTACCTAATGGAGCATTGTCATTAACGAAAAAAATTTAGTGGTTCTGGGCTAAAGACATGTTCTGGCATTGTAAAACAAAGCAGTTGTCGCTAACTTGTCTGCAATACATCCCGAGTGTGATACCTCATTCCTTGTACATGAGTATATCGTAGCTCATCCACGTACCTTCGGGTATATAGGGAGGACAACACTTATATGGATTGGGCCTCCGCGTATATATGGGAGGACAACACTAGGTTGCTATCCATCTTTAGGTAACTGAGTTGGACACCTTGTACACTGTGATACACTGAACACAACATTCGTGGAGATTTCCTGCCCGTACTCTCAGTTCGCCGGGAGGTATTCTGCAGTTCACAGTTGCTTGGTAAACCTTTTACCTAGATTATCCCTATTTTGTTTTTGTTATGTTACTTTGATTAAAATAAAACTAATTGACCACGGATAACATCCTCGATGCTCACTCTTTAGTTGATCTTAGGTTGAGACATATGGCGACAAATCCAGAGTCCACCGATTAAGGAATTCCTTTTGATGGGAATCCTAGTCCTTTTCCTCCTTTTGGAAATATTGGTGCTCTTTATATGGCTACATTATCCCTACTGGGATTTACCTTTGGCTTGCCAGTATGGTTGTTTTCAACCTCCTTGGTTCAAAATGTTGTGATTTCTCCACAATCGAGTACATCTCCAACTGGACAAAATCAACCTCTAGTTGATCCTAAAGTTGACCATTTGCCTTCTTCCTCGATTGGTTCTTCCTCCCCTTCTTCCTCTTCGCCTGGTGAAAGTATTGGTACTAGTAACCAGGTGGCTAAGAAGAAGAAGAAAGGGAAGAAGAAGAAGAAGAAGAAGAAAATTCAGTAGAGGGGCAACCAAGAAACCATTGCTTTGAATGAAACATATGATGAGAAACCATCCGTCAAGCCTCACAAGGTTCGATATCTATGCAAACTTTGTGCAGGAGACCATCTTCTTCAAAATTGTTCTGGTATTCCTCAGATCTTAGAAGAATGGTCTTCCCATTCACATCATCCTGTGTCATCAACTTCTAGAGATCATGTTGGTGACACACCATCAACTAGTGATATTAAAGTTCATGGAAAGAAGGGTAGAGTCAAGTTTCCCTGTAGGTTATGTGAAGGGAATCACCCCATTCACCTTTGTCCCCATCTAGATGAAGCCAAAAAAGTGTTGGATAACCATCCTGCTTCACCACAGTGACTTCCATCTAGTTACAGGAAAATATCCCTTAATCCTTCATTAGTTGATAAAGTGACTAATCTAAATCAACCATTGGTCAACCCCCCTCTCTCTGAATGTGAATCCTATGAGTCTATACCTGACCAATCACAGGTTGAGGAAATATTTGACCCGATTTCACCTTCAGTTAATCGTACCTTTCCCGAAGAGAGTAAGTATGATACCACTCAGGTTCTTATTGCTTCTTCCGATTCTAATGAGCTTGGAGACAACCCTCCTATTCCATCAAGACAGGAGGGAAATCCTCCCGTTCTCGTAACACAAGGGAATAATATTCCCGTTTCTACAGTATCCCCTCCAAGTAGTCTAGTCACTTCCTTTGATTGGAATCAACTGGCAGGATTCCATCTTCCTTCTTATGTGCCTTTCCTAATCATAGTAAAGGTTTGTAATATGATTGTATCTGGCACTATTATAGATGAAGGTGCATCTGTGAGTATCCTTTCCTCAACTGCTTGGCAAGCGCTTGGTTTGTCGCCACTTGTGCCTATTACCCAGAATCTGTTGGCTTTTAACAGAGGAACCAGTCAACCATTAGGGATCCTTCCTCAGTTGCCTATTACTTTGGGAGGAAAAATCGTTTATCTGAATGTGATGGTAGTCCCAGGCCCTTTAGATTACAATTTACTTCTTGGGCATGACTATGTTTATGACATGGGAGCTATTGTTTCAACACTCTTTTGAGTGATTTGTTTCCCGCATGAAGGCAAAATTGTCACCGTTGACCAACTTTCATTTCCCGGTCCAAATATGGCTTCCAGTCAACCATATTCCCTAAATGGTCCTTTTGTACCAATGGTATCATCCCCACCACGAGTTAATTATGTGGCAACCTGTTCCATGCCTACATCAACTGACGATCAATTCAATGATGTTGTACATTATGTACTGGGGGCATTGGAACCATATCTTTCTAATGGTTTCCTTGATACAGATCCCTTCCAGAGCATTGTTCTCCCATCAAATGAGAACCTCTTGGAAGTCATGACCTCTTATGAGTCGTGATTGAGGATATGAGGATGGTTCTTTTACTATGTCAACCTCATTAAAAAATGAAACAGGTTCACGAGGATAATTCTTTTACTGTGCCAACCTCATTAAAAAATGAAACAACTCCTGTGAGGATAGTTCCTTGTCTTGTGTCAACCTCATTAAAAAATGAAACCAAGGATATGAGGATAGTTCCTGGTCTTGTGTTAACCTCGTTCAAAAATGAAACAAGGAGTATGAGCATAGTTCCTTGTCTTGTGTCAAGCTCATTAGAAAATGAAACAAGGAATTTGAGCAGAATTCCTTGTCTTGTGTCAAGCTCATTAAAAAATGAAACAAGGTCCCCTGGAGCAAAGTTCCATTTTGAGTCTTTGTTTAGATCTTGTAAAATCCCAGTCGAGTCTTTCACTTGATCTCGTATATGAAACTTCATTCCATCCACCTCATAGCCATGAGTAGTCTACTTAGGTGAATGCAATGAAACTTGGGGGGCATGCACCTAGAATTGAGTCATCATGAAGGGGGCATGTAAACGAGTTTTAAGCATAGTTTTTCGGTTCAAGCTTGTGTAAAAATGAAACTAAATCCAAGCATAGTTTTTTTGTTTCAAGCTTGTGTAAACATGAAACTGAATCTAAGCATAGTTCCCTATGGTTCAAGCTCGTGTAAAAATGAAACCATATCGATTTTAACCCTTGTGATTGCCATTCTATCAGCCTCTTCCGTCAGATGAGCCTTGGTTTTTCTCCTTCCATCATCACTATCTGCTTGGCCAATCATACGCTTTCACTTGGTTGTTTTACCCTTTTTGATGAACAATTGCAATGAATGGTCTTATTAGCTAGCCTCTTCACATAAATCAACATGTTTTGAGAAGTTCCAACATCACCGGAACCCATTTCTATCCTAGACACCACTTGTTCCTCAAAGTGGAGTCCTCTTTAAGCTATTTTCAGACTCTTGAAATATGAAAAGATTGCTGAGCACTTGTCCTTTTCAGCTCGTTAACAGATTGGAAATGACATCTACTCAGTATAAGTTTAACCCTTTTTTAGGTTGAGATAGATTAACTACGAAAAAGGAATACGTTGACAAAACATGGTCAATAGGTTCTCTCTCGTATTGTTTTATGCTTTTTCAGGCTTGAGAGACAAATCAACGGAAAAAAACTTGTGGATTTTTCTTTTTGTCCCTTTTCAAACTCTCTAAACATGAAAAGGACCGAGTCATCTATGTCGGTAAACTCGTTAAAACATCAAATAGTGACAAACTTGTCCATCTAGACAAGATCGAGTTTCACCTTCGCTAGACTCGTTAAAACATCACATAGTGATGGATTCACCTGAAGGGTGGAATTATACAACAAGCATATGTTATCCACTTCAATATTGATAAAAAATAAAGAGGTATTGTTCAATAATGATTGGGGAAAATGGGAAAAAGGGGAAAAATGGAAAAAACACTTTATGGTTGCAGGTTGCTCTTGAACATGACACTTTCACTCCATCACCGTGACTATTTGGGTTGGGTTATCAGCTTGATGGTTATCATACCATTGGTCTATCATACCATCCATCACTTTGTTTTCGGTCAATGATCCAAGGTGAGGGATATCTACTTACCTGTGATGATGGACAACAAGAGCAATTTTGAAGTTTGCTTGAGGGTTTGGAGGTTTTTGGGCTCTCGTGCTAAAAGCACGGTGCCAACATTCAAAAGCGCATCGTCAGGACAAAAGCGCAGTGCCTGTGTTACTTTGTACTGGGAAAATTAGGAAAAAGTGCAGTGCCTGTCTCCAAAAGCGCAATGCCAGTCCGCTTCAGCCAAAATCGCAATGCCACTTTTCCAAAAGCACAACGCCAAGCTTTATTCACTCTAACTCACTCAAACTTGTTTTCTTTTCTCACCCTTTCACTCCTTGCTTGGAAAATGAAGATAGTGAATTTGAAAATGAAATGCGAGGGCTTAAATAGGAGTGGATTTTAATTTTTCACTTGAAAAGCCCACTTTTCTAAAGTTTCTTGTTCTTCTTTAAAACTCTATTTTAATGCCTTTTTCTTCTTTGTGTCTTTGCAGGTGGATAAATGCTCAATTTGACTTGATTTTTGCAGTGTTCTTTGTCTTGCAGCAAGGAGAAATGCTTTGGTGCAGCTGAGATCAATTATTACATATAGGGACTTAAAATTACATATGAAATACAAATAAACTTAAAATACTTTATTTTCACCTCAAAAACATGTTTTTGAGGTGAAAATTACATTAGGTTAAAAGATCATAACTCAGTAGCTATGACTTACAAACCATCATGCTTGATTTATCAATCATCCTCATACCCTTGCTGACCTTTATTTACACTTTAAAATCAAACTTTTGACCTTGGTGGTGAAACCCTAAGACCTAATGAAATCATGCCCTATGACCTAATGAAATGATGACTATAGATTGATCATAAAACCATAACTGAAGACAACCTGAAGAAGGATAAAAAAGTATACTCTATGAGGGAAAAATTTAGATTTTCTTAAGAGAGGACAACCATCAGTGGATCGATATGTCATGACCTAATGGAATGATGCAAAATTTTCAGTATAGGACCCCTAAAATGAAAATGCAAAGAGCGAATTTTGATCCCCGATGGAAGTATGTAGATACTGACACTAACACAACTCATCCCAATGGGGCCCATAAACTCTTGGTGTTACATCTCCTCGGGTTAGGGTTTTGGTTGTTTATGGTTTTCTCTTATTGTTAAACAATAGAAAGGCCCTTGAGCTTCATTGTAACGCAGTTCAGAGGCATGTAGCCACCACATCTCTTCTCAGAGATAAGCTACCATCGTCCGAGCTAGTCTTATTTCCATTTTGTTTGTAAGCACATTTCAGTATTTGATATTAATGAAATGAAGTGTTATATCAATTGCATCTTTGTATTTATAGTTATATTTGTAATTTTTTGTGTTCCTTTTTAAATCTAGATCATCAACTTCCTTACAAATAACTCATTACATTACATAGTGACTGTTCACATTCAACTAGTGACACTTGGAATTTCACTTACAATATATTAAAAAATAATATACATTTCCACGTATACCCATGTGGGTCAAAATAGGCTAGATTTAGCCTAAAAAGACAAAAACTATGACTCATAAGCTTGGGGAAAGACCAACTCAGCAACATCCTCTTGATGGTATTCGGTGATGAATTGATACCAAGCTTGGTATTGCACTATGGTGTCCCCATACTATTTGGTGATGTCTTTCTAGAAATGAACTCTTGCCTCCATGGCTTTTGGGTATATTGTCCTGGAACCTTGATCAAACTCAATTTGAAGCATGTGTAGCATTGTCCTGAGTGTGGTTTGACCACTGATGTACCTCTACATGTTTTTTGTGCTCAACTGCAAGTCATCACTAGTGGCCTCCCACATCAAATTCTCCATGTACCTGTTGACCTCCAACTGAACTTGGTTCTTCTCAATGGCTTTGATGAGGGAACCAATTGAAGGGATCATCTGTGTCCCCACCATGACATCCAGACTCTTGAAAAACCTTTCATAGGAAGCGTCAATGCTACTGATGAGCGGAGGGAGTTGCTCATAGTTTTGGATCAAAATCCGGATCTGTGATTTAACTAGCTCTGCATGTGGCTTCATTATCTTGTGCAAGTAGAGTGGGGCTCCCTTATATCTCATTGTCCATTTCTGTACGTGTGCAATAACAACATGTATGTCCTTGATAGTTTGGGCAATCTTCATGCACCGTTGTTGAAAATCATATAGATAGAAAACTGCCTTGTGCATAGTGACAAATATGTCATTAATTTTCCGCATGGTGGTCTCAAGAGTCAACACTTCAACAAGTATCTCTTTCCTCATCTCTACCATAGTGGATCCTATAGATTTTTCTGCCCTCTCCCTAGCCACTTGGAAGTCCCTCCCCATCTAATCATTCTTTGCTAACAAGAACTTGACATTTGAGCTTGTGGCTTCTGCATAAGCCTTAAAGGCATCAGCCATGGAAGTTGGATGCTTTCTAATATTTGAAACAATTACGCTTTCCTTAATATGTGCAAGTGACGAGTGATCATCTAGGAAATTCTTTCTCAATGCCTGTACAATCCTCTACGGCAATTCATCAAATGACAATTTATACACATCCATCATCGAATCATCATCAATGAGAACAACCTCTCCTTTCTTGCTTGGGAATGGTTCTGATATTGGAGGTGGTGGAGATTGAGGGGTGACCTTGGATTCTCTCAGCATGTTATTGGTATCTTGGTCCTGTGGCTCTTATTCCAACTCCATGTCCATTACTTCAACCATTTGCTCAATCTGTTGAGCAAGATCCCGAACCTACATCTGCTCACCCTCTTCTCCATCTCCTAGCTGTTCTGTCTCCTCAATCTGTCTGGGCACAATTTCCTCTGTTATCGTGCCTTGCCCTTCTTCCTATTCTTGTTTATGCTTCTCTTCTCTCTCTCTCCTTCTTAGCTCCTGCTCTTCTTTCAACTTCTTCTCTATTTCCTGTAACTTCCATTTTGCTTCCTCCAACCTTTTCTTTTCTCTCTTCCTCTGTTCTATTCTTTGTATGCGTTATTGCCTCTTTTCCTCGACTGTCAAATTTGCTTTCTCAAAGAGACGACATTCTTTGAACTTGTAGCTTTGATCAGCCTATAGGTTCTCGACAATCTTCCTCTTGCCTTTTCCCTACACCGGTTTGCTACTCACTGCTGCTGTTGTTGTTGCTTCTTGCGGTGTTGTTGCCTGTAGAGCAACTTTCCATTCTATAGCCATGCTAACTGATTCATTGAGCTTAGAGGGGTTGTAACAGTACATCCAAGGATCTTCTTCTGGCCAATGAAATGTCCCATGGATCCATGTATAATACACATTTGCACAGTGGTTCTTGTAAATATAGTGGGCATCATACAACGTGTAGTCCTTGGTGCCAAACTCAATCTTTTATAAGTCCTTGGCCTCAACATCTGCATCCTTCAAGCTCCTAATCTTGTAAAATCCAATCCGCTAAGGAAGAGAAGGCCATGGTGCCTTCTTCCTCCTATGTAGTCCTGCTGATAACCTTATGAAGATGTGATATGAAACCTCTTGCATGACCAACCTATATGTGGAAAACCTTGGTAACATATGCTGAGGCTTCTCTCCGCCAAACATCCTAATGAAGGTGCCACCAAGTGAGGCATACCAATATACAATGTTAAGTAATGCCTCCATTGCTTCTTGGGACATTCAAGGTGAATCCTGCTCAAAGATCAACTTGTAAACTAGGATGATGAAATGGTCACATAGCCTTGGAATGACTCCTTGGTAGCTGCACTTGGAAATCAAATTGCAATAAATGTTCACAGTAGTCTCTGATGGTGTCCATGTCCAATCCATGCCAGGAAACTAATGCTGGACACAGATTGCATCAAGTAGGTATGTGGACATATAGAATCTGAATTACTCATCCTTGTGCGGATTCTGGGCAATAGTCACTTGCACTTTCAATGGAAGAGCTAACAAATCCAATCAGTTGAATTGCCTTTTGTCATTCGCCAACTTGTCCAACACAGGCAAGAAATTATGCAGAAAGGTCTTTGTGCTCTCTTGACTGTACAGTCGGCATGAAAAGATGATCAAGAGTTGGTAGGCCTTTCTGAGTGAGTTAGTCTTGTAAACATGATTGGGTGTTTATATGAACTTTGATGACTCTTTCACCTAATGCTTTATGATGTCTCTATTGTTCACATCGTTGTTTGGGACATAGAAATGTGCACCCATGTGGTTCACCAACTGTGGTTAGTCATACATCTGATGGTAGTTTTCCGTCGTGAAGGTAGCAAGTTGTGTTCCACTGGCATTGCTCAATGTCATCATCTTGGGATTGGTATGCGAGATAATCCAGTGAATGATATCCGCACATGTGAAGGCGAGGTACCTGCATGAAACCTTATATAAGCCTGACTTGTGGATGTTATCATAGACTTGCCGATCTTCTAGATCTTCCTTGAAGATGCCTACAAAGATATCCTTGATTTCCTACCATGTTATCTTCATGTCCTTCTCTATGAACAATTGTGTATCTGCATAGACTTGCAAGTTCATTAACTCCTGTTCGACTACATCCCCCATGTTTCTCTCAATAGTATCCTTTGATGCATATTTCTTGTAAACAATGTTACCTGTACTGCTGAAGAGATGCTCAATAACTGTTGTACCTAGAGACGAAGAGGACACTCATGGCATGAAAATGTTATCTTGAAGCCAAAATCACTTCAAGAACAAACCAAGCAACAAACTGGGCAATTGTTGGGAAGGATTATGCAATTCTGGGTTTTGGACGTGAGGAACTATCAGCTAGATCTACGCATTTCATAGTCCCAACTGCCAGTGGGAAGATGATGCTGACTAGAACTGTGCAATGTGCAGTTCAGTATGGCTTGTGCTGGATGAGACTATGCACTGCGCAATCCCAGTGGGAAAGGCTTCGGGACTGCATCTTGGAACTATGTAGTGCACAGTTGGAGCCAATCTCTGGTAGCATTTGCGCAATTCTCGGAGCCAAGGCAAAGCCTTGAGATCCAGAAATGTGCAGTGCATGTCAGGAAGAGCTATATCTGGGCCAAGGAAGCCCAAATCTACCCAAAGGAAACATGAAAACGAGAAAATCTGAAAGTGTAAGTGAAGTTTGGTTCAGATCTGAGTGGATGATGATGCATGCAATCAAAGAAAGTGCAGGCATTAGTCAAATAGAAGAACATTGAAGCTTATGGAGAGAGTCACCGCAACGATGACCGTTATTGAAAAAATGGGTTATGCATGTGACACTTGGGAAAGGGAATGAAAAAATTTAAACAAAAATTATACAACCTAAAAAAAATTAAAAAATAATCATTCGATTAATAAAATGGGTAAAAAAACACTCTCACAAGCCAAGGAAACAAAAGTGACAAAAAAAGCAACAAATGACTGGAAAATCAAGACTTACCCAGAAAAGCCACGACAACTATACTGAAGGTTCCTAGATCTCCTCAGGAATTCCAGGTCTCCAAGATCAAATTTACAAATGAGATTTGGTGATGTTCATTAAATAAATTTGGTCGATTTAGGGCTTCTGACGCGAAGGCCAAAAATATAGGAAAAAGCGACACATGGTGGTAGTTTCCAAAAATAACTCAAGTGTAACTATGACTGCTAAAAATAGATACCTACTTTTTAGGGATTTTTTTTCATATTTTTTCTTTTTGATTTTTCGGGAAAGGCTACCATGCATGCACGAAGAAATTGGAAAGTTCCAGGGAGAACTTGGCAACTCACTAGCACATGCTTTAGGCAACTACTGAGGGAATGATTCTATGCAATTCCTGGGCTGAGTGGTTCCTAGGTAGCCTCTCATGCTCTGCGCCATTTCCCAATTGAAGGTAGGATGCCAGCTAGGTCTGCGCAATTCTAGAGCCGAAGCTCACTATGGGTTTGTACTACACATTTACTAAGAGTAAGGTTGGTTGCTCTCTAGGATTGCGCAGGTCACTAAGTCAAGGCTAGAACTGGATTGCAACTAAGTCAAGAGGTCAACTTGTGGTTAGATAGAATAGCAAGTAAGAAAACACAAGCTATAAAGAAAAATATAAAACCCAATGAAAGCACAAGTACTTGGGTCAGTGCGAGATAAGTTGCTAGTATTTTAGTAGGGAGGCTCCAAAATGAAGTGTAGGAAAAAATTTGGAGGGTGTTGTACCCGCTACAACACATCCACAAAGATACGAGAAATTAAAACAAATATAAAAAAATGTGCAAAGAAATAGATAAGAGATTGAATAACTTGCACAGAAAATTGAAGGCCTTGCTTGTTAGCATAAAAATGTGTCATAGTCACTACTTCTAACCAGTTTGTGATCTTTCCTCTTCAATGAAAATTACAAATAGAAAAACCTCAAATGTTTCTTGTGAATGCGCCTTCATATGTGCCATCCTTGTTAGCAAGCATGAGAAAATACCGTAACTTGTTATTTGCGATGGAGCTTGCCAAGTAGGATTTCTCCAACCATTCAGCAATTGGATCATAAAATTCGAAACAATCCTCTTGAGAACCCTGAAATCTAAGAAAAGATGAATTTTCAATTAGAAGCACATGGTTAGGATAAGAATATTCTGAGGGAAAATGGATCTAATCATATTCAGCTGAAATGTTAAGAGAGTGAGGACCTGACATAACCATCAACAAAGGCTAAAGTGCCTCAACTACTTGGCTAGTATCTAGATATTGAGATGGTAAACCGTAAATATCAAAGGAAGTAAAACAATTGTCATTAGATGTGTTGATGGGATAATGGTAAGTTGAATGATAGTCATCAGAGACATAATCATGATCAAATGGGTTTATTAAAGCATCATATTCCTAGTTTGTAATTAACAAGCATAAATCAATTTCAACATGTTCCGAGAATGCTCTGAACAATAGAACAAACTTCCTCACATGCCTAATGTGACCGATCATCTTCCTGTAACTGGTGACAAACTGTACAAGCATCATAATCATCGATATAAGTTAAAAGGAATGTTAGTATACCAAATATACGAAACCAGTCATGATGTAATGGATGAAAAAAGAACTTGATTCAACAAATAACTCAAGCACTTGCTAACACTCAAGAGGATTTCTGGTGTCATGAAGACATTCATAAGAAAGACTAGGAGTTGATTATCCACCATAGAACTCAACAGATATGAATTCTTTGGCCAAAGATAATCTTCAAATTGATCAGCTTTGCAATTCCACACATTCATGAAAGGTATATACTTCAAACATGGATTCAATATAAGAGATTTGCATGGGGATGAATTCACCACAATAGTGTGATAAGAAATTTGATCTCAAGAAATAGGAAAACTATCATGAGAAATCACGAAATCCATCAAGAATGAGTTTTCATCTAGTGAAACAATACAAATTAAATAATTGTGTGATAAAATCTAGATCTAACATGGTTCAGGAATTTTACCAAGATCGCGAGAACCTGACATAACCATCAACGAGAGTTGAAGTGCCTCGACTTCCTGACAAGTTCCGAAACTTTGAAAAGATAGATAACAACATTTTGTAAACTGAGTCAGATCACAGATTGCATGTGGACAACTGCCACTGGTTAAGTTAGCATGATCACCACTATCTGGATGGAAGCTATCTACATCACTGGTTTGATCATATTCTTGAAACAAATTACTCAAGTCATAATAGTTTTCTGATCGCAAGTCTAAGAATGTATGCATCAAAAAAATCTCATGATCACATTGATTTGAAGAGTTTCCCCCATACAAAGAAAGAGATGATAAGGGATGGAATGGATGCTCTATAATTTCATTTTTTCTTCTTCATCATGGATAACCTTGCTACCTTGTGTTGATTGAGAAGTTAACTTATCAGATGAAGAACTTGAAGAGCATGGAGCATCTTCATTGCAAGTTGATGCATTACAAATGGTAGAACACAAGGGATAGGGAGGTGAAGAGGAAGAAGTGTTCATAAGAAAATCTTCTTTGACTGAAATGGATTTGAGATCTAAATCTTTCGAAACAAAATCTTCTTGAGAAATAGAAAGATCAGTGGATGCACTTGGGAATTTTTCTTCATATATGTCAACGAATTCATCCTCGTCGGAATGATTAACGCCCAATACTTGAGATTTATTAGGAAAATTGATTGAATTTGATTGAATACCAAGATTACCAAATTTAATATAAGCTAAGAATGAGAAAATACCATATTCACATGGAGGATTTTGAAAAAGAAAATAGATATTGAAAGAATCTTCACCTTCCTACTTCTCTACCTGCAAAATGTGACTACCTTGCACCTGATCACATTTTTGATTTGGAATAGGTTGATCAAGAAAATGATGGGGAAAGGGCTCATTAGAAAGAGACGATAGAGGATGATAGGAATCCAAATCAAATTCAAGACTACAGTTATGAGAGTTAATACCATATTGAGGAATGGAGAAATTAGTCTTCAACATAGGCTTCATGAACCATTCTAATATTTCCTTCATGGGATTTGAGTCATGAAAAGTGGAAGAAGGATGAGAAGATGGACTAGGAATTTTATTTTCATGTTTTCCAACTTTATTATCAATGCAAGGAAGCACCCTCATCAGAACTGGAAAAGGAGGAGGACAAGGAAAACAAGGAGTAGTAGGTCCCTCCTCTGAAATTAGAGGTGTCTCATGATTTACAAGGGTTGGGGAAGTAAAAACATCAAGGGGTTCAGATTCACCATGAAAAGATATATGAACCAAGCCCTTAAACTTTTTCTTAAACAAATACCAATCAGTGTCTTTTCCCAGAAATTCGTAACAAAGTTGAAGGAATCGATTAGATAAATCCTCAATTGATTCACTAGGCTTCATTCTTAGTTGATTAATTCTTTTAAGAACATCCTAGTAATCATGCCTATCAAATGTTTTATGAAGCTCCTTTGCTAGTTGGTAAAATGACTCGAGAGAAGCCACAAGTAATGTATGATACCAATTCTTAACATGACCTTCAAATTTGAGGGTGAGAAATCTAGCCATGACATCCTTATAATGTATTCCATTAGAAAGGAAAAAACAAACAACTTGAAATAAAATTTCACGAAGAGTTAATTCACTCTCACCATCAAAATTAAATTGGGACAGATTATGAATAATTTCTGTGGGGATGGTGAGATCGATCTCTTTAGAAAAAAATCTTGAAATTATGATTTGGTAAAGATCCATTTTGGATAAGAGATTCAAAGCAGACTCAACAATCACAACATGTCATCTGGCACTCCTTCTAGCACCATTTGTTGACGGGTGCTGGAAACCCATAAACCACGGGGGTATCCCCAATGTGAAGTCTCAATTAGACCTCACACTATTTGGAATAGGAGCCCCATCTAGGGTATCGACCTAGTTTTCATATATTCGTATAGATTTTCCTTAGCTACAAAGTTCACCACGAGAGAGTATTGCACAAGTAATATCATATAAACAAGTGAGTATGCCTTGTGGAATATTCAACTATATACAATATCAAGGTTCTTCTACTGAAAGGGAAGATAAAAGTGGGCCCTTTAAAGATAAGTAATAATACTAATCTAGAAAAGGCACACGTGCATATACGTATGAATGAATCATTCATCAACCAATGAAACTACGTACTATAGGCCAAGGTCCAAGACTAGGGCTTGATACAACACAATGCATAGTTTAGGATGGATAGGGTCAAAGGATTGCACAATTGAGGGACTCAGGGACTCAGGCTAGAGGCTTGAGCCTTGATACTACACAATGTGTAGTTTTGGAGGCTTAGGTAGAGGGACTGTGCAGTTGAGGGACTCAAGGGCTCAAGATGGAGGCTTGAGTCTTGATATTGCATAATGCACAACTCTGAAGCACTGGTCTGAGTGATTGTGTAGTTGAGGAACTCAAGAGGTCAAGCTTGAGGCTTGAAGTTCCCTAATGTGTAGTTCAAATAGGAGAACACGCTTAGAGATTACATAGTTGAGGGGTTCAAGGCCTCAGAATTGAGGCTTGAATATTGAATTTTCCCAATACACAATTGTGGAGGGAGAGAGGCTAAGTGATTGTCTAGTTGCATAGTTCAAGAGATCAAGGCTGAGGCTCGATGCTTGAGACTACAAAATGTGCACAGAAGGCTAGTTGGAGACAAGGATTGCATAGTTCTAGAGCTCAAGGACTGAGATTGAGAATTGAGATTGTACAGTGCATAGTTCCAAGAGGCAAGATCAAGGCTTGAGGGTTGAGACTCTGAAATGTGTAGTTCAAGAAGGTTGAGTGAAGTCAAGTTTCCCAAGAACTACATTTTCCAGATAAGACTAAGTGTGGGATCAATGAGGCTCAAGTGACCAAAGACAAAACTAGATCATAATCACAAACTCGAAACACTCGATGACACAACATCGATCACTCAAAACCAAGAACAACATAATTCCATTAATGCGACAATAATGCAACATACCTCTCCAAGTCTGACACAAAAGATACACTTTGCGACGAAAGTGACAACACTTCTGCGACAGTGCATGAAAATTTGGGAATGAGTTTAAAACATGTCCACATGACTAGTATGACTCATCAACACTAAAGCTACCCCTTGAAACAAGACAAAACTCCACTTTACATGATAAGAAACACTTCCCATGCCAAAAGACGACATTTTCTATATAAAGAGAAAAGTGTGAGCGACACTTATGATATGCAAAAGATGATGAAGAAAACACATGCCAGAGCCAAGATAACATGAAAAAAACACTAATTAAAATAAAATCAAGAAAATGAGATAGTTGAAAACATGAAAGTGACACTCGAGAAAGTGAAGGCGGGCAAAAGTGACAAATTAGAAAACTCACCAAAACAAAAGTACAATCACATCCAAAAGTGAGAAATTGTCAATGAAAGCGTGCACTAACCATCGACCTAGTTTGATCATTACACATGCACAATCTTGATGGACTGTGCTATGCCTGTACAAGATTGCGTAAAAGAATGCACTCATGAATTTGTTGTAGACTGAGCATGTACAAGAAGGTGACTTTGACATTTATAATATGATACTTACCAAGGAATCAATTGACCAAGAAGTGACTATGGAATGACTAATCAAAAATCATCAGTAGGCACCAAAATTCAAGTGTAGGAAATTGTTTAGAGGGTGTTTGTCGCAACGACAATAGAATGTTGGTGCAACCTTTCAAAGGGTAATGAATTATTATTTCCATTGTATTAAGCATATAGTGCAACCTTATTTGGATTATTTTCCTACCCATTCCAAACATCGTGAAGATCATCCATTGCATATCATAGCTATCTTACTATGATGTTGACATTATAACATATGACTAAATCTACACAATTGTGTGTTTTGTGTCCAATCTGGTCGAATTTTAGGATTTTTAGTGGCCAAGAAAGAGATTTGCATCGATCTATGAAATTCTATGTAATCATTGGTTGCCTACTTCCTTTTCACTTGTTCAATTACAACGCCTTCAAGGAAAGGCGAACTACCTACACAGATTCATCCCTAACTATGTGAAACGGAAGAAATTATTTACTCGCCTACTAAATAAGGGGGTTCCCTTCCATTTGGGATCACACTACTCAAATAACTTTTGATGCTTTGAAAGATGTGTTAGCTATAACATCTTTTCTATATTCCCTTGGGTATCAATGATATTATTTCCTCTATTTAGCTGTGTCAGTTACCACAATCGCACTAATTATGGTACAATAAGATGATATAAAAGACGAACACCCTATCTATTACTTGAGCCAAAAATTGACCGACACTAAAGCCAAGTATTCACATGTTAAAAAGTTAGATTTGATAGTTTTCCAAGTTGTCCAAAGGTTTCACCACTACATATTGATTCAGAAGACTATTGTACTTTCTGATTGCAACCTAATGGCTTATATTTTGTCATGCCAATTACTGTGGGGAAACTAGTCCAAATGGATTGTCATCCTTCATTAGTTTCATTTGGAATTCGTCAAGTCCGAATCAAAGAAATATTTGGTCTTCGCTAAAATAATTTGTGACCTTCCCTTATCTGGATCAGAATTGACCACTGATGATTCCATTTGAGAAAAAACGTTGTTTATGATTGACTCTTCTAACTATTGGTATGGAGATATTATGATTTATCTCCAAACCCAAACTTTTTGGCCTGATACTACTTGATCTGATCAGTGTCGAATTTGATACCAATCTCGCCAATACATCATAATTTGTGACACTTTGTACCACCATCGTGTTGATTCAATTTTTTAACATTGTCTTACTCATAAGGAAGTCAAGAAAGCCTTGAATGATTTTCATGTTGGAGCATGCGACGGACACATGTTTGGTTATGCAACTGCCCAGAATATTTTATGTGCTAGTTATTTTTGGATGACCATGTTTCGAGATCATATTATGGAATTCCAGAAATGTAATGCATATCAGATTTATAATAATAAACCTCATGCTCCACCTACTCCCATGCATCTAGTTATTCCAGTTGGCCCATTTGCCAAATGGGGCATTAAATTTATCACTTGTAACCTTTTTTCAACTGAGGTGCATGACTACATTATTGTTTTTGTAGACTACTTTACCAAATGGGCCAAAGTGATGCCTACATATAATAATACCGAAAAAACTATTGCATTATTCCTTTTTAACCATGTCATTGCCAGATTTTGTGTGCCTCAAGCTATTGTTACAGACCATGGAAAACATTTTCAAAATTACATGATGTCTAAACTTACTACCAAGTTGGGCCTTCAACATGATATCTCAACTCCCTATTACCCACAAGCTAATGGGAAAGTAGAAGCCATTAACAAGGTTTTTGAAAATGATGCTCCAACACATGGTAGGGATTCATAAGAATAATTAACAAACAATTTGTTTTTCTGCTTTATGGGCATACCGAACATCCATCCAAAAAACAATGGATTCACACCCTTTCATTTGGTGTATGGTCTAGAACAAATTCTCCCAATTGAGTGTGAGATTCAATCCTTAAAATTAGCCATCGAGCTTCTTCTCGCAACTTCCGAAGAAGAATATCATTTTTTTCATTTAGCTCACCTGGATGAGACCTGACGCAATGCCGCAATGGCCAACGAGGCTTACAAAAAAACATGTCAAAGCACACTTTGACCAAAAATTTAAACCATGTGCCTTCTCACAAGGTGAACTAGTCTTTTTGTACAACCGGGAAGCTGAAAAGTTAGAAGCTAGGAAGCTCAACCCATTATAATTAGGTCCATATATAGTCAAATGTGTACTAGCAAAAGGGGCCTATGAATTGGTTGAATTTGATGGAATTCCTTTGGCACAACCCAGGAATGCGTTGTACGTGAAAAAATACTATGCCTAGTTTTCCTTTGCATAGTCATTGTGTACATACTATATAGGTGTGTTAAGTGTGTTTGCAATGTGTTTCCTTCAAAAATTCCTACCGTCTTTGTTATTCTTGAATTACATTTGATTTGCAGATGTCAGCATTCCCTCACCTATATGTTGGATATGCTAATAAGATTAGTCGTAGTGAGTTAGTGAGTCTACAAGGAATTTGTATCAGTCACTCAACTAATAATATCATTGAGTATAGCGTAGTGATCGAATTGTTATCTGACGTTATTTCACGTGGTATTCACTATTTAGTTATCAGAATTGAATCACAACTTGTGGTACAACATTTAAATAATGTCTATTCAGTCATAAGTCCAAATTTATTATGCATGTTTCTAAGGGTTCAACTTCTAGAATGATGTTTTGATTACATTCAATATCAACATATTGTTGAAATATGGCAACAAGAATATTCCAATTTAATTTGTCCTTGAATTAAATTGTGAATTAAAATCAAATTTAGTCTTAACGTTTACTTGGAAATAATTAATTAATTAATTTTAAATTAATTAGTTGGAGAAATTCAAGTTAGAAGTCTTTCTGAAGTCATGCAAGAGTTATCCCTTAAATTAAGGAGATAAGATTGAGTTATATTTTAGTTGTAATTAGTTAACTCAGTTTACTGAGTTAAGTCCAATTAAATTAGTTCCAAACTGTTTGAGGAACTAATAGTGAGTTAACAGTCAGTTGATGTATTAATGCACTCAACTAGTGCTACTCCAGTTAACTGAAGATTCCCTCATTCGAAACTCATGCATGTCTATTCTGAGAAAGACCCAGTTGAGATTAATGTTCAAGGATAGTGTACTATCAGTTGCATGTGTTTTCTAATTGAGAAAACTCATGCATGCAGTCAAGGATTCATCCTTGAGGATTGCGCAATTTTGAAGGCTTGTTTTTCCACTTGGTAATAGGTTAATCATCCACAAGGAATAGGACAAGGAAATAGGAGCTTGGAGGGCAGAGAGGAAGGCTGGAGAGAAGCCAAGATTTCTTGTGAGCATCTGTGAGGATTGTACTGAGAGCTGGCTAGCTGTGAGAGCTAAGGCTTTGTATAATTCCTATGTATTTCCACCATGTATGATAATACAATAGTGTGGGGTTTTTATCTGAGAGTTTCCCCAAAATATTTTTCATGTGTATTGTGCCGTTGATTCTTTTCTTCTAGTTATATTATTCAGCTCAAATTGATAGTAGAAGTAGGTTATAGTATTCTGCTTTGATTTATCTTGCATTATCGAGTTAACCTATCACAGATTTTCTACATGGTATCGGAGCTATGAACAGTATACTGAGAAGAGAATTTGAAGTTTGAAGTTTGGGGTTCTAGGTGCAAATCGAATTCATATCATACTTCAAGGTTGGCCAATGGCATTCTATGGCTTGAAACTCAAGTATGCCTTGGAAGGTAGCTCGAATTACATAGCATGGAAAGATAGAATGGAGGCTGTATTAGAAGACAATGGCTTGAAGGAAACCATTGATCAAGAAATCCCAAATCCAGCTTCAACTAATGCACAAGAGTTGGCTGAGTTGAAGAATTGTGTGGCGAAGGCAAGAGGAATCATCCTTGAGGGAGTTCGAGACAATATTATCTCGAGTCTCCATGGGAAGGATACTCCATTTTTAATGTGGAAGACATTGAAGGACCTCTACCAAAACAGTAGCGACCAGAGGAAATTGGCGCTCAAGGATAAGATTCGAAGAATCAAGATGGAGAAGGGAAATATTATTTCCACATATCTAAACAAGCTCACCACCTACAAAGATGAGCTTGGCAATGTGGGAATAACTACTGTCAATGATGATATGGTGAGCCTCACTCTCCTTGGCCTTCCAAAGAGTTGGAATAGCCACTAGGACTTTGTGAATGGGGGAAGGCTTCCCATTTCAAATCGAATTCTTCTCATGGAGGGAAGAAGGGTGACATGTCTAAAGTAAGATGCTTTAATTGTCATAAGATGGGACATTATGCTACTAATTTCCCATTGAAGAAGTCCAAGAAGGGATCATCGAAAGGATCAGAAGGTGAGGCATTAGTATGTTAGTTCGAAATGGACTTTATCCTCATTGCATGCATGGTGTCATCGATGATGGGTTGTGTCTAGTATCTTGATAGTGGAGCCTCATTCCATATGACTAGTGATAAAAATTTATTCAGTGCCTTGGAGGAGAAAGACCTCAAGATGCGCATAGAGATGGGCGACGATGGAAGGTATAGTGTTTCAGGAGTGGGCAAGGTTTCTTTTCAGAGGGAGCATGGAGCTCCTCTCACCTTGACAGATGTGATGTATGTTCCTGGACTGAAGAAGAACTTGGTATCGGTTGCAATGTTGGAGAACAAAGGCTACGATGTTGTCTTCATTAAAGGAAAGTCATTCCTAAGACACATAGCCACAGGTCAGACCAAGAGGATAGGGATTCAGGTGAAGAATCTCTATAAACTAGAGGTAGATGATTGTGCAACATTGAGTATGAAAGCAAAATTGGTGCAAAGCCAAGACATTGGCAAGTTGTGGCACAGGCGGTTGGGCCATTTACATCATGGGGATTTGAAGATAATGCAGCAGATATCTACATGACTTCCCAAAGGTAAAATTGAGCAAGTTGACTCATTCAAAGGTTGTACCTTGGAAAAGTACACCAAGTATTCCTTTCATAATCGAGACAGTCGAGTAGAGGCTATCTTAGAGCGAGTTCATACTAATTTGTGTGGACCATTCTCAATGGCATACACAACGAAGCAGAGGTATTATGTGATTTTCATTGATGACTATTCTCGTAAATGCTGGATTTATTTCATGCAGAAGAAGGACCAAAATTTCACAAAGTTTTGTGAGTTCAAAGCTTTGGTCAAGAAAGAGTCAGGGAAGAAGTCAAGGCCTTGAGAAGTGGCAACGGTGCAGAATATGTCTCTCAAGAGTTTAAGGACTTCAGTGCAGCAGAAGGAATTAAATGAGAGTTGAAGGCACCTCATAACCCACAGCAGAATGGGGTGGCCAAGAGGAAGAACATAACTATTGTAGGGGAATCACGGGCAATGTTGCATGACCAAGGCCTACAGCTTCACTTGTGGGCTGAGGCATGCAACACAGTAGTCTATTTTCAGAATAGAAGCTCGCATCGCATACTTGGGATGAAGACACCAGAGGAAGCTTTCTCCAGTAAGAGACCAGATGTGGGTCACTTTAGGATCTTTGGCTCATCGTATATTGCCATGTGACAAAGGATGCATGGAAGAATCTTGAGCCAACATCAGAGTTGGGGATATTTGTGGGGTACATTGATACACCTCACAACTATCGGGTGTACTTGCTTACCATTCGGAGGACAGTGGTTCGCAGAGATCTCAAGTTTGATGAGCAGAAGGCCATGCGAGTTTCCCTTGAGAGGGAGCTCCAACTACAGGCTATGGAGGAATTGTTGGTTCCTAAGGAGGAGGAGCCTCAGACTGATGCAGAGCAGCCACATGCAGAGGTTCCAGGAGTGGAGACATCCACTCAAGCAAAGTCTTCCAGAGATGGATGAAAGCGCACAAGAGAAGCTGACAGATTGTTGGAGGATGCGAGAGAGAATGTGGGAGCACCATCTTCTCAGCGTAGACAAAGGAGGTCACCTGAGAGGTACACTGGATACATGGCCCTTGCTGGGGAATGTGTTGAGACCGAGCCATATTCCTTTGAGGAAGCAGTGCAACAGCCGATTTGGGTTGATGCTATGGTGGAGGAGTATGAATCCATAGTTCGTAATAGTGTTTGGGACGTGGTTCCGAGACTGGAGAACAAGTCAGTTGTGTGTTCTCGTTGGATTTACAAGGTAAAGCAAGCTATTGATGGTAGTGTGGAGAAGCATAAGGCAAGATTTGTTTCCCGTTGCTTATCACAGGTCGAGGGGATTGACTATGATGAGACTTTTGCTCCTATCGCAAGGTACTCATCTATCAAATCTATGTTGGCGCTATCAGCACAGATGGGTTGGAAGATCCATCAGATGGATGTGAAGACTGTATTCCTCAATGGCCAGATTGAGGAAGAGGTGTACATAGAGTAGCTGGAAGGTTTTGAGACCTTCGATTGTGAGTTGCATGTGTGCCGACTCAAGAGAGAGTTGTACAGGCTAAAGCAAGCACCTTGTGCTTTGTACACAAGGATAGACAACTACTTCACCAGGTTGGGCTTCACAAAGAGTGAAGCGGATGCGAACCTATACCACATCGTGGTGAAAGGTAAGTTGTTGATCATCGTACTTTATGTTGATGATCTCATATTGACTGGTGATGATTAGTTGATCGTGTCTTGCAAGGAGGACCTTGCAAGAGAATTCGAGATGAAAAACATGGGTCTCATGCATTACTTCGTTGGCATGGAAGTGTGGCAGAAGGATGGGGAGTTGTTTGTGTCTCAGGGCAAGTATGCCAACGAGATACTCAGGAGATTCCACATGGAGAAGTGCAAGCCCATGCAAACTCCTCTAGAAGATAACTGGAGGAAGGAGGTTTCTACTTCAAGAGAAGTGGTAGAGGCTACTGTGTACAGGTAGCTTGTGGGTTCACTGATGTACTTAATGAACACACGACCAGATTTGTGCTATGCAGTGAACCAACTGAGTCAAGCGATGGTTCATCCTACCAAGATGTTTTGGAAGGTGGCAAATCATGTATTGAGATACCTCAGAGGCACATCTTAGTATGGATTATGGTATAGATAGACAAAGGGAGTGAAGCTATAGGGCTTCACTGATGCAAATTAGGTAGGGAGTCCATCAAATCGGAAGAGCACATCAGGAGGGATTTTCAACCTTGGGTCAGTGACAATTTATTGGTACAGCAAGAAATAGAGGTCAGTTGCACTTAGCTCGATAGAGGCAAAATACATGGTTGCAAGTCAGGCAGCATGGGAGGCCGTTTGGATGTAGAAAATCCTAGTTGGTTTGTTTGATCAGAGGATGGATACAACTGTGATCTATTGTGATAATCAGAGTTGCATCAAACTCTCTGAGAATCCAGTATTTCATGATAGGTCCAAGCACATCGACATCTGGTATCATCATCTCAGGTACTGTGTAGCGAGGAGTATCATGTTGCTGCAGTATATTTCGACAAAGGAGAAAGATGCTGACATTTTGACAAAGGCATTGTCAAAGTGTAAATTCGAGTTCCATAGAGACAGGATCGGGGTGGCAGATAATCCCTTTCTTGTTGAGAGGGAGTGTTGAAATATGGCAACAAGAATATTCCAATTTAATTTGTCCTTGAATTAAATTGTGAATTATAATCGAATTTAGTCTTAATAGCTACTTGGAAATAATTAATTAATTAATTTTAAATTAATTAGTTGGAGAAATTCAAGTTAGAAGTCATGTAAGAGTTATCCCTTAAATTAAGGAGATAAGATTGAGTTATATTTGAGTTGTAATTAGTTAACTCAGTTTACTGAGTTAAGTCCAATTAAATAAGTTCAAACTGTTTGAGAAACTAATAGTGAGTTAACAGTGAGTTGATGCATTAATGCACTCAACTAGTGCTACTCCAGTTAACTGAAGATTCCCTCATCAGAAACTCATGCATGTCTATTCTGAGAAATACCCAGTTGATATTAATGTTCAAGGACAATGTACTATTAGTTGCATGTGTTTTCTCATGGAGAAAACTCATGCATGCAGTCAAGGATTCATCTTTGAGGATTGTGCAGTTTTGAAGGCTTGTTTTTCCACTTGGTAATATGCTAATCATCCACAAGGAACAACGCAAGGAAGTAGGAGCTTGGAGGGCAAAGAGGAAGGCTGAAGAAAATCCAATATTGCCTATGAGCATCTGTGAGGATTATACTGAGAGCTGGATAGCTTTGAGAGCTAAGGCTTTGTATAATTCCTATGTATTTCCACCATGTATGATAATACAATAGTGTGGGGTCTTTATCTAAGACTTTCCCCAAAGTAATTTCATGTATATTGTGCCATTGATTCTTCTTCTTCTGGTTATATTATTCAGCTTGATCTTTAAGCTTCCGCAAATTGATAGTAGAAGTAGGTTATAGTATTCTGCTTTGATTTATATTGCATTATCGGGTTAACCTATCACAGATTTTCTACACATATTCCTAGAAGTATAAACACATTAACCAATGCATTAGCCAATTATGTTTTAGAAAAACATTTTCAAAACATGTAAATAATTCAATCAACATAACACATTAAACAAAAGAATAGAACAAATAGGAAACATCGATAGATGACTATATATAGAGTTTGGTTTTACAAAAAAAATATGTCCAAGAAACATATGGCCACATAGCCTATAATATCATAATACATGTAGACAAAAAAATTCTCAAAAGCCTCTTAGTCGACTAATCCCAATGATGATCACGATAAAAAACAACCACGTAAGAAACTTTGCACAACAACTGACTCATGCGCTATGGCACTCTAATAGTGTATTGCTTCAATTGTATAGGGATCTCATTGATCCTATTCTCTGACACGTTAATGGACAAACCCTCGACATGATGCTCAAACTCGGCAAGAGTCTCAACTATGTTGGGTTCCTCCATCTCCCCCTCTGCCCCTGCAGCAACTCCAATCAATACAAGTTGTGGTTGTCCCCGTCATTGATATAACAAGCCTACTGTTCGATTAGGTCCAATATATGCATGTGAAACTAATAGTTATTCTTTGATACATTAAAAACATAAAAAATGGTAAAATTCAAAAAACCAAAAGGCATTCAGAATGACATTGTTTTACTTATATCACCCCATTTCTCTCCTTCAGGTAAAAAAGAACTCTGGGTCTCCTTGGAAATCAACGTCGGCATATGGATAATCCTCGATCATGATAATTTGTACCCACAAACATCAAAATAAAATAGGGGTAAATCTCATTTCAGATTCACTCCCATGATGAGACATGAGATCTACACATTTCCTCATAGGTGGAACTCTAGGCCCCAAAAGCTCACAAGTGATCCACTAAGAATAGAGTAATGTTATACTCTCCAGAGAAAAAGAAATCAGAATAGAACCATACCAAAATTTCTTCAAGCGCCCATCCTTTTCTCTATTGAGTTGTTCCTTCAAATTAGCCAATACCCCTTCACTCTAGTTGAAGACAGTGGGTTCTATGCACTCAAATGCATATTGCATTTAGTACTTTGTATCCAAATGTAAAGAAACACTGCCATCCAAGTAAGCAATAGTGAAGAGGATCGCCCTAAGAGGAAGTTGAATGAAATCTTTGATCTCTATCTTCCCATCCTTTGTTGCTTGAGAACAAGGCCTACAATGAGTGGCTATGTAGTCCTTCATAGTTTTACCACCTCTTCTCATGCCATATAGCGAATAGGAGCTCCTCTCTGGGATAACCCTATCAAGAAATAGATATACTCCACCTCTATCATGACAGTATGTGCTTTGATCCTAAAAAAATGTCCCTAAATATCCCATGCCCCAACCAAATATTCCAGTAAATCAAGATGGGCTCTCATGCCTAGAATCCAAAAGAAATTAAGGAGCCCACATTTCCTTAAGACTCATATTGTTGTCAGGTCATTTGTAGTGTCCAAATATTGAGATTCATGTTCCCTTTATCTCCATCTTAAAATCATTTTTGCTTCGATGAATCACTGCAAAATCACAAGAAAAACACTTAGAATTAGCCTTGTGCAAAAGTTGGAGATAAATCTAACTTAAAATCATAAACCTTCTTTTCAAACCATGCCAATCACACATACCCTTTAGTGGGCACAAAAACCCAACACACTTAGCCTTCTCGGCAAGTGTGCTGGTCTACTCTTCCTAGTGTTGATAAGGTAGACTCAGTGCACCTTTCGATACAAAGAGGGCGCGATGGGATTACAACAGAAATTTAGACCCTAAAACACTGAGAAATCTCAAAAATTTGCATCAAATGAAAAATAAAAACCGTGAAAAATGAGAGAAAGGATATATCTTCTACCTGGAACTAACAACATTATAAATGGTCCATCAGACTGGTCACCTGCTGAAGTTTGAGGGTAAAATTCACTCAAAGCTCACTCACAAGAAATAAAAATGAAAATGGTAAAGAAATGTTTTTAGTTCACTATTTATGGTCAAATTAATTATTATTTTAATATTTTTTTAGTATTTTGACGTAGTTTTTACCATATGTCATATATTTTTAATCCTTTTGTGGTATTCTAAGCAGGTTAATAGTTAATTGCAAGATGTAATGCGTATTTTAAGTTGAATAGCAGTCATTTTGATGAAGTAACACACTTTTATCGCTTTTTCGGGCTCTATAAACCTATGAAAAAAGAGACCCCTAGAGTCAGGCCTTCTTTCATCTCTTTTCAGACTCCCAAAACGTGAAAAGATTTTCAAGCACTTGTCTTTTTGAACTCGTTAAAGTAAATGAAAAGACATATGCCCAGTAAAAGTGTAACCCTTTTCTAGACTGGGATAGACTATTTATGAAAAAGGAATACTTTAGTCGAACACAACTAAAAGGTTCTCCTGAGTATTGTTTTATGCCTTTTCAGACTCATGAGACTAAATTTACGAAAATGAACATCTTGGAGTTTTCTTTTTCACCTCTTTTTCAAACTCTCTGAACATGAAAAAAAAGTTGAGTTACACCTTCGTTGAACTCGTAAAACTATTCAACAACATTGAAATCGTCAAGCATGATGAGACAAAACCACTCTTTCTCATGGTTTGTTAAAAATACTCGGAAGAATTTATCTAAAGGATGAACTTATGGATCAATCATATGTTATCCTCCTCAGGCTTGTCAAAAATAAAAGGTACTGACCCAAATGGTTGGGAAATTGGGAAGACGGGGATTTTTACTATTAATGGCAATGATTCACTCTTGAACATGACACTCTTTAACTTCATATTTGTGATTATTTTGGGTTGGGGAATCTGCTTGCCTCACTATTGATTATGCCTTGATCATGCCAAGTCTTTGAGTCAATGCTGCCAATTTCATTTAGTGTTGTTGATATGTTCAAGAAAACATCCACCCTTAGTTAACATCTACTACAATACTCTTAAGCCTTCTTTCACATCTGCCATCATTGAACCAACTTTGCATCATCATCATTCTATCTCAAATCTTGATGCAGGTTTTGTGTCGTTGATGAGGGATACATCAAGGCCCTCCTGTGATGGGTCACTTCCTATTGGCATAATCTTAGAAATTCCCTTCAGTACCTTGGAACTTGCATACCTTAATGGAAAGTTTTCTCACTCTCAGTGACAGGTCCTCAACATTAGCCTTCAAACGAAATATTCTATGTGGTGTTTGACTTCAACTCATTTATTCACACCACATAGATTGTACTACAATATCTTGAGAAACATTATGATTATCAGTGGTTTCTCTCGCATCTTTTAATGACTTACATCATTGCCCGATAATCAGATGGTGTTTACCATGTTCGACTCCAGGTCATTTATTCACATGGTTAAACTTGAATGATCGAGTGAATGAGGTAGAAGACCCCAGATCTAGTTCCATCCATTCGAGTTGTGATTTCAGGATTCATACAAGATCACAAAAGTATGATGTCTATGATCCTTCAAACCGTCATCCAAGCATGGGTCTACACTCTGTCATCCGTGGACGAGACTTATTTGATTATTATAAATGTATATTGGCTTATATGTTGAGTATGGGTATGCCTCCCTCAACAATGATATCATGATGATAATACATATTGTAATAGATGTTGATCTTGACCAACCATTGCTTGATCCAGACTTGTCACAAGGTAAATTACTTTACTCCTCAAACACTGCTTCTAACTTTGTACTTTAGGAGGCAATTTGTTATAGGTCATTTTGTCACATTAATTCAAATGGCTTGGAAACTGGATCAATCAACATCCTTGACACCTTTTCATTATCCTTTTGTAAATACTCAAGCATTGATTCCCCAAAAAGTCCAAGAATTCTAGGTTTATCAGCTTAAAATCTCAATTTTGGCCCCAGTGGACTTTGCTTTTCAATCCACGTGTGATGGTCACATGTTGAATAACTAAGCACCTCCACTGACTAACACATGTTTCTCTAATTTATAGGTGCAATGGTTCCAAAATTTCGAGAAAAATAAAAAGTATTTATGAAAATTCTTCTTCCAGAAGCTTTTAAGGTGGTTTTAACCATTTACTATTGATTTATATCTCAAATTCCTATCCTATCCTACTCTAGAGGTCTTATCTCTTATCCCTATAGCTTATCCTCCTTCATATGTGGATCTCAAGCCTAGATTGGTAAATCCTAAACTACCACTTTTACCCTATAAATTCACTGCCTCCCATAGAGTCTAGGTTGGATTTTGGAGAATCTTAGTTATGCCCTGATGCTACTGCTTTTTACCTAAGGATCCATTACCATTGTTGAGTTGTTATTGAAGGCTTGCCTTATGGCTAAGGAAGGACAAGTTTGGTGGGAGATTCTACATTGTCAAGAACTATAAAAAGGGTTGTAATCTTCTCCTACATTTCATTAATACAAGAAGATTTATTTTCCTATGCTTTTTGTCTATTTGATGCATATGTATTTCAATGCATGCTTGAATCATTGAATAGAGATATTATTTCATGTTATGGATGTCTTGTATTTCTCTTATTTGTTGCGATTGTCTTGCAAGTTCCATTTATAGTAATTAGAGCTGGACCTAAAGTCTACTAGCCAAGAGAAGAGGAAGACAAGCGTTGGATTCTAGGTAGTCCTTTTCTCCATTTAGTAATTTCTCTAAGGAAAACATTGTCCCTTTTGGTTTTTTTTGTTTCTAGATCAGCCACTAGGTTTAGTGGATTCACTTTTGTCTGTGGACGAGAATTTTCCATAAATCACCTTGGATATTCCTCTTAAAGTAATAGTCTCTTTATATTTTATGCTTGCTGGAGCATTATTACCAAAAGTAACGTTTCCTCTCTTGAATTCATTAAAGGAAATAAATTTATTTCTATCATCTGTCATGTGTTTCAAACATCCACTTTCAACATGCCACTAGTTTTCTTAATTTCTTCGAGATGAAACCAACCCACATCTTTATGAAGATGAAGTCTCCTATTTCCAATTTTTTGAAGGACCTTTCTTTCTTTCATGCTCATACGAATATATAATTATGCTTCTGCATTCACTTGCCTCATGTCCAAAATTATTGCAGATAGAACATTTAATTTCATCCATAAGAGGAGAAAATGCATTATTGAAGGATTTCTTAGAATTTGTTGATTTATTCAAATTAGACTTGACCCTTGCTTCTCTAGTCTTGATAGTTTTGTATGCTAAGAAATGAACAACCTTGTGACCAAAGTTATGACAAACAAAACAATGACCATAGAAGAAATATGAGTACTGAGGAATGTAGAATCTTCTTTGAAAGTTTGGCCCTTGGCTGTAAAAAGAATGGATTTTAGATATTTGTTTCCTCTTTAATTTTCTATGATTTGTGTGGCTTGATTCATTATGCTTTTGATGAATAATATTTTTATTGCTTCCTTTGTTATGCTTTTGATGAATAATGTCTTTATTGCTTCCTTTGTTATGTTGACTATTGATTCCCTTTAGAGAATTAACATAGCTTTTCAGACCTACAACTATTGAAGTTTTGGGACTCGAGTCTTTGTTATTCTAATTCTGTGTTCCATTGTATCTAAGATCTATCTTAATTGATGGATACCATTGATTACTAATAATTTTCTCCAATGTTTCAGATCCCTTTACAAATCTTAGATTTAGATTTAGTTGTGACTTAGTTTTCTCAAGATCTTTCCTTAGAGTTACAACTTCTGACTCCAATTTCTCACAATACTTCTCTTTCTCTTGAATTTGTTTCATTAGCACTTCCTCCACTCATTTATCTTCTTCTAAGTGGACCTTTAAAAGGGCAATTTCTTCATCAATATTATTCTCTTTCTCCTTGTATGCTTGAATTTCTTCTTTTTTATTTTTATTCCTAAGCCTATCTATTTCTTTTAATGCATTCAATAATTTATCTTTCTCATTAAAAATTGTCTCACAATATTTTGATTCACTATTATCTATACTAGGAAATTGATCTTCAAGAGACATGAGAAGCTTTGCATCAAGGTTAGAGTCAGAATCATAGTCTATTTCATTTTCTGATGAATTATCACTAGCTTCATGAGAATAAAAACTTTTCTTCTTAGAGATATTCTTCTTAACACTTAAAGAGTTTTTTACCTTTCTCTTCCTTATCAACACTATATTTGTATGGACATTTAGCAACAAAGTGTCCTATTCTTCCATAATTAAAAAACTTAAATGAAAACATACCTTTGTACTTTCTAGTTCCCTTTTGTAGCTTTTTGACAAAGTTTTCCTCCTCGTCATCTGAGATGTGGTTGAAGCTCTCTTGTCATTTCTTTTGTTTTCCTTTGCTTGAACCCCTGAAATAAATTTCTCTAATTTCAGATTGGTCCCTTAGTGTCCTCATTTCATAATCTATCAGAATTTTGTGGAGGCTTTCCATAGATAGCTAGTTTAAATCTGCATTTCTTCAATTGTTGAAACTTTGGCATTGAACTTGGGAGTTAGTGATCTCAATACCTTTTGAACAATTGTAGAATCCTCGAACTTTTCACCAAGGCCTTTCATAGTGTTTACTACTTCATCTACCTTGAGGAAGAACCTGAAAACCGTTTCATCTTCATGCTTCTTCAAATTATCATATTGTATCAGGGGTTTATGCATGAAGATGGGTTACCAATTTTTGCAAGAGAGGGCACATTGTGGGTGAAAAAAGGAAGCTTGATCGAGCCTTTTTAAGTACTCAATCGAGAAATATTTGAGCCCTCAATCGAGTTGTTTGAGCGCTTAAATATTTATCAGTCGAGCTTTAAAATGAACTCTTGATCGAGATTCTATGTAACCCCGGCTTAGAAGCTTGATCGATATTTAAGGCTTGATCAAGCCATAAAGATCAATAGAGCCTTAAAGCTAGATAAAATTTTAATTTTATCATCATTAAAAATTTTGAAATTTATGTACATATCAATAGTGATATGCAGACTTTAAAACTATAAGTATTTGATAGTTAAAAAAAAAAACAACAACAACAATAATAACCAAATATAATTACTAATTATTTTTGAATAGGTAATTAACAATGGTGTGGATTAATTTCTTATTACATTTCTATCATTTTGGTTTATAGATTTGAAAAAGGATCCTATCCCACTTGCAATTGAAATTGTAATATTCCTATATTCATAATTTGGCAATTTTTTTTTGTAACTTGGCAGTTCTTCCTCTATTTATATTCCTTTTTCAAAATATTTAACAACCATTTGCTCCAAGTGGCTTACCTACCCGAAGGAAACTAGAAAACCACATGTTAGAATTAAACCCTATCCAAAATTTAAAGAGGTTTATTGCTATCCATCTAGCATCAAATAGCATCACTCTTTTGACTGTTTATACTACTATTTCTAGAAAGAAAATTAAACATGTAAATGCATTTCATCAAAAGAAAATTTTTGATATCAAAATGGATCACTGCGTCAATCCTCATCTAAGGATATTATTGGGGTTGGCACCCTGGCAATAGACCCTGGCATCTTGCTCCGTTCCTCAATTCTCCACTTCAGCTCTTTAAGATTTTGTTCATTTCTTCCCAGGGCCAAGTTATTTCTATAGGTTTGTATCTGAATTGTCACTATCTCCCTAAGTAATTCTTCCTTGACTGGGTCCTTTTCCTTGTTCTTCTCTTGTGCCTTTGCTCTATCACCCACTATTTTCTTTCGATGCAGGGTCATGGCCCGTGCCACCACGTTCTTCATTACCCAGTACTGTTGTATGGTTTCCCTGAATAGGGAATGCCTTCCACGAGTATTCCCAGGATCAAGCACCATGCTTTCCCACTCTTCCATGGGGATGTCCAGGTGCTTGATACTGTCGTTCAGTTCCCTCTCCCAACTTGCAATTTGGGCTCTAATGTCCGGCAGATTCCCTGCCATGTAAGCGTTAATAATTGTCTTCATATGTTCACTGCCTGGCTTCCTTCCTCTTTTCGTGGTCGGCCCACTTGTTCCTTCTTCTGTCTTGGTTTCTCTCTTTCCTCTCCTGGGGGCCATTTTGCTCCCTGCCTGTCTACAACTATCTTCTTCCTGGTGTTCTCTGTTTTTCTCACTGTACTTTCCCTGGTATGTTAATATACCTATCACAAAATCGTTGCATTTATCAAAGTTGTAATATTGAATCAAAACAATTTCCCAATTGCTCGTTTTCTTTCCCTTTCCAGTGTTTGCTACCTTCAGGGTTTTAGTCAGATTGGGTTTAGAGCCAGTCCTTTTTTTGGTAAGGTTTGGTGTTTTCTTGGGTTTCTTCCCATTTTCCTCCCGTGGCAGCAGTCTGCGCCCGACCTTACCATTTTGGTCATCCTCATGGGATCCTCCCTGGATGAGGTCAGATTTTTGTTCCACCTTTCCCAGGGTCTCCCTGGCTTGTCAACAGGTTTCCTCCTGGAGCCGGCTCTACTTCTCTCCCCCCAAGGTTGCTTGATTTCCTAGTTCACTATAATCCTTGGGTTTTTTCCCCCAGGTTTCTTCCATTTTGCCTACTGGCTCACTCCCATCAATTCCTACAGGGCTGGCTAGGGTCATGTTCTATCGGGGAATACTATAGGCTTCTATCACAGGATGGCCCTCTCCCTTCCTGGGTGTGAAACCCTCCCTCTCGATCTCCCTGCCCTGGAAATTCAAATGCACTGCGAAATTGGTTTTACCATTGTCGTGGGAGGTTCTGTTATCCTTCTTTATAGTCTTATGCATGTTCCATTTCAGACTTCCTATTTTCCTAATGAAAATAATTCTGAGCCTAGCAGGGATGTGGATCGAAAGGACTACATACCAACTTGCCAATCTGTTGCCTCTTCCATCTATCGCTTGCATCTTCGCTCTTCGGCCACCTTCCCTCTCGCCAGCTTTTCTCGTCTTCGTCTGCATGCGTTTTTCTATATTCTTATTTTCGTTAAGTTTTATTCCTCTCTCCCTCCGGTCCCTTGCCTTTACTGCCACCTGTCTGGCTTTATTACCTGCATGGATCCCTACACCCTCATCTCGGGATGCTGCCCTTCTATCCTTACTGCCATCTCCTCTCATTAATCCACACTTTCTCCCAGCTGCTCTTGCCGTGTTCCTATTGTCCTTGTCCTGCCACTTGTTATCATTCTTTTGCCCGCCCTCCTGCTCTCTGCCCTGCCCTCCTCTCTGTCGTTCTCTTCCGTCACCGCCCTCATACTCTCGGGAGTTGTACCTTCTCTGCCCTGCTCCATCACCTACCAGATTACCTGTCTACTCACTTCATTCTCCACGTCTGTCCTTTCCCCCACCTGTCCTCTTCCTTCCCCTTCCCGACCACGTCTCCCTGGTCTCTCTAGATTTTCTATGATGTTCCTTGATCTGGGGTTCCTCTCTCCTCCTTTGTCTTGTGCGAGGAGTTGCACTAAGTTTTCCATCTCCTCCATCTGGACTAGCTCGGCCTCACTTGCATCCAGAGTTCTTCCACCATTCCTGCACCCCCAATTTTCCAGGTTGTCTGCTGGTTTGTTGCCCTTCCTTCTCACATGGGTGGGAAGGATGTAGGCTACCTGTCTTATGAGTTTACTTATCTCCTGCACCAACCAGGTGGTTCTCTAGCTACGACTGATTTTCTCCGCTTGGGTTCCTTGTTGTAGTTGTTTGACTATATCCACTACCATTTTTGCATCTCCTTCAACCTGTAGATTTTGGTATTCCTCCCTTATGGAAATTTCCAGCCCTTTTTTCAATGCATGGAGCTCTGCTTCGTTATTTGTAGCATTGCCGCAGTCCATCACGTAGATTCTGAACGGCCTTCCCCTGTTGTCTCTGAATACTTCGCCAATCCCTACCTCGCCTAGGTTTCCTTTTGCAGCCCCATTGAAATTCAACTTGATAAACCCCTGTTGAGGATTTCTATAGTGATTAACCTCCTCCACCTCGTTAGTTTGGTGTTTCCTTGTTGTCTTTTGCATCATACTTGGCTTTAGTTGCAGGTGTGTTATTATTCTTGTTTCTGCTGGGTTAGTTTTCCAATCCCCCTCATACCACCTCTCTATGAGAATGGTCTCTCTGACATTCTATATGATTTGGTTCCATATCTTTGTATTTGCTCTACCAACCTCCTTGAAAATCAGGCAGTTCCATTCCTTCCAGATATTCCACAGAACGAATCTTATCGAGAGTCTCCATTCCCTATTCAAGATCGTATTCTGATAAGATTTATTCCTCTAGTTCTCTATCGTTGTTTTCATATTGTTTATATCTTTGTCACTCGTTTCAAAAAGTTGTTGATGTTGTCTCCACAGGTTGTCGCTAACTTTGCAAGCGTTAGTTAAATGCTCCATGGTCTCTTTCTATTCTTTGCAGAGGGCAAATTTTGAAGGGCCTTACATTCCCTTTTTCCTCAATTGGTCTCATATTAGTGCTCTCTCGTGGCTCAGGATCCAGGTAAAGAATGCTACCTTCGGCCATGTTTTTGTTTTCCATATTCTTTGCCATTTTTTTGGTTTCTGGGTGTTTGTTGTATCTTGTTGTTAGGTCCCTATAATACTAGTGATTACCCCATTACTATTGTAGTTGTATCCCTTATTAATATTTTTGTGCCCCTATTGTCCCCATATTTTTATTACTGTGCCCCATAGAATCCCTCTATTGTTATTTTTGTGGCTTTATATTATTATAGTTAGGTCAGCTGGGTAATATTGTGACTCCTTAGACTCCTATATATAGAAAGGAGGTTTTTTCATTTCAATCATCCAAGAATTATTCATCTGTGTAATGTATAGGAGGTTGCCCCTCGAAGAGGCCGAATTCTAAGGCGTTGATCTCTCTTTTCTATCTTTTTGTGAGCTGGTTTCATAACATTTGGTATCAGAGATTTGGATTCTATGGTTTCGCTACTCCAAATAGGTCATTGTGGCATTTTCGCTATAACTTTTTTCTGTGACGTTTCAAAAGCAAAAAAAAGAACCCATTTGAGATGAAATCACACTGAACCTCAGGTCCAAATTTCAGAGCTTTTCGCACTATATTTGCGGAGATATGATCTAAGGAAGTTGGTCTTTTTGTAGACTCCTGAATTACATTCCAAACAGGTGACCTGGGGAAAATTCTCTCTGAGCATTGGATTGAAATTTTGTAAGAAGGTACAAAAAGAGGACAGACTCTAGTTTCTTGTATATATTTTTCAGTGGCAAAGGTTGAAACAGTGACACATGGCACTTCATACAAGTTCGCTCTTCTGGAAAGGTCTATAATCAGGTCATCTTGGGAGATTGTGCATAACTCTTTCTTGGAGAATCCAATTTGGATCAGACTGGTGGCATTGGAAAGAGGACGCAAAGGGCTACTACAGGTCGCAATTTCAGAACTGGATGATCTGAAATTACAGAGATACATCAAATTCAATATCAAGCTCCTACAAAGTGAAAAAAGGTGTGTAGTTTTTTTTTTTTAAATTTTTGCATAAGCTTGGTTTGAAAAATTAGTTTGAAGGAATTCAAAGGGCATAGTAAAGCATTATTATCAGTAATTGATGCCCTGAGGAAAGAAAATGCAAACACCTAGTAAGCAACCTGAAAACTCTAGCATGACTCATGAAGAAGAGGAAGAAATGCAGCATGATATATCAAAATTACAAAACCAAGTGCAACAATTGTCACTTGCACAAAAAGCAATAGAATCTAAGATGGATGGATTAAAGAAAGATGTAGAAGCTAAGATGGATGGTTTAAAGAAAGGTGTAGAAGCTAAGATGGATTGTTTAAAGAAAGGCGTAGAAGTTAAGATGGATAGCATGGAAGCTAAGATGAATGGCATGGACGCTAAAATGGATGGCATGGATGATAAGATGGAAGAATTGAAGATAAATATGAATAAGTTGCTCTCAGAAATGGTCACTAATAGTGAAAGGGTAGTAAAGGAAACTCATGATGAGAACAAAAGAAATGTTAATCATGATTCCATAGACACTAATGTTGGATCGAAGACCCACCATATTCCAAAAATCAATATGAGGAAGTTTGATGGCAAGGATCCCGCAACATGGATATTACAGATGGAGCAATTTTTCGATCTCAATAATGTGCAAAAACACAAAAGGTACGTATTGCAACTTTATATTTGGAACTGAATCAATTTGTATGGTATCAATGGATTTGCTCTCATAAACAAATGATCACTTGGGCAATTTTTACAGAAGAATTGACAGCACATTATGAGGATACAAAAAGCAACACTTTTTTTAGCCAATTGATAAGTCTCAAACAAAAGGGTTCAATAATGGAGCGCATTGAGGAGTTCCAAAAATTGAACATAAGGGTAAAAAATATTCCAGAGGAGCATAGGATTGATGTGTTCATAGGGACTTTAAAGGATAATATCCAACATGATGTTCGCCTTTGGGAACCTGATTCATTAGAGAAGGCATTCAGGTTAGCAAGAAAAATGGAAAGAAAAATTATGGAAACTAGGAAGCATACCAGTCACAACTATAAAGATGGAAGTGTTGTTACCCCTAGCCTTCCATAACCTATAAGGTTGACACCACAAAAATTGGAAGAAAAAAGGGCAAAAGGGCTGTGTTACAGTTGTGATAGCAAATACACTAAAGGTCATAAGTGTGCTGAGAAGAAATTATTCTACATAGATTGTGAAGAGGAAGAAGAAAAGGAGCAAAGAAAGGTCAAAGGAAGAGGATATACTCCAGGAACAAAGCCTGGATAAATAAGAAATGAGTCCAACCATATCTTGTAATGCATTGGCTAGAATTACCACTCCTCAAACCATCAAGATAGAAGGACAAATCAAGAAGAAAAAGGTAATAGTGTTGATTGATTTCGGAAGTACCCACAATTTTATTCATTGTAAGGTAGCAAAGAATTGAATTGCTTCCTATATCCAGCACCAGAGTGTCAAGTGATGGTTGCAAATGGAGGAATGATAAATTTCTCTAGAAAGTGCCATAATATCAAGCTATCCATGGGAGAATATGTATTGACCAACCCAATGCTTTCCATTCCAATGGGAGGTGCTGATGTTGTACTAGGAGTCCAATGGCTACAATCCTTGGGTACAATAGCTTTTAATTTTCAAGAACTTTTCATGAAATTTTCTGTGAAAGGAAAAGAAATTGAATTAAGGGGTATTGCAGGGAAACTGGGAAAGATAATCAACTCTAACAGTATGAAAAAGCTTCTAAAAAAGGAACAAAGAGGTGTAATTGCACAATTATGTTCGCTAGATGTTTCCACATTGGATCATATATTTCTCTAGATCTCCAAAACGTCTTGGACAATCATTCCAAGGTATTTGAGACTCCCAAAGGTATCCCACCTATTCGTGATCATGATCATGCTATTCATCTGATTCCAAGAAGTGTTCCTCCAATCATCAGGCCGTATAGATATCCCTATGTCCAAAAGAGTGAAATTGAACGTATGGTTGCAGAAATGCTAGAGGTTGGTATAATTCAACCTAGTCAAAGTTCTTTCTCTACTCCAGTAGTATTGGTGCACAAGAAGGATGGATCATGGTGCATGTGTCTGGATTATAGGGAGCTCAACAAGCTCACTATTAAAGATAAGTTTCCTATTCCTGTCATTGATGAATTACATGGATCAATTTACTTCACCAAGTTGGATCTTCGTTCAGGATATCATCAAATCAGAATGAAGACTGAAGACATTCCGAAAACATTATTTAGAACTCATGAGGGTCATTATGAATTTTTGGTCATGCCTTTTGGCCTTACCAATGCACCTTCTACATTTCAAGGTTTGATGAATTCCATTTTCAAACCCTTCCTTAGAAAATTTGTATTAGTATTTTTTGATGATATACTAATCTACAACAAGTCTTGGAAGGATCATGTTGAACATGATGACAGGGTGCTACAACTATTGGAGGAGAAACAATTATATGCAAAAAGATCCCAATGTTTCTTTGGAGTACAAGAGGTGGAATATCTGGGTCATATTGTATCTCATGAAGGAGTTAAGGTAGACCCTAGCAAAATTAAAGCCATTAAGGAATGGAAAATCCCCACATCCATAAAGCATCTGCGAGGATTTCTTGGGTTGACAGGGTATTATTGCAAGTTTGTTAAGGATTATGGGAGAATAGCAGCACCTCTAACAACATTATTGAAGAAAGATGCATTTTCATGGACTCCAGAAGCAAATAAGGCCTTCGAACATCTTAAAGAGGCAATGTGCCAAGCACCGGTCTTAGCTACACCGGACTTCACAAAAACCTTTATTGTGGAATGTGATGCTTCAGGAAATGGAATTGGTGTTGTTTTAATGCAAGATGAAAGACCCATTACTTTTGAAAGTCATCCAATCAAGGGAAAGTTTTTACACAAAGCTATTTATGAGAAGGAAATGTTGGCAATACTACATGCACTTAAGAAATGGCGACCCTACCTAATGGGAAGACACTTCAAGGTAAAAACGGATCATGATAGCCTTAAATACTTTTTAGAACAAAGATTATCCTTTGAAGAGAAACAAAATTGGGTCACAAAGATGTTGTGTTATGACTTTGAAATCATCTACAAAAAAGGGAAGCAAAATGTGGTGGCAAATGCACTCTCAAGAAAGGATGAGGATGTCGAAGCACTGTTGTGCGCCATTTTTATTATCCAACCAGATTGGATAAACGAAGCAAGGAAGGAATCGAAGAATGATGAAGAAGTGTGGGCACTTAATCGAAAATTACAACAAGATTCCAGTACATTTGATACATTTAGCTGGAAAAATGATTCGTTATGGTACAAAGATTGCTTATACCTCTGTAATAATTCGCAACTCAAACAAAAGATTCTTATGGAATTGCACACTTCTCCCTTAGGAGCACACTCAGGATTTTTAAAAACCTACCATAAGGTTAAGAAGGAATTTTTTTGGGATGGCCTTAAATCAAATATTCAAAAGTTTGTGGCGGAATGTTTGGTTTGCCAACAAAATAAAGTTGAAACAATTAAGACCCCGAATCTATTACAACCTTTATTCGTTCCAAGCCAACGTTGGGAGGAGGTTTCAATGGATTTTATCACAGGTTTACCCAAGTCTGAGGGAAAGAGTGTCATCATGGTGGTAGTTGACAGACTTACCAAGTATGCACACTTTTGTGCATTATCACATCCATTTAAAGCCAGTACAATTTCTACTGCATTTATGGAAAACAATTCAAAAGCTACATGGAAACCCAAAGATTATTGTAAGTGACAGTGATCCCATTTTCACTGGAAATTTTTGGACATAATTATTTTCTTGTCTTGGTACTTAGTTAGCTCATAGCTCATCTTATCATCCTCAATTTGATGGGCAAACTAAGATAGTAAAAAAATGTTTGGAAGGATATCTTCGTTGCTTTGTATCTGATAAACATACACAATTGGTCAAATGGTTGCCTCTGGCTGAATGGTGGTATAACACTTCCTTCCATACAGCGACAAAAATGACCCCATTTATGGCACTTTATGGATATCAGCCACCATCCATCACATCATATTTAGGAGAAAATTCTAAGGTTCAAGCAGTGGAACATCACATCGAACATCAACAACAAGTCCTCCAACTCTTAAAGGATAACCTTGTGTTGGCACAGAATAGAATGAAACAATAGGCAGATTAACATCGCAGCGAAAGAAGTTTTGATGTAGGTGATTGGGTATTCCTACGGCTACAACCATAAAAACAAATGTCCCTCAAGCAAGCTAAGAAGGATAATAAATTATCACCAAAGTATTATGGTGCGTACAAGGTGTTGCAAAAGATTGGTACTATGGCATACAAATTGGAGCTTCCTGTAGTGTCTCGATTGCACCCAGTTTTCCATGTTTCATGTTTAAAGAAGGTTATAGGCGACAAGCTCCCAGTTCAAACAATATTGCCAGAACTTGACGAGGAAGGAAAAATTATATTGGAACCGGAAGCAGTCACAGAAACAAGAACTCGACAGTTACGAAATCGATCAATTTTGGAGTATCTCATTAAGTGGAAGAACTTATCCGCTGAAGATTCCACATGGGAGGATGATAATTTTATACAGAAGCATCCAGAACTACTCAAGCGTTGAGGACAACACTTTTTTTGAAGGAGAGGAGCATGTTAGGTCCCTATAATACTAGTGATTACCCCATTACTATTGTAGTTGTATCCCTTATTAATATTGTTGTGCCCCTATTGTCCCCATATTTTTATTACTGTGCCCCATAGAATCCCTCTATTGTTATTTTTGTGGCTTTATATTATTATTGTTAGGTCGGTTGGGTTATATTGTGACTCCTTAGACTCCTATATATAGAAAGGAGGTTTTGTCATTTGAATCACCCAAGAATTATTCATTTGTGTAATGTATAGGAGGTTGGCCCCTCGAAGAGGCTGAATTCTAAGGCGTTGATCTCTCTTTTCTATCTTTTTGTGAGCTGGTTTCATAACACCTGCTTTTAGATGGTATCCTTCTGCTATTGTGAACATACCTTTGATTCTATGTCCCCATCTTAGAGTGTCCATCCCTTCTTTGATTGCTATTTTCCTTGTTGCCATTTCTTTTTCATATATTTCCCAGTGGGCTATTATAGGTGCTTCTGGCTAGTTTTCCTTTTATTTCCACTTTCTCCAATATCCATCAAATTCCGGACTCCACTAGTTTCGTACTGTATCGCCCTCATTTATGCTGGTGAACTGGTGGATCTCTTGGAGTAGCGGCTGGTTGTTGAGTTTTTCTCTCTATTGCCATGCTTCTTCCCAAAAATTGACTTTATCCCCTCCTCTTACTTCCCAGAAGCTATGCTCCCTGATCAGATCCCTGTTGGCACTTGCCAAATTCCAGATTGCAGAGCCTTTCTTCTCGGTTTTGCTTCTCAGCTTTCCTTCTAGAGACCTAGGCATCTCATATTTTCTCTTCCATAGTTTTTTCCACAGGTCGTCCCCTCCCGGTGTCCATCGTCACCACAACTTTTCCCTCATTACCTGGTTCAGGATGTATGGGTCTCTCATGCCTAGTCCTCCTTTTAGGGATTTACTTAGCCAACTCCAGTATAGAAGTGCCCATTTTTTTTCTTACTTGACCCTTGCCATATGAACTTTTTAAACCTATCTACCATTTTCTGGCATATTGTTTTTGGTGTGGCTTGGCTGGTAAGTTGATAGATTGGTATGGATTGAAGAACCGATTTTAGCAGGATTATGCGGCTCAGGACATTCACCGCCCTGAATGTCCAGTTTTACATTCTCCATTGAATCTTACCCATCAGGTTACCCCAATTAACAACTCTGTTTTGCTTGTCATTTAACAGGATGCCTAAGTACTTAGTATGTAAGTTCCTGACTTTGAATCTCATGGTTCTTGCCAAGAAGGCTTGGGAGGAAGCTTGGGTATTGAAGAAATAAATCTCTGATTTCTCTTTGCTTATCTTTGTCCCAGAGGCCCCTGTGAAGTCTGTGATTTCCATTATTTCTTTTGCTTCTTTGAGTGTTGTCTGTCCATATAACATACCATCATCGACAAATTGTTGGTGGGTTAGAGGTAGGTCATTTCCCCAAAGTTTTAATCCCTTCAGTTGTTCGCTATTAACTTTAGCTTTTATTAGTCTTTTGAGTCCATCTGCTGTGAGGATAAACATGAACGGGGGTATCGGGTCGCCCTGCCTGAGCCCTTTGGATGGATTGAAGGCTTCTATTGGTGACCCATTTAGTAGTACTGACATAACTGGCATAGTTATCATTGACATTACCTAGTTTATCCACCTGTCATCAAAGCCATATGCCTTTAGGATTTGTTGGAGGTATCCCCAATTAAGTCTGTCATAAGCTTTGGCTAGGTCTAGTTTTATCAGCATCCCTTTGGTTTTTGAATTTTTCAATGAGTGAATTGCTTCTTGTGCTACCACTATGCCATCTATTATTTGTCTGCCTTTGAAAAACCTTGTCTGCTCCTGGGATATCAACTCTGGTAATATTGGTTTTAGTCTATTCACCATGATTGTAGCTAGTATTTTGTATATAACATTGCAGAGCGCTATCAGTCGGAATCCTTGTGGTTCTTCTGAGTTCTCTATCTTTGGTATCAGGGCTAGGAATGTAGCATTCAAGGTCGGGTGCATTCTTTTGGTGCATCGAGACTCTTCTACTGCATTCACTATATCTTGGCTCATGAAGTTCCACGTGGCTTGATAAAATTCTAAGGTGAATCCATCAGGCCTAGGTGCTTTATTCTTTGCCATCTTTTTTATTACCTCCTCCACCCCCGCTTTCGTTATGACCCTTAGGAGAGCCAAGTTCTGATCTCTAGTCACTATTTTAGGGATATGTTGACTAATTTTATCAATGTCGTCCTCCCTTCTGATATTGGGTTTTGTCAAGAGCTCTTTAAAATGTTGTACCATCAGATTCTCCATTTCAGCTTTCTGTGTTAGCCTGTTGCCTTGGTGGTCTCTTAGGGAGAATATTCTATTTTGCTGTCGGTGTTGTACCATTGCCTTATGGAAGAATTTCGTGTTTCTTTCTCCTTCTTTTAGCCATTGGATTCTCGATTTTTGTTTCTATAAGATTTCCTCTTGTTTTCTTCTTTCCTCCAGTTTATTTAGCACCAGTCCTTCTTCTTCTGCCAGCTCTTCATTTCTTCCTTCATCTATGATTTTCTATTGTATTCATTTCATCTTTATCTGGAGTGTTTCTTGTTCCTTTTGAATATTTCCAAATTCTTCTCTGTTCCACTTCTTTATCCTTCCTTTTAAGTCTTTTAATCTGAGTTGGAGGGTGTGCATTTTGTTTCTTCCTTCCATCCCAGTCTCAGTCTCCTTCCACCAATTCTTCATTTTATCTATGAAGGTGGGTTCTCTCAACCAGAATGCCTCAAACCTAAAGGGTCTATTCTGGTTCTGCTGATTCATAGCTATTTCTACTTTAATGGACCAGTGGTCCAACCCTAAACACGGGAGGATTTTTTCTTCATAGAAGATATCTTTTCCAATGAAGTGTTCTGTTGCTAGGACTCTGTCTAGCTTGGATGTTATTTTTCTGCTTCCTCCTGTTTGATTGTTTCACGTGTATTTTCCATTTATGGTTGGGATATCTACCATTTTTAGTTTTGCTTGAAGGTCCCTGAATCTCTCCATCTCTGGCTGCTCTTTACAGTCCACCTTTCTTCTCATCTTTTGAGGTTTTCAGTTAAATTCTCTTGCTATCAACCACAGTTTTTCTTCATGAAGGTTTCCTAGCTATTGAAGTTGGAGGAGAAAGCTTCCTCTTTCTGTCAGTGTATGAGGGTCGTATACTGCTGAAACTAGAAACCATTCTCTATTTCTGATTAACCAGAAATTCCCCGTGAGTATTCTTTTCATGCCTATCCAGTAATCTGCTGTGATTTTTGTAGGGTTCCATAGTATTGCTATGCCTCTCTGTTGGGTCCCTATAATACTAGTGATTACCCCATTACTATTGTAGTTATACCCCTTATTTATATTGTTGTGCCCCTATTACCCCCATATTGTTATTTCTGTGCCCAATAGAATCCCTCTATTGTTATTTTTGTGGCTTTATATTATTATTGTTAGGTCGGCTGGATTATATTGTGACTCCTTAGACTCCTATATATAGAAAGGAGGTTTTGTCATTTGAATCATCCAATAATTGTTCATTTATGTAATGTAAAGGAGGTTGCCCCCTCGAAGAGGCTGAATTCTAAGGCGTTGATCTATATTTTCTATCTTTTCTTGAGCTGGTTTCATAACATTTGGTATTAGAGCTTTGGATTCTAGGGTTTCGCTGCTCCAAACAGGTCATCGTGGAATTTTCGCTATAACTTTTTTTTGTGACGTTTCAGAAGTCGTAAAAAAAACCCATTTAAGAAGAAATCGCGCTGAACCTTGGGTCCGAATTTCAGAGCTTTTCGCATGATATTTGCGGAGATATGATCTGAGGAAGTTGGTCTTTTTGCAGACTCCTGAATTACATTCAAAACGGGTGACCTGGGGAAAATCATCATAACTTTCTCTCCGGGGATCGGATTGAAATTTCGAAAGAAGGTACAGAAATAGGACGGACTGTAGTTTCTGGTATGCATGTTTCAGATCCAAAAGTTGAAACAGTGACTCGTGGCACATCATACAAGTTCGCTCTACTGAACTAGTCTAAAAGCAAGTCACTGTGGGAGATTTCACATAACTCTTCCTTGGAGAATCCAATTTGGGTCAAACTTGTGGCATTGGAAAGAGGACACAGAAGGCTACTACAGGTCGCAATTTCAGAACTGGATGATCCGAAATTACAGAGATACATCAGATTCAATATCAGGCTTCTATAAAGTGAAAAAAGCTGTGTAGTTTTTTTAAAATTTTTGTGTAAGCTTAGTTTAACAGAATTCAAAGGGAATAGTAAAGAATTATTATCGGTAACTGATGCCCCGAGGAAAGAAAATGCAAACACCTAGTAAGGAACCTGAAAGCTCTAGCATGACTCATGAAGAAGAGGAAGAAATGCTACATGATATATCAAAATTACAAGCACAAGTGCAACAAATGTCACGCTCACAAAGGTTAACAGAAGCTAAGATAAATTGCGTGGAAGCTAAGATGAATGGCATGGAAGCTAAGATGGACAATTTGAAGATGGATTTGAACACAAATTTGAAGACAGGCATGGCAGATTTGAAGACAGATTTGACAATTTTTCTACAATAAATACTTACTAATGGTGAAAAGGTAGTAAAGGAAACTCATGATGAAAACAAAAGAAATGTTAATCATAATTCCATAGACGCTAATGTTGGATTGAAGAATCACCATATTCCAAAAATCGATATGAGGAAGTTTGATGGCAAGGATCCCGCCACATGGATATTACAGATGGAGCAATTCTTCGATCTCAATAATGTGCAAAACGCACAAAAGGTACGTATGGCAACTGTATATTTGGAACCAAATCAGTTTGTATGGTATCAATGGCTTTGTTCTCGTAAACAATTTATCCGACGGTTCATTCTCTCCTCGGTATTACCGACACTTGATCCAAGCCACCCGATTGGTCCATGATTTCTATTTAAAGCGCATGGAGGGTCATTTGTAGGGTAATCCGTCTATGAGAGAAGCTTATGTAAATTTTCATTCTTTTATTAATAAATTGCCTAAATTGGCTGCGTTGGCTCAAGCCATGGACTGTTTCCCTCTTTGAGGGTTTTAACCACGTCAAAATACTGGTGTATTGATTTGTGATCCATTTGTGAGCGGTGTCCTTTGGTGTTCTGTCTGAGGAACTTACCCTGTCAATTCCTACATGGTATCAGAGCTATTTGAGGGCTGTGTCCGTTGGTGATCCAAATATGAAGCTGGTAGAACTGCATCCGACTGTCGTTTCCTAGATCTACTATTTCTGACTGCTTTCGGGCCGAGAGGACTGCTCTGTTGTGTTGGGAGCATCTATTCCAGTGAGGAACCCCTTTCGTTTCACGCGAAAAGGTTTCCGGTAGCCCTAGCTGTGTCATTTTTAATATCTGGAGGTATAAAGTGTTTATTTGCAGTTTACAGTTATTTTCTCTCTGTTTATTTCGGTTTCGGTTTATTTAGCCTTTTTTATTACCGGATCTATACCTTTCATTTCTGCGTATGCTCTTTTCCCTACGACTTTGTGCGATCTGGGCAAATCAGAAACAGAAAGGAAGGATTTTTCGCATGCGTATGCTCTTTTCCGCTGCGCCTTAGTGTGATCTCGGAAAATCAGAAACATTAAGGAAAATATTTAGTTTCCGGATAAAGCTAACTTCGAGCCACAAGGTTCGTTTTTAAAAATATTTAGTTTCCGGCTAAAGCTAACTTTGAGCCGCAAGGTTCGTTTTTTTTGTATTTCCGTGTTGGGTTTTGTGTTTTTTGTTTTGTAGGGAAAAAGAGCTTTCTCAAAGCAAGCACACAACCCGAAGCTCTCTCTCTCTCTCAAACTTTTTGTATAGCTCACTTGGTGCAAAGCTAATTTATGAGAGTAGAGGTCTTGGGTTCAAGTCTCCATTTTGTGGGGGCGGATTTTTTCATTTCCACACATTCCCACACTTCGTCGGCGACTTCGTCAATTTTTTTTCAAAAAGCCATAACTTCTTCATCCGGAAGCCGTTTTTAGAACCGTTTTTTTTGAAACGGCCTAATTTTTTGAGATCTTTCCATTGGTACACTTAGTTTTAGCATCTACAGCTTCAGTTTCTGTTAAAAATGGAAAGTCCATGCCAAGTCATTCTTGATAGCACTAACTACTTCCAATGGTGGTCCTACATTGTGGATTTACTTAGAAGTAAAGGTCTTTACAGAATAGCCACAGGCCAAGAGACCAAACTGAAAGATGAAGATAAGGCAGCTAAATGGGAAAATAGGCAAGACCAAGCACGTGGGTTGATAGGGATGTCTATTTCTCCAGATCTTAGATTCTATATTGCAGAACTTGATACTCCTGATGAAGCATTGCAACAGATTACTAAAGTCTTTGGAATTAAAAATGAACTTAAAGCCCATCAACTTGAAAATGAATTGCTTACATTGGACCCCAATAATTTTTCTTGCATTGAAGATTTTTTGTCCAAATTCAAGACCCTTAGACTTCTCTTGGAAGGTGTTAAGGTTAAGAAAGAAGATAGTAGGCTTATCTACTCCATTCTTACTAAGTTGGGACCAGCCTATTCTGTGTTTGTTTCCACCTTCCATTCTACAAGAGAAGCCTTCATTTCTCAAGGACAAACCTACAAGTCCCCTTCCTTTGATTCCTTTTGTGATTCTTTAATAAGAGAAAAAGAAAAACTCTTACACCTTGGTCTTCTTCATCTTAGAAACTCTTCTAAGAAAGCGTTAGCCACCCAGCAGCAACCAAATCCAAAGAATCCTAAGAAGTTGTATCCTAAAAAGAATGGTCCTAAACCAAACAAGGGTCCTGTTAACACCCAGGTTGTTCCCTTTGACTCTAAGGGAATACGGCCGGGGTAACCACTAACCAATCTTTGGATTACAGCTTCTAGCCAAACTGTGATCAGAGAGGGCTCTCTCTTTAATATTTATCTCTGTTTTGTACTTATTTTAGGCCAGTTATAAGTTCAGGTTTGTTTAAGTTTTTGGTTGGATGATAATTTCAGTCAAGGTGCTTATGCATTCTCCAAAGTGTTCTAGTCCATTGGGCTATGGAGTCAGTGGTCCTTTAGTTATTTTGAGGTGCTGAGTGATTTGCTGTAGTGATGCTGCAGAGCCAGATTAGTGTCTGAGAACAACGTTTATAATAATGATTAAGTGGAGTGTATCCAGTTAATGCAAGGCAGTGAAGAATCTTGCAGTGAACTGCTAAAGAAACACAAGGGGAATATTGTCCTAGAAGCAATTAAGAATTTCTAGGTAGTATTCATACTTATAGAATCAATATAGACATGAGCAATTAAGAATTCATGTGCATAGTAATCCTGAAGACAAACATTTACAGTAGTAAAAATTGAGTACAAGGTGTAGCGAAACAAGTCCTGCACTATTCTTTCTTTTTACTGCTAGCTTAGTATAAGATGAGTATGATTTTGACAAACATAAGTAAAACAAGAACAGAGTTTGGAGAAAACTTGTTATTTCATCAGACAGCACAGGAAATTCTGCATCAGCACATGGAGCATCATCCAGACATCAAATATTTCAGGAAATCACTGAGCTCATCCAGCCCTTTGTATTAGATAATTCTGAAAGTGTACAATGCATTTGTCTCATAGAGAAAATTACCAACCCCTTATGAGTTACTCAGGGGAGTATATATACAAAATTTACATCAAAAATATCAGCAAATGAGTTAATATCTCATTTATGATATGCTAATCTCTGGAATGCAGTAGCTGAAGGAGTGAATGCTGCAGTAATTCCTTAATGCCTCAGCTGTCAAAATAGTCAGAAGATATTTGGACTTTATAGCTGTTAGAGTCGGCTGGAGATGTGCTGTCTGAAACTTGGATAGCTGTCATTGTCTATGTGATGAGTCACTTTTTAAGCTGTTTTAACTGCTGACATTTGTCATGTTATTTGTCTTGTAGTGACTTGGAGCTGGCAGTGGCCGAATGACTGAAGCTACCGTGGCAAAATCTGAAGCATAAATTGCCACCAATCCTCCTTAGGCATTTGATGTCTGCGCATCTTTATCAATGTTTCCTCGGCCTCTGTATGTCTATAAAGATTGGGAGGGGTTTCAAACAGGTGATTTACTTCATTCTCAATGAAGAACAGGCCTCCAAGTTTGTCATATAAGCTCTGTCCTGTGGGAGGCCCTGCTTGTTCAGATGAACTGCCAGATGCAATAATCTGATTTTCAATTGTGGTTGCCATTCTGTTGGCCATTTGATCTGGAGAGATCATTTTTCCTGCACCACTTAGTAAGCTGGGCAGGCCTTTTGCTTGCAGCATTCCCATTTTAACTTTGTATTCCTCCACATCTGCTTGTATCTCATAGTACTTCCTCTCCACTGTTTGTATATAGTTCCTGAGAGTTAGTACCTTCTTGGCAGAGAGGACAACCTCTGTTCTGTTGGGAATGCCTATAGTTGCCAATTCCTCCCTTTCTTGCCTGTTCAGGAAGTCTATCATTCTGTTTGCCTGCTCTGCTCTATGCCCTAGCACTGTCTTGGCCTTCTGAATTTCTGCTTGAGCTTGGCCCATTAAATCCATCTGCTCATGCATTATTTTTATTGACCTCCATTGCTGTTTGATGGATTGGCCAATTTTGGCCCATAGGATTCTCTTTATGTCGGCCATAGCAGTCTCTAGATTCATCTCTTTCTCTAAGGCCTTTATCTTTTCTTTTTGGGCCTTTATTTCTCTGCTCTGTTCTGCTACAGTCACTTTGGACTTGTCATACTTGGCATCAAGTTCTGCCAACTTCTCCTTGGCCTTCTTTATTTCATCTGCCTGGAGCTCCATTGCTTTGACGGCCTTGGTCAATTCCTCTATACTTGGGCTGGCATCTGGAGCTGCTGCTGTTCCTGCTGCTTCTGTTGTGGGGGCCACTGCTGCTCCTGAAGTTGCTGCTGTTGTTGAAGTAGTTGGAGGAGCTTGGGAAGTGGATTCTGCTTGTTTATCTTGTAATGCTCCTTCCAGCTCTCTCCCCAATTCCCTGATCCTCTGGTCTTGCTGCATTAGGAGGTCCAGTTGGTCCTCAGCCTGTTTTTGCTTTTGAAGTTCTGCTGTTTGAGGGTGCTCTGTGGGCTGCAGCTTCAATCTTTTCTTCAAGGCATTGAGGTCATCATCTTTCTTCTTCATAAGGGCCTTCACACCCTTTGGATCACTAGGATCATGTCCTAGATCAATGATGATCTCCTCCAGAGACTTTATTCTATTGTCTTTGGCCAGAGAGGACATTCTCTCAAAGTCCAACTGGGTATTGGTGTTTTTGAGGGACTCTTTCAGCTCATGTGCCATGGTGGCCTTCTCCACCAAGGTTGCATAGACCATCTCCCCAGCTTGCTTATGGAGTTCAATCTGGTCCATGGGATGTATATCTCTGGCTAGGACCTCCACCCTTGTCTTTACAAAATCTGCAACTGTCTTAGGCTGCGGCCCTTTGGGCTTAAAGTGGCTGAGGAGCAATTTTTCCTCCTGAATGTCATATACCGACATTAGCCTTTCTTGCTGGGCTGGTGTTGCATCTATGAATTGCTTGTAGACCTCAGCCCTTAGCAGCTCATTCTGAGCTTTTATTTGTTTGAAAGAAGCCTTGGTGCTCTTGGGCTTCTTGCTTTGTTGGGAAGAAGAGGACACCTCCAAACCGAGCTGTAAAATTTGCTCCTGTTGAAAGGAGCTTGTACCTGTATGCTGACTACCCTCCCTGTCTTTTCTTGCACTGTCCAAGACATCTTCAGTAATGTCTTCTACCTCTGCGGAGTCTGCTCTTTGCCTTTTGGCTTCTGGCTGGTGGGAGGATCCACTGAGAGGAGTGGACTCTTCTCTATCTCTTTTTGTCCCCCTTTCCTCATGTGCCGGGGTCTGTAAAATTGGAGCAGTTACTGGCTCAGTTTGTGGGGGTGGAATTTGCAGTGCTGGAGCTGCTGGTAGCTCAGTTTGTGGAAGGACAGTTTGCCCTTGCTGCTGTTCTTGTTGCTGCTCACCTGAAGGGGCAGACTTTTCTTTCATTGTTTGTTCTTCTGCACCCATTATCCCTTTGCCTTTATCTAACACTGGTGCTGCTGTGGAAGATGCCTTTATTACTGGTGCAGTCCTTGAGGCTGAGGTCCCTTCTCCCACTGAATAAGGCGGTCTGAAAGGTACCTGCTGCACATAGTCTAGGTCAATAGTTTTTTCAAGCTCCTTCACATTCTTTAGCATTGTCTCTTCCTCAGTTAGATTTTCAACTAGAGTATCCATCTGCCATTCTTGCAGGTTGGCATATTTTTCAATGTGTGGGTACTGGCAATGCTTAATGCCTATAAGCCTATACTTGTTTCTCCTAGCAGTGATGAAACCTTCAGGGTCATAATGGACCCACCGAAAACTATAAGACAGCTTGTATTTATCCTTAAGGATTAGGTCTGCATCTTCCCACCCTTCTTTCTTGTTCATGATGAAGGGGCCCAACTGGTGTTTGAACTTGAGGTGGGCCTTCTTTTTGGCACTGTGGAAATGGGTGAGGTCGGACTGAATCAACTGCCTGTAATACTCCAAGGCAAATAACCTCATTGGTACATATTTTGGGAGCCTGTATGGACAGAGCTCACAGCCATAGATCCTGATGACAGTATGGTTCTCATATAGGTACCAGTCACTTATTTTATATTTTTTGGAAAGCTGCAGAGCTTTCTTTATCTCATTTGATATTCTGGGAGGAGGGGACCTCATCAACAGGCAAGAGACTGGGTATACAAATTGGTCAACAAATTCACAGTAGGTATAGGGTGAATTTGTGACTTTGTGATAGACAGAGGTCCAGAAGATGACATATCTTCTTTCCCCTCTGTGATCCAGCTTTTTGATGTAGCATGGGAAGGCTTCAGAATGATAGTACATGAACAGGTGGTAAATATAGGCCGAGTACTTGAAGACCCCCTGTCTGTCCACTCTGCTCAACTGATCATGAATCTTGTTAGCTATGAACTTAGCAAAGTTATATTTGCGGGCAGGGGGTTGGCGTGGGCTGTAAGCAGATAGCAATACCAGCATTGTTTTATCCACATGCTCACTGTTTTTGTATCCCAACACATAGGCAATCATGTCCAGTAAAAGCATGCCTACATCATTGAAATGGACATCCAGGTAGGGAGGTGGCCCTGTAGGCTGGCACTCAGGTCTCATGAATGTCCTGGTGACCTTTTGGATCTCCTCACTGGTCATCTTCTCACTAGTGTCCAGCAAATAGTTCATGGAAAATGGGATTAGCAACTCTGTCTGATCAAAATGTAACATTTTGTTGATGGACTCAGTGTTAATGTAGAAAAGGATCCTCCCAGATGGAGTGCTAATAGCTCTGTGCTGCACATCATAGTTTTCAGCACATAGGTGAATGATTTCAGGGAAGACATTTACAACTGGGAGACAATAGTATGGTAGGTTTGACTCCCATATCCCATGTGTACCATGACCATCCTTATAGTCCTCTCTTAATTGACAGAAGGTCTGCAAGAAGTCCCTGTTACCCTCAAAGTCTTCAATAAGATAGTCTTTGTCAGCAAATGCCAAGGCCTCCAGCTCTTTATTTGGTGGATTTAATGGAGCTACACTGAGGGATGAGGATGCAGAAGCAGCCATTGTAAAACTTGATTTTGAAATAAGGTGATGGCAATGGTTTGCAAAGTTCTTTAAGAGCTTAAGTAATAGGCCAAATGTAGACCAAGTCTGAAGTGTTTTTCTCAGTGGAAAATGCAAACTGGTTTCTGTAGTTTGTTGCAAATTCACAGGGATGTGAATTGCTAAGGGTAAGTTGCAGAGGGTATGAGGTTTCCTTTGGTAGAAATTGCAGCTGGCCTGTACTCGGCAAAAGGGAACAATGCCGAGCACCTCGAGGACAATTTTATGGTTCTGGCCCGCGGAACGACTGTTTTAATGCCAATTTTTAGTTCTGGGGGCAATGCAAGTTACTTTAGTTGACTCTTAGTTAGCAGACAGAGCTAGACTGTGGATTTTGACCAGTCTTCAATGGTGAATTTACAGAGAAATGGAATGCATGGGCAAAATGGGGAAATCTGGTGAAATACCTGGAAAAACGCTCGACAGGCCTGCGGGCCGAACTGCGCAGGCTCAATGTAGCTGAATTCTTGACTTGTAGCGGTTTGAATCTTGAATTTGATGGCTGGAAACGAATTTTCGCGTCAGTTGGTTGACAACGGCTACGTCGCTTGTGCGTGAAAATGACCACAAACGGCTAATTTAGTCGTTTATAATGCCAAATTTGGACAAAACATGCCATTGGCGCTTTTCCGCCGATGACGTCATGGTGGGGCCCGGGTACGGAGGTGACGTGGCTGCTGAGGTGTAGGCCAGGGTGGCAGGACACGGTGGCGGGTAGATGCGGTGGCAGGGCTACGTGGAGGGCCACGGGACGCGGGCGGAAGCGACATGACGTCAGGCTGACGTGAGGGTGACGTGCGCCGGATGGGTGGTAATGGAGAGGCGGTAAGCGGGTTCCTCGCACCACCTTTGGGCCAAAGGCGGTATCGGGGAAGGGGCTCCGAACAACCCCACCGCCTGCCACGCGTCCCTGTACGAGGCGCAAAACCATTTTCCCCAGACGCTAAAGGTCGGCAGATCCGGGCCCAAGAATACCCGCCCATCATTAGATCATGGGTGGCGGAAGATCGACGGCTGGTGGGCCCTCCGATGGATCGTGCAAGTTGGGGGGACCCGCTGGCCTATTAAAATATTCAATTTAATATTTTTAGGCGGAAAACTTTAGAGTTAAGGGTTTTTGATGTGTTTTTGGGGATTTTTGGGTTTTTCAAGGGTTTTATAAGGGAAAAGAGGTTTTTAGGAGTGGGTTTAGCAGGGGGAAAGGGGTTTTCTGTGTTTTTTGAGCAGAGGGAAGGTGAGGGCTTAGGGGAAAGGTTGTTGCTCATAACCAGAGGTTAGAACAGCCCCAAGACAGGGTTGACCACAGCCCCTGGTGGACTGAAGTCTCCTTAAACAACTTATTTGGCTATAGTGCCAAGGGGAGGGATATTTATACTATGTTTGGGGTTTATACACCATGGTGTTATACTAGTAGGGAAAAGGGTAACATAGGGGAATTATATAATAGAGTTAGGGTTAATATGGATGAAAGGAGTGGAGGGGGGGAGATAACACTAAGTTTATTTGAAAATAACTTAGCTTAGGGAGTAGATCAAAATAAAAAGACTTTTAGACAAGAAATGTGGCTTCTAATAGGACTAAGAACCACCATAAAACCATCAATTCTTCCATGTATCTCAACTGATGTTGGGATGTTAGTAAATGAATGGGAAGAGGGGAAAATTTGGGAAGTTAGACATGCTTCTTTGCTTTGCTTTTCTTATCTTGACCAGCAAGATTCAATCTGAAATGAATATCACTTCTGCAACCCCATCTACTTACCCAGCTACTTTGCCTAGCATTTTTTGTTTCTTCTTGGAGGGTGCACTTGAACTTGCAGACCCTTATGTGCCTTTTCTTTTCATTGGCTTTTCTTTTGATCATCTATCTAAGACTGCCCTTATTTCTTCCAAGGTCCCAGATTAAGCAGTTGGGAGCCTTTCTTCTCTACCTAAACTACTTGTCTGCCAAGATTAAACAGTTTGGACAGACTTCTTTCTCTATTCTACAACTGGAAATTCAAAACATGGCATGATCCAGATTAGGCTGTTGGACCATCCATCAAAATGAGACAACATCAAGCTATATACACAGATTGTTTTCTCTTGGAAATATGTGATCTTTGCATGATCAAAGCAGAGCATATTTGGAACTTTTCATTGTCAATCATGAAATATGAAACCTATTGGTATAGGTAGCTAATAGTGGCTCCACATGGGGATGGTTTTTCATTTGAAAGACCAAGAACAGCAGGTCAGAATGCCTCGGCCTTTGACTGCTTTTACCAAGCTTGAAGTATGCTGCTTTGAAATTCCAAAATAGTGTACTTCCCTTCTTGGTAGACCTCTGAACCTATTTGCCTTTTGGTGATAGTTAATAAACTTGGAAAACTGCATTTCTACATCCTTACAGAAAGTAATATATACACTTGGATATGTACAATGGAAACTCATGCTGCACTCATGGGTAGTTGTCAAAATAGTGCTTCAACATCCTGCCATTCACAGGACCTTCATCCAAATCAGTTTCATTAAGACTTTTAAGGAAATAAGTGTTGTTTCCTTGTACTGCTTGGACAGCAAATGGTCCTCTCCAAAGGGAATCAAATTTTCCATGTTTTCCCTTATCCTCTCTTCTTGCATCCCACTTGAGGACTTTGTCACCAATGTTGAAATCTTCTGCCTTAGATCTCCTATCAAAGGCCTTCTTTAATTTCTCTTGTAGAACTTGAACTCTGCTGAAGACTTGATCTCTAGTTTGCTGTAAACATATTATTTGATTGATCCTTCTTTGCATATCATTTGGTTCAGCTTGGCTTTCTTGAAGAAGTTTCATAACAGGAACCCCTAGTGATGAAGGAAATTTGGCTTCTAATCCATAAACCAACTCATATGGGCTGGTCCCAATCGATCTTTTGGTTGTTAGTCTATCTGCCCATAAGGCATTAACCAGCTTCTTATGCCAATTCTTCTTATTTTCTTCCAGCACCTTCTTTATGATGTTCACTAGGCTTTTATTAGATGACTCAGCAAGGCCATTTCCTTGGGGATAGTATGCAGTAGAATGGCCCAAGGTAATGTGAAATTTATGGCAGAAATTCACCATCTTCTTGGATCTGAAAGCAGCAGCATTGTCTGTTATTATTTTGTCAGGACAACCAAATCTAGCTAATATGTTATTCTCCAAAAACTGAATGATTGTTGAATCGTTTGCTTGTCTGCATGGAGCAGCTTCAATCCACTTGGTGAAGTAGTCTGTGGCTGTTAAGATCCACCTATGTTGGCCTGAAGATGAGGGATGAATTTCCCCAATGAAATCCAAGCCCCATTGTTGAAAAGGTCTCTCTGTTGCAATAGGCCTCAAGGGAAGTGGCAGCAACTGTCTCTTTCCCTCAAACACTTGACATTTATGACATGAGGTGGTAAATTTCTTGACATCAGAGAACATGGTGGGCCAGTAGTAACCAGCCCTTAGTATTTTATCCACGGTGGACTTCCAGTACAAGTGTCCACCACAGTCACCTGCATGAAATTCTTTTATGATATTGTCAGTTTCATTCTCAATTAGGCAGTTTAGCAATATCCCTTCATGGTTTTTCCAAAATAAATTTCCATCCATAACACAGAATTTAGAAGCTTTCATTTTTAAGAACCTACATTTAGTTCTGGACAATCCTGGGGGAGCACACAGGTTTTGCAATACATAACATATATCAGAGTACCAAGGGGATTGTTCAAAGGCTACATTGATCTTTGGAGTCGCCAGCTCCGGTTCACTGTCCAGCTGGTTGATTTCTAAGGCTTGGAAGTTTGCTTCTGTCATTAGTTTGGCCAAACCTTGCCCTTTTATTAGTTTTGTAGGTTTTATCTCAATATCAAATTCCAAGATGTTGGCAATCCATTTTCCTCTTCTGCCCTCTAGGTTTTCTTGAGTGAGTATGTCTTTTACAATAGGACTTGGTACATAGGCTATAACATGGGAGTACAGGATGTAGATCCTAAAGTCTTTAATTGCTTTGACCAAGGCATATGCTTGCTTTTCCATGATCTGTTATTTCAGGGGTGCATCTGTAAGAGCTTTACTAAAGAAAGCAATGGGTTTCTCATTTCCTTGGTCATCTTTCTGTAATAAAACAGCGGCAATTGTGTGTTGGGAGGCAAAGGAAAATATGATAAATTCCCTATCAAATTGTGGATTTGTTAGAATTGGGGTTTGGGTGAGGGCCCCCTTTATTCCTTCAAATGCTTGACTTGCTTCTACTGACCATTTTACCTTTGAATCCTTTTTAAGCATATTATTGAGTAACCTACTTAATTCGGCCAGATTTGGGATAAATCTCCTTAGAAAGTTGATTTTCCCCAAGAAGGCTTGTAATTCCTTCACATTTCTTAGATGAGGCATTTGTAAGATGGCCTGGATTCGGTCTGGATCAATCCTAATTCCATCTTTAGAGATGATGTGACCTAACAGTTTACCTTCCTCCAAACCAAACAGGGATTTTTTAGGATTTAAGGAAATCCCATATTTCCTACAAGTTATGAATATCTGTCTCAAATGTTTCAAATGTTCTTGGTCAGATTTGGAAAAAGGTGTGAGGTCATCTAGATAAATGACAAGGAAGTCATGAATCTCTTTGGCAAAAGCAATATCCATTGCCCTTTGGAATCTGGCCCCTGAATTTTTCAACCCAAAAGGCATTTTAACATATTTGAAGGTTCCCCATGGGGTTGTAAATGTTGTTTTGTCCTGATCATCAGGATGTACTAAGATCTGGTTGAAACCTGAGAATCCATCAAGTAGAGAAATTCTTGAGGCCCCCACTACTCTCTGCAAGATGTGATCCATCTTGGGTAAGGGGTAATTATCTTTCAAGGATACTTGATTTAAGTTCCTTAGATCAACACAAAGCCTTATTTCACCAGTTTTCTTTCTTGTAGGGACTAAGTTTGAAATCCAATCAGAGAATCTGATTGGTGCTATGATACCTGCCTTAAACATTTTCTGTACTTCTTATTCCATTGCTGGGAGAAGCATAGGATTAATTCTCCTAAGTTTTTGTTTAAAGGGTTTTTGATCTGGTTTGAGAGGGATGGTGTGTTGAATTACAGAGGTGTCATAGGATTTTAAATCCTCATAACTCCAGGCAAAGACATCTCGGAACTCCTTAAAAAGGTCAATGTATTTAGGCTTTTGATCAGGGGGTAAAGCAACAGACAGCTTTATGATTTTGGGTTGTTCAGTAGTCCCAATATTGCACTCTTCTATGGCAGTGTTGAGGGGCTGCATTTTTGGTTTGCTGGGAACATCATTGGAATCAAAAATGTCTTCTAGTGGGGCTAAGCCAGTGGGAAGAAAATTGTCCTTCAATTGTATAACTTCAGCTTCATCATCAGCTGTCTCTTCACAATCAATTTGTTGAATTTCTAGTATGTTGTCTTTGTTAAAAATTGTAGGATGTAGCATTTGGTTAGCTGTTTTAGGTGATATTGCTTTGTTATTCTGTTGATCCTGTATTTGTGATTGACTTGCTCTTTCAAGTATTTGTGATTGACTTGCTCTATCATTGTCAATACTTAGTCCTGAAAATTCTTGCTGCAAAGTCAAGAAGTTGTTTATTTGCATGTCATCATCAAACACTTGCCAATCCTTAACATTGTTTGGGACAGATGGTCTGTGTTTTATCTCGGCTGTAAAGCAGTGGTGGGGCTCAAAAGGTAGCTTGCAGGTACTTGCAAATGTGGCCAAGCTATGAGCATGAAGGTTCTGAGTCCTAGGAATTTTGGTAATCTGAAATTCAGTAAACGAATTTAATAATTCAGCAGCAGCAGACCTATAGGACCTCAGTCTTTTGTCATTGGTGACAAAATTACCCTTGACTTGTTGGATAACTAGGTCTGAATCTCCTAGGATTGAAACTTTTATAGCTTGTAGGGACTTTACTAGCTTGAGACCTAGTAAAAGAGCCTCATATTCAGCCATGTTGTTAGTGCATCTGAAGTTCAATCTATAAGCTCTGCCCTCTGCATGACTGTTTTGTTTATTATGTATCCAGACTCCAGCTCCTGCCCCTAACTTGTTGACTGACCCATCAAACTCCATGAACCATAAGATCTGTTGGTCTAGGGGAGACTTAACAACTTCTCTGTGGTCAGGGACTGTGAGCTGAAGTTCTGGTTTTGTATTTTGTTCATCCTTTAGAACAGTCTCATCACTTGTTTGGATCAGCTTTACTTCTAGGACAGCAGTATCTTGTTCATTATAGCCCTGCTCTCGTTTTGATGTCTTGGTTTCATCATTATTTGTTAGACCTGAACTGTTATTGAAGAGAATGTATGAATCTATATCAGAATGGACAGCATATATGGGAAAGTTTTGAGGTTTCTCTTCACTGCTGACCATATATTTCATGAGGGATTCTCTATATAGTCTCTTGGGTTGACCAAAGACTGTGATTGTGGCATATGACATGTCTAACTGTAAGGAACCTTGGAGTTTAGCCCCCCATGATCTTGATAACAGCATCCCATACTTGGGTGGGATATCAGCAACTACAACATCCATTAGGATTGTTTTGTTTGGGTATTGGACAAGGGATACACACAAGTCTTTTATCAAGCCTAAACATTTGACTTGGCTGGAGTCAAATGAGAATAGGTCCTTATATGGTCTTGTAATGTCTAGGTTGAGCCTCTCCATCACTGATTTAGGCATAAGGTTATGAGAAGCACCTGAATCAAACATTGCATTGTGTAGTATCTTGTCATGCACATGTAAACTAACATAGAAAGGTAATATCCCTGTGACAGCTATTTTTCCATCAACCTCTGGACCGAACAACAATTCTGGGGTGTCATCCAACACATTGACATTATCTTTACTATGAGTGAGTTGAAGGGATTGCTTGATCTGCTGTTTGTAGATGTCATGTTTGGCTAATTCTGAGAGAGGAATGGCCACTTTCAGTTTGCCAATTTCAGCCTCCAAGTCAAAAGGTTTTTCAGTTTGAACCTTAGTGTGGTGGGCAACAACCTTTTCTTTGTTCACTGCGTTTTCTTCTTGATCTTTGTCTTGATCTTGGGGCCTATGTCTGTCATTCATTTTTTGAGGATTATCCGTTGGTTTAGGCTGCAAAGAAGGTACAGCCAGTGGCTGTTGTGTTGAGGACATTTGTTCAGTAGTCTCTTCCACAATTTCCTCTGTTACAGGTGAATCAGTTATGTTGATTGGTTCAGTGACTATGGCCTTTTTAGGCTGCAGCCTGTCCCTTGGTTTCTCAGGCTGTGTTATATTTACAGTTCTGCTCCTTAATTTGTACTGTTTATGAACTTCATAAATAGCTGTATCATAGCCTTGTTTGAAGTCAAATGACTCACCTGATTTGGTTTGGAATTGTGGAATATCATCATCTTTGTGATCTTCTTGACTTAGGAAAACTTGATGCCCATCATTCAAACCCATCAGGTTGATGTGGGTGTCATCTTCTTGCTCATTTGAAGTAGATGTTTCAGCATAGTTTTCTTGAAATGGAGGTCTGATTTCTGGATCAGCATTGGCCTTGCCAACGTTTGGGTTTGGATTTCTCCTAAAATTGGGATTCCTGATAGGGTTGTTTTGTGGTGCTTCCCATGATGCTTTTCTCTCAACTGATTCCACTCTATCACCCAATCTTTTCATTCCATTGAGTATTGCATCCAGCTTTTGATCAAAAGCAGAGGGTTCCTCTTTGAAAACTATTCTCTTTTCCAATCTTGCTCTGTTTCTTTTAGCAATCAGGTTAGCTTCCACTGTGACAGCAACCTTTTGGGCCTCTGCAAGGGTTTGGGGGTCTCTCTCCTTTAACTGATAGGCCATGTCAGGATCAAAACCATCTGGGAATTTGTACAAAGCTAAATCAGGAGGGGGTCTTAAATTTTGTGGGATTGCATTATATACATTGTTGAATCTTGCACAGTACTCCAAAACAGTCTCTTGGGGACCTCTTTTGATAGTGTCATATTCACCAAGTATGTGCAGAGGATCCTTCTTCTTCTCCCATCTGCTGGTAAAGGCTTGATAAAGCTCATCAGGAGTTGTGATGGAGTTTGCATTCAGGGATCTAAACCAAGTCCTTACATCCCCAGTTAGGCTTTGAACAAACATCCTCATTCTCACACTGTCATCATCTATTTCATAGGTTTCGAAGTGGTCTTGCATCCTTTTGGCATGCTGAACAGCTGTCAAAGGGCCAGTGGAGTCAAAATATGAGATTTTGGTTTGGTAGTCTTGGGGTAGAGCTGCAGCATTAGCTGGTACTTGCAAGGGTGCATATCTGTTAGCCATATTCACAAGGTTTGGGGCATTTACATGGGCAACTGGGATAAAAGGAACGGTGTGTACTATAGGGGTAACAGGTGTGGTAGCACCTAGAGTGTTGGTCAAGGGGATATGTGCAGTGGATGAAGATGTGAGAGGAGGACTTTGAGATGTGGATGGTGAACTAGGGGAACTAGGGGTAGACCGGAAAAGGACCTTGCATGGAGTAGAGATGAGGCTGGGATGATCTGAATCTGAGATTAAATCAGCAGGCTGCTCCTGCCTTTGCTGCCTCCTAATGTTTCTAGGTATAGTATTTGGATTATCAACAATGATGGGTGGATTAGGGTCAGGGTTTGCCCTAGTATGCCATGGATTTTTCTTGGGAGCCAGCTTCTAACTGTTTTTAGGATTTTATAGGAAGTTTTTATATCTGCAAGGACTGGATAAAGATTTTGGAATGGCTATATATATTTCAAAGCTGAGATGAAGATTCACTGAAAAAGCTCTTCCCTAAAGCTGTTAATGTGACACAGAAACAGTTTTGAAGGCCTCCTGACTGATTTCAGGCTTGATTTGTAGCTTTGAGAGATGTATAGAAATTGGAAAATCCTAAGAGGTCCCCAGTGGAGTCGCCATTTATGTTAACACCCAGGTTGTTCCCTTTGACTCTAAGGGAATACGGCCGGGGTAACCACTAACCAATCTTTGGATTACAGCTTCTAGCCAAACTGTGATCGGAGAGGGCTCTCTCTTTAATATTTATCTCTGTTATGTACTTATTTTAGGCCAGCTATAAGTTCAGGTTTGTTTAAGTTTTTGGTTGGATGATAATTTCAGTCAAGGTGCTTATGCATTCTCCAAAGTGTTCTAGTCCATTGGGCTATGGAGTCAGTGGTCCTTTAGTTATTTTGAGGTGCTGAGTGATTTGCTGTAGTGATGCTGCAGAGCCAGATTAGTGTTTGAGAACAACGTTTATAATAATGATTAAGTGGAGTGTATCCAGTTAATGCAAGGCAGTGAAGAATCTTGCAGTGAACTGCTAAAGAAACACAAGGGGAATATTGTCCTAGAAGCAATTAAGAATTTCTAGGTAGTATTCATACTTATAGAATCAATATAGACATGAGCAATTAAGAATTCATGTGCATAGTAATCCTGAAGACAAACATTTACAGTAGTAAAAATTGAGTACAAGGTGTAGCGAAACAAGTCCTGCACTATTCTTTCTTTTTACTGCTAGCTTAGTATAAGATGAGTATGATTTTGACAAACATAAGTAAAACAAGAACAGAGTTTGGAGAAAACTTGTTATTTCATCAGACAGCACAGGAAATTCTGCATCAGCACATGGAGCATCATCCAGACATCAAATATTTCAGGAAATCACTGAGCTCATCCAGCCCTTTGTATTAGATAATTCTGAAAGTGTACAATGCATTTGTCTCATAGAGAAAATTACCAACCCCTTATGAGTTACTCAGGGGAGTATATATACAAAATTTACATCAAAAATATCAGCGAATGATTTAATATTTCATTTATGATATGCTAATCTCTGGAATGCAATAGCTGAAGGAGTGAATGCTGCAGTAATTCCTTAATGCCTCAGCTGTCAAAATAGTCAGAAGATATTTGGACTTTATGGCTGTTAGAGTCGGCTGGAGATGTGTTGTCTGAAACTTGGATAGCTGTCATTGTCTATGTGATGAGTCACTTTTTAAGCTATTTTAACTGCTGACATTTGTCATGTTATTTGTCTTGCAGTGACTTGGAGCTGGCAGTGGCCGAATGACTGAAGCTATCGTGGCAAAATCTGAAGCATAAATTGCCACCAATCCTCCTTAGGCATTTGATGTCTGCGCATCTTTATCAATGTTTCCTCGGCCTCTGTATGTCTATAAAGATTGGGAGGGGTTTCAAACAGGTGATTTACTTCATTCTCAATGAAGAACAGGCCTCCAAGTTTGTCATATAAGCTCTGTCCTGTGGGAGGCCCTGCTTGTTCAGATGAACTGCCAGATGCAATAATCTGATTTTCAATTGTGGTTGCCATTCTGTTGGCCATTTGATCTGGAGAGATCAGTTTTCCTGCACCACTTAATAAGCTGGGCAGGCCTTTTGCTTGCAGCATTCCCATTTTAACTTTGTATTCCTCCACATCTGCTTGTATCTCATAGTACTTCCTCTCCACTGTTTGTATATAGTTCCTGAGAGTTAGTACCTTCTTGGCAGAGAGGACAGCCTATGTTCTGTTGGGAATGCCTATAGCTGCCAATTCCTCCCTTTCTTGCATGTTCAAGAAGTCTATCATTCTGTTTGCCTGCTCTGCTCTGTGCCCTAGCACTGTCTTGGCCTTCTGAATTTCTGCTTGAGCTTGGCCCATTAAATCCATCTGCTCATGCATTATTTTTATTGACCTCCATTGCTATTTGATGGATTGGCCAATTTTGGCCCATAGGATTCTCTTTATGTCGGCCATAGCAGTCTCCAGATTCAGCTCTTTCTCTAAGGCCTTTATCTTTTCTTTTTGGGCCTTTATTTCTCTGCTCTGTTCTGCTACAGTCACTTTGGACTTGTCATACTTGGCATCCAGTTCTGCCAACTTCTCCTTGGCCTTCTTTATTTCATCTGCCTGGAGCTCCATTGCTTTGACGGCCTTGGTCAATTCCTCTATACTTGGGCTGGCATCTGGAGCTGCTGCTGTTCCTGCTGCTTCTGTTGTGGGGGCCACTGCTGCTCCTGAAGTTGCTGCTATTGTTGAAGTAGTTGGAGGAGCTTGGGAAGTGGATTCTGCTTGTTTATCTTGTAATGCTCCTTCTAGCTCTCTCTCCAATTCCCTGATCCTCTGGTCTTGCTGCATTAGGAGGTCCAGTTGGTCCTCAGCCTGTTTTTGCTTTTGAAGTTCTGCTGTTTGAGGGTGCTCTGTGGGCTGCAACTTCAATCTTTTCTTCAAGGCATTGAGGTCATCATCTTTCTTCTTCATAAGGGCCTTCACACCCTTTGGATCACTAGGATCATGTCCTAGATCAATGATGATCTCCTCCAGAGACTTTATTCTATTGTCTTTGGCCAGAGAGGACATTCTCTCAAAGTCCAACTGGGTATTGGTGTTTTTGAGGGACTCTTTCAGCTCATGTGCCATGGTGGCCTTCTCCACCAAGGTTGCATAGACCATCTCCCCAGCTTGCTTATGGAGTTCAATCTGGTCCATGGGATGTATATCTCTGGCTAGGACCTCCACCCTTGTCTTTACAAAATCTGTAACTGTCTTAGGCTGCAGCCCGTTGGGCTTAAAGTGGCTGAGGAGCAATTTTTCCTCCTGAATGTCATATACCGACATTAGCCTTTCTTGCTGGGCTGGTGTTGCATCTAGGAATTTCTTGTAGACCTCAGCCCTTAGCAGCTCATTCTGAGCTTTTATTTGTTTGAAAGAAGCCTTGGTGCTCTTGGGCTTCTTGCTTTGTTGGGAAGAAGAGGACACCTCCAAACCGAGCTGTAAAGTTTGCTCCTGCTGAAAGGAGCTTGTACCTGTATGCTGACTGCCCTCCCTGTCTTTTCTTGCACTGTCCAAGACATCTTCAGTAATGTCTTCTACCTCTGGGGAGTCTGCACTTTGCCTTTTGGCTTCTGGCTGGTGGGAGGATCCACTGAGAGGAGTGGACTCTTCTCTATCTCTTTTTGTCCCCCTTTCCTCATGTGCTGGGGTCTGTAAAATTGGAGCAGTTACTGGCTCAGTTTGTGGGGGTGGAATTTGCAGTGCTGGAGCTGCTGGTAGCTCAATTTGTGGAAGGACACAAACTGCTGCTGTTCTTGTTGCTGCTCTTGCTGCTGCTCACCTGAAGGGGCAGACTTTTCTTTCATTGTTTGTTCTTCTACACCCATTATCCCTTTGCCTTTATCTAACACTGGTGCTGCTGTGGAAGATGCCTTTATTACTGGTGCAGTCCTTGAGGCTGAGGTACCTTCTCCCACTGAATAAGGCGGTCTGAAAGGTACCTGCTGCACATAGTCTAGGTCAATAGTTTTTTCAAGCTCCTTCACATTCTTTAGCATTGTCTCTTCCTCAGTTAGATTTTCAACTAGAGTATCCATCTGCCATTCTTGCAGGTTGGCATATTTTTCAATGTGTGGGTACTGGCAATGCTTAATGCCTATAAGCCTATACTTGTTTATTCTAGCAGTGATGAAACCTTCAGGGTCATAATGGACCCATCGAAAACTATAGGACAACTTGTATTTATCCTTAAGGATTAGGTCTGCATCTTCCCACCCTTCTTTCTTGTTCATGATGAAGGGGCCCAACTGGTGTTTGAACTTGAGGTGGGCCTTCTTTTTGGCGCTGTGGAAATGGGTGAGGTCGGACTGAATCAACTGCCTGTAATACTCCAAGGCAAATAACCTCATTGGTACATATTTTGGGAGCCTGTATGGACAGAGCTCACAGCCATAGATCCTGATGACAGTATGGTTCTCATATAGGTACCAGTCACTTATTTTATATTTTTTGGAAAGCTGCAGAGCTTTCTTTATCTCATTTGATATTCTGGGAGGAGGGGACCTCATCAACAGGCAAGAGACTGGGTATACAAATTGGTCAACAAATTCACAGTAGGTATAGGGTGAATTTGTGACTTTGTGATAGACAGAGGTCCAGAAGATGACAGATCTTCTTTCCCCTCTGTGATCCAGCTTTTTGATGTAGCATGGGAAGGCTTCAGAATGATAGTACATGAACAGGTGGTAAATATAGGCCGAGTACTTGAAGACCCCCTGTCTGTCCACTCTGCTCAACTGATCATGAATCTTGTTAGCTATGAACTTAGCAAAGTTATATTTGCGGGCAGGGGGTTGGCGTGGGCTGTAAGCAGATAGCAATACCAGCATTGTTTTATCCACATGCTCACTGTTTTTGTATCCCAACACATAGGCAATCATGTCCAGTAAAAGCCTGCCTACATCATTGAAATGGACATCCTGGTAGGGAGGTGGCCCTGTAGGCTGGCACTCAGGTCTCATGAATGTCCTGGTGACCTTTTGGATCTCCTCACTGGTCATCTTCTCACCAGTGTCCAGCAAATAGTTCATGGAAAATGGGATTAGCAACTCTGTCTGATCAAAATGTAACATTTTGTTGATGGACTCAGCATTAATGTAGAAAAGGATCCTCCCAGATGGAGTGCTAATAGCTCTGTGCTGCACATCATAGTTTTCAGCACATAGGTGAATGATTTCAGGGAAGACATTTACAGCTGGGAGACAATAGTATGGTAGGTTTGACTCCCATATCCCATGTGTACCATGACCATCCTTATAGTCCTCTCTTAATTGACAGAAGGTCTGCAAGAAGTCCCTGTTACCCTCAAAGTCTTCAATAAGGTAGTCTTTGTCAGCAAATGCCAAGGCCTCCAGCTCTTTATTTGGTGGATTTAATGGAGCTACACTGAGGGATGAGGATGCAGAAGCAGCCATTGTAAAACTTGATTTTGAAATAAGGTGATGGCAATGGTTTGCAAAGTTCTTTAAGAGCTTAAGTAATAGGCCAAATGTAGACCAAGTTTGAAGTGTTTTTCTCAGTGGAAAATGCAAACTGGTTTCTGTAGTTTGTTGCAAATTCACAGGGATGTGAATTGCTAAGGGTAAGTTGCAGAGGGTATGAGGTTTCCTTTGGTAGAAATTGCAGCTGGCCTGTACTCGGCAAAAGGGAACAATGCCGAGCACCTCGAGGACAATTTTATGGTTCTGGCCCGCGGAACGACTGTTTTAATGCCAATTTTTAGTTCTGGGGGCAATGCAAGTTACTTTAGCTGACTCTTAGTTAGCAGACAGAGCTAGACTGTGGATTTTGACCAGTCTTCAATGGTGAATTTACAGAGAAATGGAATGCATGGGCAAAATGGGGAAATCTGGTGAAATACCTGGAAAAACGCTCGACAGGCCTGCGGGCCAAACTGCGCAGGCTCAATGTAGCTGAATTCTTGACTTGTAGCGGTTTGAATCTTGAATTTGGTGGCTGGAAACGAATTTTCGCGGCAGTTGGTTGACAACGGCTACGTCGTTTGTGCGTGAAAATGACCACAAACGGCTAATTTAGTCGTTTATAACGCCAAATTTGGACAAAACATGCCATTGGCGCTTTTCCACCGATGATGTCAGCATGACATCATGGTGGGGCCCGGGTACGAAGGTGACGTGGCTGCTGAGGTGTAGGCTAGGGTGGCAGGACACGGTGGCGGGTAGATGCGGTGGCAAGGCTATGTGGAGGGCCACGGGACGTGGGGGCGGGCGGAAGCGACATGATGTCAGGCTGACGTGAGGGTGACGTGCGCCAGATGGGTGGTAATGGAGAGGCGGTAAGCGGGTTCCCCGCACCACCTTTGGGCCAAAGGCGGTATCGGGGAAGGGGCTCCGAACAACCCCACCGCCTGCCACGCGTCCCTGTACGGGGCGCAAAACCATTTTCCTCGGACGCTAAAGGTCGGCAGGTCCGGGCCCAAGAATACTCGCCCACCGTTAGATCATGGGTGGCGGAAGATCGACGGCTGGCGGGCCCTCCGACGGATCGTGCAAGTTGGGGGGACCCGCTGGCCTATTAAAATATTCAATTTAATATTTTTAGGCGGAAAACTTTAGAGTTAAGGGTTTTTGATGTGTTTTTGGGGATTTTTGGGTTTTTCAAGGGTTTTATAAGGGAAAAGAGGTTTTTAGGAGTGGGTTTAGCAGGGGGAAAGGGGTTTTCTGTGTTTTTTGAGCAGAGGGAAGGTGAGGGCTTAGGGGAAAGGTTGTTGCTCATAACTAGAGGTTAGAACAGCCCCAAGACAGGGTTGACCACAGCCCCTGGTGGACTGAAGTCTCCTTAAACAACTTATTTGGCTATAGTGCCAAGGGGAGGGATATTTATACTATGTTTGGGGTTTATACACCATGGTGTTATACTAGTAGGGAAAAGGGTAACATAGGGGAATTATATAATAGAGTTAGGGTTAATATGGATGAAAGGAGTGGAGGGGGGGGAGATAACACTAAGTTTATTTGAAAATAACTTAGCTTAGGGAGTAGATCAAAATAAAAAGACTTTTAGACAAGAAATGTGGCTTCTAATAGGACTAAGAATCACTATAAAACCATCAATTCCTCCATGTATCTCAACTGATGTTGGGATGTTAGTAAATGAATGGGAAGAGGGGAAAATTTGGGAAGTTAGACATGCTTCTTTGCTTTGATTTTCTTATCTTGACCAGCAAGATTCAATCTGAAATGAATATCACTTCTGCAACCCCATCTACTTACCCAGCTACTTTGCCTAGCATTTTTTGTTTCTTCTTGGAGGGTGCACTTGAACTTGTAGACCCTTATGTGCCTTTTCTTTTCATTGGCTTTTCTTTTGATCATCTATCTAAGACTGCCTTTATTTCTTCCATGGTCCCAGATTAAGCAGTTGGGAGCCTTTCTTCTCTACCTAAACTACTTTTCTGCCAAGATTAAACAGTTTGGACAGACTTCTTTCTCTATTCTACAACTGGAAATTCAAAACATGGCATGATCCAGATTAGTCTGTTGGACCATCCATCAAAATGAGACAACATCAAGCTATATACACAGATTGTTTTCTCTTGGAAATATGTGATCTTTGCATGATCAAAGCAGAGCATATTTGGAACTTTTCATTGTCAATCATGAAATATGAAACCTATTGGTATAGGTAGCTAACAGGTCCTAAGCAATTTCAGCCTCAAAATGAAAAATCATTTCAACAAAATGATAAGACAAATAAAAACAAATGGAAGAAGACTGATAGACATTGCAACTTTTGTAATCAAGATGGCCACTTATAATCCAAATGCTTTAAGAAGATGGAAGCCTTGGAAGCAGCAATGAAGAAGCATAACATCCATTTGGAGCAATCTTCAACTTCAACTTCATCTTCAGGAACGGCACTTTCTGCATGTGGTTCTCAAGCATCTCGGTCTGGCTATGCACTAAATGTATCCTCTTCTTCTCATTCTCATGAGTGGCTCATTGATTCTGGAGCTTCTTATCACATGGCCAAAAACAAAGCCATGTTTTCTTCTTTAAATGATTGTAACACCAAAAATATATATGTTGGTGATGATAGATCTCTTAGTGTTGTAGGGACTGGAACTGTTCATCTAGACAATGGTCAGTTTAATGATGTATTATGTGTTCCAACCTTATCCTGCAACCTTCTATCTGTATATCAGATAACCCATCCAGGTGAAGGTAAAATCGTTGAATTTTCACCTCACGATGTTGTAATTAAGGACCTAAGAGATCCTAGACAGATTTTAGCTACTGGCATTGTTGATGATTCTACAAGGTTGTATAAGTTTCACAACTTTGGGTCATCAAATCTTCCCTCAGTATTTGTTGCTCATAATGATGAAGTGAGCAAACTTTGGCATGAGCGATTTGGTCACTTAAACTATCGTTCTCTTCAGAATCTATGTAAAGAAAATATGGTGAAAGATCTTCCAATGGTATCTTGCAGAGATGGTGTTTGTTCCGGATGTGTACTCAGAAAACATCATCGGGACAGTTTTGAAAAACGTGCCTCTTGGCACGCCTCAACCCCTTTACAGCTCGTGCATAGTGATTTATGTGGTCCACTTCCAGTTGCTTCATTCTCTGGCTACAAGTATTTCTTAACTTTCATTGATGATTTCTCTAGACGCACTTGGGTATACTTCTTAAAACTCAAGAGTGAAGTATTTAACATGTTCTTGGCCTTTAAGGCCTTTGTTGAAAAACAATCTGGACATCAAATTCTTAAGCTAAGATCTGATAATGGCAGAGAATATGTTAAAAACACATTCATCAACTTTTGTACTGAGAATGGAATTCAAATGCAACATATTGTTCCATATACTCCACAACAAAATGGTGTAGCTGAAAGGAAGAATCGCACCTTAAAGGAAATGGCTAATTGTATGCTTCAATCTAAAGGACTTAGTCTTAATTATTGGGCAGAAGCAATTAACTGTGCAAATTACATAATAAATCGCACTCCTACTAAGGTTTTAAATAATATCACTCTAGAAGAAGCATGGAGCTCAAACAAACCAGATGTAAGTCACTTTCGTGTTTTTGGAAGTGAAGCATGGGACCATATTCCAGATGAGAAACATAAAGCTTTAGAACCAAAGAGTGAAAAATGTATTTTTGTTGGATATTCTGAAGATGTCAAAGGATATAGACTTATTCCACTTAAGTCCAAAAATGTTATCATTAGAAGAGATGTAAAGTTTGATGAAAATATATCGGCCTGCGAGCCTAGTTCGGCGGATGTGCCACCTCTCCCTATCTCTTCTACTTTTGAAAATATTTCTTCTTCAGATGATGAAAGCGAGGATGAAAATCCTCTCCCACCTTCTCAAGATCCTCCTTCAGCTCCTCAGCTTCCAAAATGGGTCCGTGCTACTTGGGATGCAGCAGGTGATCTTGCCGGTGATCCTACAGATCAGCGACGTACACATTCTCAGTTCGAGAGAGCCTCTTCTTTACTGGCTCAAGCTTCAGCGAATTATGATCCTGACACCTTTGCAGAAGCTTCAGGCCATCCAGATTGGGAAGCAGCTATGAATGAAGAATATCATTCATTATTGGCCAATGATACATGGGATCTTGTTCCTCTACCAAAGGGACGAAAACTTGTTAGATGCAAATGGGTTTACAGAACCAAGTATGGACCAGATGGGAAAGTTGATAAATATAAAGCTCATCTTGTTGCTAAGGGTTTTTCACAAGTTGAAGGCATTGACTATACTGAAACCTTCTCCCATGTTGCTAAAATGAACTCTATCCGCCTTGTTCTTTCCCTTACTGCCTCTTCCAAATGGGAAGTCCATCAGATGGATGTTAAATCTGCCTTCTTGCAGGGGGACTTGCATGAAGAAATATATATGGAACAACCTATTGGCTTTATACAAACAGACTCCAGCCTTGTATGTCGGCTTAAGAAATCCCTTTATGGTCTCAAGCAAGCTCCTCGAGCTTGGTATGCCAAAATGGATAACCTTCTTTTAGAATCTGGCTTCTCTAGGTGTCATTCTGACAATACTGTCTACACCAAGAAAGTGGGCAAGTCTCTTATCATTCTTGTTCTTTATGTTGATGATCTTATCCTGACTGATAGTGATCCCAACCTTATAAACCATGTGAAGTCTAGCCTTAAAAGGAAGTTTGAAATGACAGACTTAGGACACTTACATTATTTTCTCAATCTTCAAGTCTTGCAATCCAAGGAAGGTATTTCCATTTCTCAATCCAAGTATGCCTGTGATATTCTACGCCACTTTCACATGGAAGACTGTAAGCCAGCCCCTTCTCCCTTTCAGTCTGAAGTCATACTTTCAGTCACTTGTACTTCTCCTGAAGTTGATGCTACCTTATACCATCAACTTGTAGGAAAACTTTTGTATCTAACCCATACTCGTCCTGACCTTTCCTTTGCTGTTGGCCTTGTTGCTCGGTTTATGCAAAACCCATGTGAAAGTCATTGGAAAGTAGCTAAAAGAATACTTCGTTATGTTCGAGGTACAGTTCAGTTTGGGATTCATTACAGTGCCGAAGCAGCTCCTCTATTGGTTGGTTTCATTGATTCCGATTGGCCTGGTGACCCTGATGATCGGAAGTCTACTGCAGGTTATGTGTTCACTCTTGGTTCAGGACCTATTACATGGGCTTGCAAGAAACAAGGTGCCATTTCTCTTTCTTCAGCAGAAGCAGAGTATCGTGGTGCCGTAGAAGCTAGTAAGGAAGCCTTGTGGCTTCGTCAGATCCTGTCAGAGTTTGGCTTTCAACAGCAGCATCCGACTACACTTTGGTGTGATAATCAAAGTGCCATTCAACTATGAAAAGATCCAGTCCAACATCAGCGCAACAAACACATTGAACTGCACATGCACTTCATCAGAAAGCTCATTCATGACCATGTTCTTGAAGTGCAATATTGTTCAACAGATGATCAAGTTGTAGACATCTTTACAAAGGCTCTCACAGAGGCAAAGTTCACTAAACTTCGATTTATGGTTGGAGTTCAGGAAGTTGTCACTAAGGGGGGATAGGCTCTAGTGCCTCCTTCCTTCTCCTATTGTGTCATATTTGTAAATCCTTCAATCCTATCCCAAGTTGTTCTTAAGGGGGGATGTTAGGATATTCTGACACATAGGAAATAGTTAAGTACAACTTGGTCTAGTATAGAGTTAGGTATAGAGTTAGGTAAAGTGTGTTTCTTTACTATGTACATTTTGTAACTTACAATCCGACGGTCACGATATGTAGTGATCCGACAGTTCATTCTCTCCTCGGTATTACCGACACTTGATCCGTGGCTTAACACCCGATTGGTCCATGATTTCTATTTAAAGCGCATGGAGGGTCATTTGTAGGGTAATCCATCTATGAGAGAAGCTTATGTAAATTTTCATTATTTTGTTAATAAATTTCCTGAATTGGCCGCGTTGGCTCAGATCGTGGACTGTTTCTCTCTTTGAGGGTTTTAACCACGTCAAAATATTGGTGTATTGATCTGTGATCCGTTTGTGAGCGGTGTCCTTTGGTGTTCTGTCTTAGGAACTTACCCTGTCAATCCCTACAATTGATAAGTCTCAAAAAAAAGGGTTCAATAATGGAGCACATTGAGGAGTTTCAAAAATTGAACATAAGGGTAAAAGATATTGTAGAGCCTCTAACTTGCAGCTAATTATCTATCATTACCTACAACTTTTCCTCACTTATCCCTCTCTTTTGCCCTATTTTCCTCATAAACCTACCCAGATCATTACATTTGATGTCTTTAAGCATGATTGGTTAACTTTGCTAATGTTTGACTGTTTGTCTAGATTTTTGACATATGCACAGAGATTCCGCAGCTGTCTGGCAATTCCGCAGCCATTCAGCAATTCCACAGCTATCTAGTCATTCCACAGCCTTTTCATTGATCTCTATGTTCCACGTGTCATTTTGAAAAACGAATCACATGGGCACGTGGGAATGAAGGTGTTAAAGGTTCCTATGCTATTGGTTCGGCCAGCAATGCCACGCACACCTCCGGTCAACGTGGAACAAACTTTGGTCAACAAAGCCAGCTCAAACGGTGCTGCGTAAGCTGAAAGGTCACGTCACTCCAGATGGCGATTCCTCCATGCTACGCAGGTTATGGGAGACAGGATCCAACCTTGGATTCAACCTCCATGACGACCGTACCCTCCAGAAAAGCACACAGACCTGTTTACGTGTTGCTGAACCTTTTAATTAGCATGACTGTTAGTTAATTTCTCGTTTCATGTTTTACGCAGTAGGCAGTTGTTCATACGCCTATAAATCCAGCGTCTGCGTACGCTTAAGGATTAGTCTTTAGTTATTTTGTTTATGTAATTGCTGCAATTTTAGCGTATCCAGAAACTCTGTTTTGAAGCTGCTGTTCCAGCACTTTTTACTGTAATTTCTGCATATGAGTTAATAGAAGACTGTGCTGTTTTGACTCTTTCAAGTAGCTGATCTTTCCTTGGGTTTTGTGGATGGAGGGCCCCCATTCATAACAGCCTTTGTACAGTAAATTTGCCTTTATGTTCTTGTCATTTCCTTCTTTTGAATTCAGCAATTTTCCTTTTCTTTAATACATGTACAGTTTTGATTTACTTTCGTTTCCAGCATTCACTTTAACTGATCAGGATTGTTTTCTGCAGGTTTTAGCCCGGGATTGTGTGTCTTTGTTGTATTTGCTTTATCTCTGATGGTATTTTCAGTTGTCATATTCATAGTTGCTGCCTTTATTCTGTTTTTCTAGCTTAATTTCTAGTTTAGTTTCTCAAGTTGTATGCTAACATATTGATGGTCTCCTTATCATAAGTTGTTCATCTTCAAGAGATCAGAATACTAATAAATTACAGCTTGCTTTGAGTAGTTTTGACTTATATCACTAACTCTTTCTTCACTTGTTACACATAACAATGTATGTTGGAAGCAGAATGCTGGAGAAAGGCACAGTGGTGTTATAATTTGTCATTTTAGAGCTTGATCACTTTTTAGACTTATCTCTAACTACTTCTTAATCGTGTTTCACATAGTACTATATGTTGGAAGCAGAGTGTTAGGAAGAGATGAACATTATAATTGGTCTTTAAAGTGGTTTTTCTTACCTTTTTATTTGCAACAGCATGAGTAGTGACTAGTGCCATTAGAAAGTGGTTCTTTGCTTTCAGTTTCATTTCAAGTTATTTCTTTCAAGCTATTTCTTTGCAAGTTTAGAAGGTAGTTAGAAACCACCAGTAACACACACTCACTCATTTAGAAATCACCTTACACACACTATCACTCATCTGTTTATAAAATCATCACTCCATCTTAGGAAGATAAAATTGACCACAAACAACACCCCAAACGACAAAAAGATCTAAGAGGTTGCTTAAGTACATATAGTACACCTTCACTTCATCAGCTTACGAGCCCCGGGTTGACATTTTATGATAGCAATTTAGACAACACTAAATTGACTAAACATTTTGGCGCCGTTGCCGGGGAAGTGAAATTAAGTAGCCATATTCTTAGAGAAAAAAAAAAACATAAAATTTCAAGGAAAGAAGTTGATAACCTATCAAAGTATGCTCTCCTCTTGCACTTTAAAGTGATCTGGAGGATCAGAAAAGAGAAAGTTATTGATTTAGTAGTTTCTTGAGTATGCTCTCTTCTTGCACCTAGAGTGACCTGGAAGATCAGAAAAAGGACTATTAACTTGACTTGAAGAAAAATAATAATAAAAAAAAATGACATGCATAGAGCTAGAGATTCTAGGGGACGGTTTTTAGCTAGAGCTCGAAGTTCAATTTTTACAAGTCCATCTGCTTCAAGGGATAGACAAGAGACACCTCCCTCATCTCCAACCGACACTCCTAGCCCTAGAATTCCTGGAATTCAAGAGCCAAGAATTGACTCTCCCACACCTTCTATTGAATTTGAACCAGGAAGAGACCCTTCTCTTTCTCTTACAGAAAGACCAATTGTAATTGAGGAAGTAGAATCATCTGAAGAAGAAGGAGAAATCTCTTCTCATTCACCCTTCGTAGAAGAACCAGAAGACCTTGAAATCCCTAGGGGAACCATCATGGCAGAGGAAGAAGGAGGTGGTAGAGGTAGAGGAGGAGGACGAAACAACAACAATAATGGAGGAGGTAGAGGTCCCCTTGGAGGAGGAAATAGAGATGGGGATAACTCATTTGGGTTTCCCATTGTTAATGAGGATTCCCGAGCTACTATGAAAAACATATCGCCATCTGTCCTCCCAAATTTCCATGGGTTAAGGACTGAGTACCCTGAAACATTTTTATTTGAGTTTGAAGTTGTGTGTCGAACTTATGACTATTTGGATGACTCTCAGAAACTCAAATTGTTCCCTTCAACACTGAAAGATCAAGCTTTGAAATGGTTCATGGGGTTACTCACTCAATCCATTAGGTCTTGGGATGAAATGAAACAAACATTTTTGGATAGGTATCTGGACTATTGTATGCCTACTAATCACAAGGACGAGGTATTTAAAATGATACAAAGAGAAGATGAGAGCTTAGAAGATTTACTTGAAAGATTTCAATATAACCTGAAACGAGCAAAAATGAGTAACTTGGATGAAGAGACCTTAAAAGCCCTCCTATTAAAATCCATTAGAGATGAATGGATAGATATCTTGAATATGATGGGGAAAGGGGATATATCTCAACTTTCACTCAATGATATAGCAGAACTATGTATCCATCTCTCAAGGGGCAAATCAAAAACTCAAAAAGGGCCTAGAGATCCTTCTCTCCTTAGAGCAAATAAATCTGCAACAAGATCAGTAAGTAGGGCTGAAATCGGCAATATGCTTGATGAATTCAAAACTGACATCTTAGGGAGTCTTAGTGAACAGTTAGATACCCTTAAGATTCACAATAAACAAAAAGCAGAAGCTGAGGCTTTGGCCATTTTTTGCCTGAAATGTTGAAAGAAACATGCTTTAAGGGAATGTCCCTTGGATGCACACGTTGTAGAAACATGTGTAATTTGCTCAGAAACTCATGAGACCAAGGATTGTCCTTCAATTCCTGGCCTCAAAGCAGTCTTTCAAGAGGATCCAAATACACTTGAATCTCTCTGTTTTGTTGCAAGGAGACCTTGGCAAGGGCAACAGAATCAAGGGTTTAACAACTCTATGAATTTTCAATCCCAACCAAATTGGAATCCTTGGCAACAACCTTGGCCTCAACCTCAAAATCCTTTTCAAGCATGGATGCAAAGCATGCAAAATCCTTATGGGAGATTTGCTCAATTCTATCAATATCCTCCATCTTTTCAGAATCAGCAAGCTCCACAACTTCCAAATCAAGGTCAACAATTATCATTGCCATACCCTCAACAACAACAACCTCCTCCACAAAATCAAAATTCTCAACTCTTGCTTCAATCCCAACAGAAGTCAAATCAACTTCCCTCTCAGCCATTACCAAATCCAAATAATAGGAACCCTCAAAATGCTTACATGATGGAAGGTCAACCATTCCCTACCTATATGGTTGTTCCTCTCAATGAAGTCAGATCAGGTAGAATCCTAGATCAACCTTCTATAAGTGTTCAACAACCAAGCATTTCTGAGGAAGAATCTCTCAAAGTCAATAAGGGTTCTGAAGTATCATTTCAAAACCAAAATATCCAAAAAGAAAAAGAAAAAGAATCAATCCCCACAACTCCTATAGTTGAGCAACCGACATCTTCAGCTACACCTCCTTTTCCTGAAAGATTGCAAATTGATAAAGGAGTGGAAAAGCAAATTTGGTTGCCTGACTATAGTTTTCTAGATGAATTGAAGAATGTCTGTATCAAGATCCCCTTGTTACAAGCCATTAAGGAAATTCCCATTCTAGCAAAGACAATAAAGGAGTTGAGTTTGAAGAAAACAGGAAAGAGAACCAGAGATACCAAAAGGATACATCTAGTTGGAAAAATTGCAGACATTATGATGGGTAAGATTACCATGCAAAAGTATGTGGATCCCGGTAGCCCTATTGTCAAGACTCATATTAATGGGGTTGAAATCCCAAATACTTTGATTGACTTAGGAGTCGCTATCAACATCATGAGTAGACAGACCATGGATCAGTTAAAGCTTCCTAACCTTCTCTTTACACCTACTTTACTGCAACTTGCAGATCGATCAATCATTAAATCTGATGGTGTATTGGAAGACATTCCAGTCTCCCTAGACTCTTGGGAATATCCAGTTGATTTTATGATTTTAACTCCCAAGAACAATCTAGGAGGACATCCTCTTATCTTAGGAAGACCTTGGCTAGCAACAGCTGATGCTTTTATCAGTTGTAGGTCTGGGGACATGTACATATCAGATGGTAATTCCACCAAGAAATTCAACTTGTATCCTCCAGCAAAGGCAATAACAGAAATAGGAGAAGATGAGTGGGTCGATGATGAGGATACTATACAACCTGTTCTAACCATCTCTGAAATCAGTGAAGACAGTCAAATTCTAAATACATTAGAAAATTTTGAAATACCTTTAGAATATGACTCTACAGAGTTTCAATTAGATGCAGACATTGAATATCTCTCCTCTAGACAGATGTCTCTCTTCTCAATGGAAGAGTTTGGTAGTTCTACAGTTGAAATCCTTCCAGGAAAAACACTGAACATTAACATAAACTTGGAAAGACCACAACAAGAAGAATTAACCAAACTTTTGCAAAAACATTCCACTGCATTTGCATGGGAATACACTGACATGAAAGGAATCGATCCTAAGACTTGTATTCATCACATCTATATTGAAGAAAACAGCAGACCTATTAGGCAACCACAGAGAAGGATGAATCCAAACCTTAGGGAAATCGTGAAAGAAGAACTCCAGAAATTACTCAAGGTAAACTTCATTTACCCCATTTCAGATAGCCAATGGGTTTCTCCCTTGGTTATAGTACCCAAAAAGAATGGTAAATGGAGAGTTTGCATTGATTATCGAGAATTGAACAAGGCAACCTTAAAGGATCATTTCCCTCTACCTTTTATTGATCAGGTACTAGACACTTTAGCAGGTAAAAAGTATTTCTCATTCTTGGATGGTTTTAGTGGGTATAATCAAATTCAGGTAGCACCTGAAGATCAAGACAAAACCACATTTACTTGTCCATGGGGAACTTTTGCCTACCGAGTACTCCCTTTTGGATTATGCAATGCACTTGCTACTTTTCAAAGGGCTGTATTAGGTATCTTTTCAGATCTAATCCATGATTGTGTAGAGGTCTATATGGATGATTTTACAGTTTACGGTAATACATTTGAAGAAGCTTTGGAAAATTTGGAAAAAGTACTGATAAGATGTAAGGAAACAAATCTTTCTTTAAGTCATGAAAAGTGTTTTATGATGTTTACTGAAGGGATTGTTTTAGGACATCATATTTCAGGAGATGGGATTAAGGTTGATAGGTCCAAAGTTGAAGTCATCTCTAAGTTACCTGTTCCAAATTGCCAGAAAGATGTTAGAAGTTTTCTTGGGTTTACTGGATATTACAGAAGATTTATTGAAAACTTCACTAAGATAGCATCTCCTCTTTTAAAATTGCTTACCAAAGACTGTGAGTTCAAATGGGATCCTGAGTGTCAGTCTACCTTTGAAGCTTTAAAGACTAGAATATCTGAAGCACCCATCTTAAGGGGGCCAAATTGGAAACTCCCTTTCCACATTTCTACTGATGCTTCAGATACAGCTCTAGGAGCTGTTTTGGGACAAAAGGATTTGATCCCTTATGCCATTTATTACACCAGTAAAAATTTGACTCCCACTGAGTTAAATTATACTGTTACAGAAAAAGAGTTCTTAGCTGTGGTACATGCGATCAATAAGTTTAGACACTACATAACCGGCTATGAAACCTTTGTCCATACTGATCACTCTGCCATAAGATATTTAATGAACAAACTTGTTACTAATGGCAGAGTTACAAGATGGCTTTTACTTTTACAAGAATTCAACATTACTGTGTTAGATAGACCTGGAAAACAAAACACAGTAGCTGATTTCTTGTCTAGAATCCAAAACACTAATGAAGATTCTCCAGTAGAAGATAAGTTTCCAGATGAATACTTGTTTGCAGTAACTACCAAGACTCCTTGGTATGCAGATATTGCTAATTATCTAGTTACAGGGAAGCTACCTCTACACTTATTTCCTAATGAGAAAAGGAAAATCATTCAGGAGAGTTCACATTATTCTTGGATTTCTAATGAATTGTTCAAAACAGGGCCAGATTGTATAATCAGAAGATGTGTTCGGGAAGATGAAATGCCTGACATCCTTAAGGCATGTCATGATGAACCATGCGGCAGGCACTTTGCTGACAAGAGGACAGCCTATAAAATCCTTTCTCTAGGATATTATTGGCCTTCTCTCTTTAAAGATGCAAAGCAGTATGTTAGAAGGTGTGACAGCTGCCAAAGAGTTGAGAGACCAACTCCTTCAAATGAAATGCCACTACAGCCATAGGTATGCATCGAACCCTTTGAGAAATGGGCTCTAGATTTCGTTGGACCTATTAATCCACCATCAAAGCAAAAGAAGTATATATTGGTTTGTACTGACTATGTTACTAAGTGGGTAGAAGCAAAAGCTTTGCCTTCTGCCACTGAAAATTCAGTTGTTCAATTTCTTTTTGAGGATATTTTCACTCGTTTTGGTGTCCCAAGGGAAATTGTGACAGATCAGGGAAGCCAATTTACATCTAAATTGATGGAGAAGCTGATGGAGGAATATAAGATCAAGCACAGAACATCTACTCCATACCATCCACAATCAAATGGCCAAGTGGAATCTACCAATAAAGTTCTTGAAGGCATTATCACCAAGACTGTTCATCTTCATAGAAGAGATTGGGCGGAAAGGCTTCCTGAAGCCTTATGGGCCTATAGAACTACATGGAGGAACACCACAGGACATTCTCCCTATGAACTTGTTTATGGGAAGGAAGTCCTGCTCCCCATTGAGTTCCAAATCAAGACCTTCAAGATGGCAGTCCAATTGGGGATGAGCCTCTCGGAAGCCCAAAAACACAGAATGGACCAGCTAAATGAGCTAGATGAAATAAGACAAGATGCAATTCTAAGGACCGATCTAGTTCAGCACCAAAGAACTAAATGGCATGATCGTCATATCAAAGAAAGAAAGTTTCAGAAAGGAGATTGGGCTCTATTGTTTGATTCAAAGTTTAAAGACTTCAAAGGAAAATTTCAAACTCATTGGCTTGGGCCATATGAGATTGATGAAGTCTTTAGTAATGGAGCAGTTCGAGTGAAAACTATTGATGAATTTCATACTCCTCTTATTGTGAATGGCCATCGCTTGAAGATCTACCAGAAGCCACTCTCAAAAGAGGAATTTGTCAAGTTGTTTAAAGAAGATTATGCAATCAGGTTGGTGGAGAAGGATTCTTCTCCTCCATCAGCCTAATCTTTGGTCTTTCAAAAAAAAAAAAAAAAAAAAAAGAATAAATGTATAGGCCTGAAAACCAGTCTCTGATTGGAAGGCCTATGCAGAAAATCTGAGGTGAAAATCAGGGTCACCTGACACCTCACATTTTCCAAAAAAAAAAATCTCTCTCTCTCCTCCTTGTTCCATCTCATTTCGCCATTTCATCCACTTCATTCACCATCCCATTCATCCAATCATTCTCACTCCACCTCATTTCTTTCCATCCATCCATCCATTACATTCCATCTCACCAATAAAGTCATTGTCAGATTTATTTCACACAGCTAAAGTTGTTTTGTGCAGACAGAAGGGTATCACTGCAGTTTCCGCAGCTGAGGAGCAATTCCGCAGCCAACATCCCAATTCCGCAGCCGATACACTTTCTGCACCTGCATAAAAAAACACAGTCTGTTTAAGAAGGAATCTGCAGTCCAAAAGTCATCAGCAAAAATTGAAAAAAAAAGGGTCATGTAGCAGCAATAAATAATGAAAGGTTAGCACAGATGAGCAAAAGGAATCAAAGCGCGGATACATGAGGTATGATCTAATTTCTAAACCTACGGTTATAACATTTTGCATGGTTTACGGATTGTGTTTTTAGCCATTTAATGTAATGATTACCAGTCCTTTCCATTACTCGACCGGAAATCCACGTATCCCTCAACCTTGACAGTCCCTATTCATCACGATTTTTAAAACTCAAGCACGGCTGCTCTTCCATTTAAATTCCTGTACCTGAGTGACGTAGACAATTGTACTACGGCTCTCTGCGTTATGATTCCGCAGCCAAATGTACACTCATGACCGATGTCTAAGGGACTTAACCGTTTCTTCCCATTATTCATAACCCTCCTACGCATAATCTCATTCACGCTGTTGATTCACTTCCGCATTTCCCTTGTTTTCCACTGCTTTGCCTTATTCACTACTCTGCCACCGTAACCATACTCTGTTTTCTCCTCTGCTAAACTTCGACCACTATTGTGAGTGTATTACGACTGTTGTGTTGAATCCGTAAATCTATTGTGTTGAAGCCACTATTGAAGCCGTATAACCCTTTCTCCAAAGTATTAAAACAGAGCTGTAAGGCAAGCCAGAGAGTTAATGGGTAAACTTTTGAGGGCAGAGCCAGAGGGCTCTAAATTTCTGGAAGGATATCCCCAAGTCAAAGACGCTTTGCAGAAGGCAAATTGGCTCCAGTGCATCCAAAAATTCAAGGGTTACCATAGAGAGGTCACAAAGGCTTTTGCACGTTCTTTCAGAGACAAAGACAACCAAGTGGAGATAGGAGATCTGAAATTTACAGTCACCGAAAGCAGTTTGGCACAGGCCACTTCACTACCACAAACTGGGGAGAGATGGTTCAAAAACCGATCAGTACAAGACCAGCAATGGAAGCAAATTCTGAAAAATCCAGGTATGGACACTAGCATTTTTACAAAGGGAATCCCTGTTAGTCTTGTCAAAGAAGAATGGACAACTTTGCTTCTGTTAGTACAGAAATTCTTTACATGTGAAGGAAGATTTGGAGTTTTGTATGTCTACCATGCCAAAATTATGATGCATTTCTTAGGAGAGCATGACATTAACCTTCCATACTTTTTACTCTCAAGCCTTAGAAAAATGTGCTCAATAGTCCAAAGAAACCCAAGAAACATTGAGCCACATTTGTATCATCATGGGCTTGTCAAAATACTAGTTGAAGAACAATTGAAAGCAAAAAGAGATACATGGGAAAGATTTCTTGTAAGGAATCATTTCCAAGAGATAGGGGAAGCCTCTGGTGGTTCACCTCAAGTGCCTAAAAAGAGTAGAAGGAAAAGAAGAGAGGAAATTACCCCAGAAATTGTTGTCCAATTAGAAACTGTTGTCCCTGAAATTGTTGTCCAAGAAGAAATTGCTGCACATCATTCTGAAGAAGAAAATGACCCTGAGCCTGCTGTAGATATTGACCAAACAGCCCAAGAAATCATTACAGAAACCCTGCAAGAAATTGTCCAAGAAGCTGCTCAAAAGAAAAAGGAGAGTAGGAAGAGACAAAAGGAAGATAAAGGAAAAGCTATAGCCCAAGAAACCTACCTTACTCCTGAAAATTCCAGTGAAGAGGACACTCAGCCATTGGCACATAGATTGGCCCAACTTCATGAGGCTGCCCTTTCCAAGAAGATGCAAAAACAAAAGCAAAAGCAACAAAAAGAAAAACAGAGCATCACCACCGTGAGGAGGAGCAGCAGGTTACAAGGCAAAGTGGGGACCACAAAGGATAAAAAGTCACTCATTATTGACTTGAGCACACCTGAAAAGGTTGCTACAAGACTTGACTTTGAGAAAAGCCCTCCACATGTTGAGCAGGTTGAGACTAGTCCTCCACGTGAGGAAAGTCCTTTTGAGCATGAACCCGAATTTGAGCATGAGCCTAGTCCAAAGAGGTCACCAGAGATTGACCCAGATCAGCAGAAGGTTTATAATTACCTGGAGACGTTAGAACAAGTTGCTGCTGGTCCAAGCACTGTTCTACCTCTTGAGCAGCAAATTCACTCACTCAAACAGGAAAATTTTGAGCTTGAAGTTTTAAATCGCCACATCATACAAGAGAATGAAAAATTGAAGGAGCAAGCTAAGGTGGACAAGATGATCCACGATAATACCATGCTTCATCTGGGCCTTTGGCAAAGGAAAAACAGAAAGCTAAAGAAGAAATGCAGGAAGCTAAGCGGAGCTTTGGTCAATCTAAAATTCAGATGCTTGGTGAGGAAACCAAGAGTCAATGTGGCTACACAGAGGAAGAGGAGAAGACTAGATGTCCTAGCAGAGGCATCTCAGCAGGTAGATTAAACAATGTTTTCGTTGCATGAGGACATGCAACACCCTCGTAGTGGGGGTATGTAGAGCCTCTAACTTGCAGCTAATTATCTATCATTACCTACAGCTTTTCCTCACTTATCCCTCTCTTTTGCCCCATTTTCCTCATAAACCTACCCAGATCATTACATTTGATGTCTTTAAGCATGATTGGTTAACTTTGCTAATGTTTGACTGTTTGTCTAGATTTTTGACATATGCACAGAGATTCTGCAGCTGTCTGGCAATTCCGCAGCCATTCAGCAATTCCGCAGCTATCTAGTCATTCCGCAGCCTTTTCATTGATCTCTATGTTCCACGTGTCATTTTGAAAAATGAATCACATGGGCACGTGGGAATGAAGGTGTTAAAGGTTCCTATGCTATTGGTTCGGCCAGCAATGCCACGCACACCTCCGGTCAACGTGGAACAAACTTCGGTCAACAAAGCCAGCTCAAACGGTGCTGCGTAAGCCGAAAGGTCACGTCACTCCAGATGGCGATTCCTCCACGTTACGCAGGTTATGGGAGACAGGATCCAACCTTGGATTCAACCTCCATGATGACCGTACCCTCCAGAAAAGCACACGGACCTGTTTACGTGTTGCTGAACCTTTTAATTAGCATGACTGTTAGTTAATTTCTCGTTTCATGTTTTACGCAGTAGGCAGTTGTTCATACGCCTATAAATCCAGCGTCTGCGTACGCTTAAGGATTAGTCTTTAGTTATTTTGTTTATGTAATTGCTGCAATTTTAGCGTATCCAGAAACTCTGTTTTGAAGCTGCTGTTCCAGCACTTTTTACTGTAATTTCTGCATATGAGTTAATAGAAGACTGTGCTATTTTGACTCTTTCAAGTAGCTGATCTTTCCTTGGGTTTTGTGGATGGAGGGCCCCCATTCATAACAGCCTTTGTACAGTAAATTTGCCTTTATGTTCTTGTCATTTCCTTCTTTTGAATTCAGCAATTTTCCTTTTCTTTAATACATGTACAGTTTTGATTTACTTTCGTTTCCAGCATTCAATTTAACTGATCAGGATTGTTTTCTGCAGGTTTTAGCCCGGGATTGTGTGTCTTTGTTGTATTTGCTTTATCTCTGATGGTATTTTCAGTTGTCATATTCATAGTTGCTGCCTTTATTCTGTTTTTCTAGCTTAATTTCTAGTTTAGTTTCTCAAGTTGTATGCTAACATATTGATGGTCTCCTTATCATAAGTTGTTCATCTTCAAGAGATCAGAATACTAATAAATTACAGCTTGCTTTGAGTAGTTTTGACTTATATCACTAACTCTTTCTTCACTTGTTACACATAACAATGTATGTTGGAAGCAGAATGCTGGAGAAAGGCACAGTGGTGTTATAATTTGTCATTTTAGAGCTTGATCACTTTTTAGACTTATCTCTAACTACTTCTTAATCGTGTTTCACATAGTACTATATGTTGGAAGCAGAGTGTTAGGAAGAGATGAACATTATAATTTGTCTTTAAAGTGGTTTTTCTTACCTTTTTATTTGCAGCAGCATGAGTAGTGACTAGTTCCATTAGAAAGTGGTTCTTTGCTTTCAGTTTCATTTCAAGTTATTTCTTTCAAGCTCTTTCTTTGCAAGTTTAGAAGGTAGTTAGAAACCACCAGTAACACACACTCACTCATTTAGAAATCACCTTACACACACTATCACTCATCTGTTTATAAAATCATCACTCCATCTTAGGAAGATAAAATTGACCACAAACAACACCCCAAACGACAAAAAGATCTAAGAGGTTGCTTAAGTACATATAGTACACCTTCACTTCATCAGCTTACGCGCCCCGGGTTGACATTTTATGATAGCAATTTAGACAACACTAAATTGACTAAACAGATATTCCAGAGGAGCATAGGATTGATGTGTTCATAGGGTCTTTAAAGGATAATATCCAACATGATGTCCGCCTTTGGGAACCTGATTCATTAGAGAAGGCATTCAGGTTAGCAAGAAAAATGGAAAGCAAAATTATGGCAACTAGGAAGCATACCACTCACAACTATAAAGACGGAAGTGTTGTTGCCCCTAGTCTTCCACAACCTACAAGGTTGAAACCACAACAATTGGAAGAAAAAAGAGCAAAAGGGCTTTGTTACAGTTGTGATAGCAAATATACAAAAGGTCATAAGTGTGCTGAGAAGAAATTATTCTACATAGATTGTGAAGAGGAAGAAGAAAAGGAGCAAGAAAGGTCAAAAGAAGAGGATATACTCCAGGAACAAAGCCTAGATGAAGAACAAATAAATCCGACCATATCTTGTAATGCATTAGCGGGAATTACCACTCCTCAAACCATCAAGATAGAAGGACAAATTAAGAAGAAAAAGGTAATAGTGTTGATTGATTCAGGAAGCACCCACAATTTTATTCATTGTAGGGTAGCAAAAGAATTGAATTGCTTCCTATATCCAACACCGGAGTGTCAAGTGATGATTGCAAATGGAGGACCAATAAATTTATCTGGAAAGTGCCATAATATCAAGCTATCCATGGGAGAATATGTATTGACTAGCCCAATGCTTTCCATTCCAATGGGAGGTGCTGATGTTGTACTAGGAGTCCAATGGCTACAATCCTTGGGTACAATAGCTTTTAATTTTCAAGAACTTTTCATCAAATTTTCTACGGAAGGAAAAGAAGTTGAATTAAGGGGTATTGTAGGGAAACCAGGAAAGATAATCAGATCTAATGGCATGACTAAGCTTCTAAAAAAGGAGCAAAGAGGTGTAATTGCACAATTATGTTCGCTAGATGTTTCCACATTAGAATCATCTATTTCTCCAGATCTCCAAAAAGTCCTGGACAATCATTCCAAGGTATTTGAGACTCCCAAAGGTCTCCCACCTATGCGTGATCATGATCATGTGATTTATCTGATTCCAGGAAGTGTTCCTCCAAACATCGGGCCGTACAGATATCCCTATGTCCAAAAAAGTGAAATTGAACGTATGGTTGCAGAAATGATAGAGGCTGGTATAATTCAACCGAGTCAAAGTTCTTTCTCAGCTCCAGTAGTATTGGTGCACAAGAAGGATGGATCATGGCGCATGTGTCTGGATTATAGGGAGCTCAACAAGCTCACTATTAAAGATAAGTTCCCCATTCCTGTCATTGATGAATTACTGGATGAATTGCATGGATCAATTTACTTCACCAAGTTGGATCTTCGTTCAGGATATCATCAAATCAGAATGAAGATTGAAGACATTCTGAAAACGGCATTTAGAACTCATGAGGGTCATTATGAATTTTTGGTCATGCCTTTTGGCCTTACCAATGCACCTTCAACATTTCAAGGTTTGATGAATTCAATTTTCAAACCATTCCTTAGAAAATTTGTGTTAGTATTTTTTGATGATATACTAATCTACATCAAGTCTTGGAAGGATCATGTTGAACATGTTGACAAGGTGCTACAACTATTGGAGGAGAAACAATTATATGAAAAAAGATCCAAATGTTTCTTTGGAGTCCAGGAGGTGGAATATTTGGGTCATATTGTATCTCATGAAGGAGTTAAGGTAGACCCTAGCAAAATTAAAGCCATTAAGGAATGGAAAATCCCCACATCCATAAAGCATCTGCAAGGATTTCTTGGGTTGACAGGGTATTATCGCAAGTTTGTTAAGAATTATGGAAGAATAGCAGCACCTCTAACAACATTATTGAAGAAAGATTCATTTTCATGGACTCCGGAAGCAACAAAGGCCTTTGAACATCTTAAAGAGGCAATGTGCCAAGCACCGGTCTTAGCTACACCAGACTTCACAAAAACCTTTATTGTGGAATGTGATGCTTCAGGAAATGGAATTGGTGCTGTTCTAATGCAAGATGAAAGACCCATTGCTTTTGAAAGTCGTCCAATCAAGGGAAAGTTTTTAAGAAAGCTATTTATGAGAAGGAAATGTTGGCAATACTCCATGCACTTAAGAAATGGCGACCCTACCTAATGGGAAGACACTTCAAGGTAAAAACGGATCATGATAGCCTTAAATACTTTTTAGAACAAAGATTATCCTCTGAAGAGCAAAAAAAGTGGGTCACAAAGATGTTGGGTTATGACTTTGAAATCATCTACAAAAAAGGGAAGCAAAATGTGGTGGCAGATGCACTCTCAAGAAAGGATGAGGATGTGGAAGCATTGTTGTGTGCCATTTCTATTATCCAACTAGATTGGATAAACGAAGCAAGGGAGGAATGGAAGAATGACGAAGAAGTGTGGGCACTTATTCGAAAGCTACAACAAGATTCCAGTACTTCTGATACATTTAGCTGGTAAAATGATTCGTTATGGTACAAAGATCGCTTATACCTCTGTAAGAATTCCCAGCTAAAACAAAAGATTCTTATGGAATTGCACACTTCTCCCTTAGGAGGGCACTCAGGATTTTTAAAAACTTACCATAGGGTTAAGAAGGAATTTTTTTGGGATGGCCTTAAATCAGATATTCAAAAGTTTGTGGCGGAATGTTTGGTTTGCCAACAAAATAAAGTTGAAACAATTAAGACACCGGATCTATTACAACCTTTATCCATTCCAAGCCAACGTTGGGAGGAGGTTTCAATGGATTTTATCACAGGTTTACCCAAGTCTGAGGGAAAGAGTGTCATCATGGTGGTAGTTGACAGACTTACCAAGTATGCACACTTTTGTGCATTATCACATCCATTTAAAGCCAATACAGTTTCTACTGCATTTATGGAAACAGTTCAAAAGCTACATGGAAACCAAAAGATTATTGTAAGTGACAGAGATCCCATTTTCACTGGAAATTTTTGGACAAAATTATTTTCTTGTCTTGGTACTCAGTTAGCTCATAGCTCATCTTATCATCCTCAATTTCATGGGCAAACTGAGATAGTAAAAAAATGTTTGGAAGGATATCTTCGTTGCTTTGTATCTGATAAACAGACACAATGGGTCAAATGGTTGCCTCTGGCTGAATGGTGGTATAACACTTCCTTCCATACAACAACAAAAATGACCCCATTTATGGCACTTTATGGGTATCAACCACCATCCATCACATCATATTTAAGAGAAAATTCTAAGGTTCAGGCAGTGGAACATCGAACATCAACAACAAGTCCTCCAACTCTTAAAGGATAACCTCATGTTGGCACAAAATAGAATGAAACAACAGGCAGATCAACATCGCAGTGAAAGAAGTTTTGATGTAGGTGATTGGGTATTCCTACGGCTACAACCATATAAGAAAATGTCCCTAAAGCAAGCTAAGAAGGATAATAAATTATCACCAAAGTATTATGGTCCGTACAAGGTGTTGCAAAAGATTGGTACTATGGCATACAAATTGGAGCTTCCTGCAGCTTCTCGATTGCACCCAATTTTCCATGTTTCATGTTTAAAGAAGGTTATAGGCGACAAGCTCCCAATTCAAACAATATTGCCAGAACTTAACGAGGAAGGAAAAATTATATTGGAACCAGAAGCAGTCACAGAAACAAGAACTCGACAGCTACGAAGTCGATCAATTTCAGAGTATCTTATCAAGTGGAAGAACTTATCCACTGAAGATTCCACATGGGAGGATGAGAATTTTATGCAGAAGTATCCAGAACTACTCAAGCGTTGAGGACAACATTTTTTTGAAGGAGAGGGGCATGTTGGGTCCCTATAATACTAGTGATTACCCCATTACTATTGTAGTTATACCCCTTATTTATATTGTTGTGCCCCTATTACCCCCATATTGTTATTTCTGTGCCCCATAGAATCCCTCTATTGTTATTTTTCTGGCTTTATATTATTATTGTTAGGTCGGCTAGATTATATTGTGACTCCTTAGACTCCTATATATAGAAAGGAGGTTTTGTCATTTGAATCATCCAATAATTGTTCATTTATGTAATGTAAAGGAGGTTGCCCCCTCGAAGAGGCTGAATTCTAAGGCGTTGATCTATCTTTTCTATCTTTTCTTGAGTTGGTTTCATAACACTCTCGCACTTCCTTTCACATCTATGGTCATACATTCATATTCCATTTTCCTTCCTGAGATTTTTGTTTCCTATAGCGACATTAGTTGGGGTTTTTCTTTTCTTAGCCTTTCTGCTAAGTGTCTCTGTTTGCCTTTACTATTAAGGCCTCTTATATTCCAGGATGTGATTATCATTGGGGTGCTTGGCTTGTCTAGTGGAATACCATCGAGAGCGGAACTACTCTCTCAGTGTTCACTAACATTTCTCCCATGATCTGTATCGATTCCTATAGATTTCTCTGACCTCTTTTTCTCCCGCATTTTTCTTTTCTTTGATGGTCTTGAGTATTATCCTATTGAAGGCCTAGTTGTTCTACCATTTCCATCTTTCCCTGTCCCTGTTTCTCTTGGTACTGTTGAAAAGTTTCTCTGTATATTCTTTTTTGCTCTTCTGGAATGAATCTTTCATCCAAGTGTCTCCATTCATCTAGTAGTTTCCGCAATACTTCTTCTTTTGAGCTTAGTTCTTCTCCTCTGCTTGTGTCAATATCCATTACTGCATTGTCCATCTTCTCCCTCGCTTCCTTTTCCTCCTTCTCTGTTGGTTCACTTTGTGCCTTCCTCTTGGTATGTGATTTGCCTTGGCTTGTGCTGCTTTCCTTTCCTTTTTCTCCCTGATAGTCCATTGTTTGGGTCTCGTTGTTATCTTCTTCTTCTTCTTGTAGGATTTCAAAGTTGTTTGTATTACTTGGCTAGGTTTTTTGTTCTTTCCTTCCTTCATTGGGGTTCTCTCTTGTGTGCCTTATTTTGCTTTTTACTTCTTGAAACCCTTCCTTGTCTTCTTGATTTTTCCTCTGTTGTTTGTTCCTTCACTCCTCTTCTTCTGTATTGAGTGGGCATTCCTTGAATATATGTCCATACTCATGACATCTTCTGCATTTGAATTGAATGTATTCATAGTCGAGGGTTTTTTGCCATACCTCCTCATGATACTCTAGCTCGACTATATCTAGAATAGGGTCAGCTATATTCATGTAGACACAAATTCTAGCATATGAGGTGTATCTTCCCTTTTTTGTAGTTTCAACTATTTTAACAAAGCTTCCTATTGTGTTTCCTATACCCTCTAGGATCTCCGGATCCCAGAAGTCCATTGGTAGCCCGAATAACCTCACCCATACCGGGGCTGCCAAGAATTTTTCCTTATCGGGGTTATAACATTCTTCCCAGTATCTCATAAACAGTCTAGAACTATAATGAAAGTAAGGACCATTTTCAAACACATTTTCTTTATCTTGCAGGTTCGAGAAGATTACTGTGAAGAAGCCTCTTGCTCCCAAATTTAGCTTGATATGGCCTCAGGGTTGCCATTTTTGCTGGATCCATCTGGTGAGGTCCTTTTCCGTCAACCATACTCCGATGAACTTACAAATTAGTGCATGGTATTTCATGTAGCTTTTGTATCGCTCCAGTTTGTTCATTGGGATTATAAATCTTGGTTTCTCCATCGCATATGGTAAACACTTGCCTCTGCTGCCTGCCTGCCATCGTGCTCCAAGGACAAGTCCCAGTTTTCTTGTTTCTTCTGCCTAGTTCCTGGTGTTTTGGCCTTCTCCTGCCGCCACATCTCGACAGGAGGAGATCTCTCCCCTCCTCTCCTCCTCTGTCATTTCTTCTGGTTCTGGTTTCTGCATCTGTCGCTTGCTGCAGTCTTTGGTTTTCCCTGTGCCACTTAACTCATGACCGCATGACCATTAGGGTTGCAGAGCTCCTAACTATTACCTATTTTGACTAATGATCCAGAGCTTCCATAATTTGAAAACTTAAAAATTAGCTTTTAATATGAATTAAATTTTCAATCTTACAATTTAAATAATAAATTTATTAAACAAAGAAAATTTATTAATTTGATTTTAATAAATATTATAATTTTTTATATGAATAAGTGTTAACTCAAAAATGTGAATTTGACACTGCTAGAAATGTATGTTTTATAAAATTCACTAAAGATTTAATAAACAATGAACCATGATTCCCTCAATCATAACCATATCTATTAAAATCAAACCTCTCTCTCTCTCTCTCTCTCTCTCTCTATATATATATATATAGCAGTAATATCCACTTGCTTAGGGAAAGAAAGGAGTGCAATAATAAATAACGTATTTGTAGTTGTAAGATATAATTAGTATATTTGTAAGTATAATTAATATATTTGTAACAGCTGCAATGGTATCTGTTGTTATAAATATCTCTCAACCCTTATCTCTCAACCTGTGAAATGTGTTTGCACTCAACTTTGTCCTCAATCTACACAAGTGCGAAGTATATATAAACAAATTTACTCGTCTTAGGTTTGCAATATATATTTTTAAAATAATAAAAACATAACGAAATCATAAATTTTGAAACATTATTTGACTAATTTGAATTTGAGTAATCTAGATTTAAATGTGCATAAGAAACTACTTTTTAAAATAATAATATTATAAAATTTACAAAAAATTAAACTAATGATTTGAAAAGATACAATATATGATTTTGTTTAATGATTAATGAGCAATCTACTATAGATTTTTTATAATTAGCGTTTAATTTTGTATTATACTATGAACATATTTCAAGTTAAGTGGATGGTCACAAATTCATAAATGTGAGTGAGAAATAGTTTAGTTTAGTTTGTTGTTTATTATTATTATTATTATTTGATTTATTTTTATCGAAATTTTTTACACAAAAAAACTATAAAATGATCAAGTATAAAAACATGTTATATTTAAAATTAAAATAATAAACAAATTATCAGTTTTAAGAATTTCACAATTGAAAAAGAAAAGTTATCTCTTATAGAAAGTTATCTATATATTATTACAATTGTTTTTTTTGTAAAATCAAACAATATTTGGATTTTCAATTAAGGAAAATTAGAGTTTGGAATATATTTGAATATTTATAAAAAATATTTTTATGGATAAATTTTATAATTCTCTTAAAAGAAGTATTGAGATGCTTGATTTTTTAATCTCCTTTTTTTTAGATAATCATGATAGATCGAGCCTCTATTTAACCACATTAAGGGCTTGATTAAGCTACTTGAAATTTTACCTCAAACACTCGATCAAGTGTTTTAAGCGCTCGATTGAGCTAGGAAGGGCCTCAAAAATAGAGTTTTAGGTCCTCATCTGCAAATTTATCTGCAACACCAATTTGTACCCTAGCAGGCTCTATGAAAAAATTGTCCTTAACAGGAGGAGTTCGTCATGTTGGATCCGGGAAGGAATCCTTATCCAATGGCATATGAGTTTGAAATTTTCAAATTCATATGATATTTTTTTTCTAATTTCTTTTAAACATAATTCTTGACTTTTTTTTTGGACAACTTCAAAGGGGTTGAATAAAAAATCAATAACATAAAATATATATAAAAAAAAAAAAAAAGTAGAAATATCTTCGTCTACCAGTCTTATTCAAAAGTGTACTCTTGGTTTTTGAATTTATTTAAATAGTATAAAAAAATCTTACTTGAACACGTGTCTACAAAATGCAATTGAAATATTACTTCGCCAACTTCGAAAATAATAAAAAATATAATTTGTATAAACAATACTTTTTTAATATGAAAAACTTAGTTCTCTCTGTGTAGTTCATGATCAAATATATATATATATATAGATAGATAGATAGATAGATAGATAGATAGATATCTATCTATATCTATATATATCTATCTATCTATCTATCTATCTAGATATATATATATATATATATATATATATATATATATATATATATATATATATATATATATATATAGATAGATAGATAGATAGATAGATAGATAGATCTATCTATCTATCTATCTATCTATCTATCTATATATATATCACATTTTAGGCTAAGTTACCTCTTACCTCTTAAGATATGCGAAAATTTACAAGGACAAACATTCCATTTAATGGAAAAATGACATATTATACTACACTATTTTTTTTTTGCAAAAAATATCATTAGGACAATAACATAACTCTCCAGATATTTTCTTTTTACTCCAAATCAAAATCCGCAATGCTTATATGAATATTGAGGGCTTCAATTCGATAAAAGAGTAACAGTTTCGTACTACATTACCTTTACAAAATTCGATTCAACAAGTCCTCCCAAAATGACATTCATTTCCTTAGCATTAATTTTGTACTTCTTCTTGCCTGCTTCATCTGTTAGAGTGGTTCTTGGGTATTGATACCCCTTTTCAACAATTTCCCATATGTCTACTCCAAGAGACCCTAGGTATGATTTCATTTTTATTTTCTAGAATGTAAAATTTTTTCCATTGAATAAATAAGGTTTTCTTGAAAAGACATCCTCCTAACTGGCCATTTGCACTAGATCTTCCTTCTAGAGATGAAGTTGAGTCTTAAAGGAACCTATCTCTAATACCAATTGTAGAAATATTTTTTATACTAAGGGGGGGCTGAATCAGTATAAAGCTACTTTGATTTTTTTTTTTTTTTTTTTTTTAACATAGTCGGTTGCCGATTATATTCCAAAAAGATTTGGGAGGCTAAGCTCCTAAGTTACAAGATCGAAGCTCATAGACTGAGCTTGGAGTCGAATTGAGTTACAAAATTCCCCTAATCTATTGTCATTTCTGACTTGGAGGAAGCAAATACATGTGTAGATTTTGACAAACTAAAATAAAAGAAGACAAAATTTACAATGCATGTGGCTGATGTGGCTGATTTGGCGAGCCATTGACTCCTCCGGTTTACTATCCACTTCGGGATTCTTGTAGCTGGATGTGCTGGTGCTAGGTGCATTATGTTTCTCCAGCATGTATTTGAGAATTTCAATTGATTCTTGAGCATGGGTTCACTGATTGGAAAGATTGTTGAACTGCTCATGTAGGGAGGAGACCCTATGGAAAAAAATATTGAGATAAGCATCATATTTTGCATTGGTCATCCGAGCGTTTGATTCAATTTTCGCGTCCAGAACTTTTTGGTGCGCTCTGATCTGCTCCAGCTCTGCCTAGAGGTCTACACAATGTAAACAGTCTTCACTCCTAGCCATCTTTGTATCCTTAGTGCTATTCTGATGCTGCGTGGGGAGAAGGGACTTGCTACGACAAGGAATTGCTCCAGCTATTAAAACAGTGATGGATCTGGAACAAATGTTGAGAAAAACAGGGGAGAGGGAGAGATAAGCTTTCAGGGGAAAGAGAGGAGAGAGAGGAAGGCTTTCACTATAGAGGGCGCGAACAGAGGGAGCAGATGAGCTACTGGAAAAGAGAGAGATAGCAGAGACAACAGAAAACAAAACTTAAATGCAGGAGTTTTGGTCCTCAATTGTTGATTTCTGTAATGCAAGTGGGGGAACGATGGAATAAATAACGACTTGATGAGATACAAAATTGAGAGCAGAGACCAACGACAATCAGAAGGAGCAGTATCTACGATAAGAACATAGAAGGGATTGATACCAACATCGATCAGTAAAACAGGGAGGCAGAGGTGATGATTCAGAGATGAAGAATGAAAATGAAGGGGACTAACGCTGCAGGAGGCACAAGGGGAAAAAGCCGAGGAGCTGTTGTGAAAGAGGAAGATCTCAGAGGTAACAAAAAACTCTCTGATAGACAAGAAGGCAAGGAAACGAGGCTTAGCATCCTAATACTGAGATTTAGAGGGGGAAGAGGATTTATGGGGAGCGGACCACAAGAGGGGAAGGAAACGTTCACGCAGTGAAGGGGGGGATCACAAAGATCACAAGGGCTATCAGATATCGAGAGAGCAGAGAAGGCTACAAGATTAGGAGGCAAGAAATTTGATGGTAGTGAATTGATAGCATCGGGATTGTATTGGATCTTATCAGGGTACTCCTTGAAGTTACTGCAGGGGTCAAAAATGGGAGGATTGCCAAAAATCATGAGAAAAATTAGGGAATGTGTTGATAATGATCCACATTGTTGCAAAGGATATTCCCTTTAGATCTATTGCACACTTGGCTGGCCAGTTTATCTACTTCTTTGTTGATGGCATGGAGAATATGGAAGAAACGAAGGTCCCAATTTTGGCGGATTAAGGATTGACATCTGCTTATATTTTGATGAATGAAAATATTGGAGGCTTTACGCTTGTTGTTCATAAGGCTGATAATGACAGCAGAGTCTCCAAAAACCATCACATTCTTGATACCAATTTTTTGGAGCTGGATAAGGCCTTGATAGAGTGCCAGTGCTTCAACTCCGTTATTGGATAGATTTCCAAATCCCAAATCAAATGATACTATTGGATCTCCATTGGGGTTATAAATTACTCCCCCCGCCCCTGTCGCTCCCGTATTTGATTTGGAGGCTCCATCAAAGAAGAGGGAGTGAGAGTTGCTGTTCCGAAGCCATTCTGTAAATTCATCCTGTTTAACTCTGATTTTCCAACTGTGACTGTGAATGCTGGAATGATTGTTGTAGATGTTTGTTGTTGGAGGGCCCCTACTGTTGTCTATCAAGCTACTGATAAAGTCTCTTTCTTCTACACAAAGGCTGGCAGTATCAATTTTCTGTGTGTTCTTAGCAGTGATGGTTTCAATCGCTAGACTTTTAGCTTTGCTGCATAATTGCTTGGTGAAAGTCTCCTGATCTCTAAAAATCTTGCGATTCCTAGCAACCTAGATTTTCCAAAGAAGGGTATAGGGGAGAGCATCCCACACCCTTTTAGCGATGATATTTTTCTTGTGTTGCCAGGGGTAGCTCTTCTTCCATTTGTTTAAGGTCTCCCCAATAGAATGCTGAGAGATCTAAGTGAGCGGGCCAAAAGGGGAGATACCATTCCAACAAGAAATTGCAAAGGGGCATGAAATGAATAGGTGCTGGACAGTTTCTTATGCCCCAAGGCAATTTGGGCATCGGGAGGGCCCCACAATTCCCCTCTTTTGCAAATTGTCTGAGGTAAGGATTTTCCCTTTTAGGAGGGCCCATATGAAAAATTTTACTTTGGGGATGGCCTCAGACTCCCAAACGATCTTCCAATGCATCCAGGGAGGGGCAAGATGGTCATTACTGCACAAATAATGATGGCCAGCTTTAATTGAGAAACTAGATCCTTAGGGATCCCATCGGAAGCCATCAGTGCCATTTTTAATGATTGGAACAATGTTGTGAAGATGGACTTGAAGACTGTCGATGCTCTCTTTCAAGTTTCTAGGGATGGGAGGGAAGCTCCATCCCTTCCATGCCTATATATTATGTCCCATTGAAAAATTTGATCCAAATGGTATATTCCTTTATTGTGTAGGAAGAGGAGAATTTGATCCACACCTAGCTGGCTGCTAATTGGTTGGTTCCCCATAATCTTGTCTGCTCCAATGTTGATTTTGCTGCCACCTTTGGGAACCTTAGAGATATTTTGTGCCATGAAGGGGATAACTTTTTTGCAAAGTTTCCAAACTCTTGTGCTATTTCTAGCGGGTATTTCACTTTCTAAGAGCTGCTACCTTGGGCTGCTGAGGTATTTGGCTTCAAGAACTCTTTTCCACCAAGCTTATTGTTCATCAATTAATCTCCATACTATCTTGCCTCCAAAGGCTAAGTTTGTAAGCTTAGGAGATCTGATTCCAAGTCCTCCTCTTTCCTGGCATTAGATAACTTGCTTCCAGCTTACCAAGTTAAATTTTTTCTTATCATTTTTCCCTCCATGCCAGAGGAAATTCCTAAGGATGCTTTCCATTTTGTGATGAAAAGTGGTTGGGGCCTATGTAAGGGAGAATTGATAAAGAGGGAGAGAAATGAGACCAAATTTGAGGAGAACCAATCGACCTATCGAATTAAGCCAAGTGGATCCCCATTGCTAAACTTTCTTTTTAATTTATCAAGAGTTGTATCCCAGACTTCAGCTTTTGTGGGTCCTATACTCACTGGCATTCCCAAATAGCTGAACTGATCCCAATTTAATTTGCAAGGCACCCCAAAGATGTTGGCCATGCTTTGAAGTGTTTGTGCTAAGGCATGCCAACCATATATGCAACTTTTGAGATGATTTATCATGCCTCCAGAATATCTCATGTACTTGTCCAAAAGAACTTTGAATCTTCGAGCTATAATTGTAGATGCTCCTCCTATTAACAGGGTGTCATCAACAAATTGGGAATGGTTGATGTTTTTGACTCCATCTTCATATTTGATGCCAGTGATGAGTCCGGCCCACCGCTTGTAATCAAGGGCACAACTAAAGGATTCAGCCATCATGATAAATAAGTAGGGGGAAAGAGGAAATCCTTGCCTCAGTCCTCTTGAAGATTGAAAGGCAGGTCCAGGCTGGCCGTTAATAAGTGGGGCTATCCAGGGTCCAGTGATGCAAGCTCTAATGAGGTCAAAAAAAGAAGTAGCAAAACCAATTTTTTGAATAACAACAAACAGAAAAGAATTTCTGACCCTATCAAAGGCATTCGCCAAATCTAACTTTAGGATGAATCCCTTTTCATTCCTAGAATGGCTAGAGTGAATAGAATCTTGAACTAGGAGGATGGAGTCTGAAATTTGTCTATTTGTCATGAAACCACCTTGATTTTCAGATATGATCATTGGCAGCAAAGGCTTAAGGTGAGCTGCAAGGATTTTAGTAAATATTTTATAAGAAGAATTACAAAGGGATATGGGGCGGAAATAGGTGAAGTTGGAGGGTCGGTTTTCCTTGGGTATTAGAGCTAGATGGGTTGAGTTTGTATAACCTCCCATTTTATTTTTCCGCTGGATCCAATGCACTAATTTGATGAGGTCTTTTTTAACAGTTTCCCAATGCTCTTTATAGAAGCAAATTGGGAAGCCATCTGGTCCTAGTGCTTTGTCTGGCTGAAGGGTCCAGATGGCTCCTTTGATTTCTTCTTCCTCTATCTCTTTGTTCAAGCTTTCAATTATTTATGCAGTGATCTTATTTAGCAGATGCTGCAGAAGGTCTACATAGTCTTCTTCTTTTCCTTTTTCAGTTAGGAGTTCTTTATAATGTTCTGAGGTTGCTTGTTTGATGACAGCTTGATTGTTTTGCTGATTGCCTTTACTATCTATGATAGATGTTATATTATTTCTGATTTTTCAAACTATGGCTTGCTTGTGGAAGAAAGCCGTGTTCCTGTCCCCGCCCTTCAACCATAGTTGTCTCGATTTAATCCGCCATTTCTGTTCCTCTTCCCTTTTGATGCTATAAAGCTGGTTGTAGAGGTTTTCTTCCTGATTTTTGTCTGCCTATTGGTATTCTCGCTTTTCCATTGTGTGATGAAGTTCTTCGATCTTAGCTTTCGATTATTTTTTCTTCGTTTCTGGCTCTTTGTAGTGGATTTTTGCCCAGTCCTTAAGAGCATGTTTTACATTTCTGAGTTTACTTTCCCAAATGAAACTTGGAGAACCTTCAATGTGCTGTCGCCAGGTTTGCTGAATCAGTTCTTTGGCTGCTGCAATGTCATTCCATAGAGAACTGTATTTAAAGGGAAGAGGGCCCAGAGGGCAATGGGATTCGAGGTTCAATGTGGTGGAGTAATGGTCTGAGGATACGAAGGGAAGAACGAAGGCATGAACAACAGAGAAGGTGGATAGAAGGTTTACATTCACCAGTATTCGATCAAGTCTTTCCATAATATTGCTTTTCCCCAATCTACGATTACTCCAGGTGAATTTGCGATTCTTTGGAATTAAATCTACAAGATCACTGTGCTACATTATGTTCTCCAGTTGATTTCTAAAAGGATCAGGGTAGAAGCTACCTCCTCATTTTTCATTAGCATGCAAAATGAGGTTTAAATCTCCTCCTAAAATGATGTTGCTATTATCTTCTTCCTCTATATTTGTGCTGAGAGAGTCCCAACATTGCTCCTTATCCCTATAATGATTAGGAGCGTAGACATTGTAGATGACTAATTGTTGGTTGCTCAAATTTTTCTTTAGGAAAATCTTTATCCAATGCTTTTCTATTGTTTCTGTTGTATTGCTCTAGTTAGCTTGATGCCAGAGCGTAGCAATTCCTCCAGAGGTTCCTCTAGAATCACAAACACTTCCTTTGTACTGCTTATGCTATGTAATAATTTTGTTCATTTCTAGATGTTCTTGCTTTGTTTCTTGAACTAAAACAATATCTGGTTTCTCTTGATTTATTAGGTCTTTTAAGGCATTTGCTTTGGAGGGGTGCCCTAGTCCCCTACTATTCCATGAAAGTACTTTCATCATTTCAAATGAAGGTTGCGAGGAGTTGCTCTCCCTCCCTGGTCCTTGTTTACTAAGTCCTTATCAATTTGTCCTAAGATATAGGACTCTATGGGGTTCTGGATACCCATTGCTATATCTTTCTGGGCATTTTCATCTCTATGCTATTTTGCTGATTTTCTTCCGGGCTTCTTTTGGTTGTCAAGTGTAGCCCCATGCTCCTTAGAGTTGCTTCTGGTGATTCTAGGAGGGGGAGGATCAAGTGGAAAGGAGGAAGAGATGATCAGAGGGAGGGGGGATTCTGAAGGGTCAGATTGGATCGCGGGAGTGGGAGTATCCTCAGGAAGGGAGAGGATGTGGAAGGGATTGGAGGAAGGAGAGGAGGGTTGAGGGTCAGGCTGGCGATCAGGGTTGAGAGAAGGGAGGGATGAGGAGGATGGGGGATTGGGGGGAGGATGAGAAGAAGGACCAGCTTCAGGATTTGGTTTGGGGTTAGGGGCATATTTCTTTTTTTTTACTGTTTCCCATTACTCTTCTTGCGGAGTGTTTTCAACATCAAGTAATTTAGGACAATGATTAGAAAAGTGACCGTATTCGTGACATACCTTGCACTTGAATGGCATCTGCTCGTAATCTAGTTGCTGAATATGAGTCCAATCGTCAACCTTGAGTTTGATGGCTTCTGGCAGTCCATTGCCCAGATCGACTTCTACACAGATGTGAGCATAGGCGTACATGTTGTCTTTAGGTTCACTTCGATCAATGTATTTTCCTATAGCATTTCCAATAGCTCGAACTGATTCATCTCCCCAGTGGTGAAGGGGAAGGTGAGGAAGCCAGACCTAAACAGGAATAACACTAGGAATGTCCAACTCTAGATCAAAGTCCGGAGTCCATTTGTTGAGATATAATCCTCTGGAATCCATGAAATAAGGCCCATTACAGAAGATTAAGTCCTTATCTTCTTTTGTTTCAAAATGAAAGGTGAAATATCCTTTCCCACAAAATCTAATGGAGATTTTCCATTGTGTTTTATCAAACCAGTTCCTTTCCACCCATCTCTGTACTGTTTTTCGAGAAGGCTAGAGACCAGAGAATTTCCCAATGTGTCCCCGTTCTGCCAAAGTGAGGGCAACCATTCGAGGCAAGGTTGGAGGTAAGGTTACTTCCTGCAAACCATCAAGTTTTTTCATGAACTTAGAAACTGTGGGGCGAGGCCTTTGAGGCGGTAATGATCTGACCAAGTTAGAGAAAGCCTGCTGAAGAGCAGCCTGCTCTGGTGGAGCCTCTGGAGGGGCCATGCCAGGCGGCTGAGGGTCGATGCAGAAAACGCAGGCAGTGGATACCTAGCAGGCGCGTGTGCAGCAAAAATAGAGATCACCAGTATAAAGCTACTTTGATTACCAATTTAAATTCAAACCAATTTTTAATAACAATATTAGATAAGTCATCAAAAATACCATGGATGAAATGAATAGAGTAATAACCATAAGACAAATCACATGAGCAACACATAAGACAAAGATGTTTTTTTAAGGTGGAAACTGATAAGGGGAGAAATCACCATTTTTCTTCTTTTCTTCTTAAATATTTCCTTACATATGTTCATTGCTATTGACCAACAGGAAGCACCAACTCTCTTGCACTATTTTGTTGACACCCACCAGCAAGAAGCACCCACTCCCTCTCATTATTTTGTTCGCACCCACCAATAGGAAGTGCTCTCTACCTTATATTGTTTAACTAACACCCACCATCAAGAAACACCCACTCCCTTCACAGTTACCCTAGCACCCACTAGCGTGAATCACCTACTCCCTCAAATTAGTTCACTAGCACCAATCAGCTAGAGGCAATGACCCCCAAAATCAATGTGGACCTTCCTTTCAACCATTTTCAAACTAGATCCACTCCCATTAGCTCAAACTTCATAATTAACTCAATTTCTTTCTACTCAACCACACATTAGCAATACACTACAATAGGTAGTATACCTCAACAATCATAAAAATTCATCGACATACTGGTTACAACACATCTCTGTATACAAACCCTAAGAAAAAATCTTCTTTGATCAATGAAAAACAATCTAACAAAACTTTCTTGGAGCTTTGGGCATCAACAACATATTATCAACATCTTATTCAACATCATCCTTAGCAAGTCAACAATTTATGAGTCAACAACATATACTACAATAGTGCACAAATCAACCAACAAGTACTTTAAAGCCTCATAAACACTTCTCCAAGTTAATCCATATGATATTTTGATAGTAGGTAAAAGCAAACTTCAAATTATAACTATGTCCGCAAAGATTCAACACACCATACATTATATAATAGAAAGGGCTAAGGAAACCTACACAAGGCCTACGACAACCCTTGTAATATTGAGAGTCTCTTATATCAGTCTTGATCTTATTCCATACACCATGCAATAGTAGCAACAAACATAGTGTATCATCTAAATATCAATTTTGAGCATACAACAACATGATCATATAATATACTTTAGGAACAATGACTTAAGTGATCTTAGCTTCAGACTACATATATTAGATACAAGTTTTGGACATTAGTGTGATTTCACCTTACCTGGTACCAGATTGCATACCATTGTATTACCGTTAATCAACTTCATTAGGCAGAGCAAAGGATAAGCTTATACCATCCACATACTTCATTCTACCCACACTCTCATCAGAAACTTTCATAGTTGACTTACCAAGAAGTGCCTTGATTACATATTCATTACACTGGATCACCTCTCACTTTGAATCATGCATAACACCATATTTATGAGCTGATATGCATGCCAAGGCTAATCAATATATAGTGTTAGACCCATCTCATAATTTGGCACATTTGATACCACCATAAACCACAATTACAATGCCAAAACTAAGATCATGCAATTGTACCAACAACTCTTGCTTCAGGAACAAAAATACACTCAACCTTTGGGCACCATAACAGACACTAATATTGGAAAATTAATCCCAACCACTGCCTTAATTAGATTGACAATGACCATATGTATGCTACACCACAAATGCAGGTTGCTATTTTGTTTGTAGGCTAAAGGACTGAAGTTCTAAGCTCAGAAGTACAAGTTGACCATTCTGCAACACATCACATAGTTAAAGCACTTAATGAAGAGTTGGCAAATATGTATGGGCAAACATTTATTGTGCAACTCTTACTTGCAATCCGCAACCTCTTCAAGTTCAGAAAATCATCCATTTTGTATAATTGGCCATCTCATGTCTTAAATATCTGCTTTTTCATGTATTAATGAGTCAAAGTTGTATGTTTTGATAAATATGAATGTAAAAGTCATTTGCATAAGTTAGTAGAGAGTCAAGGGTGTAAGTCTAAGAGGTGAAGAGAAAATCGTGGAGAAAATTTTGGTGGGTGCATGAAAACAACAATTATTGTTTTACTGTGTGTTATTCACCAACCGTTGGTGAAGTGTAAATCATTGTAAGAATTTTTATTTATGTGATGAATGTATTTTCATGCATTAGAAATATAATCTAAAATCTTATTGTGTTGCTCCAAGCTTTTACTCTGTTTTTCTGTGAGTAAATTTTTGTGCTTTTTAAGCCTCTTTCCAGTTGTGATTTGTTTGCCACAAATGGAGATTTGACCTCGGCAACTGATTTGTGAAGCAAACTACTCTTCTCTGCCCCTTGTAAAAAAATTAGCATGGTATCAGAGAGGGTTCAATTTTGTTAGTGTAAAAGAAAGTGTTTTTACTAGTAGTTAAAAATTTGTTTTGAGGACATATTTATTTTTTGACCATATTTTCTGCAAGGAGAAAGTTTTTTTTACACTCAGAAATGAAAGCATCAAGCACAAGCTTTCCCAACCCTCAGATGCCTCAATTTAATGGGAAAAAATATGATTATTGGGCTAACAAAGAAGGCGTTGTTTTCTTCTCAAGACATTTGGGATTTGGTGGAGAATGGGTTCCAAGAACCAAGATATGCAACAACATATAATGCCTTGTCTCAAACAGAAAGGGATTTGTTGAGGGACAACACAAAGAAGGATTCAAAAGCCATGTTCTACATTTTCCAAGCAATTCATGAAAGTATTTTCCCAAGGATTGTAGCAGCAACAAAGTCTAAGAAAGCATGGGACACCCTCCTGAAAACCTATCAAGGCATGGAAAAACTGAAGACAACAAAGCTACAAATGTTGAGGAGAGATTTGAGACAATTTGTATGAAAGAGTCTAAGAATTTAGACTCATTTTTAACACATGTAATTGGGTTGGTTACTCAAATCAAGTCTCATGGTGAGACACTTGAGGAAAGGAAAATAGTTGAGAAAGTTTTGAGAAGTCTACCGGCAAGGTTTGATGCCAGTGTTGTGGCCATAGAAGAGACAAAGGATCTCTCATAGTTTTCAGGGACGAGCTTCATGCATCAACGATTTCTCGTAAACATAGACTGAATAGAGCAACAAACTCCTCAATGGAGCATGCCTTCAAGATACAAGTTTCATTTGGTCAATGTAGAGGCAGATGAAGATCAAATGTTAGAGGAAGAGGAAGAAGAAGAAGCCCACACAGAGGTGGAAGAAGCAGCCCTTCAAGCTCAAGTGGAAGAGGCAACAATCAAAATCCAAGTCAAGGCCCAAGACAAAATCAAGCACAAGGTCAGAGGTATGATAAAGCTCAAGTTCAATGTCATTACTGTAAGAAGTATGGTCATTATGCAAATGAATGTAGAAAGAAGCAATATGACATAAGTAACCAACCAAGTGTAAATTTCACAAAGGAAAGTCAGAACCATGATAGCATGTTTTTAGCTTGTAATATAACACAACAAAAACAAAGTGATGTATGGTTTCTAGATTCAGGGTGTAGAAACCACATGTCAGGGAACATGGAAATGTTTTCCAGTCTAGATGGAAGTGTGAAATTTGAAGTGACATTAGGGACTGATAGTAAAGTCTATGTCATTGGCAAAGGAAGAGTCAATATCCTAACAAAGAAGGGGGATAAGAAGTATATTTTAGTTGTTTATTTTGTCCCTGGTTTGAAGCATAACCTCATAAGCATTGGACAACTCATGCAAAAGGGCTACAATGTCTTTTTCAAAAATGATGAATGCACAATTTTGAATAAGCCTCCAAGTAGAAAATTGATTGTAAAAGTTCATATGACAAGCAATAGAATGTTTCCCTTAAAGATAAAATCATATTTGAAGGAAGAAGGTGCACAAGCACAAATGTCAATGAATTCACAAGAGGATGAAAGAAAAGTTGCAGCTGTCACACAAGTAAACTATCAAGCAGAGGTCAAAGATGAAAATTAGTTATGGCATTTGAGATTTGGTCATCTCAAATTTGCAAGTTTTAATTTGCTGCATAGGAAAAGCATGGTGAAGGGATTGCCACTCATAGAAAAACCGGACAACCTATGTGAAGGATGTATCTTGGGCAAACAACATAGGGAGATATTTCTAGCAGGAAATTCAATAAGGGAAAGCCACCTTTGGATATTGTCCATTCAGATTTATGTGGACCAATGCAGACACCATCAATTGGTGGCATCCATTATTTTTTTACTTTCATAAATGACTACACAAGGAAGGCATGGGTCTACGTCCTAAAATGGAAAAGTGAAGTGTTTGAGCACTTCTGTCAGTACAAAGCTCTTGTTGAAAAGCAATGTGGACACTACATCACATCCTTAAGGACTGAAAAAGGTGGCGAATACATCTCAAATGACTTCCTTCGATTTTGTAGGGAGCATGGAATTCACAAGAAATTTGCAACAAGGTATACACCTCAGCAAAATGGTGTCGTGGAAAGGAAGAATAAGACCATTATGGAAATGGCAAGGAGTATGTTGAAGGCAAAACATTTTCCAAATGATTATTGGGCTGAATTTTTCGCTTATGCAGCATATATCATGAATAGGTGCCCAACCAAAAGTGTTAGGAATGTATTTCCTCAAGAAGCATGGAGTGGAAGAAAGCATGATGTCACTCACATGAAGTGTTTCGATGTGTGGCGTATGCACATGTCTCAGATGAGTTGAGGAAGGAGTTAGACAACAAGGGGGAAAAATTCATATTTGTTGGATATAGTGATGAATCCAAGGCATACAAGCTCTATAATCCATCAACCAAGAAGGTCGTAATCAGCAGATATGTGTAGCTCATAGAAGAGGAAGCATGAGATGGAATTTTAGAGAAGATAGTCAATGTTAAAACATGTATACCACATGAGGGCAAAGAGGAATTGGCATCAACAAGAAATTCCTCAACAATGATTCCTTCTACTCCTATTCAAGCCCAACAAAGCAGGAAACAAGTAACACCGTCAACAAATAATAGAACATCATCTTGTAGTCAAGAAAGTGCTTCTCCAAGCACTCCGCAAAGCACAACACCAAGTAATATGTCAAGCCCATCTTCCACAAGCATAAGAAGACCAAAATTCAAATGAAATTTATGAGCAAGATGAGGTTGATAGTAGCGCTAGTCTGAATTCCTTATTTGCATTGTTTTGTCAAGTAGACGGTCCAATCCATTTTCAAGATCCAGTGAAAGAAGAAAAATGAGTTGCAGCAATGGAGGAAGAAATAGCAACAATAGAAAAGAATCACACATGGGAGTTAGTGAACATTTCGCAAGGAAAAGAAGTCATCGGAATGACGTGGGTCTACAAGACCAAGAGTAATGTTGAGGGGAAGATTGAAAGGCACAAAGCAAGGCTAGTTTTCAAAGGGTACAAGCGGCAACATGGAAGAGATTATGCGAAGATGTTTGCACCAGTCGCGAGGATGGAGATAGTGCGTACAGTTGTGTTTATTGTCACACAACATGGATTGAAAGTGTATCAAATGGATGTAAAATTAACGTTCTTGAATGGAGTGCTGAAAGAGGAAGTGTATGTTGCGCAACCACTTGGTTATGAGGTAGAAGGGAAAGAATACAAAGTGTATAGGTTGAGGAAATCTCTTTATGGGCTGAAGCGAACACCGCGTGCATGGTATAGTAGAATAGATGCTTACTTGATGGACAATGGTTTCGACAAATGTGATGCAGAGCCTACTCTCTACATCAAAGAGAGTGATAGTAAGCTTCTTATTATTGTCTTACATGTAGATGATATGATTTTTACAGGCAATGATGATTTCCTCATCATTGATTTCAAAGAAGTCATGAAAAGTGAATTTGAAATGACTAACTTGGGGTTGTTAAGATATTTTTTAGGCACAGAAGTGAAGCAAACAGAAAATGAAATTTTTATTTCTCAAGTAAAGTATGTAGCAAACATTTTGGAGAGGTTTAATATGTAAAACAACAAGCCTGCACCAACTCCAACTGTCATGGGATTGAAGTTGAACAACGAAGATTGCAGCAACAATGTCAATCTAACATTATACAAAAGTATTGTAGCAAGCTTGATGTATTTGACCACCACTAGGCCGGATATAATGTATGTAGTGAGTTTGGTTTCGAGGTTGATGGAGACACCCAAGGAGATGCATTTGCAAACAGCGAAAAGGATTCTAAGGTATGTCAATGGGACAAAATAGTATGGTATTTTATACACTGCTCCAAATGATTTTAGGTTGGTTGGTTACACTGACAGTGACTAGGTAGGAAGTGTTGATGACAGAAAGAGAACATCAAGATATGTTTTTCATTTGGGTTCTGAAACCATTTCATGGGCCTCCAAGAAGCAACCAATAGTGTCATTGTCAACAACAGAAGTTGAATATGTCACCGCAATAGCAACAACATGTCAAGTAGTTTGGATGAGAAGGATGTTGAGGGATCTATGCCACGACCAAGAGGGAACAACAACTATTTTCTGCGACAACACTTCTGAAATTTCATTGTCAAATAATTCTATTTATCATAAGAGGACAAAGCACATTGATGCTAAATATCATTTTATTAGAGAGTTGATTAACAATGGTGAAATTGTGTTGCAACATTGTAGATCATAGGAACAGTTTGTTGATATTTTCATAAAGCCATTGGCACATGAAAATTTTGTTTATCTTAGAGACTGTTTGGGAATTGTCAATGGTGGCAGTTGTGATTAAGGGGCAGTGTTGGAAAATTAATCCCAACCACTGCGTTAATTAGCCTGACAATAAGTTGACTAAAGTTCTAAGCAGAAGAACAAGTTGACTATTCCGCAACACATCACATAGTTAAAGCACTTAATGAAGAGTTGGTAAATATGTATGGGAAAACATTTACTGCGCAACTCTTACTTGCAGTCTGCAACCTATGCAAGTTCAGAAAATCATCCATTTTGTATAATCACCCATCCCGTGTCTTAAATATTTTCTTTGTCATGTATTAATGAGTCAAAGTTGTATGTTTTGATAAATATGAATGTCAAAGTCATTTGCATAAGTTAGTTGAGAGTCAAGGTGTAAGTCTGAACGGTGAAGAGAAAATCGTGGAGCAAATTTTGGTGGACGAATTTTTATTTACATGGTGAAAGAGGTGTACTCTCTTATGAATGTATTTTCATGCATTAGAAATATAATCTAAAGTCTTATGGTGTTGCTCAAGCTTTTACTCTAGTTTTACTCTGTTTTATCGTGAGTAAATTTTTGTGCTTTTTAAGCCTCTGTCTAGTTGCGATTTGCTTGCTGCAACTGGAAATTTGACTTCTGCAATTGATTTGTGAAGCAAACTCCTCTCCTCTACCCCCTATAAAAAAATTTAACAACTAAAATACCTTCGTGCACCAGAACAATCTCCAGATCGATTAAATGCCTTCGTGCCTAAATAGTCACCACATGAGATTTTGAATCACGGATTACATGAGGTAAGAAATTGTCATTACACCTTTCATATATGATCAATGACCAATCAACCTCATCGCATGCCCTACAGGCATGGTCTTCAAATCACAAGTGCATTCCTTTCACTCATATACCAGAACAAACAAGAAAAACTATGCGATCACACCATATTAGATATAATGTCCTTATAACCAGTCGTGCATCCATAAGAGAAAAATACCATGTGATCCCACATCACACCATAAGAATTTGCCACAACTAAGTCAACAATTGGTCCTACTCCCCTCAGATCGACACTGTGGTAGAATAAAATATCAACTGATTTGTTGTCATTCACCATTCGATCATGCACCCAATGCATAGTCTTAACCTCACCTAGCATTACACCTATACTAGAACAAGAAAAACCACTAAAGGTCGAACCATGCTGCGGTCTCCAAATCACAAACTAGGAATTTAATCACACCAACATTGCACTACGAATGTCAATCGACATTTATTATATAACCATCAATCCTCTTGATCAGTTTAGCCAACCACCAATACCTTGGGCATTTACCATGGTAATTTTCACTAGAATCAAGCCGACATGAAACCAATGAGCTATTGTGAGATCTTTTGAGGTGCTGATGGTGGTAGATTTGTTTTCTCTTCTTGGCAGCATTTGCATGGGCTATAGACAAGAACGTGTAAATTACACAAGCTTGATAATATTGCTCAATGTAATTACACAGGCTTGCTGGGACAAGTTAGCACAAATGATGTTTTATAGCACAAAATTCAAATTTTCCTTGCATCATCTAATAGGTAGACATCCAACATTAAAGCCTTCATACCTACATAAGAGTTCTATCAATCATCAATGCCAAACTTGTATAAGAGATCCACCAAATAGAAAGATGAAAGTTCTGCTTGGCATCAATGGCATACACAAGAGATCCACTAAACAAACATATGAAAGTTTTGCTTCACATTAGTGTCGTACCTAAGAGATCCACTAGATAGACATATAAAAATTCCGCCAAACGTTGTTGACATTTTGAGCGCTTCAGAATATAAGATAATCCACTCTTTTAGGACCTTGGTCTCCCGAGGATTGGTTAGTAGCTCCAACAAAATCTCCCAAGTTCTCCCTCTAGCCACCCCTCTTTGCCCACTCTCCTTCCATCCTTCCCTCACTCCCTCATGCCACTATGTTTGGTCCCCAAACAAGTTTTTTAAGCATAACTTTGATAGAGCATCCAAAGGAAATCTTGTGCATTGGGTTATGGTGATCTATTTTAGGACTATGAAAGTCACCCACTTTACATCTTAACGAGCTCCATGGGATTCAATGCCAGAATGTTGTTGAGATATTTGATTTAGAAAATGGCCTTCTCGCTACTAGACTATGGGATTCAACAAGCTAATGGTTGAAGGTGGACCAAGCAACTGGCCATGCTTCTGTTGTGTCTTCCTACTATGTGGCCTCTTGTTCTTCCTCAATTTCTTACGAGAGCTATGACGTTTTTATAAACTATTGTGGCCCAAATGTAAAGACTACCTTCACCACTGATCTATATCGTAGTCTTAGCTCTAATGGACTGCGAGTGTTTTTGGATAAGCCTAAATTGGAAGTTGGGCAAATATGTTTTACTGATAAAAAATTCCACCCTATAAATATATATTACCTTGAAAATGGCCTTCTCGCTACTAGACTATGGGATTCAACAAGCTAATGGTTGAAGGTGGACCAAGCAACTGGCCATGCTTCTGTTGTGTCTTCCTACTATGTGGCCTCTTGTTCTTCCTCAATTTCTTACGAGAGCTATGACGTTTTTATAAACTATTGTGGCCCAAATGTAAAGACTACCTTCACCACTGATCTATATCGTAGTCTTAGCTCTAATGGACTGCGAGTGTTTTTGGATAAGCCTAAATTGGAAGTTGGGCAAATATGTTTTACTGATAAAAAATTCCACCCTATAAATATATATTACCTTGACGCCTGCATTATGCTTGATGCCTTCATTATGCTCAATATTAATAAGCATCTCTAATTTTATTTTCGCTCTCCTTAGATGCGAAATATACAATAATCTTTAACACTGGATCAATCATAGTCATATGTACATATTCCCAACCCACCTTATAGGATTGCTAATGAATTATCACAAACCACATTGATATTATACCTACATGAATTTATGTATTTAGTCATTCAGAGTGTTTGTACATAAATATTGTTGTTATATGAATATCCTCTTAAGTATGCTTGTCGCAGCTACCACTGAAAGCATTAGCTTTACATTTTACTCATCTGAAAAGCCATCCACAAGAGAAAATATTAGAAGGGGGACTTTCCGTTCAGTCCGCCTCCCACTTAAGGCTGCTGAAACGAATTGGTCCAGACTCCATACCATCGTTTAAATAAAATGCAAAACCAAGCACACTGTAACTATTAAGACGGTTGAAGTATGTTGGGCTCGGCTGAGCGCGGAGGAAACTGAGGCAGCCGGTTGCCCTTATCATCGTAAATGATGAGACCTGAGAAATTAAGGGGCTCACACCGTTCGCCCATCAGAATGCTCCTCTGCCACACAAAATCTCCTCCACCCTCCTCCTCCATAACAGCACGGTCATATGCCTCCTCTTCGTCCTCTTTTGGTCCCCATTTCCTAGAAATCAAGAGCTTTTTGCTGCTGTTGATAAGCGCCCGACCCGGGAACTTGCGAGCAGACTTGAAATCCCTAATCACATAATTTTTGTTGTTCCTGCTGCGGTGGAAGCGCGCTGCGCAAGACGCGGTAACCACAGCCATCATGGCCACTGCCAACAGGAAACCGATCACGCTGGCCAACCAGTTCGCTGTGCCCGGCCCTACTCTCAGGGCCAAAATTGGAAGCCACCTAGCCATGTGATTCGAACTCCAGACCTCAGAACACAATTTCAAAACATAAAAGCCTCCTCTGTCAAATTACAGATAGCTATTGGCACTCCTGTAGGTCGAATAAATATATAATGTGATAAATCTCTAGTCAATACCTATGGGTGTTCACTGCCTTTATTCAAAGTATGGTGAACAGTGAACACAGATCTCTGACGAACACTGTGGAAGGCTAGTACGCGGAGTGCCCATTCCAGTTCCGCGAATCGCAACAAAGCGTGAAGTCACTGAAGTGGCCCCATTTACTTTATTCCTCTCATTCAATTGGATCCTGTCCTTTACTCGTCTTTTCAACTCATATTTAAAGAGTTTTTTTTTTTGACTTTACCGTTTACTTTAGGTTCCGCAAAAATTTTCTCGACCGAAATCTGGTCAAACATTCCACCTTTCAATGCCTTGTCTTTTAATTATTTTTAGTCTCCGTTTCGAGAAGACCAAATCTCGACCGAAATCTGGTCAAACATTCCACCTTTCAATGCGTTGACTTTTAATTATTTTTATTCTCCGTCTCGACAAGACCAAATTTTGTTTGACCAAAAGAACATATGACGCCATTCCAATTGTGTTAAGAATATGTTAGATGTCATGAGAAATTTCCACGAATCTCTTCAATTCTATGGACTATTTTCCATTTGATCTTCTTTGTAATGTGTATTTATTACCCCTGCCGCGGTATAACGCATTCGTTTTATGGGTTGACCTTCTATTAATGGAGCATTTACAAAAAATTAAAAAAGATTTTATAAAAGTGATTAGCCTATGAAATGATTTTTATTTTTTTTAAATCTTGATTGGTTCATATGACTTCAATATTATTCTGTAATTATTTTTCAGCCGTTTTATGTTTACACATATTGTGCTGTTCCAGACTTGTAAATTGCTTCGAAGTACACCTTGGAATTGTACATTTTCTGCTTAACCGCACACTCTCTGACACCACTTTCTCTTTTCTTGCTCAAGAGTCAGGGATCGAGAGTCAGGGGTCGGCATGATTCCATGGTCTTAATTTGTTAGCGGTCAGGGTTTAAAATTGACTCTCATTTGCTTGTTGTTTTTGGAATTTTCTTTAGTATGTTTAAGCTTTTACAGTGTGTTTTTTTGGTGTAATTTTTCTAAAATCTCGTAGAATTTTATTGAAATTACAAGTTTGATGCGTAATCGCAATCAAAGTGGCTTAGGGATTTTCCAAGGTGCTGAATCCATATACAATTAAAATGGTCTTAATTTGTTAGCGGTCAGGCTTTAAAATTGGCTCTCATTTGCTTGTTGTTTTTGGAATTGTCTTTAGTACTTTTTTTAACGCTTTTATAGTGTGTTTTTTTGGTGTAATTTTTCTAAAATCCCTTAGAATTTTATTGAAATTACAAGTTTGATGCGTAATGGCAATCAAAGTGCCTTAGGGATTTTCCAGGGTGTGAATCCATATATACAATCAAAAAACTAGTTTAAATAACGCAAATCGCAAAAAACTAGTTTAAATAACGCAAATCAAGATTTCACCGCAAATTTTTCCACCGAATGCACGAGAAAGTCCAAAAAATAGCAATAAAGACAACTCTTTTCTTTTCTTTTCTTTTTTACCTGTAAAATACAAGTTATTTAAAAATAAACACATCATTGTTGACTGGCACATAATTTAGAAAAATGTCAAATTAATAAACATATTATATATATATATATATATATATATATATATATATATATATTTATTTATTTATTTATTTATTTAGACGATGCTAACACTTAGATTACATTATCTAGATTCGTAAATCGTAATGGCTACCCACATTTTTTGTTTGCAACATGAATGAGTAGAAATCATCCCTAAGAAACGTGAAGTGTGTACTATCTCATTTAATGCAATATCCTTGTGAAAAAGGGTGGATTTGATGTGAAATTTATAGATGTATAGTTATTGTAGCAGCTCCTATATGTGTACTTATTACAAATGAGTAAAATTAGACTCAAAGTTTGGTAGTTTTCTAGCAACGCCCAACAACTATATGTTTGTTTAGGTTGATTTAAATGTTGAAGTTGCCTTTGCACTTCCCTGGTCTACTCTCCCACTCTCCCAAATATGTAATGTTTTTTTCTGAGCTTCAGTGTGCATGTATACAAATATTTTGAGGTTATGCAATGTTTCAAGAGAAAGATAACGCGTTTTTCTGTTGTAGGTCCTTGCTATACAACCCACTTCAACTTGATATTTCTAGTTCTACATACTATATTGTGAGAGAATGCTTCGATGTATTTATTGTATACGTATGTATGTTTTCTCTCCACATGTATACAAATATTTTGAGGTTATGCAATGTTTCAAGAGAAAGATAACGCGTTTTTCTGTTGTAGGTCCTTGCTATACAACCCACTTCAACTTGATATTTCTAGTTCTACATACTATATTGTGAGAGAATGCTTCGATGTATTTATTGTATACGTATGTATGTTTTCTCTCCAACATGATATGATCTTTCTTGACTCTTAGTTTCAGTACCAAATTTATTATTGTGAGAGAATGCTTCGATGTATTCATTGTATACGCATGTATGTTTCCTCTCCAACATGATATGATCTTTCTTGACTCTTAGTTTCAGTACCAAATTTATTATTGTGAGAGAATGGTGTATAGGCATGTATGTTTCCTCTCCAACATGATATGATCTTTCTTGACTCTTAGTTTCAGTACCAAATTTATTATAAATATTAAATCGTCTATGCATTTATTAGTAGGGCAGTGTAGAAGTTTACATAATAGGTTTTATTTTTTGGTTTGTTTTGACCAATTTTTTTTTTTGGAATCATTATATTAAAGGAACTTAGGGAAAAAACAATGGAGCCATGTGTTAGAAAACATTTAGCATGAATGTTGGATACCATTAAAATTTTGATTACTTGTGTTTATTTCATCATTTTCAATCACTAGAACCATGTTTCATGGAAAAATAAAGGAAGTTTATGCTTAAACTTGTATAATAAATGAGTCTGAAGTCATTGGAGAGTGGACCATCTTTGGGACTCACCAACATGCTTTGCCATTATGAGAAATCTCAAACTTTCTGTTTTGATTCGAACCTTTGACCTGATTTGAATCTTTGACCTTATCAGTATCACCATGCGAAGGCCCAAGATTTGTTTGAAATATCACTGATTATAAAAGTGTATGATTTGGAATGCAAAATACCTGTGAATTCAACAATGTTATATTGCATTTATTTATTTCGGTGAAAAAACAAAAAAATACCACGGTTAGAATTCATTTCCAATGTTCTCCCATTTATTGGTGTTTCTATGAAATATACTAAATTTATCTTTGATTATTATGAATATTCTAATTTAATTATTTCAAGCCTCCAAATTATAATAACTTGGAAAAAAATGCAAATAAGCAGATTTTCCATTTTTTTTTTTTTGAACTTTACTAATATTTCATTATACCCAGCAGAATTTCCCTGTAGGGTACTCATCCGTCTAATTATGATTTTATAAAAGAATAGGAGAAAAGTAAATATTAAAAGTCCAATTAAACTCACTCTAAAAATAAAACTGTTATAAAAAAATTTGACCCATTAAACTGTCATAAAAAAATTTCTCGACAGGTGGGGGACCCGTCAAATTTAATCCCTATTAACGGTAGCCACTGGGCGGGCACACGTGTCCTCCCTGAACTTGCTTCCAAACGCTTTTCTTGAATTTTGATACGCCTGGAGCCGTTCAGCATAGCCATATAGTCTTTGTGAAGCCATACCATGCAAGAGGCTATGGCCCCCGCATGTCGTATTATGTGATTAAAGAATTTTGATTGATTTCGCAGTCAATGAGTTTTCACAAAAGCAATAATAGAGTCATGCAGATATATGTTTAATTTAATTCTCGAATCTACTTTATAACATTATTTAACAAATAAATTTTAGATTTTTGAATTCAAGCTTTTGTGATTCATAATCTGAGTTTATAGAGATATTTTCAGGGAAATGATATTAGAATATTTTTGTCCACATGTTTCGAACTAACGAATATGACTCATTGTTAAGATAAAATTTTCTGATGTATTTTTCAGAAAATATTTCTATAAATTCAAATTTTAGATTTATTTTCTAAAAATTATTATTGGAATATATTTCATATAAAAATATATATTTGTTTATAAAATAGTTATAATAACTATTATTTAAATTTATTTTATTATAAATATTTGTAGGTGAAATAGTTTTAAATTTGAATTATTATCTGTGATTGTGTAAAACATTTCAAAAATAGTTAATCTTTTTATTAATTTTAATTTTTTAAAACAAATATATCTTTAATTTATAAAATTTAAAAATGTGAATTCATTATTAGTTAATAATAATGATATGTAATTTTTTATTTGATTATAAAACAAATTGTAAAATTTAAATTTAATTTTAAAAGAAAAATTAAAAAATGTTACTTAATTTAATGTTTTTGTTTCTATAAATAAATAGAATAAATCTAGAAGCTTCTATTTTGCTTATAAGATTTATTTGTTTGCTATTGGTTTTAAGTATGGTTCTATAACTTGGTTGACTACTTAAGTGACCTATGGAAGGGGTACAAATTTGGTCAAATTCATGCAACTACACTTCCTCCTAGTTGTAGGGTTTTTTAGATACTCTCTTGTCTTTTTTGCCAACTAATGATGATACAACTAGATCAATGGTAGATCTATAGATGACCATGCCCATAGCTTATTCTAACGGCTAATCAAAAAAATGTTTTAGAAGTATCTTCTTGATACAATATATTTTATAAATTATCTATATAGCATTCATGTGTCTAGTGTGTTTCCTCTATCACCTATACAAATAATAGATTAAAATGAACAAATATGATATTAAAGTTTATAAAAAAATCATCCACAAATAAAATTCTTATTATCTTTGCATGCATTACCTTGCTATTTTAATTGTAGTTTTTATCAATATAAAGTTGTATGTTTTTATTGTTTTTTACTCTAATTTAACTATATTTAAACTAAGCTAAAGTAGCCACTCTGTAGCCTTTGTTTAAATGTGGGAGTTGGTTCATACCTTTCAAAGTTTAGTAATTAAACTAAGCGGTAGGGAACGCTAGCTATGCAGTCTTGTTTGGAACGAAATTTCATATGGACTTTTCTCGGTAAGACCGATCAACATTTAAACTTTTCCATGGACATGTTTTCTTAGTATTTTAGCGTAGTATTTATTTTTTTTAAATGAGAATAGAGTGAAAAATAGATTATTATAATAAGATAAATAGATCTTGTTTTGATGATGAACCATATTAGATGGTTTGAAATGCGTCGACAAAACACTTATGGTGTGAATTTTACTAAAAGATTTCTCATTATTCAAGATAAATATTTTATGTCTTAAAATTGTTCTTATTTGACTAAGAGCTCGTCTTCCTGAGATGCAAGGAAACATGTTAATGGCCCAAGACCTGAAAACATCTAGTAGGAGTGAGAGTCTACCCCCTTATGAACCACCATCAAGTAATTTAGGGTGTCGTAGTTTTCCTCAAATAACAATGATGAATCAACTTACATTCCTGGATAGTAGCCAGTAATAACTGTCCCCACTACTAATTTATAATAAAATTTCCCATAAAGTTAATAAAATTTATAACTTCTCATTATTTTATTATTATTATTATTATAACTTAATGAAATAGGTGAGATTTGAAGATAAGGAGTTTGTTAACAATGTGTTACCTTATCATTCAAACTAATCTACATCCTAAAATCATTAATCATATTTTAAATATAAATACAAAATTGAATTTGAAATTTTTTTTTATAACTTTCGAATATTTTTTTACATTTCAATTTATATTAAAAAAGACATTATATTTTTTTATTTAGATAATTTGATTTTCAAATATTAAAGAAATTAAAATTAATAGATGGAACTATATCTTTAAGAGCTACAAAATAATTTTGTTGTATTATTCATGTTTAAGTAGCCTAGATTCATCTAACTCTGAATCTATTAAGCACTAAGAGTGATCAAATCTCTCAAGGTGCAAACCACTTTTTGAATGCAAAATTTGAGGGAAGGTGCACCTCGAAAAATTTGATCCCTCTCGGCACTTGATAGATTATAAGTTAAGATTGATCTATGTTTGTTTCAGTCGTGCACAATGCCACAAAATTTGTCTAACATATAATTAATCTAATCATTTTAAATATGTTAAATAAGTCTACGATTAATATGATGGTTTCCTTCTTTCTACATCTCATGCACATTGGCTTATATTTGTATTAAATACTTGAATTCCATGAACTTGAGCTAATCGATAATTTTTGTCACAAAATTTTTTATGTGCGATATTTGTATCAACGAGAGTTACATGTTGAGTTTGGGCATAGATATCTTATAAACATCATTTTTTCATAGGATTTTCTTGTCTCTTATACAATGTCTATGTTGGTTGAATATTGTCTTCTTTGTTTATATGCTCTTTGTTATTCATCTTTCGTTTCCTCTATTTTTTACACTCTTCAATTGTCATTCCCTCTACCTTTTTTAGTTGATTTCCTCTTCATTGTGCATTTTCTTGTATTATTTACTTTTGACACTATTCAATTGCCTTTTTTTGTGCCCTCCTTTGTCAATATGCTCTTTGATATTCTCTTTAATATGATTTTTGTCAATCAATTTTTTCCGTCATTTGTTCTTTTGGTTGTTTAGTTGTCATTTTTTGTGATTGTCTTTGTTGATATGCTCTTTGCTTCTCTCTTTGTCATTTCCACTCCATAGTAACTGCCATTTCTTATGTCTTTCTCTGTCAATTTACGATTTTTTTCATTTCTACTTAAGATGGATCTAAGGTGATAATGAAAATGGATCTAGGCTCTTTATTGTTCATTTCAATTTAATATGGATCTAGGCTGATGATTACTATAACACAAATATTAATGCATGTCGAACATAATAATTACTTTGTGCATACATTTAAATCAATGTACACTATTAATTCAATTACTTTCAAAATAATGTGCATCATCCATCTATTTACGTTAGATCAAAAATTAACGTGTACACTGAAATCAATGCATCTTCAACTATTGTTTCTTCTATCTTTCTCTGTTGTTGGCTCGGTTTGACTTAACCTAGGTTCAACTTGTATTTCGCACCAACAAACCCTCAGACGCCGGTCCTTTCGGCAACGACCCACAAGCAGGTCAAAGTCTCACCTGAGGTGGCTATGAGTGATTGTAGAACCAGGTTTCTGCAACCTTTGAGGGACTGCACGGAGTGGCTCTTAACTTCGCTTTTATGCACTTTAATCTTCCTTCTAACTTTCATAACATTATTGTGCAGTTTATTCTAACTACATATTTTGTCACATTCAGTTTAATATAAACACATTACAAACCAATAACAATTATGCTAACATACCAATTACTTCGCATAAATAGATAGAAAACAAATAACATATACAGATACAAGAGACTTCACCAAAACTTCTTCTTCTTTTTTAAGATAGATCTTTCAATACATACAAATTCTTGGCCTGTGCACCCAGCTACAGGTGGTATGCGCACTCAACTGCAGACTCTTCCAAGACCTCCATGCACTCAGTTGCGGAGCCTTTCCTTAGGCCCAAAAAACAAAACAAAAGACTCGATCACTTGTGCTCTTTTTATGATGTGTTCTTATTACCTATTTTCAACAAAGCATTACATGTCCTTAAATACATTACGTTGCTAGCAAAAACCATGGTCCACATACCATGGACTCAACAAAACAACGAGTTAAGACCTTGATACCCGTTACAAAATGAGGGGCTTCGACCCACCCCAAAGCCCCTAGACATGAATGGTAAATAGAACTTCGCGGACTCCGCGAACTCTGCTCCTCAAATTATCCATGTGGATATTGGTGGCCACCCGCCTATTCCACCTAGACCCCCTAGTCAGTTCCATCTGTTTCCTTGTTCATTTCATCATTTACTATTTTTAGCAGTTTTTCGGGTCCTGAACTTCTGGAGCAGTTTTGACCCCCTAAACGATGTTTTTTTGGGGTATGAGCCAGGCCTGTAAACATAGGCAAGGGTCTATGATGAAACCTGTAGGAGTAAGAGAGACCATTCTAACAAGGTATCATATGCGCCAAACATAGATAATATGACCAAGTTACGACCCTGAGAAGTTGGCTGCCCAACTAACCCCAATGGGGCCCACAAACGCTTGGTGTTACATCTCATGGGGTTACGATTTTGGTTGTTTAGGGTTTTCTCATGTTTTCCAATAATAAATAGGCCCTTGAGCCTCATTGTAACACAATTCAAAGGCATGTAGCTGCCACATCTCTTCTCAGAGATAAGCTACCTTCACCCGAGCTATATTATTTCCATTATGTTTGTAAGCATAGTTTAGTATTTTTATATTAATGAAATGAAGTGTTTTTCTGTTGCATATATGTGTTTATGATTATATCTGTAATTTTTTATGTTTATGTTTAAGTTCAGATCAGTCGTATCAGAGTGGTATGCTCTTTCTCTATTTTTCTTTGCATGTCCCCAACGAGGTTAGGGTATAACGAGTTAGGGATTGATTTGGTTGAACCATTGCAAGATCAGCCTTGCAAAACCCGATGACCTCCCATGACGGAAGAAAATAAAGACGAGGGGGTAGGAGATCCTTTAAAAATGTTTCTTGAGGAATCCCTCGAGCGACAGAGGGACGTGATGATGGATAAATTTTCCCAGATCCTTCGACAACTACTCACAAGCGATGCATCTTCATCCAACAGCTACTCTAGAGGCACCACTCCTTTTAAGGTACAAGTTAACTTCAATATTCCCATATACGAAGGCTTGATAGATGCATGCCCCGTAGATAAATGGTTAAATCTATTGGAAGGTTATTTTTCAGTTCATGACTTTTCCAATCGGGAAAATATTAATTTTTCTCTTCTTAAAGACGCTCCACATGTCAAGGATTGGTGGGAAACCTACTGTGAACAAAAGGACGAGAGTGAACCCTCGCTATTTTCAGCCGCACCCACTTGGAATTCTTTCCGAGATGCCATCAAGGAACAATATTACCCTATCGGGAGCTATGAAGACAAATACATGAAGTGGACCACGCTACGGTAGGGAAGGGACCAAGATGTGCCAGAGTTCACAAATACTTTCCATACGCTTCGTACGAAGTTGGGTATCAAGGATACTGAGTGGAATTTGGTGCTCAAGTACCGTGACTGTCTACACAAGTACATCGAGGACGAGATGGAGTTCCAGTACATTTCCTTGCTCAACACGACATATCGGTATGCTGTCAAGACTGAGAAGAAGTTTAAACAAAAGAAGCAGGACTTTGGATCTGCGAATCCAAAGTAAGGAAAAGGTGCTCCCAAACCATAGAACAAAGGACCAAGCTAACGCAGCGCTATGCAGGACAACCCACTGAGGCCACAAGCAAAGAACAAAACCCCGAAGATGAAGAAGGACATGGGAGAATGGTGTGAATTCCATAAGAGCTACACTCACAATACAAGTGAGTGTCGGGCCAAGCATTAACTGATGGTCGAGCTAAAGGCTTTTGAATTAGACGCAGGTTCCGACTCTGAATAATAACCATATAAGGGAATTGGCAAAGGGAAGCAGATAATTGATGTCGAGCCTAGTGCCACCATGGCCATCACTAAGATCCAGTAGATTGAGCCTGAAGATCCAAAGGAGGGGGAATGCCTCTTCCACTCACAAATGTGGGTGAAGGTTCTCCACTGCAGTTCATTGTCCACAGCGGGAGCCAAAAGAACCTCATTTCAATAGAGGTCATGAAGCAGCTGGGCCTAAAGACTATATCACATCCACGACTTTACACCATCGGGTGGCTTCACCAAGGACAAGATCTTTGTGTCAGCCAACATTTCCACCTTCCCTATAACACCAAGCCCTTCACGGATGAGGTACTGTGTGACCTTGCTCCTCTTGAAGTTTGTGATGTATTGTGAGGACAACCATACTTGTGGAAGTAGCATGTTGTATATGAGTCTAGACCTTGCTCTTTGATTATTACTCTGGCTAATAAGTTGTACAGGATACTTGAGGTAGCCCCACCTACTGCCATCTCTTTGATCACTGCAAAGAAATGTAGTAAGATCATTTCCCAGACCAGCAAATTTGTTTTCTTTATGATTCTCCCCTAGGGAAAGAGGAAGGTTGTGGCCACAACTTCTAGGTAGGGCTCCTTTGCACAACAACAATAGATGGACAAGGTCATGGAGGAGTACAAGGATATTTTCATCTCACCCACAGGGGTACCTCTACACTATCAGTTCAAGCACTCCATTGATCTGACCCCGGGCGCGTCGCTTCCCAATGGACCGATCTATCGACGCTTTGTTCTAGAGAACGATGATATAAAGAGGCAGATTCAGGAACTATTGTATAAAGGTCACATCAGGCAAATATCATCACCTTGTGGGAGCCTGATTGTATTGGTACAGAAGAAGGATGGGACCTGGAGGCTCTGTATTAACTATCGTGCTTTGAACAAGATAACTGTCTAGAATAAGTACCAAATCTTGTGGATTGATGACCTTCTTGACCAGCGCAACTGGGCCAAATATTTCAGCAAGATTGACTTGAAGTCAGGTTATCACCAGGTGCCTATTAGGGAAAATTTTAGGGGATAATATTCGTAGGTGGGCTAATTTTCTATACTTTTTCCATAAAAAGATTCGCTAATTTCCATTTTTTTCTAAAAATGATTTGCCCAAAGTTTATAGTATGAAATTATTTTACCCTAAAAATCACTAAGGTATTATATAGAGACTATATAAAATTATTATAAATTTGAATATTTTTACAAAAATACCTCCAAACATTTTACAGATTGCATATTATGTACTAGTGGTATTTTCCAAGGTTTCTAAACTTTAATATATATATCCATCCTTAAAATTTTCCCTGGTGCCTATTGAACCCTCTGATGTGTGGAAGACTTCCTTCAAATCCAAGGAGGGCCTTTTCGAATGGTTGGTCATGCCGTTCAGATTGACAATGCCCCTACAACCTTCATGAGACTAAGGGACGACGTCTTGCAACCCTTCACCAATAAATTTGTGGTGGTGTATTTAGATGACATCTTGATATTTATCCAAAGTTGGGAAGAGAACCTCCACATTCGACGAGTCCTTCAAACCCTGTGCCAACACAAGTTGTGTTCTAACTTGGAGAAATGCCCCTTTGGCCTGACCCAAGTTCAATATCCAAGGTACATCGTTGATGAGAAAGGTGTGCGCGTGGACCCATCCAAGAGACAAGTCATTCAAGATTGGCCAACCCCAACCACTCTAATAGAGCTCTGCAACTTTTTGGGTCTTGCCAATTTCTACCATAGGTTCGTCTTGGGGTTCTCTCATATCACTTGGCCTTCAAGTCAAGTCACCAAGGGCAGAGCGAAATAATTTTTTTTTTGGTCGGAAACCTAACAACAAGCTTACCATAGTGAGACACTTTTAGACACAGCCCGAAAGTACCCCACTTACGACAAAGAAATGTATTCCATTGTGCAGGCCTGCCATCAATGGAAGCATTACATTATGGGGAAGGAAACGGTCATCCACATAGACCACCAACCTCTATAGTTTGTACAGACACAAGGGAAGTTGCAGAATGATCACCATCAGAAATGGTCCACCTATTTGCAACAGATCAATTTGAACATTGAGTATAAGAAGGGAAACACCAATAATGTTGTTGATTACGTCAACCAACCACCGGTCATGGCACTGATCACCGTGCTCGACTCCTATGGGCACGAGACATCAAGGTGACCACATCTTTACAGGAGCGATCTAGAATTCGACAACATATACCAGACACTCCTGGAAGGGAAGCAAGTTCCAAATTTTTACCTTTTGGATGCACTATTATGCCACCTGGGACACATCTGTGTTGCTTCAAGTGAGCATGCCAAGATTATTTGGGAGGCAAACTATAGTCGAGTTGTTGGAAATTTCGAAGTAGAGAAAATAGTGACGATATTGCAGAAGTATTTTTATTGGCCGAAACTTCGTTGAGATGTTGGGAAGTACAATAGATCCTGCACCGATTACCAACCATCAAGAAGCAAGGCCTGTATACTCCTCTACCTACTCCTAGTCGGCCTTGGGAATCTATATCCATGGATTACATGTCGAGCCTTCATTCTACTAAGCACGACAACAATTTCATTTTGATGGGCATCAGTAGATTCTGTAAGATGGCCATCATCGTGGCCTACAAGAAGAGTATCACAGCAGAGGCCACTACTAATCTCTTCTTTGAGTGAGTATGGGTACACTTTGGGATCCCACGGTCCATTGTCTCAGATCGGGACAAAAAATTCCTGAGTGCAATTTGGTCAAGTCTATGGTCAATGCTGGATACAAAACTTACTAAGTCCACAACTTTCCATCCCCAAAATGATGGCCAAACAGAGGTTGTCAACAATATGATCGTACACATTCTACACATGTAAAACTCGAAGCATCCACGCACGTGGGATGAAAGTCTCCCCTATGTCCAACACATCTACAACAGAGCTCTCCACAGTTCAACAGGTCACAACCCCTTTGAGGTAGGGCTGGGATTTCAGCCACTATGCCCCTTTGATGTATCCATACCATTTGCATCCACTCTGGTAGATTCGACTCACATTCAGTCTGAAGTTGAAAGGGATAACAACTTTATTTAGTGCATTCAACACATCTACGACCAAGTCCATGATATATTGGATAGAGCTAATGCTAAGTACAACCAGTGCCATAATCAACATCAAGTGTCGCACAAGTTCCAAGTGGGCGAAAAAGTTTGGCTACATTTATAGAAGGAGCAACTTACTAGACCCCACCGCAAGATTTGCCCACTCTGATATGGGCCATACACCATCACTAAGGATTTCATTGACAATGCCTTCGAGCTCAACATCCCACTGTTCCTTGGGTTGCACCTAGTGTTCAGTGTAGATCGCCTTCAGCCATACTTTCCACCATTGTTGGACACATCTGACATTACAAAACAACTCACACCAACAAAGATCAACCTAAAGTGCATGGAACAAGCCACAACTAATCAAATCATGGACACATAGATCAAGAACACTCGCTAACAGAGGATACAACTATATTGAGTTGTCGAAGTAGGCCAACGCCTTCACCAGGGCAAGTGGTTCACCAGGGACCAGGTTCAACATAAATTTACTCAACTCATGGAGGCTCTACACGCTATGGAGACCATTGCTTCCTAATGGGTGAGGAATGATCCGGGAGGATATTGGTGGCCACCTACCTATTCCACCTAGAACCCCCAGTCAGTTCCATCTGTTTCCTTGTTCATTTCAGCATTTATTATTTTTAGCAGTTTTTTAGGTCTTGAACTTCCGGAGTAGTTTGGACCCACTAAACGACATTTTTTTGGGCTCCACGATAGGCCCATACCCATTGGTAGGGGCCTATGGTGAAACCTTTAGTACTCAGAGAGACCTTTACAACAAGGTATCGTATGTGCCAAATGGAGATAATATGACCAAGTTACGACCTCGGGAAGTTGGCTGCCTAACTAACCCCAATGGGGCCCAAACACTCTTGGTGTTACATCTCATGGGGTTAGGGTTTTGGTTGTTTAGGGTTTTCTCATGTTTTCCAATAATAAATAGGCCCTTAAGCCTCATTGTAACACAGTTCAGAGGCATGTTGCCGCCACATCTCTTCTCAGAGATAAGCTACCATTGTCTGAGCTATCTTATTTCCATTCCGTTTGTAAGCATAGTTCAATATGTTTCTATTAATGAAATGAAGTGTTTTTCTACTGCATCTTTGTATTTATGATTATATCTATAAGTTGTTGTGTTCCTATTTAAGTTTGTATCATCAAAATGTGGAGTCTTTGAACAAACTAGACCAAGTTGGGTCGTGCCCAACAGGCCCCCAACACTCACATGTGACTCGTCCCAGGTCACTCAGCTGCGGTGCCTGTGATCTTTCTTGTGATGCCATTGTAGATGACATTGTACTTCTGGACTATTTTTTCTACCTTCTTTTCCTCTCGGCGCTTCTTTCAACAATGCCTTTGTGGTTGGTCTGATAGTCTTCTACAACACTTCTTTCTCCCTCTGTATTAGCTCCCTGAGTCTTTCATCTACTGCTTGCGAAATATGGACGGCCTCATCCTGCCATGGTTGAGTCCTCTCTATCAAAATATACTCTTTCCTCCAAAGATCTTCAATCTATTTCTAGATATTATTCACAGTTGTCAGGATCTCTTCCCACTACTTTTAATTCACTTGTAGCTCCTCTTCAATCCTTTGAATGTTTGGACCCTCTCGCAATGAGGTCTAAGTCTACATGGTCTCATCTAGTAACTTTCCACAATCCGCCACTGTGTCGGAGATTCCTTTCACTGCAGTTTTTAGATCCCTCCCCCTTTGCTCATGTACTTTTGGTGGTGTCACTAGTTGCAACCTTATTTGTAGCTCAGAAATCTTTACTTCATATTCAAACTTTATTTTTTCAATCTTATTCTTTGACTCCTTTATCGTGAGGCCGAGCTTCACGACCTTCTCTGTTGGCGGTTCTTCTTCGTGGACCTTTGCATTCACAACTTCACTATAAGTTTTTTCAATGGCTTCCTCTAGCTGCTTCTGTTGCTGGCATTCTTCATCCATTTATTTGATCAATTGATCAAGCTCCTTCTTCAGCAAAGCACTATCCTTTTCCACCTGGATACTTAATAGAGAATTGCGTTGTTCTTGCTCCTTTAGTTCATCTATAATACTTTGATGGAACTTGTGTAATACCTGAGTTGGCAGTGCAGCGATGTTCATGTTAACACAGTCCCACCCTCTTGCTCACTCTCTGTCCTCGGCAGATTCAAATTATAATGCTCCACCTCATATCTACAAAATCCTCAATCCAATTTTCATCTCTAGGCATCGTTCTGGTGGCAGTAGTTGACCTATCTGTGCCAGTTGTCTGGCTGTCTGCGCTAGTACCTTTAACCCCACGATGCCTTGCTGCATATTTTTAAATATCATTTTGTAGCGATCATAAACCTTATTCCAAGTCTATGTTGTTACTTCTTGGACCTTTTCTCCAATATCGTCGATCTCCCCATAAGTGAGGACAAGGAGTACTCTGCCCTTAGACTTGTTCGCCTTCTGTTTCTTCTGTGTGCCCAACATAGTTACTGTAGGTACCCTCTTTTTTATGATGATGGTTATTCCTATGTTGGATCCATGTTGTTGAGAGGGTCCTAGGTATCATGTTGTATCTATGGCTATGGCTTTGGCTCTGTTTCCTCTGCTTCTTTTCCTTTGTCTTTCCCACTTGGACCCGCATGTTGCGTGGTTCCCTTGACTGCTTTAGTGTCGTCTATGGTTGGGGTCATACATTCAGCTAACCATTGTTGTATTATTGCGAGCAAGTTGTATTCAGTGACCAAATATGGAAGAGGATGCCATGTCTCCTTTAGGAAGAGGATGCCATGTCTCCTTTAGATCCTTTTGAGCCTTGATGTATACTCTGTGAAAATCTGCCTTGAATGTTGCGATGTTGCAATAATGCTCATATAAGTTAGGTGATAACTTAGGATACTAGTTCACCACCATGTGCAAATCCATGTCCAATAGCACAAAGAAAATCATGTTCTCTTGCACAGGCAACGATTCCTTGGTATGCCACAATGAGGCATGCACGCGTGGTTTCACATACATTTGTTTCGATTGGAAGAAATTGTGAGTCCTCTGACTCCTTCCATTCTAACAATGTGATGATAAAAATCAACCACGCATAATGAAATATTTTGCCTTCCTCCTGTGCCTCGTGACAATCCTCCAAAAATTCCTTGCATAAGTACCCGACCCAGTTGAACTAAACCCAGGCACTACACTACGTAGCCAAAGAAACCATGGATGTGGGGACTTCATTTTCTCTACATTTCCTCATTATTTTTCGTGCTCAAATGTGCACGGCGAAGCACACCCCTTGGTTGATGATAGAGTTGATATTGTAATTGCGTGACTTCTCGATAATCTTGAACTTATCCTTCACGGTCTGTGTCATTTCCTTGCCTTGGTTTTTGCCGACGAATTCTTCAGCGGGGTCCTTCCCTTGGTAGGGAAGTCCCATAATTCTTCTTATCAACATCTCATCAATTGGGATCCTCTTCCCAAACCAGAGGCATCCATTATGTACCAATACTAGTAACTGTCGAAAGCTATATTGGATGTGCTTCTACCGAAGTGTGGCATGTATAACATGTTTAACAAGCTTGATATCTGCAATCCTGCAACCCACTGGTGTGGCTCCAACCTTGTTACTCCACTCTAGATAATAGACCTAGTGTAGGTACTTGCTCGACTCAAACTGTGGATATTTACTTATGTCATTAAAGTCTCAATCCTCCATTTTTAATTGTAGTATTTTCCTCAGCACTTCGCCTTCAAATGGAACTTTTTTCTGGTAACAACAATGTGAAAGTTTGGAACTTTGTGTCTTTTGGTTCCTTAACAAGCTTGGTGCCTAGTTTCCTTGGTGGCAAATGCATCGGTAGCATAGAGGGAATTTTGGCGCCCTCTATCTCCATTCGATGCATCTCTGGTTCTTCTTCCTCACTGTCATGGATTTCCTCTGGTTCTTCCTACTGTATTGGCTTCTTCACCTTATCCTTAGCTTTCTTAACTTCCTTGGTCTTCATCCACTGCTCTTTTGTTGTCTTCTTCCTTAGGGACTTTCTTAGCTCTATTCCAAAGGGTTCAGCTGGTCTCTTTTCGAGTCTTTTCTTGGGTTGTTCTTCTGTAACTACTTTCTTTCGAGGTGACCTCGTGTGCCTTGGGGATAGGGGTGCATTCAATGCTCCATCCTAGGATTCCATGACTCCTGCTAGCCCTTTCTCTGCAAATGCTTGAGAAATTTCTTCAAAGCTTCTCTCATACATACAATTGACTCACTCTTGATTGCAAATTCTCAAACTGAATTCTCCAGATAGCAAAGTGTAAAATGTGGAGTAGGACATAGCTTTTATAGTGAATTTGAATTTCAAACCTCATGGTTAGCTTAGATCTTGTTCTTTTAATGCAGGTATGGCGCTAGATCCGACCAGCTGTGATTCATAAATGAGTTTCTCTCGCGCCTTTTAACAATAACTTTTTCCTTCCAACGGTCATATTTTACTAGTTATCTTCGACAATCACATAGTAATCTACCCTCTGTCGTAGTTCAGACTTCGACGTACTTCTGAATATCACGTAGTAATCCTCCTTTGGCACAGTTCTTTCTGACTTCAACATACTCTTGAATATCGCGTAGTAGCCGTCTTCGGTGTGGTTCTTTCTGACTTTGACATACCCATGAATATCACGCAGTAGCCTTCTTTGGCGCAGTTCTTTATAACTTCGACATATCCCTTCTGTAGAGTATTGTATAGTCTAGTGCCCAATTTCAACTCCAGGTGGCACTAAGAGTCTTCTGCTTCTATTTTTTAGTGCGAAGCTCCTGGGACATAGATGTCCTTGTATACCTTAAATTTGCTACCATTCACTTGTTCTGGAATCAACTGATCGTTTAGCTTCACAAGATGGACTGTGTTGGGTCCCTATAATACTAGTGATTACCCCGTTAATATTGTAGTTGCATCCCTTATGAATATTGTTGTGCCCCTATTATCCCCATATTTTTATTACTGTGCCCCATAGAATCCCTCTATTGTTATTTTTGTGGCTTTATATTATTATTGTTAGGTCGACTGGGTTATATTGTGACTCCTTAGACTCCTATATATAGAAAGGAGGTTTTGTCATTTGAATCATACAAGAATTTTTCATTTATGTAATGTAAAGGAGGTTTCCCCCTCGAAGAGGCTGAATTCTAAGGCGTTGATCTATCTTTTCTATCTTTTCTTGAGCTGGTTTCATAACATTTGGTATCAGAGCTTTGGATTCTAGGGTTTCGCTGCTCTAAACAGGTCATCGTGGCATTTTCGCTATAACTTTTTTTCTGCGACGTTTCAGAAGCTAAAAAAAAACCCATTGGAGAAGAAATCGCGCTGAATCTCGAGTCTGAATTTTAGAGATGTTCGTGCTATATTTGCGAAGATATGATCTGAGGAAGTTGGTCTTCTTGCAGACTCCTGAATTTCATTCCAAAACAGGTGACTTGGGGAAAATTGTCATAACTTTCTCTCTGAGAATCTGATTGAAATTTCATAAGAAGGTACAAAAAGAGGATAGACTGTAGTTTCTTGTATATAGTTTTTAGAGCCAAAGGTCGAAACAGTGACTCGTGGCACGTCGTACAAGTTCACTCTGCTGAACTAGTTTATAATCAGGTCACTGTGGGAGATTTTGCATAACTCTTCCTTAGAAAATCCAATTTGGATCAGATTGGTGGCATTGGAAAGAGGGAACAGAGGGCTACTGCAGCTCGCAATTTCAGAATTGGATGATCTGAAAGTACAGAGATACATCAGAGGCAATATCGAGCTCCTACAAAGTGAAAAAACGGTGTGTAGATTCTTTTAAATTTTTGCTTAAGATTGGTTTGAAAATTTATTTTGAAGGAATTCAAAGGGCATAGTATAGCATTATTATCGGTAATAGATTCCCTAAGGAAATAAAATGCAAACACCTAGTAAGCAACCTGAAAGCCCTAGTATGACTCATGAAGAAGAGGAAGAAATGCTACATGATATATCAAAATTACAAGAACAAGTGCAACAAATGTCAAGCTCACAAAAGCTAACAGAAGCTAAGATAAATGGCGTGGAATCTAAGATAAAGGGCATGGAAGCTAAGATGGGTGATTTGAAGATAGATTTGAAGACAGATTTGAAGAGAGACATGGTAGATTTGAAGACATATTTGACAAATTTTCTACAAGAAATACTTACTAATGGTGAAAAGGTTGTAAAGGAAACTCATGATGCGAACAAAAGAAATGTTAATCATGATTTCATAGACTCCAATGTGGGATCGAAGACCCACAATATTCCAAAAATCGATATGAGGAAGTTTGATGGCAAGGATCCCGCAACATGGATATTATAGATGGAGCAATTTTTCAATCTCAATAATGTGCAAAACACACAAAAGGTACGTATTGCAACTTTATATTTGGAACCAAATCAGTTTGTATGGTATCAATGGCTTTGCTCTCGTAAACAAATTATCACTTGGGCAATTTTTATGGAAGAATTGACAGCACATTATGAGGATACAAAAAGCAACACTTTTTTTAGCCAATTGATAAGTCTCAAACAAAAGGGTTCAATAATGGAGCACATTGAGGAGTTCCAAAAATTGAACATAAGGGTAAAAAATATTCTAGAGGAGCATAGGATTGATGTGTTCATAGGGTCTTTAAAGGATAATTTTCAACATGATGTTCGCCTTTGGGAACCTGATTCATTAGAGAAGGCATTCAGGTTAGCAAGAAAAATAGAAAGCAAAATTATGACAACCAGGAAGCATACCACTCACAACTATAAAGATGGAAGTGTTGTTGCCCCTAGTCTTCCACAACCTATAAGGTTGACACCACAAAAATTGGAAGAAAAAAGAGCAAAAGGGCTTTGTTATAGTTGTGATAGCAAATACACTAAAGGTCATAAATGTGCTGAGAAGAAATTATTCTACATAGATTGCGAAGAGGAAGAAGAAAAGGAGCAAGAAAGGTCAAAAGAAGAGGATATACTCCAGGAACAAAGCCTAGATAAAGAATGAATGAATCTGCCCATATCTTGTAATGCATTGGTTGGAATTACCACTTGTCAAACCATCAAGATAGAAGGACAAATCAAGAAGAAAAAGGTAATAGTGTTGATTGATTAAGGAAGTACCCATAATTTTATTGATTGTAACGTAGCAAAAGAATTGAATTGCTTCTTATATCTAGCACCAGAATTTCAAGTGATGGTTGCAAATGGAGGAACAATAAATTGCTCTAGAAAGTGCCATAATATCAAGCTATCGATGGGAGAATATGTATTGACTAGCCCAATGCTTTCCATTCCAATGGGAGGTGCTGATGTTGTACTAGGAGTCCAATGGCTACAATCCTTGGGTACAATAGCTTTTAATTTTCAAGAACTTTTCATGAAATTTTCTGTGGAAGGAAAGGAAGTTGAATTAAGGGGTATTGCAGGGAAACCAAGAAAGATAATCAGCTCTAATAGTATGACAAAGCTTCTAAGAAAGGAACAAAGGGGTGTAATTGCACAATTATGTTCACTAGATGTTTCCACATTGGAATCATCTATTTCTCCAGATCTCCAAAAAATCTTGAACAATCATTCCAAGGTATTTGAGACTCCCAAAGGTCTCCCACCTATTCGTGATCATGATCATGCTATTCATCTGATTCCAGGAAGTGTTCCTCCAAACATCAGGCCGTACAGATATCCCTATGCCCAAAAGAGTGAAATTGAATGTATGGTTGCAGAAATGCTAGAGGCTGGTATAATTCAACCGAGTCAAAGTTCTTTCTCTACTCCAGTAGTATTAGTGCACAAGAAGGATGGATCATGGCGCATGTGTCCGGATTATAGGGAGCTCAACAAGCTCACTATTAAAGATAAGTTTCTGATTCCTATCATTGATGAATTACTGGATGAATTGCATGGAACAATTTACTTCACCAAGTTGGATCTTCTTTCAGGATATCATCAAATCAGAATGAAGACTGAAGACATTCCGAAAACAACATTTAGAACTCATGAGGGTCATTATGAATTTTTGGTCATGTCTTTTGGCCTTACCAATGCACCTTCAACATTTCAAGGTTTGATGAATTCCATTTTCAAACCATTCCTTAGAAAATTTGTGTTAGTATTTTTTGATGATATACTAATCTACAACAAGTCTTGGAAGGATCATGTTGAACATGTTGACAGGGTGCTACAACTATTGGAGGAGAAACAATTATATGCAAAAAGATCCAAATGTTTCTTTGGAGTATAAGAGGTGGAATATCAGGGTCATATTGTATCTCATGAAGGAGTTAAGGTAGACCCTAGCAAAATTAAAGCCATTAAGGAATGGAAAATCCCCACATCCATAAAGCATCTGCGAGGATTTCTTGGGTTGACAGGGTATTATCGCAAGTTTGTTAAGAATTATGGGAGAATAGCAGCACCTCTAACAACATTATTGAAGAAAGATGCATTTTCATGGACTCCAGAAGCAACAAGGCCTTCAAACATCTTAAAGAGGCAATGTGCCAAGCACCGGTCTTAGCTACACCAAACTTCACAAAAACCTTTATTGTGGAATGTGATGCTTCAATAAATGGAATTGGTGTTGTTTTAATGCAAGATGAAAGACCCATTGCTTTTGAAAGTTGTCCAATCAAGGGAAAGTTTTTACACAAAGCTATTTATGAGAAGGAAATGTTGGCAATACTCCATGCACTTAAGAAATGGTGACCCTACCTAATGGGAAGACACTTCAAGGTAAAAACAGATCATGATAGCCTTAAATAATTTTTAGAACAAAAATTATCCTCTGAAGAGCAACAAAAGTGGGTCACAAAGATGTTGGGTTATGACTTTGAAATCATCTACAAAAAAGGGAAGCAAAATGTGGTGGCAGATTCACTCTCAAGAAAGGATGAGGATGTGGAAGCATTGTTGTGCGCCATTTCTATTATCCAACCAGATTGGATAAACGAAGCAAGGGAGGAATGGAAGAATGACGAAGAAGTGTGGGCACTTATTTTAAAGTTACAACAAGATTCCAGTACGTCTGATACATTTAGCTGGAAAAATGATTCTTTATGGTACAAAGATCGCTTGTACCTCTGTAAGAATTCCCAACTAAAACAAAAGATTCTTATGGAATTGCACACTTCTCCCTTAGGAGGGCACTCAGGATTTTAAAAAAATTACCACAGGGTTAAGAAGGAATTTTTTTGGGATGGCCTTAAATCGGATATTCAAAAGTTTGTGGCAGAATGTTTGGTTTGCCAACAAAATAAAGTTGAAACAATTAAGACCCCAGGTCTATTACAACCTTTATCCATTCCAAGCCAACATTGGGAGGAGGTTTCAATGGATTTTATCACAGGTTTACCCAAGTCCGAGGGAAAGAGTGTCATCATGGTGGTAGTTGACAAACTTACCAAGTATGCACACTTTTGTGCATTATCACATCCATTTAAATCCAGTACAATATCTATTGCATTTATGGAAACAATTCAAAAGCTACATGGAAACCCAAAGATTATTGTAGGTGACAGAGATCCCATTTTCGCTGGAAATTTTTGGACAAAATTATTTTCTTGTCTTGGTACTCAGTTAGCTCATAGCTCATCTTATCATCCTCAATCTGATGGGCAAACTGAGATAGTAAACAAATGTTTGGAAGGATATCTTCATTGTTTTGTATCTGATAAATAGACACAATGGGTCAAATGGTTGCCTCTGGCTGAATGGTGGTATAACACTTCCTTCCATACAACAACAAAAATGACCCCATTTATGGCACTTTATGGATATCAACCACCATCCATCACATCATATTTAAGAGAAAATTCTAAGGAGCAGTGGAACATCACATCGAACATCAACAAGTAGTCCTCCAACTCTTAAAGTATAACCTCGTGGTTGCACAAAATAGAATGAAACAACAGGCAGATCAACATTGCAGCGAAAGAAGTTTTGATGTAGGTGATTGGGTATTCCTACGGATACAACCATATAAGAAAATGTACCTCAAGCAAGCTAAGAAGGATAATAAATTATCACCAAAGTATTATGATTCGTACAAGGTGTTGCAAAAGATTGGTACTATGGCATACAAATTGGAGCTTCCTGCAGCTTCTCAATTGCACCCAGTTTTCCATGTTTCATCTTTAAAGAAGGTTATAGGCGACAAGCTCCCAGTTCAAACAATATTGCTAGAACTTGACGAGGAAGGAAAAATTATATTGGAACTGGAAGCAGTCACAGAAACAAGAACTCGAAAGCTACGAAATTGATCAATTTCGGAGTATCTTATCAAGTGGAAGGACTTATCCGCTATAGATTCCACATGGGAGGATGAGAATTTTATACAGAAGCATCCAGAAATACTCAAGCGTTGAGGAAAACACTTTTTTGAAGGAGAGGGGCATGTTGGGTCCCTATAATACTAGTGATTACCCCATTAATATTGTAGTTGCATCCCTTATGAACATTGTTGTGCCCCTATTATCCCCATATTGTTATTACTGTGCCCCATAAAATCCCTCTATTGTTATTTTTGTGGCTTTATATTATGATTGTTAGGTCGGCTGGGTTATATTGTGACTCCTTAGACTCCTATATATAGAAAGGAGGTTTTGTCATTTGAATCATCCAAGAATTGTTCATTTATGTAATGTAAAGGAGGTTGCCCCCTCGAAGAGGCTGAATTCTAAGGCATTGATCTATCTTTTCTATATTTTCTTGAGCTGGATTCATAACAGACTGTGCCACCGTTACATACATGTTTGATGATTTACGGTCCTAACCAATGTGTCTTAAATTTCCTTGGGAACTTCGTGACTTTTCTATCATATAAGAGTACAACATCTCCTTCTTAAAATGTCTTTTGCTTGATGTGCCTATCTTGCCAAGATTTTTCCCTTGCTTTTTGTACTTGCTCATGAAAACCTGCTATAAATACGTCCTCTTCCAAAGAAAGAAATTGTGTCATCCTTTCCTCTATTATATCGGAATCTACCATGTCTATGAAGGTTGAAATTCTTAAACTTGGCACAATATACTCCATAGGCATGATTGGTTCTTGTCCATATACCAACCTAAAAGTTGCCTGGTCTGCCAATTTCTTGCATGTTGTCCTATATGACCACAACACCGTTGGAATACTTAGATCCCAGTAATTTATGTTCACATTGCACACTTTTGTGAGTGCATTCTCCCAAATTTTATTGAAAGCTTCAACTGTCCCATTCACTTGAGGGTGATATGTGTTGGGTGTGGAGCCTGATTATCTTCTATATTCAAAGGTATCGCCACATAGGACCCCAGTTCAAAAAATATTCGCTGCAGGGGGGGTCCAGGGGGGGGGGGGAAACTCCGACCTTTGGGAGCCCCCCCCCTGGTGGAGGGTTTTAGGGGCAGCGCCCCCGAAGCTAAAAACAACTGTAAAATTACCTTGTAAAAGTATAGTAATTTCTAGTCAATCTGGGCCGTTCATTAGGCGGATAATCTGACGGTAGAACTTATGTTTAGTTTAGGGTTTTTTGCCCTAGAAGGCAACCCCTCTCTTTGTATGAGGGTATTGTATTTGAGGCTGTGTGATAGATGTGTATTCTGTGAGCGAGAAACAGAGAGGTGAGACTGTGAGAGAAAACAGAGGATATTACAATGGATTTGCTGTAGGTTGTGTCTCTTCATTTTGCTAGATAATAGAAAGGAAGGACTGGCTATTCGGGGTGGACGTAGCCAAAACTGGGTGAACCACGTATATCTGTGTCTCTCTTGTTTTGTGCGTTTTCTGTGTTTTATATTTCTGCAATATTTTATGTGTTCCATTGCTCCGTAATATATAATTTTCTAACAACACGGGGTACTTGAAACTCTTTAGTCAGCACATTAATAGTCTGATTCAAGAAATGTGAGCCTTGGTCACTCATTAATTTCTTTGAACACCCAAATCTTGACAGAATGTATTAAAAAATGAACTTCGCGGCGGTATCTGTGCTTCAATCCTTCACTAGCTATCCCTCATCCCACCTCGTTAAATAATGAGTTGTAGTGATTATGTATCTTGTGCCAGTATTCTTTCCTGGTTGGTTATTAAGTACAACAAAGTCAATAGCCCATTTTTCAAATACTTGCAACGTAACCTATGGATTTAATGACATTTCATCTCTTCTAGATTGCCTTCCTATTCTTTGACATATATCACACACTCAACAAAACACTTTTGTATCCTTATGTATTGTGGGCCACCATAACCCATCTCTCAAGATTTTCTGTGCAGTGGCATTCCCTACATAATGTCCACCTGCAACTCCTCCATGAGATTCTACTAGAATACTCTACCTTTCATGTTCTAGGACGTATCTTCGTACTATTTCATCCAGTCCCATTATTTAGAGGTGCCCCACAATCAACATGAAATCAATTACTTTTACCACCAACTGCTTCTTCTGCTGCATATTGTACTAAGTGGGCGCCATTCTTGTGGCCATAAATTGAATAATATTGGCGAAGTGATTATCTGCGACCCTGATTGCGAAAAACTACACGTTGGGCAGGTTATCTTCAATACTGGTGGGTTCTTCTCCTATCTCAAATCTCGATAAATTATTGGGCCCGAAATTCAATCTTCCTAGCTTGACAACAACAACCATAGACATATTTTTCCTCCTAAAATGGGTTTGTTCACCAAATATTCAGCATGGAGTGATCATTGAACATCTTGAAATGTGCTCCCAACAAGTAGTGCCTGAACTTATGTAATGCATAAACCATAGCTAACCCTTCTCTTTTTGTTGTAGTATTGCTCTTTTACGTCTTGGAGAATTTTCTGCTTGAAAAAGCTATGGGGTGATCAACTTCACCTGATCGTGGTTGTGCCAACACTTTACCCAGCATAATGCAAGATGCATTGACATGTACATGAAATTCATTATTCCAGTCTGGAAAATCTATGATTGGCGCAGTTACCATCTTATCCTTTAGTATATCCAGACTCTTCTGACATTCTTCGTCCCATTTAAAAGTGACATATTTCTTCAATAACTTCTCCATTGGTGCAATTATCTGTGCATACCCATTAATAAAGTTTCTATAATAGCCAATGTGTCCAAGTTTCATGCATAGTTGTCTCATTATTTTTGGTACTAGCAAGTTCACAATGATTGCTATCTTCGTGGGATCCACCAGAAAACCCTGTTTGCACACAATATGTCCTAATAGTATGCCACAAGGCACAAAAAATATACACTTCTTCAAGTTTAGTGAAATTTGATGTTGCCTACATGTATCCAGCATAAGCCTTAAGCTCGCAATATGCTTCTTTAATAGTCCAAATATTGTCCAATCATCAAAGTAAACTTCCAATAATTTGTGTATGTATCCTTAAATGCTACGACTACAATTCTAGAAAATATGGCAGCCACATTCTTCAAGCCAAAAGGCATCACCATGTACTAAAATGAGCCCCACTCTATTGCAAAAGTTGTCTTATGTCTATCTTCTGGCATAATTCTGATCTGATGGTAACCCGAAAAGCCATCTATGAAAGAATAGAAGTCATGACCTCCTACATTGTCCAATACTTCATCTGTAAATGGTGTAGGGAATGGGTCATGCACACATGCATAATTTAGTTTCCTCATGTCAACACAAATTTTGATATCTCGCTTAGTCTTCTTTTCTTGAACTATCATGGGACTTACCCATTTAGACTGTTCGATAGGCTCAATGATCCCTAATAATAACATTTTTTTCTAATTCTCCCTTCACCTATTCCTTCTATTTCAGATTCAACCTATAGGGTCTTTTCTTCACAAACTTTGCGTAAGGTTTAAGAGGGATCCTCATAACTCCTAAGTCCCCTAATATTCCCTTCATTTCTGGAAACTTCATAGGAAATAGCTCTTGGTATTCATGTAGTAGCTCTGTGATTTTACTAACTATATCTGTGTCCCAATAGTCTCCAATTTTTGCGAACATTGATCTTCCTCTTCCCCAATATTCACTTTTTGTGTTCTTACTAGCTGCGTTATATCTAGTATTTCTGGTTTTGGTCCAACAACTTCATGATGTCATTTTGATTCTGGTATATCAATATTGCATGGATCTTCATCTTGTTCAGTATTGATATTATAACATTCCAATTCATTTTGTAACTACGCAGTCCAATCATGCTGCCAAGTTAATGGAGCTTCATTCCCAAAAAAAAATTATTTTGATTTCCTGAAGAGCCGAGTCTATACACGGGAAATCATCATCAAAACTGAATGTTAGTATGAACCTTTTAACCAAATATTTCTAGTTTGTAGTTCCATGTTGCAGTTATATTTCAAGATACCAATTCATAGGAATCATTTCTAGTGTGTGGATAAACCCATGTACCCACTCTTGTTCTGGAATTTCTTTCTAAACTGAAGTGCAGTGACAAATAAGCTCTTGGGGATCAACCTTACCATCATACTTTACTTCTATTTCTATGTTGATTGAGCCAAAATGTATCCACATTAATCTTTGACATTGCTGCTAATCTGCTATATTTCGTTTATGAGTACCCCACCTTATAGAAGGTGTAGCCTTCAGGGCTACATCTAAATCTTGCAACCTATGTTCTTCTGGTATTTCTCTTTCATATTCGTCAAGAAATTGGCTTACATCTTTGATCCCATCATAATAAGGAATATCACATGCCTAAGAAGTTATGTAGCGAAGTGAATTTGTGGTAGAAACTTCATATAACATGTTCTCCCAATTTTCCAGTTCTTCCTCAGAATCTAAAGTACAAGAAATATCATGTTCCTAACCAAATTTTCCATATATAGTGGGATTAATCAAATCTTCCTCATTAGATGTTATTTGATAAATGTTGTCGACATATGTGTTTTAATACTCATCATGGAAAGGGTCTACATAACGTACTCCTTTTGAGGGGTCTAGAGGGACAATGACCCTCATATCATCTTTTTCGAACACCATTTGTCTCCTCTTCAAATCGGTTATCACCAAATGATCGAAATCCCAATCCAATCTAAGCAGCACAGGATAGGGGTTGCTATCATTGAAAATTTTAATCACTTTGAGCTTTGCAACAGTTCGGACTCCTTCGATGTCTACTAAGACACCAGGTAACCTTCCCATAGGGACGATATTTTGTTGGTTAGCCATCCTCAACTATGTCGGCAACCATTGCAACTTCAGTTTTCCCATTAACTCCCAAGTTTTCTTAGGTAACAAATTGGCATCAGATCCTTAATTCAAGATTACCTGATCCATATCATATTCCCTGATCTACACAGTTAATCAGTAGTGCGCTCCAACATCAAGTCATAAATTCGACATTTTCTCTCATCATGGCCTACTAATCTACAAAAGTTACAAAACAACTACTTTGGGGTCTACACGTACTTTTGTAATAAATAACAATATTTAGAGTGATGTTGATCTCTCTTTCTACAAATATCTCACCATAAACCTGATCCTGGGTTTACTGGATTCAGTGATCCACTTGGCAAGTAATCTATGAACACACGACATTGATCCTTATAATGGCCCTCTGCTTTTGTACACCACACTTTTGATCTGGTTTCTTTACTATTCTTGAGATCTTGAAATTCCAAGGTCAAATTTTCTAGCTGACTCTGGATTTGCTGTACTCTTGCATGAGTATCTCCAATTGGCAAGGCTTCCAACTTCATTGCAATCTCCAATGCTCTGACTTGAGTCGCTATCTTCTATTGCGTCAAGGGTAACCTGATATGTGGAAACAACGCAGCTATAAACCATTCTTTATGTTGTTCTAGGGGTATGTTAAAGCTTACTTGTCCCATTAACACCTCGAATCATTGATCCAACTCCCACACAGACTCTATTTTATTTCCTTTAGCTCCATAATGCACTGGGATTCTGATTTCAGCTTCTTGAATTCTTATACCAACGCTTTCTTAATATCATGCAATGAAGTTGGATGATTAGTCATAGAATACTTCATGTACCATGTCAACACTATTTCTCGCAACGTCATGATGAGATGCGCCTTCTTTACATATTCATCAGTGATCTTTCTTACTTTCCATACGGCATCATCTACAAACTAGAATTGCTCAATATCCTTTGATCCAAGTCCTCTAAATATAGGTAGCTTATTGTCATCGACCATTTTTCTTATTGGGGGGTTAGGGGGAGGTGGAGGGGGAAGATTAGGGGGAGGGGGCGTAGGGGAATTATGGGGAGGGGGATGCGGGGTAAGGGGTGTAGATGGATGGGGAATCCCAAAGATGCCTTGATTTTTCTCAACTCCTAAATTTGACGCACCTTCAGGATGGGAGGGGAATACTGCAAGGCTGCCAAGTTACTTCCTTATTCTTCACTCTCAGACCCACCTAACAAGGGACTATAGTTAGTCTCAATAAAGTTCTTTGGTTCACATTCTACTCTATATCGCTTTCCACTTCGCGTAGACCCCGGTCCTAGTTCAGACTTATTCCCTCTTCATCCAAACATTAATCTGACTACATTCGTAGTACACCCTTTTCACACAAAAACATTTTAATCCACAACTTCAAAGAATTTAGGTACTTACCTCGCGGACCCTTGAAAAATCTTCACTCAGCTTCGTTGTAAGATATAGTTGTGTCTATTACGAACTCAGTAATAAATCCTCCCAGGATATTGTCAATCCAAAAATCAACCACTCTTGAGATACTGTTGTTAGTATTCTTGAGTCATTGTATCAATTCAGGGCTCCACACAGTAGGATCGTCGTTTTTGAACCAAGTCTAATGCTAGATAGATTTTGATACCCATTCATATAGTTCATTAGCAAACATCGTGAAGAAGATCTCTTGTTATTCTGTAAATAGATACTTCTACAACCAGGCTTCAATCGATAATCGCGGATTTCTATTTTCCTTAACTATGAATTCTCATTCTTTTTGATTTACCCAATCTTGTACCCTTATTTAATGGATGCCACATCCACATCCCTCAAACGGAACCATTTTTTGGCTCGGTTGGGCTTGTCCTAGGTTCGGCTTGTACTTCGCACCAACATAACCCTCAGATACCGGCCTTTTCAACAACGACCCCCAAGTAGGCTGAAGTCTCACCCGAGGTGGCTATGGGTGATTGCAAAACCAAATTTTTGCAACCTTTGAGGGACAACGCAGAGTGGCTCTTAACTTCGCTTTTCTGCACTTTAATCATCCTTCTAACTTTCATAACATTACTGCACAGTTTATTCTAACTACATATTTTGTAACATTTAGTTTAATATAAACACATTACAAACCAATAACAATTGCACTAACATACCAATTACTTGCAATTACTTTGCAAAAAGATATAGAACACAAATAACAGATATAGATAAAAAAGACTTCACCAAAAATTCTTCTTCTTTATTAAGATAGATCTTCTAGTACAGACAACTTATCAACCTGTGCACCTAGTTGTAGGTAGTCTGTGCACTTAGCTGCAGACTCTTCCAAAGCCTCAATGCACTCAGTCGTGGAGCCTTTCCCTAGGCCCAAAAAATAGAACAAAAGACTCGATCACTTGTGCTCTTTCTTTGATGTGTTCTTATTACCTATTTTCGACAAAGCATTACATGTCCTTAAATACATTACATTGCTAGCAAAAAAATCATGGTCCACATACTGCGGAATCAACAAAACAATGATCTAAAACCTTTGTACCTGTTACAAAATGAGGGGCTTCCACCCACCATGAAGCCCCTAGACATGCGCAGTAAATAGAACTTCACAGACTTTGCGCCTATGCTCCTCAAAATACAGATTCTTTGACCAAACTGGACCAAGTTGGGCCACGCCCAACAAACCCCCAATGCTCACATGTGACTCATCCCGAGTCACTCAACTACGGTTTCCTTGATCTTTGTTGCGATTCCATTGCAGACGACATTGTACTGCTGGACTATTTCCTCTACCTACTTTTATTCTCAATGCACTTCTTCCAGTAATGCCTCTGTGATTGGTCCAATAGTCTTCTACAACACTTCTTTCTCCCTCTGTCGTAGCTCCCTGAGCCTTTCATCTACTACTTTCAAAAGCTGGAGGGCCTCATCCCACCACAACTGAGTCCTCTCTATCAAAATATGTTCTTTCCTTCGAATATATTCAATTTGTTTATGGAGATTCTTCCCTTTAGTGATGCTAGCAAGCCTCTATGAGACTGGTAGGGTCTTTGAAGTTGCTAAGATCTCTTCTCGTTGCTTCTGCTTCACCTATAGCTCCTAGTCAATCCTTTGAATGTTTGGATCCTCCATCAGTGAGGTCCAAATCTGCATGGTCTCATCTAGTAACTTTCCACAATTCGTCACTGTGTCGGAGATGCCTTTCACTATAGTTTTTAGATCTCTCTCCCTTTTCTCATGTACTTCTAGTGGCGTGACTGGTTGCAACCTTATTTACAGCTCAAAAATATTCACTTCATATTCAAAATTTATTTTTACGAGCTTATTCTTTGACTCCTTTATCACGAGGCCAAGCTTCACGATCTTCTCTGTTGGCGATTCTTCTTCACGGACCTTTGCATCTAAAACTTCACTACAATTTTTTTTCAATGGTTTCTTCTAGCTGCTGATGTTTCCAATGCACTTCATCCCTTTCTTTGATCAATTGATCAATCTCCTTCTTTAGTGAAGCTCTGTCCTTTTCCACGTAAATACTTAACAACAAAGTGCGTTGTTCTTGCTCCTGTAGTTCATCTATAATACTTTGATGGAACTCATGTAATACCTGAGTTGGTAGTGCGACGATGTTCATGTTAACACGATCCCACCCTCTTGCTTACTCTCTGTCCTTAGCGGATTCAAATTGTAACGCTACACCTGGTATCTGCAAATTCCTCAATCTAATTTTCAGCTCTATCCATCGCTTTGGCAGTAGTAGCTAACCTATTTGTGTCGGTTGTCTGGCTGTGTGCACTAGTGCATTTAACTTTGTGATGTCTTGCTACAGGTCTGTCAAGATCATTCGACCTTGTTCCAGGTCTCTGTGTTTACTTCCTGGACCTTTTCTCTAATATCGTCAATGTCCCCATTAGTGAGGATAAGCGCTACTGCGCCTTTGGACTTGTTCGCCTTCTATTTCTTCCATGTGCCTAGTGTTGTTACTGTAGGTACCTTGTTTTTTATGATGAATGGTGATTCCTCTATTGGATCTATGTTGTTGAGAGGGTCATGGGTATCATGTTTTTTCTTTGTCTTTGGTTCCTATGCTTCTTTTCCTTTATCTGTCCCACTTGGACACTCATGCTGCACAGTGCCCCCCACAACTTTAGTGTCGTCTATGGTTGGAGTCATCCATTCGGCTGATCATTGTTGTATTATTGCGAGCAGGTCATTTGCAGTGACCAAATATGGCAGAGGGTGCCATGTCTCCATTGGATCCTTCCGAGCCTTGATGTATACTCTATGAAAATCTGCCTTGAATGTTGCGATGTTGTGATAGTGGTCATAAACTCTAGGTGATAACTTGGGATACTGGTTCACCACCATGTGCAAATCCATGTCCAATAGCACAAAGAAAATTTTGTTCTTCGGCACTTGCAATGACTCCTTGGTATGCCACAGGGAGGCATACGCATGCGACTTCACAAGCATCTGTTTCGACTCACAAAAACTATGAGTTGTCCATGTCCTTCCATCCTCACAACGCGATGATCAAAATCAACCATGCATAATGAAATGTTTTTCCTTCCTCCTATGCCTTGCAGAAATCCTCCAAAAATTCCTTGAATAAGTACCTGACCTAGTTGATCTGAACCTCGAGATTGCACTACGCAACCAAAGAAACCATGGTTGTGGGGAATTATTTTTCTCTGCATTTCCTCATTATTTTTCCTGCTAAAATGTATGTGGCAAAGTGAACTCCTTGGTTGCTAATAGAATTGATAGTGTAACCACGCGACTTCTTGATAATCCCGAACTTATCCTTCATGGTCTATGTCATTGCCTGTCTTGGTTTTAGCTGATGAATCTTTGGTAGGGTCCTTCCCTTGGTAGGGAAGTCCCAAAATTCTTCTTATGAACATCTCATCAATCAGGATCCTCTTCCCTAACCATAGGCATCCATCATGCATCAATACTAGTAACTGTCAAACACAAGCTATGTTGGATTTTATTCTATTGAAGTGTGGCACATATAACATGTTTAGTAAGCCCGATATCTGCAATCCTGTAGCCCACTGGTGTGGCTCCAACCTCATAACTCCACTCTATGGATAATAGACCTGGTTTAGGTACTTGCTCGGCTTGAACTGCAGATATTTACTTCTGTCATTAAAGTCTCAATCCTCCATTTTTAATTGTGGGATTTTCCCTAGCACTTCTCCTTCAAATGCCACTTTTTTCTAGTAACAACAGTGTGAAAGTGTTGAAATTTGTGTCTTTCGGGTCCTTAACTAGCTTGGCACCTAGTTTCCTAGGTGGCAAATACTGAAACAACACAGATGGAATTTCGGCACCCTCTGTCTCTATCTGGTGCATCTCTGGTTCTTTTTCCTCCTTGTCATGGATTTCCTTTGGTTCTTCCTGCCATACTGGATTCTTCACCTTCTCCTTAGGTTTCTTATCTTGCTTTGTCTTTGTCCACTACTATTTTTATTCCTTCTTCCTTGGGGACGTTCTTAGCTCTATTCAAAAGGCTTCAGTTGGCCTCTTTTCAGGTCTTTTCATGGGTTGTTCTTTTGTAACTACATGTTTTCGCAGTGACCTCGTGTGCCTTGTGGGAAGGGGTGCATTTGGTGCTCTAGCCTAGGCTTCCATGACTCCTGCTAGCGCTTTCTCTATAAATTCTTGAGCAATTTCTTCAAATCTTCTCGCAGACATACACTGGACTCACTCTTGATTGCAAATTCTCAAACTGAATTCTCCAGGTAGAAAAGTGTAAAATGTGGAGCAGGACATAGCTTTTATAACGAATTTGAATTTCAAACCTCATAGTTAGCTTAGATCTTATTCATTTAATGTAGGTATGGCGCTAGATCCGACCAGTTGTGCTTCATAAATGTGTTTCTCTCGCGCCTTTTAATGAAAACTTTTTCCTTCCAATGGTCATATTTTTCCGGCTATCTTCGACAATCGAACATTAATCTACCCTTCATCACAGTTATTTCGGACTTCGACATACTTCTGAATATCGTGTAGTAATCCTCCTTTGGCGTGGTTCTTTCTAACTTCGGCATACTCATAAATATTGCACAATAGCCATCATCGACGCGGTTCTTTCTAACTTTGACATACCCCTGAATATCATGTAGTAGCTTTCTTCGGCGTGGTGTTTTTTAGCTTCAACATGCCCCTTCCGTAGAGTAATTTGTAGTCTAGTACCCACTTTCAACTGAAGGTGGCACTAAGACTCTTCTCCTTTCATCTTTTAGTGCGAAGCTCCATGGACAGAGTCGTCCCTGTATACCTTTAATTTTCTACCATTCACTCGTCCTAGAATCAACTGACTGTTTAGCTTCGCAAGCTAAAATGCGCCACCATCATAGACATGTTTGATGATATACAACCCTAACCAATGTGTCTTAAATTTCCCTGGGAATTTCGTGACTTTTCTATCATATAAGAGTACAATATCTCCTTCCCGAAATGTCTTTTTCTTGATGTGTCTATTAAACTAGGCTTTTTCCCTTGCTTTTTGTACTTGCTGATGAAAACCTGCTATAAATTTTTCATCCTCCAAAGAAAGCAATTGTGCCATGCTTTCCTTTATAATATCAAAATATTCCATGTCTATGAAGGTTGGAATTCTTAAACATGGCACAATGTACTCCATAGGTAGGACTGCTTCTTGTCCATATACCAACCTAAAAGGTGTCAAACCTGTAAATTTCTTGCATATTGTCCTATATGCCCACAACACCCCTGGAATCTTGTTGATGCCTTGAAATTCGCTGCACCAACATGGGGGATAACCACCCAGTTCGGACCTTAAACAACTCCTTTTCTGTTTGGGTTAGTTGCTCCGAATGGATATGGTGGGACCAGTTTCCCAATGAGAGGTAATAAAATGAATATGAAATGCTTATAATGGGATGGAAAAGATGGATTTAGAATGGATTATGACTAAAAGATAAAACATATGAAAATAAACTACTTATTACCTAGGTTATTTCTTAATAGTTTGATTTTGATCTAGAATAATTTTCCTTAGTAGATGAATAAGAATTTAATCATTTACTTCAAAATTGAAAGACGATATAAATTAATTCTTTTAATTCAAATTTTAATTGAAAGAACTATGATAATCTTATATCACAATCAAAATATTTTTGACTATTTTCAATACATGCCATTTGTTATGCCCCTATACCAATAGGTGTCATATATCATGATTGACTTGGTTTAGCTTTGAAATATGTTCATACCTTTACTTGTTGAAAAGGTATTCCACGTTTGTGAAAAATAAAATAAAAAATAAAAAAATGTAAAAAGGGTAAAAAGAATAAAGAAAAGGTCAAAAAAGAAAAGAAAATGAACCCCAACAAAAAAGAAAAGACCAGGAAAGTGTGCAAGTCTAAATGCCACTAATTTTTTGCTTTTGTATAGTAAAAATTGTGTGCAGCTTGTCACCTATGCCACAATTCATGAATAATCAAATAGTTTAAGCTTGAATAGTTCATATTTTCAATTTCATGTTTTAGAAGTAGAGAATAAAGATCTAACCAAACAGTGTAATCTTGGCAGATAAGTAGATAGGTAAAGTAAATAAAAGGAGCTCAACAGTGTAATCTGAGCCCTTGGATGTAATAAGGTTAGATTTAGATAGGCATCACTATGTAAAAGAAAAGAAAGTTTGAGAAGGGTTTTCCAGTCAAAGTGCACCCTAATAAAGAAGTGAAAATGTTAGGGTAAAGTATGTAGGGTAAGTAGATGATGGTTGCAAAATAAATGTGTGGTGAATGTTAAGTTTAAATGCTTAAAATCTTTTACTTTCATCACTAGGAAAAGGCATGTATCACATGGAAGGCACATCAACATTCAAAGTCACAATAATTAACTTCCCTACTCATCCCCCTAAAATCTTCACTAAATCCCTAAGTGCTAAAGGTAATTGTCATAGTTAAAGGGGCTCAGAGCATTTCTCTAACTTTTGGAGGGATTGGACCCTCGGCCCAATAATTGGAAATGCCTAAAGTACTTAAATCCCTTTCATCAACATTACCCCCCCCATAAAGATCACACATTCCTTTGATAAAAATTTTCCTAAGTAAAATCCTATTTTACATAGGGAAATTGAAATAAATCTTCATAAAAACCCTCTTATACACTTTAGCCTAAGTCAATATGTTATATGATGAAATACTTTCGGAAAACATTGGACTTAGCGCTTTCCTATTCATTCGGTCATATTAACTATTAATGTTTTATTATATAATTCCAAAATAAAAGAAAATTACCCATGCCCGTATTATTATACTATGTAAAACCCCAAGTTATTACATATCCCGCCCCGATGGTTAAGTATGACCATAAAAAAAATAATATATGGGATTAATTGACTAATCTATAGTTGGTTAAGAACCTGACCCCGCCACCATTTAATGAGGATTAATTTAGTCATCGGGACTAATTAATAACTCTCCCAACCAATCAAATTGCCCCCAATGCCATTAAATCCTTTAATTAATATTGGGCCCGCCTTTGTTATCCATCAATCATGTCATTACCCTGACAACCATCTGATCGGATCCTTCAAATCCGATGGCCTTCGCTCATATCGCATGGGCCTTTTGGTCGACCTTTAGCGCATGATGTGAGCGGTTTCATGTACAGTGCCGATGCTATGTGTCGAAAGATGTATGGCATCACACTGCTCCCCCCAAATACCACTTACCCTCCAAAAGCGATGCAATGAAACCCGCTTACTGCCTCTCGCTAACGACAAAATGTCAAGTCGCCTCCTCGTTGACGCCACTTGTCCGTATCACGAAACTTGCCAAAAACTTTGAATTTGCATAAAAAACAAAGTTAATCTATTTTTTTCTGTTATTATTCTAAAAAGTCATGCATGCAACCAAAATGTGAATTCGACCAGCTCGTACTCCAACCATCAACTGCCCCGAAAATTGCAATTCGACATTGCTCCAGTCCACCATTTGCACCCAGTGAACCAGTACTCCATTGCCAATCACTGCATAAACAAGTATTTACCAGTTTCCTTCCAGAAACCCTGTAAATACTTAATTTCCTCTGTAATTACGTTGAAAACCCCAAAATTCAGTGTAATTCAGTTGCGAAACTTAAAATTAAAGGCTCCCAGGACCCTCTGTTTCACCTATTCCACTCAAAAACCCCATTTCCATCTCTGAATCCACAAGAACCAGAAATAGAAGCCCCTGTAGCCCTCAATGTACGTCCTATCACTACTCCTCATAGAGATTTGGATTATTTTCCCTTAGCAAATAAAGATTTCCAAATCAAAGACCTCACTTTTGATGACTCCCCCCTGATACTGCATTGTAAATACCGAAACCTTTACCTCAATAATGTTGAAAATATTGGTCTATAGGAATCAAATCTCCCATGATTTCCTATGTTCTTGGTTTCTCAAGCAATGAATATGTGGATGAAATGACTTTTTCCTATATGACTATCTTCACCCCTGGCCAGCCCCCTGCTGCCATGTATGACTATGCTACATTCATAGCTGACAAAATCCCTGATCAGTTCATGAGATTGGAAAATGAGAGTGTTCAAGTATTCCAAAGTCTTGTATCACCTCTTCCTGTATTACCAAACTGAAAAATTCCCATTCTCTGTGAATAAGCTTAATACTAGAGGTAATCCTAGATCAGTCATTTTCTAGACTTATATCTTTGAGTACTCATACACTTCTCCCCATTCATACAATGAATTCATAGATCAATTTGTCTATCCTGTAACCACCATGCTGACAAGACATTCTCCCCCAAGAATCAATGATGATATCAAGAGAATACTTCAACTCTCAAAGCAATACAAGATAGGTGACTGGTACATGTACTAGAATCACACTGAGATCCGAATCTATGGTTGTGAACTCCCTCCTTTCAAGCTGCCTAAGTATGTTCCTATGAGATTGTTTGCACTGGAATATTACAGGCAAATGTTAAACTCTGATCAAATTCATTTCACCAAGGCAAAGAAGAAATCCCAATTGAGGATCAAAGATCACTTAGGCCCACTTGTGTGCAACAATAGAGAAGCAGGGAAAAGAGAAGAAGAAGTCATAGAAACAATAATGAGACTAAAGAAAAGCTTTTCCTGGATTTAGGACCCTCATGGTTTCATTAGTGACAGGAGGAAAAAACATAAGCTTTCACCCTACATCCATCACAAAATCCTTGAGATAGAACAATATTCCAATTTAGATGAATGGAGAGAAGGGACATTGATAGAGGAAGATAGTGATAAAGTTGAAGTTGAGAATGTAATGAAAGATTTGGAGAAGACACTTGAACTGGACTCTTTTGTACAAGTGCATATCGAGTCTTTCCAAAGGCCAACCCAGGAAACCAGTGCTCCCACAGCAGAGCAATCATAAGGACAAACACAGGAAACTAGTGTTCCTCCATCAGAACAAACAGGACAACCATTAGCATCAAAACAGCCAGAGATATCAGAGCAGCCTAAAATCTTTGAAGAAAGAGCTCCACCACAGCCACATCCAGTTCAGAATAACATGGGAAATCCCCCAGTTGTGTAGACTCCTCTGAATGAGGAAAAGAATTTGAAAAGAGAAAGGGAAGTAGCTACCCCTTCTAGTAGACCTACAGATCCAACCTTTGCTAAGAGGCAAAGGTTGAATCCTTATTCAGAGGAGGAGTTCATAGATGAAACCAAAGAGAGCATAAATAAGGAAGGAGCAGACAGTCTACATACATCCCCAATAGGTGGGACACCTTCAAGCTCCCAGAAGAAAGAACCGAAAATGCAATAGAGCATAGAAGTTGCCTCCCTCAGATATTCTTTTGAAAATATTATAGACATAAAGGGGAAATTCAAAGAAATAAAGACTAGGAATGAGCAGCTGAAGGCCCAAGCCTATGCTCAATATTTAAAGATGGCCCCTACAAATCAAACCAGATTGATGTCAGCTTTTGACATCAAAGAGGGCAAAATGCAAATGAGTTTCTTAAAACCCACAGTGCTACAGCCAAAATCCTTGGCAGATTATCTCAAGACTGACTTTGAAGTCATGGCCAAAGACATCCACCCAATAGACCAGATAGAACTACACAAACAAATAGGAGAGATGGTCTATTCTACATTGACTAGCAAGGCAATGATGGCACATAGGTTGCAAAATTCACTGAGCAACACTACTACCCAATTGCAACTAGAAAAGGCCTCCTCACAGGCAAAAGACAACATAATCAAATCATTGGAGGAGTTGATTATTGAGTTGGGCCATGACCCAAAAGATGTCAAGGCAGCAAAAAACCTAATAAAGAAGAAAAATGAAGATATAGCTGCACTTAGGAAACAATTGAAATTTCCACCACTCATTCACCCTCAGACTGCTGAAGTGATTGAGAAGAAAAATGAAGAAGAGCTTATGGACTTGGTCCTTAAGCTAAATGAGCAATTAAAAGAAACAAAGCAGGAATTAGAGAAAGCAGTACAGTCAAGGTAGAGTGAGTCAACCACACAACCCCAGATTGTAGTGCCTATAGTTTCAATAGCAGTCCCTTCTACATTGGTATTAGCTTTAGCACCAAATATTCCTTTGGCAACAACTACACCCATAAAAGTAACAGGTACATCATAGATAGGTACACCAACACAGAGTACAGAAGACTTGATCAAGTCCATGGAGGAGATGAAGCTCCAAGTCACAGAGCTGCAGAAAGTGAAAGAGAAATTCATGAATTTGGAGCAGAAATATGATGTATCAAAAATCAATTTTGCAGAAGAGATGAGGAAAAACAAAGGCTTAACCCAACATATTAGAGCACTAGAGAAAGACCTTAAATTTGAAAATCCCTTGATAGAGATCAGGAGAATATTGTGGACCAATATCATTAATTCCATCAACAACATTTGGTCATCCATTCAAATTATTTTTGAACAAATTGATTTGGTTAAGCCTGCTCTTGAAGAAGTTCAAAGGACCAGAGAGGAATTGGGTAGAAAGCCTGAAGAGGCAATCTAGTTAATCAATTTTCTAAATAATAGAAACAGGCAACAGTTGGAACAATTAAACATTGAGGATAGGATTGCTACCATCCTTGAAATAAAGAAAGTGTTGACCAAAAGGAATCTAATGCAAGGCCTGGAACGCAGATGTCAAAGTATGTAGGAAGATATCGATGAGTTCATGAGTAAATTTGGCATCTTACAAAGTAAAGGACTCCCAAGTCCTTTAGTCATCAATGACAAGCTAATGGTTCAGATAGACTACATCAACAAGTTGCATCAGCAAGCTGACAGTCAAGCCAGTTCATCTGCAGTCAAGGCATTGCCCACAGGGAAAGTTCTCTATGATGGTTTGGAGAACCTTTTTTACATTGAACATGAAGTGAAGCACCTATTCCGAGTGCAACCCAATTTTGTGAAATATACTGAAGCAGATGAAATCCACACGAAGCTGACAAGGACAAGAATACCAAAAGATGATTGGTGATCCAGCATGACTGAAATCCTGTAAATTAACATGATTTAAGTGAGGTAAAGAGAAATAATTACCACAATAAATATTGGTAAATAGGGTGAAAAATGGTGAACAGGTAAAGAGTATCAGATACAGGTGAAAGAGCATCAGTGAAAAGATAAAATTAGATGTCCAGCACAGAGTTACTAGCACTACAACAAGATGCATATTCATAGGACTTGCCTCCAGCTCCTTCAACAAAAATAGGGACAACAACAGTCAGTTCACATTGTGTTTCTACAATTGAGACCATTTGTCTCTATATTCATGTAAAAGATATTTAGTTTCCATAGAATATATCTCTCTTAGTTAGGAGATATTTTGATGTAAACATTTGTATAAATACTTCTTCATTCGAAGTATTAGGGGTGGATTCTTAGACATTTCTTTAGATAATTTACTTTTGGAATTGAAGTGCTATTGAACAACTATTATATGGCTGGATGGAACAAAGTAATAAAGAAAATGACTTTTACAAGATACCTGTGTCAAACGAGAAACAAAAAGTATTCTATATCTTGTGTTTTTACAGTTTTCTGGTTTAATAAATATTCATATGTGTTTCATATCTGAATGATAAACAAAAAGTTATATTTCAGAAAGAGCTTTATTGCATTCTGTCTTTAAAATTGTTTATTTTCTTAATGTTTTCTTCCATACTATTATAGGTAGGGAATTATTAATTGCTCCTTACTTTCATGGTTTATCACTGTGACCTTTTAACAAAGAATACTTAATTGCTTTTTGTTAATGAGCACCCACTTTCCCTCATCTTGGACCCTGTTGAAGGATTCTTAGTTGCCCTTCCTCCCTGTTCAAGACCATTTTACCCATTTGAACTATCATTTGTCTTTTGTTTAGCTATCTTGCCCTGTGAAATTCCTCCTTTGTTAAATCAACCTGATCCAGTTAAGCTGTCATTTAGTTGACTCCATAGCCAAATGGCCTAAAATACCTTGTTCTATCCATCTGCTCTCGAATTCCACCACCAAACAAAATCAAAACCCCCCAGCTTTCATAACTAGCCTAATATCCCATAAAAAAAAGCTAAATCATAAAGAGAGATCCCTCTATGAGTACATATTGGCTAGATTCTGTACTTAAAAGATTGGTTTGTGGTTATCTCGGAGTGTCCCTTCTTTTGATAACTTCGAAGGGAAAATCTGAGTGATAACATAGTGGTGAATCCACTGGGGAAACCAATTCCTCAGTCAAAACACATCTTTAAGAAACAAAAAGTTTGATTATATGCATCTTAAAGAGTTCATAGAAGTTATTTTGATGTCTTTATAAGAAATTGCAAAATGAAAAACCTAAAATCTAGCTTCAGAAAGGACTCGATACACTAGGGCTAATCCTGACCCTAATCCACCCCTAGTGTTTGAGAACCCCAATTTGATCCCCAGAATACTTAGAAGACAAGAAAGCTCTATTAGCCCTCGACCCATATTTAGATCTCAATCTTGTCCTGCTAAGTGGCTTTACCTAGAAGACCTACCCTTTGATGAGTACTTTGAAACCTCTTTGTTTTGGACTTCATCTAGCTATGAATTAATAGACCTAGTACAAGACCCAGAGTTCATCAGAGAACTCGAGATCCAAAGAGCTAATTTTTTAATTGACCAACATTTGCAGAATTCACCTCAATCTGATCTTACCACTGAAGGAACTCCTAACCCTTCTGTAGTCACTTATTTTTCTGCAAGCTCCTCATTTGTCCCTCATATCTCCTAACCTCAAACCACTCCACAGTTGACTTCAACCCCTGGTCCTCCATCTACACCTCAAACATCCACTGTTACCCCAACTCCAGCCTTTGTTTCAACATTACCTGTAGCAATGGCCAACAGAAATGCTCCCCTGGTACTACCAACCAATTTAGGTGCCATGCCCCAAGACTATCAAAGTAAGATCACATCCTTTGATGGCACTAGATCTTATACAGCCCAACAACATACTAGGAAAATGATTGATTACTTCGAAATGTATGAAATAGACACTGCTAATGTGAAAATGAGGATTTTTGTGCAAAGCCTTACTGGAGATGTTATAACCTGGTTCAGAGCCTTAACAGTCAATAACATAGACAGTCTAAGAACCCTCTATCAACAGTTCCTGAATAGATGAGAGAAAATAAAAGACCCTCTTTAGGTCTTATCTGAATACGAGAACCTCAAAAGAGTATCACAAGAAACTGTGCAAGACTATTGCACTAGATTTAATAGTGTGTATAGTGCTATTCCCCTTGACCTAAGGCCTCCCTCTGGCTTAGCCTTAATTAAATTCCCAGTTGGATTTGATTCTAATATGGCTTTCCAGCAGAGAGAATGAAACCCTCCTACATTGGAAGACATGCAAAGCATAGCAGTAAGCATTGAAGCCAACTTGCTCTCTAAGAGATCCAAAGCAAGGAGTGAAAGAAGGATACCATTAAAAGAAGAAATCTCACCCTGTTATTGGGAAATCTAGTGTCTATGTAGAGCTGCTAGTCCCACTAAGGCTGGTAGCTACCTTAGAAACAAACAAACTAAAACCACTTTCATTTTCCTTTATGAGAAGTAGATCAGAGGGAAATAAAGGAGACCAACCTCTGTCTTGCGCTTGGTTCCTTGCTTGATTCCTCTCCCTTCTGATAGATCTTTGCCACTCGCTTCCCCATCTACCCAGCTTCAAAAAGTACCTGTGGAATCAAAGCAGCATAACACTATCCAAGAATAGAGATCTACTATCATAAACAATATAGGACCAGATATATATTGACCACACAAATGCATATGTCATCAATCATACAAGAATGTAGAGGAAAACTTGAATAGCTTTATTAATAATCAAGAATAGCAAAGAGGATTACAACCAATTGTTTTGACCCAAAGTCATCCTCTCAGCAAGAAAGCCCTTCTTCACCTCATGAAAAGCTTAGATCACCCAACACTATGATGTTACACCAAGAAACCAGTAGCAGTTCCTTACAAGATACAAAATTCCAGCCTCTGGATCTTTGGGATGAGGGATCCATATATAGATGTTTGAAAGGGGGGTGAGTCAAATTTTGAGATTTGATTAGTGTCCTCTCTTTGATAGTTCTTGATTCCACTTGGAGATTGATGATCTCTTACTCATCCCTGGGCGAATGTAGAGAGGCAAGTGTCACAGGAGAAGTTTCTGGAAGATTCCATGATTCTCCACCTTGCAGATTGACCCTGCCATTTGTCCATTCTCGCCCATTGCACCCCATAGAAGGGATTTTCAGTATGCATCGCACCTCCCATGTGCATTTAGGTGGGATGCAGTGCACTTTGACCATGGAGTAGGTGAGATGGTCTAGTTTTGACCAGTTCTGAGTATTTTTTCATGGAGAACTTCTGGGAGATGATGTAATCAGCTGACCTTGTTCTTTTAGGGGTTGGAACAACACTTTTAGGGACTTAAGAGCCCTTGGTTTATGGACATTTAGGATTGGGGTTGCAATGCCCAAAAATGTCTATAGCAGTTGCCCCCTAAAGCATGAGATCGTTAATTGTTTTGATGTCGGGTGAAATGCTTTATCATGAGGATCCGAAGTTTTTTCGAGATGGAAGGTGACCTGTAATAAGATACAATACAATACATTATCTTCATAATATTTTTATGATCTAGTTGAGGCGGGCATTCCCATGCTCAGCTTTATAAATTCATTTTCATGTACATAAGATAGACAATCGTCTGCGTGCAGACTGATGATTCTGGTAGAGCCATCATCCCTTAGGTTGGATGATTATCTGTACAGTAATGATGTACATTTGATGTCTTTATTTTCCTGAATATATATCGCAGCCCGGATGGATGAAACTAGATCTAGGCTCTTCAATCTCGTTCGATCTTCACTCAAAGTACAAGTCGATCCATGTGATAGATGTTCTGGAGTCGAACATGGAAAGACATCGTCTGATTACCAGCCAATGATGTAAGCTGTTAACAGGCGCGAGAGGAATCACTGATAATGATGATGACCCTCAAGGTACTACAGTACAATTTATGTGGTGTGAATAAGGGACTTGGCGTCGAACACCACGCAAAATCTTTCGGTCGAAGGCCATTGATGTAAACCTGTCATCGGAAGTGAGAAACTTGCCATTGAGGCATGCAAGATTCAAAGTACTGAAAGGGTTGTTCCTAGATCAACTTCCTGGATAATGAGCTGATGTCAACAAGAAGCGATATGTCATAGGAGGGCCTTAGTGAATCCCACATCAATGACACAGAATGGAGCAAATGATTTTAATGGAGTTGAAAATGATCTGATGATATAAGGTTCAGGGTGGCGGTCATGAAAGAACGGAGCGTAAATGTGTTGCAGTGGATGAGACACATGTGAATTCTCTAAGCGACTTCTCTTGAACATATCGGTGACACTGACATGATGGATTGGTAGCATTAACCCCAAATGTGGATGGTGTGACGGACCCATGGTTATATGACTAGTGAACGGAACAACCCAACCCGATTCAGATGCAGAGTGAAAGTGTCATGTTCAAGAGCGACTTGCTACCAATAAAGTTTTTTCAAGTTTTCTTCCCAATTTTTCCCCAGTCATTTCTAACTAGTATCTCTTTATTTTTGTCAAGCTTGAGGAGGATAACATATGCTTGTTCTATAATTTACCCTTCAGGCAAACCCATCGCTATGTTTTAATGAGCCCAGCGATAGTGAAACTCATTCTTGTCTGTATGGACAAGTTTGTCGCTATTCGGTTTTAATGAGTTTAACGACAAAGATAACTCGGTCCTTTTCAATTTTAGAGAGTCTGAAAAGGGACGTAAAGAAAACTCCAATAATCTTTTTTCGTCATATAATCCCTTGAGTCCGAAAAAGTATAAAACAATACAAAAGGGATGAAATTTCGGTACTTTTAACAGGCCGAACAAAACAAGCGCTTGATATTTTTGTGTAATAATCCCTCAAGTCCAAAAAGATTAAAATCTAAAGGAGGGATAGCACTTCCAGTCTCTTTAATGAGCTGGAGAGGCCAATTACTCGGCAATCTTTACATATTTTGCAAGTCAATTTCAAAGAGCTTAAAGGATACTCATTTTTTGAGGAATGAGTGATAAATTTGGGTAGCAGCTAATTCCAGGTAAGGTTTGGAATTTTCCAATCACGACAGTGTCACAAGGATGGCTAACTGGATCCTCTTCGCAGCTGTTCCTCAAAAAGGGTAAACAATCAAATGGAGGTGAATGATCGGCCAAAATAGAGTGGAGGTGATGATGAGAACACGACCAAGGCTTCAAAGGCTGATGATAATACATTCACGATGGTTATTTACCGGAAATTGGTTCAATTTTTAATGAGCTTAAACTCTGGGGGAACATTTGCTCATTTCTTATGTTTACTTTTTAACAAGCTTGAATTTCGTGTTAAAACTGCTCGATCCAGTCGTATAATACGGATGTCTCATTTAAAATGGCATTTTTTCAAAGCTTTGCCCCACATCCTTTCTTTATGCAAGTTAGGAAACGATCAATCCTACGAGTTTAAAGGGTTAGAGGACCTACAAATTTAAAAAACAAATGGTCGCTCTTCTCTTGCACGCCAAAAGGTTTGCATGCCCCCAGATATAGTGAAAAATTTCCAAGTTACCAAAGATTTTTCTATCCGCACCGTGGACAAAACACTTCCTCGGCGATGTCTACCGAAATAAACAAAGGTGAGTGGCGCAATTGGCTCCACTCACATAACTTTGACGAAGGAATCTTATTCCAGTCTAATCTCATAAACTAGTCATATATCCTTCGCGGAAACCTACCCTATACCCAAGGTTTTCCTGTCGAAACAGACCAGGGTGCATGCCCCCTGGGTTTCAGTCATGTCCTCCGAATCACTCACGCTCATCAGGTGGACAGACTGGGTATTGATGAGACATTCTTTGCGTGAAAAGACAATTCAGGGATGGTATTTGACTATTTTCTATGTGTGAACCGGGGAATGAAAGCTTGTCTATGAGCTTGACCACTCTTCCTTCATGCGGAAAACACATTACTCTAAAGAGTGAGGAGACAATAGCTCCCATGCAATAAATATAGTCGCATCCAAGGAGTATATTATAATCCAGGGGTCCTTGGACTACCATTACATTCATGTGAACAGTTTTCCTTCTCAATGTTATTGGCACATTGGGAAGGATCCCTAACGGTCGACTGGTTCCTTTGTCAAAGCCTGTTAGATTTCTCATTTCAGGAAAAAGCGATGGAAAACCAAGCGCTTTCCAAGCAGTTGAGGAAAGGATACTCACAGAAGCCCCTTCATCTATGATGGTACCGGCCATGACCATTCTATATATTTGAGCAATGATTCGAAATGGTACACTAGTCGGTAAGCGGGGTCTGCCTAGTAGATTCCAATCGAAGGAAACAACTAGGTTGCTTGGAGGTGGGACCGAATAGATAGCCAGATATGACTCTGATGAACTTCCTTCCTTCGGTAAAGGAATGGGTAGACTGCCCCCATGTTCATCGGAGTTTGTGCTTACGAAGAGAATTTGGACGGTGTCATTCTTGTTCTCTCCGGTGACTGTATCATCTGAAGATGGATCCTCTGAAGGCAGGATTGGGTCAACTGTAGCCTCGACATTTTGACTTTCGTCTGGTGTGGATTCAGATGGTTTATCTTCAATGATAGACGTTTCAGCCGACCACAATGGCGTGTCAGCCGGATTTTCAACTAGTGATGAACTCGGCAAGAGCTTCTTATATCGAGGAGGACGCTGTAATGGTGAAACCGGAAGGTCGTCCAAAACTCTTTTAGCCTCGTCTAAGAAGGGACAACGGTGGATGATGTGATCGCCTTCACACAGTTTACAAGGAAATTTACATTTTCCTTTTTGTCCAGGGGCTTCACTTTCACTAGTTGACGGTGTATTTTCAACATGATCATCAGAGGTTGATGACACCGAATTGTGGAAACGAGGAGACCAGTCCCTTAAGATCCGAGGGATGCAAGGACAATCTTGATGACAGTGGTCTCCTTTGCAAATGACACATGTCGATTTAGGCCTGGACGGTGCAGTGTGTGGATTTTCGCTAGACGATGCCTGGTTGCCCCTTTTTGCCTTTGGCTCCTTCTTCTTCTTCTCTTTTTTCTTCTTCTCCTTCTTCTTCTCAGTTACTTGATTTTGGGCTTTACCAGCTTTATCAAGTGAAGAGGAAGGAGGAGAGGGAGAATTGGACGAAGTAGAAGGTTGGGGGGTAACTTTGGTATCATTTAGTTGCTGACTTGATTATTCAAGAATCACGGTGTTCTGAACGACAGAGGTCGAGAAGAGCCATACGGGCAAGCCGATTGTCAATCCTGTAAGCGATAATGTGGCCATATGGGGTGCACCAACATCTCCCCAAGAGGAGAAAGGACTAGGATTTCCTCCAAGGGGAAATCCTTGGTCGGTGGACTCCATTTTTCTCAACCTAAGACCAACGTAGGAAAGGTGATTATTCCGATTAAAATAAATTTTAGATGCTTTGACACAACTTGTTTTTTCAATTTTTAAGAGTCGAGAAAAAGCAAAAGATGACTCTAGTCGCTTTCGATTTTTAATGAGCTTGAAGTGACAAGTTCTCAGATGGACCTTTTTCTTTAAGGAGTCTAAAAAGGAATGAAAGAGACTACTCTGGAAATCTAGACAGAGGGATTACCAAACCAATCGCAAAACTGTAGAATACTTTTTATGGTACGGCAGTCAATCTTCCCGAATGTTGTGTTCAATGCATTGCGATCGATAGGGCGGCAGACATGGCTTCCTGTGGATAAAGGATAAAGCCTATTGTGGTCTCCCAATATATACTCGACGGTACGTGGGAGCACAAGTCCGTACTGGCACTTATCGTCTCAAAGTGGAGGAATCACCCAACCAGCAATGAAAACAACAGTTACCAAGCTTTACGATGCCAGAATACGTCTCTAGCCTAGATTTCTAAATGTTGTGCGTTAGGTTCCAAAGCGTTTTTAGATTCATTAAACTTATTTTATAGTTGATCTTGCTTAAGAAATTTTCCTTTTAGGTTCACCGCGTGATGTAGATATACAATTCCTAAAATGCAATCTAAGATGATAAGCAATCGTTTAATCTTCTTTTTTTGCAATGAAAATCCTAGCTACTAAGGAAAGCGAGACGATATTCTTTCAACATAGAGCAGAGAGCACACACTATATGCACTGTCCTAAATCAAACCAACAAACAATCTAAATGAAAATTCACATGCATGTATTTGTTTTCAGCCTTCTTAATGTGTGAATGATAAAAAGAAAGCTAAGCACAAATCTAAATTATTTTTCAAAGCGACATTACTAACAAGTTTCTTTTCAAGACAAAATGAAGACAATGACGACACTTTGTTATTTGGAATTGAAAACTTGCTTTTGACACTTGAAAAAATATTAATTCAAATCAAATACAAGAGTAATAGTGTAATCGCCTATCAAGAACAATTGGATTCTCTTCTATGACTGAAAACGACACTTGCGACACTTCCGAATCAAGAAACGACAGTTCAATTACGCTACTTCTTTGTAAAAGAGAACAGAAAATGGCTCACAATACATAAAAACATTTATAGTTCTTTGCACAATGGAGGCGGAATAATGGCAAGGAAGGGGGTTTCCAACAGAGGTATACTGATTACAGACAGCAAAACTCCTGAATAGAGCTGTAAAGAGTGAAAAAACCAAAGTCTGAAGGCAAAATTAGCCCTTTCTGATCAGCGCACCTGTTACACACGGATTCCAATATGCATCCCACCTACAACACACGGGAAGTACGATGCATATTGATATCCTTGAAGAGAGGGTGAAATGGTACAGTGCGAGACTTTTGATCCAGTTCTTGATCACAGTTTGCAGCACAGTTCAGGGATTTAGGCCGAGCAAGTGGTAATTAGTAAATAAATCACAGGGGTAGATCTAAGGAGGTTACTAGAGCCACCATAAGGGAAATTAGAGAGCTTGTAAATCGATTGTTCAGTTTCTAAACAAAACCCGGAGATAGACTGAAGCAGCATTGATCTACTTTGCACTTGCATAGCGAATGCAGCTCGAAGGCTAGCCGGCTTGACTTCAGGCTCCGTCTGTAAGTTTATAAAGCAAAAAAATATAGACAAACAAACAATCTATTCGCTCCCAGCGGAATCGCCATTTTGTTATCGGGAAATCTAGTGTCTATGCAGAGCTGCTAGTCCCACTAAGGTTGGTAGCTACCTTAGAAACAAACAAACTAAAACCACTTTCATTTTCCTTTATGAGAAGTAGATAAGAGGGGAATAAGGAGACCAACCTCTGTCTTGTGCTTGATTCCTTGCTTGATTCCTCTCCCTTCTGATAGATCTTTGCCACTCGCTTCCTCGTCTACCTAGCTTCAAAGAGCACCTGTGGAATAAAAGCAGCATAACACTATCCAAGAACAGAGGTCTACTATCATAAACAATATACAACCAAATATATATTGACCACACAAATGCATATATCATCAATCATACAAGAATGTGGAGGAAAACTTGAATAGCTTTATTAATAATCAAGAATAACAAAGAGGATTACAACCAATTTTTCTGACCCAGCGTCATCCTCTCAGCAAGATGCAATACATACCTTTTGTAATAATGGTACACCATTTAGATCCAAATATTGCTCCATTTGAAGTATCCAATTTACCAGATCCTTGCCATCAAACTTCCTCATCTTACTTTTTCTTGATTTTAGGAGCTTGATCTTGAAATGACTGTAACTCTATAATTTTGGATCTTTAAGTTCTGAAATTGCGACCTGTAGTAGACCTCTGTGTCCTCTTTCGAATGCCACCAGTCTGATCCAAATTGGATTCTCCAAGGAAGAGTTATGTGAAATCTCCCACAGTGACCTGATTATAGACCTTTCCAGAAGAGCGAACTTGTATGAAGTTCCACGTGTCACTATTTCGACCTTTGGCATTGAGAAATATATACAAGAAACTAAAATCCATCCTCTTTCTATGCCTTCTTACGAAATTTCAATCTGATGCTCAAAGAGAAAGTTATGACGATTTTCCCCAGGTCACCTGTTTGGAATTTAATTCAGGAGTCTTCAAAAAGACCAACTTCCTCAGATCATATCTACGCAAATATAGCGCGAAAAGCTCTAAAATTCGGACCTAAGGTTCAGTGCGATTTCTTATCAAATGGGTTTTTCTTTAGCTTTTGAAACATAACAGAAAATAAAGTTATAGCAAAAATGCCATGATGACCTATTTGGAGCAGCGAAACCCTAGAATCCAAAGCTTTGATACCAAATGTTATGAAACCAGCTCACAAAAAGATAGAAAAGATAGATCAATGCCTTAGAATTCAACCTCTTCGAGGGGGAAACCTCCTTTACATTAGATAAATGAAAAATTCTTGGATGATACAAATGAAAATACCTCCTTTCTATATATAGGAGTCTAAGGGGTCATAACGTAATCAGAGCAGACATAACAATAATAATGTAAGGGCACAATAATAACAATAGTGGGCTTCTATGGGGCACAATAGTAACAATATGGGCACTACATGGGTACATCAATATAATAAGTGGGTTGTACTAATAACAATAAGGGGTTACACTATAGTTTAGGTGCCTAACAGACTCTGGTGCATCTCACAACCTTATGCCCAATACTATCATGGAAAAGCTAGACCTAGACATCACTAGACCATACAAAGATTTATTTTTTGATAGATTTTTCGGCGAAAATCACATGAGAAACCATTTGTCGACGCGTTTCGAACCAACCAGTGTGGTTCATCGTCAGGACAAGTTGAAGAACAGATCCAGCTTTGCCTGTTTAAATAGCTAGAGCAGAGACACCAACGGTTACCTGGGCCAAAGGTTGACTTAAGGAGCAAGGTCAAATTTAGTTATATTAGGTATAAATAAATAAATAAATATCTAAATATATACATGATAAATTATAATATAATAATAAAAATAAATAAAAATATATAAATTTATATATATAGAAATATAAATTTAGTTATATTGGGTGTAAGATACATACATAAATATATATAAATATATACATGAAGAAATATAAAATAATAACAAATTATTTATTTATTAAAAATATGAAGAATAATAATAAACTATTTATTTATTTATGAAAATATAAATTAATAAATATAATAGTAAAAATAAATTATTTATTTAATTTATAAAAATACAAATAAATAAATAAAATATATATAAATTTATATATAGAAATATAGAATTAGTTATATTGGGAGTAAGATACATAAATATATAAATAAATGAAGAAATATAAAATAATAATAAATTATTTATATATTAATAAATATATAAATGAAGAATAATAATAAACTATTTATTTATTTATGAAAATATAAATTAATAAATATAATAGCAAAAATAAATTATTTAATTAATTTATATAAATAAATGGTATCATTATTAAGGTAAATACACAAATTAAGTTATATTAGGTGTAAGATAAACAAACAATTGAAGAATTATAAAACTAATAATAAATTATTTATTTATTAAATAAATAAAAATGTAAATGAAGAATTAGAAATAATAATAAATTATTTATTTATTTATTAAATAAAGGAGTAAATATAAAAATTAATAAATAAAATAGTAAATAAATTATTTATTTAATTTCTATAAATGGAAATAGAAATGGTATCATTATAAATACTAGTTTATAAATAAATAAATCACTAATAATTAAAAATGTAATAAATAATTAAGTTACTAAGTACATAACTACTAATAATAATATTCAAAATAATACTAGAAAAAGTTATTAAAAATAAATAATCAAATAAATAAATATAAAAAATTCAGAGATACGAGCAACGATTACTATACTAGTACTGTATAATAAATAAAGTAATTGTTTTAATTTGTATATTTAATGATAGTTGTCTACTAAATAATAGTAAATAAGAGTATAAATAATAAAAGAGACAGAAAAAATGACTAAGAAGAAAGCGCTGGGACCCAGCACCTGCTGATTTTCCAGCCATCATCTCTATTGAGATTGTTGGGTCTCTTTTCAATCTCAATAGCTTCCCTAAATTTCCGATGATGGAAATGCGAAACTCTAGCAATAACACTAGCTTCCTCAATGCAAACATGATGATTGGTTTTTTCTACATGCTCAGCCAAAGCGGAAGATTTAGCTCTCCTATGCTTAAGGTCAGCAGCGTGCACACAAATCCTCTGATTAATGGAGCGATCGGTTTCACCTATGTAAGGGGTCCCACAGGAGCAGGGGATCATATAAACCCCTTTCATATCTTTGGGGTCAATAGGATCCTTAACTGATCTGAGGGACGAACGAATGGTGTTAAGGGGCCTAAAGGTCACGGGGACACTGTGCATCCTGAGAATCCTTGCAACCTTATCAATGGTCCCTTGAACGTAAGGAAGATGAACGCCTGGAATCCGTTCCTTCGGCTCTCTTTTCGACAGAGAATTCATGGTGGCTTTTCGGAAAGCCTTCTGTCCCAAGTATCTACTATAGCCATTCTCAACAAAGACATCAAGGAGATGGGATTTTTCTTTCTCAAAACTCTTATTATCCGAGATCCTTAGGGCCAGAGTAGTAAGGGTATTGAGAACACCCATCTTTTGAGCTGGGAAATGGTGAGAACTGGCATGGAGATATTGTTCAGTATGAGTTTTCTTCCGAAAAACCTGGTGGGCGATGGAACCATCATCATTCCTTGAAATAAGAATGTCAAGGAATGGGAGGCACCCATCAACCTCCTGCTCCTTAGTGAACTTGATGGCAGAGGATTGATTGTTAAGATGCTCAAAGAAAATATCTAATTCTTTCTGGCCATGAGACCAAATGACATTAGTATCATCCACATATCTTTTCCAGAGCTTAGGCAAGAGACGAGAAGAATTCAGAGCCTTAGACTCAAAATCTTCCATAAAGAGATTGGCAACGACAGGGGATCAATCTTTCCAGTTTCTCCTTTCCCCCTGGCGTCTTTAAGGTTCTGAGTAAAGGGCTAAATTTTGCCTTAGCCCCTAAGAAGATCCCTGTGGATGATATCATTTGTGACATAGAATTTGGGATCAAAGGTTTACCTGATAAGATCAAGGATACTATTAGGCAGGACTGTGCGGTTGTCTTAAGGAAGGCTAAACCCCCTAAGAGCAACCTTAGCAAGGAAGAGTCAGCAGCTCTCAGGTCCTTAAACCAGAACAAAGATATCATTGTTCTTAAGGCTGATAAGGGTGGTGCTGCTGTCATCCTCAACAGGGCTGATTACCGCAGCAAAATGTTGGATCATCTTCTTAATAGTGGTAGCTACAAAAAGCTTCCCAAGAATCCTTTAAAGAAGGTTTCTAGGAATGTGGCTCTTGCCATTAAATCCATTAGTTCGTTGAGTTCCCTTCACCATAAACTCATTGAGAGCAACCCTATTACTCCGAGAATCTATGGTCTCCCCAAGATTCATAAGGAAGGAGCTCCTTTGAGGCCCATCGTCAACACTATTGGAGGTCCTACCTACCTTCTTGCTAAGTTTCTTGCGTTAAAGCTTAAGCCCCTAGTTGGTCGTACGGAGTCCTTCGTTAAAGACTCTGCTTCCTTCATTGATGAACTTAAGGGCATTAAGCTTGACCCTGAGGACATTCTTGTTAGCTTTGATGTTGTATCCTTGTTCACTTGCATTCCTATTAAGGAGGCCTTGGAGGTGATCTACCGCCTAACTGACCCTGACACAGCTAGGTTGGTTGAGATTTGCCTCACTTCCACCTTTTTCAGTTTTGAAGGGGAGTTCTTCGAGCAAACCTGTGGTGTCGCCATGGGTTCCCCCCTGTCCCCTGTCGTTGCCAATCTCTTTATGGAAGATTTTGAGTCTAAGGCTCTGAATTCTTCTCGTCTCTTGCCTAAGCTCTGGAAAAGATATGTGGATGATACTAATGTCATTTGGTCTCATGGCCAGAAAGAATTAGATCTTTTCTTTGAGCATCTTAACAATCAATCCTCTGCCATCAAGTTCACTAAGGAGCAGGAGGTTGATGGGTGCCTCCCATTCCTTGACATTCTTATTTCAAGGAATGATGATGGTTCCATCGCCCACCAGGTTTTTCGGAAGAAAACTCATACTGAACAGTATCTCCATGCCAGTTCTCACCATTTCCCAGCTCAAAAGATGGGTGTTCTCAATACCCTTGCTACTCGGGCCCTAAGGATCTCGGATAATAAGAGTTTTGAGAAAGAAAAATCCCATCTCCTTGATGTCTTTGTTGAGAATGGCTATAGTAGATACTTGGGACAGAAGGCTTTCCGAAAAGCCACCATGAATTCTCCGTTGAAAAGAGAGCCGAAGGAACGGATTCCAGACGTTCATCTTCCTTACGTTCAAGGGACCACTGATAAGGTTGCAAGGATTCTCAGGATGCACAGTGTCCCCGTGACCTTTAGGCCCCTTAACACCATTCATTCGTCCCTCAGATCAGTTAAGGATCCTATTGACCCCAAAGATATGAAAGGGGTTTATATGATCCCCTGCTCCTGTGGGACCCCTTACATAGGTGAAACCGGTCGCTCCATTAATCAGAGGATTTGTGAGCACGCTGCTGACCTTAAGCATAGGAGAGCTAAATCTTCCGCTTTGGCTGAGCATGTAGAAAAAACCAATCATCATGTTTGCATTGAGGAAGCTAGTGTTATTGCTAGAGTTTCGCATTTCCATCATTGGAAATTTAGGGAAGCTATTGAGATTGAAAAGAGACCCAACAATCTCAATAGAGATGATGGCTGGAAAATCAGCAGGTGCTGGGTCCCAGCGCTTTCTTCTTAGTCGTTTTTTCTGTCTCTTTTATTATTTATACTCTTATTATTAGTACTCTTATTTACTATTATTTAGTAGACAACTATCATTAAATATACAAATTAAAACAATTACTTTATTTATTATACAGTACTAGTATAGTAATCGTTGCTCGTATCTCTGATTTTTTTATATTTATTTATTTGATTATTTATTTTTAATAACTTTTTCTAGTATTATTTTGAATATTATTATTAGTAGTTATGTACTTAGTAACTTAATTATTTATTACATTTTTAATTATTAGTGATTTATTTATTTATAAACTAGTATTTATAATGATACCATTTCTATTTCCATTTATAGAAATTAAATAAATAATTTATTTACTATTTTATTTATTAATTTTTATATTTACTCCTTTATTTAATAAATAAATAAATAATTTATTATTATTTCTAATTCTTCATTTACATTTTTATTTATTTAATAAATAAATAATTTATTATTAGTTTTATAATTCTTCAATTGTTTGTTTATCTTACACCTAATATAACTTAATTTGTGTATTTACCTTAATAATGATACCATTTATTTATATAAATTAATTAAATAATTTATTTTTGCTATTATATTTATTAATTTATATTTTCATAAATAAATAAATAGTTTATTATTATTCTTCATTTATATATTTATTAATATATAAATAATTTATTATTATTTTATATTTCTTCATTTATTTATATATTTATGTATCTTACTCCCAATATAACTAATTCTATATTTCTATATATAAATTTATATATTTTTATTTATTTATTTGTATTTTTATAAATTAAATAAATAATTTATTTTTACTATTATATTTATTAATTTATATTTTCATAAATAAATAAATAGTTTATTATTATTCTTCATATTTTTAATAAATAAATAATTTGTTATTATTTTATATTTCTTCATGTATATATTTATATATTTATGTATGTATCTTACACCCGATATAACTAAATTTATATTTCTATATATATAAATTTATATATTTTTATTTATTTTTATTATTATATTATAATTTATCATGTATATATTTAGATATTTATTTATTTATTTTTACCTAATATAACTAAATTTGACCTTGCTCCTTAAGTCAACCTTTGGCCCAGGTAACCGTTGGTGTCTCTGCTCTAGCTATTTAAACAGGCAAAGCTGGATCTGTTCTTCAACTTGTCCTGACGATGAACCACACTGGTTGGTTCGAAACGCGTCGACAAATGGTTTCTCATGTGATTTTCGCCGAAAAATCTATCATAAACTTGTTATGGATCACAGAAGCCTCAACTCTACAAAGATTTATTTTATTTTGATTCTAGCCAAGTGAGATGTTTAGGATTGATAAAAGACTTATGTGTTTCATTGGTTCAATATCCTGCAAAAACAATATTAATGGACATAGTGGTAGCTAATATACCACCCAAATATGGCATGCTATTGTCAATATCTTGGGGTGCTAAGCTTCAGGGATATTTTCAACTGGATATGTCATATGCTACTATATCGGTTTTTGGACAACCCAGGAAACTATACAGAGAAACTGTTACGCCCCTATACTACTAGTGTAACTCCTTATTGTTATTAGTACAACCCACTTATTATATTGATGTACCCATGTAGTGCCCATATTGTTACTATTGTGCCCCATAGAAGCCCACTATTATTATTATTGTGCCCTTACATTATTATTGTTATGTCGGCTCTGATTATGTTATGACCCCTTAGACTGCTATATATAGAAAGGAGGTCTTTTCATTTGTATCATCCAAGAATTGTTCATTTATGTAATGTAAAGGAGGTTTCCCCCTCGAAGAGGCTAAATTCTAAGGCGTTGATCTATCTTTTCTATCTTTTTGTGAGCTGGTTTCATAACATTTGGAATCAGAGCTTTGGATTCTAGGGTTTCGCTGCTCCAAATAGGTCATCGTGGCATTTTCGCTATGACTTTTTTCTGTGACGTTTCAGAAGATAAAAAAAAAACCATTTGAGAAGAAATCACGCTGAACATCGGGTTTGAATTTCAGAGCTTTTAGCGCTATATTTGCGGAGATATGATCTGAGGAAGTTGGTCTTTTTGCAGACTCCTGAATTACATTCCAAATAGGTGACCTGGGGAAAATTGTCATAACTTTCTCTCTGAGCATCGGATTGAAATTTAGTAAGAAGGTACAGAAAGAGGACGGACTGTAATTTCTTGTATATCTTTTTCAGATCCAAAGGTCAAAACAGTGACACATGGCACTTAATACAAGTTCGCTCTTCTGGAAAGGTCTATAATCAGGTCATCTTGGGAGATTGTGCATAACTCTTTCTTGGAGAATCCATTTTGGATCAGACTAGTGGCATTGGAAAGAGGACACAGAGGGATACTATAGGTTGCAATTTTAGAACTTAAAGATCCAAAAGTACAGAGTTACAGTCGTTTCAAGATCGAGCTCTTAAAATCAAGAAAAAGCAAGATGAGGAAGTTTGATGGCGAGGATCCGGTAAATTGGATACTTCAGATGGAGCAATATTTTGATATACATGGTGTACCACTGTTACAAAAGGTATGCATTGCATCTTCATATTTAGAACCGGATCAATTTTATGGTATGAAGGGCTTTGTTCTCGTAAACAACTTGTTATGTGGTCAATTTTCACGGAGGAAATGATAGCACATTATAAGGATACAAAGAGAAACACCTTCTTTAGAACAACACCACAACAATTGGAAAGAGTAAAAGGGCTTTGTGACATAGTGGAAAGCAAAATTATGGAAACCAAGAAGCATACCCCTCACAACTATAAAGATGGAAGTGTTGTTTCTCCTAGCCTTCCACAACCTACAAGGGTTACACCACAACAATTGGAAGAAAAAAGAGAAAAAGGGCTTTGTTACAATTGTGATAGAAAATGCACTAAAGGTCATAAGTGTGCTGAGAAGAAATTATTTTACATAGAATATGAATAGGAGGAAGAAAAGGATCAAGAAACATTAAAATAAGAAGGTATACACCAGGACCCCACCCCAGAGAAAGAAGAAATGAATCAGACCATATCTTGTAAAGCATTGGCAAGAATTACCACTCCTCAAACTCTCAAGATAGAAGGACATATCAAGACGAAAAAGGTGCAAGAAGTGAAATATCACATCGAGAGAAAATAAATGTATCCAACCATATCTTGTAATTCATTGGTCGAAATTACCACTCCTCAAACTATCAAGATAGAAGGACATATCAAGAAGAAAAATGTTCAAGAAGTGAAAGATCACATCGAGCATCAAGAAATGAATCCGACCATATCTTGTAAGGGATTGGAAGAAATTACCACTCCTCAAACTCTAGAGATAGAAGGACATATCAAGAAGAAAAAGGTTCAAGCAGTGAAAGATCACATCGAGCATCAACAACAATTTCTCCAACTTTTAAACTATAACGCCACTTCGGTGCAAAATCAAACAAAACAACAGGTAGATCAAGATCGTAGTGAATTTTTTTTTGATGTAGGTGATTGGGTATTTTTACTGCTACATATCAAGAAAGCTATTTATGAGAAGGAAATGTTGGCAATACTACATGCACTTGAAAAATGGCGACCTTACCGAATGGGAAGACTCTTCAAGGATGAGGATGTGGAAGCATTGTTTTGTGTTATTTCTATTATCCAACCAGATTGGATAAACGAAGCAAGGGATGAATGGAAGAAGGACGAAGAAGTATGGCCACTTATTCAAAAGTTGCAAAATATCCCAATTCAAATAATATTGCTAGAAATTGAAGAGGAAGGAAAAATCATATTGGAACCTGGAGCAGTCACAGAAACAAGAACCCGACAGCTACGAAATCGATCAATTTCAAAGTATCTCATCAAGTGGAAGAACTTACCCGCTGAAGATTCCACATGGGAGGACAAGAATTTTATACAGAAGCATCAAGAACTACTCAAGTGTTGAGGACAACGCTTTTTGAAGGAGAGAGGCATGTTAGGCCCCTATACTACTAGTGTAACCCCTTATTGTTATTAGTACAACCCACTTATTATATTGATGTACCCATGTAGTGCCCATATTGTTACTATTGTGCCCCATAGAAGCCCACTATTGTTATTATTGTGCCCTTACATTATTATTGTTATGTCGGCTTTGATTATGTTATGACCACTTAGACTGCTATATAGAAATGAGGTCTTTTCATTTGTATCATCCAAGAATTGTTCATTTATGTAATGTAAAGGAGGTTGCCCCCTCGAAGAAACATTGATGAAATATGTAGTAAGTAGTCAGGAAAAACCCGAAAATTTTCCCATCTACTCAGTACACTCTGATATGGATTCTTTCATTCTTTATAATGCAGAATTCGGTCCTTCAAATACCTTAGAGGTTTTAGCAGCAGAACCAAAAGAAATTGAAAAAGAAAAATCAACTGTTCATATTCAGGAAATATCAAATAACAAAGAAAAATCAGATGACAATGAAAACCCAAATGCCATGGTTAAACAAGTTCCTATTACCCTAGACACAAATTATGAACATGAAATCCTTTGGCATTTAGAGTTTGATGGCTCAGTAAATAAACTAGGAGTAGGAGTAGGAGTTTGGGTGTACAATTTAGAAAATGATCATGTTGAAGGCCATGCCTATAGATTAAATTTTAGATGCACCAATAATATGGCAGAGTATGAAGCTCTCTTATTAGGTCTTAAACTTGTTAAAAGATTAGGAGCTATAAGAGCGTCCATCATGGGAGACTCGGAATTAATAGTAAAATAGATTAAAGGGACTTACTCAACCAGGGATACTAGACTAGGATATTATAGACGAATAGTCATAGAAATCCTCAACACTTTTTTGGAAACCCAGATTGCAACTATTCCCAGAAAACACAACATGCAAGCCCACAGTCTGGCCATGTTTGTTAGCACCTACAAATTTCCTTTTCAACCTAATCATCAGTATACTGCTGAGATTAGGCACAAACCAGCCATCCCTGATAATCTTAAGAACTGGCAAATTTTTGATAGTGATAAGCAGATTACTAATTTTTTAATTTTAGATGAGGAATTCTCTAAACTCAAAATAGATGTTGATACAACTACTAATTATAATCAAATAAATGAGGTAGAAATTAACATTTCGGAAAAGAATCTAATAAATATGCTTCACCCAACCAAATTCACACAAACAGAAATTCAAGACCTGAAACAAATGGAACTAGATGAAATAATTGAATAAGAAACAAAGGTTATCAACCTAAATGACAATCACTTACCCAAAGGATTGACTCCTCTGGAAGATTTGTTCGACTTTAATGACATTCCAAAGAAACCTAAAATGGAGCCTTTAAAGGCAAACATCGAAGAGTATAACTTAGGAACACATGATAATCCCAAATTGATAAAATTGTCAAAAATCTTTACCTCCTGATCATAAGCTAAAGTATGTTGAACTTATGAGGGAATTCTAGGATGTATTTGCTTGGAGTTATGAAGATTTGAAATCCTATGACACCTCTATTATTCAACACACTATCCATTTGAAAGAAAATCAAAATCCCTTTAAACAAAAATTCAAAAGAATTAACCCTGTGTTATTACCATCAATTGAGAAAGAAATCAAATGCATGTATGAAGCAGGGATTATTGCCCCTATTAGGTTCTCAGAATGAGTATCTAACTTGGTACCTACTAGAAAGAAAACAAGTGAAATAAGATTATGTGTTGACCTAAGAAATGTGAACAAGGTCTCTCTGAAAGATAACTATCTGTTACCCAAAATGGACCATATATTGCAAAGGGTAGTTGGTTCTTCAAGAATCTCACTTTTAGATGGGTTTTCAGGGTATAACCAAATCTTAGTTCATCCTGATGACCAAGAGAAAACAACATTTACAACACCATGGGGTACCTTCATGTACATTAAAATTCCCTTTGGACTAAAAAATGCAGGAGCAAATTTTCAAAGAGCAATGGAAATTGCCTTTGAAAAAGAAATTCATGATTTTCTTATTATATATCTTGATGATCTCACTGTTTTTTCTAAATAAGATCAATAGCACTTGGAGAATCTTAGGAAAGTCTTTTTAAAGTGCAGAAAATATGGTATTTCGTTGAATCCAAAGAAGTGTCTATTTGGTTTGGAGGAAGGAAAACTGTTAGGCCACATCATTTCTAAGGATGGCATTCGAATTGACCCTTCCAGGATTGAAGCTATTTTACAAATTCCCTATCCCAAAAACATTAAAGAGTTGCAGGCATTTTTAGGAAATATTAATTTTTTAAGGAGGTTTATTTCTAACTTAGCTGAACTCATTAGATCATTAAATAACATGTTAAAGAAGGATTCAACCATTAATTGGACAATTGAGGCTAAATAATCATTTGAAGAAATCAAAATAGCCTTAACAAGAACACTAGTCCTCACAAGCCCACAATTTGATAGAGACTTCATCATTTTTTCTTTTGCATCAGAACACACCATAGCTACAGTTTTACTACAAAAAGATGATCAAGGATGTGAAAAACCCATAGCATTTTTTAGTAAAGCTCTTAGAGATGCATCGTTAAAATACAAATAATGGAGAAATAAGCTTTTGCATTGGTAAAAGCTCTTAAAGATTTAAGGGTCTATATTTTATATTCTCATATAATAGCTTATGTTCCTAATGTAGTAGTCAAAGACATCCTGACTCAGAATGGAATTGATGACAAAAGAGGAAAGTGGATAGCTACTATCTTAGAATATGATTTAGAGATAAAACCCACTAAGCTAATTAAAGGTCAGGGATTGGCTAAACTCATGGCAGAAACCAATTGCCAAGCCCTAGACATAAATCTCATTGCAGAGCTAGATAACGAGCAGGAGATGGCGACTCCACAGATCAGCTAGGCCTTTTCAGATTCACCTTGGTATGCTGATATTATTTATGTGTTACAAAACTTGCAGGCTCCTCCAAGGTTGTCCAGAACCAAGAATAGATTTTTGAAAATGAAGTCTTCAAAATTCTTCATCTTAGATAATTCTCTATTTTGGAAAAATCATGAAGGCATTTTGCTAAATTTTTTATTGAAAGAAGAAGTTGACAAGGTTCTCCAAGAATTTCATGCAAGGGACTGTGGTGGACACCTCTATTGGAAGTCAGTTGATGAAAAAATTCTAAGAGCTGGATTTTATTGGCCAACCTTATTTGCAGATGTAAAGAAATTTGTAACTTCCTGCCACAAATGCCAAATATTTGAAGGAAAAAGAAAATTGTTACCTTTACCATTGAAACCCATATCCATCGAGAAACCCTTTTTAACAATGGGGTCTTGACTTCATTGGGAAGATTCATCCACCCTCTTCTGGTCAACACAAATGGATACTCACTGAAACTGACTATTTCACAAAATGGATAGAAGGTATTCCCTCTAGACAAGCCACAGACACTGTCATCATAGGATTTCTAGAGGCCAATATTCTGTCCAGGTTTGGTTGCCCAGATAAAATCATTACTGATAATGCTGCAGCCTTCAAGTCGAAGAAAATGATTACCTTCTGTAACAAGTATCACATCACACTGGGTCATTCCACAGCCTACTATCCTCAAGGGAATGGACTTGCAGAATCTTCCAACAAAAGTACAATTAATATCATTAAAAAATTGTTGGAAGAGAATAAAAAAACTTGGAACAAAAAATTGATCAATGCTTTGTGGGCAGACAGGCTTACAACCAAAAAATCGATTGGAACGAGTCCCTATGAGCTAGTATATGGCATGGAGGTTGTTTTTGCCTCATCTTTAGGGGTACTGTTATGAAATTACTGCAAGAAGCTCAAGTGGAACCAAATGATATACAGAGAAGGATAAACTAGACCATCCACTTGTAGCAAACTAGGGAGGAGGTGTACCAGAGATCTAAAGTACTATAAGAAAAACTCAAGAAGATCTTTGACAGAAGGACCAAGGCAAAAGATTTCTACCTTGGAGAAAAAATGTTAAGATGGGATTCAAGAAGGGAGGACAAAGGAAAACATGGGAAGTTTGAGTTCTTATGGAAAGGGCCCTATATAATATATGCTTTCAGAGGAAACAATGCATATTTTCTTAAAGAGTTAGATGGTGCAGAACTTGAAGGAGGACCAATTAATGGTCAGATGTTGAAACATTACTTTGATCCCAGTTTTTAACTCTGATTATATTTCTAACTGTACATAATATATCCTTTATAATGTTAATGTTGATTGGATGGTAAACTTGTGAAGTTGAAGCCTGAAGAGAAGGCCCTAAGCTTCAGAACCATTACTGTCATAAATACAATAAAGCAACAGGAAAAGGAAGATTCCAGAGCATAATCAAAGTTGTTTAGAAGGCCATTGATCTACTATTCTTGACTTTCCACCAGGGAAAGCCATCCCCAAGTGGAGCCACTGTTATGCCCCTATACCAATAGGTGTCATATATCATGATTGAATTGGTTTAGCTTTGAAATATGTTCATACCTTTACTTGCTGCAAAGGTTTTCCATATTTGTGAAAAAATAAAAAATGTAAAAAGGGTAAAAAGAATAAAGAAAAGGTCAAAAAAGGAAAGAAAATGAACCCCAACAAAAAATAAAAGACCAGGAAAGTGTGCAAGTCGAAATTCCACTACTTTTTTACTTTTGTATAATAAAAATTGTGTGCAGCTTGTCACCTATGCCACAATTCATGAATAATCAAATAGTTTAAGCTTGACTAGTTCATATTTTCAATTTCATATTTTAGAATTTGAGAATAAAGATCTGACCAAACAGTGTAATCTTGGCAGATAAGTAGATAGGTAGAGTACATAAAAAGAGCTCAACAGTGTAATCTGACCCCTTGGATGTAATAAGGTTAGATTTAGATAGGCATCACTATGTAAAAGAAAAGAAAGTTTGAAAAGGGTTTGCCAGTCAAAGTGCACCCTAATAAAGAAGTGAAAATGTTAGGGTAAAGTAAGTAGGGTAAGTAGATGATGGTTGCAGAATAAATGTGTGGTGAATGTAAAGTTTAAATGCTTAAAATCTTTTACTTTCATCACTAGGCAAAGGCATGTATCACATGGAAGGCACATCAACATTCAAAGTCACAATAATTAACTTCCCTACTCATCCCCCTAAAATCTTCACTAAATCCCTAAGTGCTAAAGGTAATTGCCATAGTTAGAGGGGCTCAAATCATTTCTCTGACTTTTGGAGGGACCGGACCCTCGGCCCGATATTTAGAAATGCCTAAAGTACTTAAATCCCTTTCATCAACATTACCCCCCCATAAAGATCACTCATGCCTTTGATAAAACTTTTCCTAAATAGTATCATATTTTACTTAGGGAAATTGAAATAAATCTTCATAAAAACCCTCTTATACACTTTAGCCTAAGTCAATATGTTATATGATGAAATACTTTCGGAAAACATTGGACTTAGCGCTTTCCCATTCATTCAGTCATATTAACTATTAATGTTTTATTAGATAATTCCCAAATAAAAGAAAATTACCCACGCCCATATTATTATACTATGCAAAACCCCAAGTTATTACATATCCCACCCCAATGGTTAAGTATAACCATAAAACAAATAATATATGGGATTAATTGACTAATTTGTAGTTGGTTAAGAACCCGACCCCGCCACCATTTAATGAGGATTAATTTAGTCATCCGAACTAATTAATAACTCTCCCAACCAATCAAATCGCCCCCGATACTATTAAATCCTTTAATTAATATCGGGCTCGCCCCTGTTATCCATCAATCATGTCATTACCCTGACAACCGTCTGATCGAATCCTTTAGATCCGATGGGCTTCACTCATATCGCGTGGGACTTTTAGTTGAACTTAGCATGCGATGTTAGCAGTTTCATGTACAGTGCCGATACTACGTGTCGAAAGATATATGGCATTGCACTGCTCCCCCAAAATACCACTTACCCTCCAAAAGCAATGCGATGAAACCCACTTACTGCCTCCCGCTAACGACAAAACATCAAGTCGCCTCCCCGCTGATGCCACCTGTCCATATCATGAAACCCGTCGAAAACTTTGACTTTACATAAAAAGTAAAGTTTATCTATTTTTTCCGTTATTATTCTAAAAACTCATGCATGCCACCAGAACGTGAATTCGACCAGCTCGTACTCCAACCATCAACTGCCCCAAAAATTGTAGTTCGACGCCGCTCCAGTCCACCATTTGCACCTAGTGAACTAGCAATCCATTTCCAATCACTCAATAAATAGGTATTTACCAGTTTCCTTCCAGAAACCCTGTAAATACTTAATTTCCTCTGTAATTACGTTGAAAACCCCAAAATTCAGTGTAATTCAGTTGCGGAACTTAAAATTAAAGGCTCCCAGGACCCTCTGTTTTACCTATTCCACTCAAAAACCCCATTTCCATCTCTGAAACCACAAGAACCATAAATGGAAGCCCCCATAGCCCTCAATGTACCTCCTATCACTACTCCTCATAGAGATTTAGATTATCTGCCCTTAGCAGATAAATATTTCCAAATCAAAGACCTCACATTTGATGACTCCCCCTTGAGACTGCATTGTAAATACCGGAACCTTTACCTCAATAATGTTGACAATATTGGTCTATGGGAATCAAATCTCCCAAAGTACCAATTCCCTTATGTGCACATTTTCCCAAACATTGTTCACCAGTGCCATGCCAATTATAATCCTAATCTCAGAGCTATAATTTCCCTTGACCAGCAAATCCTTTTTACCATTACAGCAGACTTCGTCAATGAAATATTGCAGTTGCAACCTAGTCAGAACATTAACCCTCTGTCAATTGCTGATTTACTTGACAAGTATTCCAAACTTTCCAGCTCAGAGATTGCCAGAGTTTGCCAAATGTTCATGCTAGAGCAATACATTTCAGAAAACCCTCCACCCTACATGACAACTGCATTTACAAGCTTAGGGAGGGATATTATTACCATGATTACCTGTGTTCTTGGTTTCTCAAGCAATGAATATGTGGATGAAATGAATTTTGCCTATATGACTATCTTCACCCCTGGAAGCCCCCTGCTGCCAAGTATGACTATGCTACATTGATAGCTAACAAAATCCATGATCAGTTCATGAGATTGGAAAATGAGAGAGTGTTCAAGTATTCCACAGTCTTGTATCACCTCTTCTTGTATTACCAAACTGAAAAATTCCCATTCTCTGTGAATAAGCTTGATACTAGAGGTAATCCCAGATCAGTCATTTTCTGGACTTCCATCTTTGAATACTCATACACTTCTCCCCAGTCATACAATGAATTCATAGATCAATTTGTCTATCCTGTAACTAGCATGCTGACAGGACATTCTACCCCAAGAATCAGTGATGATATCAAGAGAATCCTTTAACTATCAAAGCAGTACAAGATAGGTGACTGGTACTTGTATCAAAATCACACTGAGATCCAAATCTATGGTTGTGAACTCCCTCCTTTCAAGCTACCTAAGTATGTTCCTATGAGATTGTTTGCCCTGGAATATTACAAACAAATGTTAAACTCTGATCAAATTCATTTCACCAAGGCAAAGAAGAAAGCCCAATTGAGGATCAAAGATCACTTAGGCCCATTTGTGTGCAACAATAGAGAATCAGGGAAAAGAGCAGAAGAAATCATAGAAACAACAATGAGATTAAAGAAAAGCTTTGCCTAGGTTTATGACCCTCACGTTTTCCTCATGACAGGAGGACAAAACATAAGCTTTGACCCTACATCCATCACAGAATCCCTGAGATAGAATAATATGCCAATTTAGATTAATGGAGAGAAGGGACATTGATAGAGGAAGATAGTGATAAAGTTGAAGTTGAGAATGTAATGAAAGATTTAGAGAAGAGACTTGACCTGGACTCTTTTGTATAGGTGCATATTGAGTCTTCCCAAAGGCCAGCCCAAGAAACCAGTGCTCCCATAGCAGAGCAATCACAATGACAAACACAGGAAACTAGTGTTCCTCCATCAGAACAAACAGGACAACCATTAGCATCAGAATAGCTAGAGATATCAAAGCAACCTGAAATCTCTGAAGAAAGAGCTCCACCACAGCCACATCCAGTTTAGACTAACATGGGAAATCCCCCAGTTGTGCAGACTCCTCTGAATGAGGAAAAGAATTTGAAAAGAGAAAGGGAAGTAGCTACCCCTTCTAGCAGACCTACAGATCAAACCTTTGCTAAGAGGCAAAGGTTGAATCCTTATTCAGAGGAGGATTTCATAGATGAAACCACAGAGAGCATGAGGAAGGAAGGAGAAGATAGTCTACATACATCCCCAATAGGTGGGACACCTTCAAGCTCACAGAAGCAAGAACTGGAAAGGCAACAGAGCACAGAAGTTTCATCCCTCAGATCTTCTTCTGAAAAGATTATAGACATAAAGGGGAAATTCAAAGAAATCAAGACTAGGAATGAGCAGCTGAAGGCCCAAGCCTATGCTCAATATTTAAAGATGGCCCCTACAAATCAAACCAGATTGATGTCAGCTTTTGACATCAAAGAGGGAAAAATGAAAATGAGTTTCTTAAAACCCACAGTGCTACAGCCAAAATCCTTGGTAGATTATCTCAAGACTGACTTTGAAGTCATGGCCAAAAACATCCACCCAATAGACCAGATAGAACTGCACAAACAAATAGGAGATATGGTCTATTCTACACTGACTAGCAAGGCAACGATGGCACATAGGTTGCAAAATTCAATGGGCAACACTACTGCCCAATTGCAACTAGAAAAGGCCTCCTCACAGGCAAAAGACAACAGAATCAAATCATTGGAGGAGTTGATTATTGAGTTGGGCCATGACCCTAAAATGAATCCTAAATTTCTTCCTTCATTAAGAGCAAAGAAATACTCTTACATATTTAATGAAATCCCTTATTTTCTATAACGTTCAAATATTTCTTTTAACTCATGTAAATGGTTATTTATTTTCTTAGAATAAATAGTAATGACATCTAAGTAAACAACAACTGTTTTGTTTAACAAACCTTTGAAAGCTATATCCATAGCCCTTTGGAAAGTTGACCCTTCATTTATTGACCTGAATGGCATTTTTTGGTGGGCATAAGTTTCCCATTTGGTTATGAAAGTAATATTAATCCTATCATCTCGGTGGACCATGATTTTATTGTATCCCGAAAATCCATCAAGGAAAGAAATAAGTTCTGAACCTACAACTGATTGCAAAATTTGTTCCATAGTAGGCAATGGGAAATTATCCTTTTGACTGACCTTATTGAGGTTTCTAAAATCTATACAAATTCGGATATCACCATTTTTCTTCCTAACAAGCACTAAGTTGGAAACGCACTTTGAATGCCTAACAGGAAAAATGATTTTGGCCTCAAGGAGTTTATTCAATTCTGTTTTGATTTGACTTTCTAAGTTCGAATGAATTTTCCTTAATTTTTGCTGGATAGGTTTATCATTGGATGTCATCGGAATTGTGTGTTGAATGATGGAAGTGTCAAATGTTTTGATATCTTCGTAACTCCAAGCAAAGATATCCTTATATTTCTTTAACAAATGAATGAAGGATAATCTTTCGTCAGATGAGAGACCAAGTCCTAAGTTAATATTTTGAGGTTTAAGATCTGTCCCAAGATTTATTAATTCAAATCTTAAAGTCGAACTTTGAAGTTTTGAATTAGTAACCTTTTTGAATCTCTCTTTTAAATCGTAAAGATCCTCAAGTTTAACTACAGATTTTGGTCTGGGATTATCATTGATTTCCTTTTTTTTTTATATTGTCGTGTTCGTCTTCATCAATTATTTGGTTATCATATGATTTTTCTAAAGTTGAGAAGTTTAAGATGTCTTCGTCATCATCAAATACCCTCTAGTTGGTGATATTATCAGGAATGGATGGTCTAAAAAGTTTTTCTACAGAAAATCTATCTGGGTTGTAATGTTATGATGGAATTAGTTTTGATGCAACATTAGCGAGAAGGTCAACACTAGCATTCTGAATCATAGGAATAGAAGAAATGTTAAAAGCTAAAAAGTGTGAAGTGAGAGATTGAACTAAAGACTGATAATGCTTCAAGTGTCCAGAAATGAAATGCATAGTGTTTCTTACTTGTTTAATTACAATTTTTGAATTTCCAAAAACTTGAAGGTATTTAATGTTAAGGCCTATTGCTTTCTACATACCTTGGACTAACACTTCCTATTTTGTAATATTGTTTGTGCATTCGAATTCTAACCTGCAATTCAGCATTGTCTTCTCACCTTCAGGATTAACCAATATGCTACCTGCTCCTGCACCATCACTTGACTTTAATCCATCGAAATAAAATTTCCAAAACAAAGAGTTATTTAATGGTTTTTCTAACATATTTACACACATCTAGAAGAATTTGTTTGTGAAAAATTTTCAATTTGGTAAGTTGTTGAATTATTCAGAAAAGGTGACATTTGTGCATTGAAATTCCCAAAAAATGATTCAATAGAGTAATTTCCAAGGATGTTATTACTAAACACTACTTTCTCATTTTCATCCTCAAAATATGTTACTGAATTTTTCATGTGTTTTTCCTGTTTGATTTTAATTTGATTTGGTATACCATTGCAAGGAAACCACAAGTGAGACCAATCAGTGGAAAAATAACCATGTATCTTTTCTGACCAATCCCTACTAAGAATCAAACCATAAAAATATGAAATGTCAACAACTAATATATCAATTATTTGACAGACTTTAGGATTTGAAGATAATCAAATGAAGACTAAATTCATTTCTCATGTGACTTTGACTTTTTTCCTATTGAGTTTCACAATATGAATTGTAGATTTTTGAGGAGACGTGTTCAATTTTAAACAAACTAAATATGGCATAATGTTCGAAGAATCTCCTAAATCTACCAAGAAATTATGTACATTTTTATTGAATATCTCAAAAGTCAACAAGAAAGGAGGGGTATGGGAATTAAACTTGTCACCAATCAAAATAGTATCAGAGGAATCAAACAGTGAATTAATAGGACATTTACATGTTCCATTTGCAATCGTGCACATTACAGCAACATGGAGAGGAGAAGCAGGGACTGCATTTAATTCTTTCAATAAAATCTTATGTTGTTGTTTGAGTTTAATGAGTTCATAAGAGGGAAATATTTGATTTTACTTTTGTCATGTCCTCTACTATGTTATACTCAATATTATCTGAAACTACCAAGGTGTTGGGTGAATATGGTGAATTAGATGAAGAGGGAATCACTTGATTAGATGTGGAAGTGGATTTTTTATTAACAAAGTTATCTTTAGAAAGAGGAGTTGAAGGTTTCTGTTTTTGAATTGGTTGTATAGGATCAGTTGGACCTTTACTTCTTGTGCTAACAGGTAATGCTTCATGTTCATTTTAACTATCAGATATAGGAAGAATGAAATCCCACATTCCGTTTAATTCAACAATTTGTTCATCTTAGAATCCACCAACAGAAAATGATGCTTCATCCTCATGCTCATCATTAGTCTCAACATTTGATATGGTGTTTGGAGGTTGAGGATTAGTTGGAAGATTTCTTTTGAATGGTCTAAATGGTGTTTTGGAAGAAGATTCAACTACTTGTTTTTTAACTTCTACTATATTGTTAGACATATTTTTTAAGACTTTTTGTAATCCTTCAAGATCAAAGGGATCTTTAGGAGTTTCCTTTTTTAGTTCATCCTTAAATGACACTTTTTTTCCTTTTCCTTCATCCGATGTAGTTTTCTTTTCTAAAGCAATTATCCTTTTCTCAACTGCTAATGATTCTTTCATGTTTTTAGCTAGAGTTGTTTTATTAGCCCTATCGACAAAAATTGTGATATTTGAAGGTAAGGCAGATATGTGCCACTCATTCTGTACATTAGCACCAGGTTTAGATGTATATGGGATTTTATTTAAGAGTTTATTAAATCTGGAATTAAAATCCTTGATTTTTTCACTAGGACTTGCTTTAAGATTGGAGAGATCATTAATCAAAGTAGCAGTAGTTCGATCATCACCAAACATGGTTAAGAATTGTTCTTCATAAATATCCCAGCTAGTAATGGAACCAGCCGGCGATGAAAAGTACCAAGATCCTACTGATCCTTGAAGAGTGTAGGGAAATAATCTCACTACACAATATTCTTCAAATACTTCGTTAATATTGATGGCTAACATATAATTGTGGAGATGTTCCTCAGAAGGTAATCCATCATCGGGATTGAATTTTGGTAGCCATATTTTAGTATTTTTTGGTAAAGCATGGAGAGGTGCTGGCATTTGCACAACACCAAGAATAGCCCATGGTCTGATTGGTTGTTGTCATGCCATTATTAGAGTCTGAATGAGAGTTTGAGTGGGAGTGGATATTGATGAAGTTTGAGTGGAAGTACCAATACTTTGAGGAGAAGAAGTGGGAATGAATGGAGGAATGAAGGTGTTTGTGGAGGGGAATTTGAAAAAATTTGTTAGTAGATTTTGTGACTCGGATTTCTTAGTTTTCTTTCGAAAAGTAGGAAGAGGAAATTCAAAAAGGAGGAACTCCAAGATTCTCACTTTGAGAATGAGTAAGAATCCGCGTGGGTTGAAAATATGAAGATACACTACCTTCAGATGTTTCTGATCATTGAGTTTTTTTACCGGAGATATAAATACTTTCTAATTTTTGAATTAAAGTTTCAACCTCTTATTCCTGATGTGAAGAAGATGAATCAGGTAATGTTCTAGGAGATTATGGGAGTGGTTGCTCAACTTCTGATTTAGAAGTAGGATTTTTATATGAGGATCGAGAAGTTGGAGGTGATGGTGAGAGGGAGTGACTCTTGGAATGGATTGTTATTTTAGGTTGATTTCTCTTTCCATTCATAGTCGCAGCCCTCCTTCTAGCTCCAAAATGTTGATGCCTCGAAATTCAATGCACCAACATGGGGGATAACCACCCAGTCTAGACCTTAAACAACTCCTTTTCCGTTTGGGGTAGTGGCTTTGATTGGATATGATGGGACCAGTTTCCCAATGATAGGTAATAAAATGAATATTAAATACTTATAATGGGATGGAAAAGATGGATTTGGAATGGCTTATGACTAGAAGATAAAATATATGAAAATAAACTACTTATTACCCGGGTTATTTCTTAATAGTTTGATTGTGATATCGAATAATTTTCCTTAGTATATGAATACGAAATTAATCATTTACTTCATAATTGAAAGACGATATGAATTAATTCTTTTAATTAAGAAATTAATTGAAAGGATTATGACATGCTTATATAACAATCAAAATACTTTTAACTGTTTTCGATACATGCCATTAAAATATTGCAACACTTAAACATATTCACAAATGAATTTATGCTAATGTTTTTTTACAGAAATGCATATAACTTAAAACAGAGAGAAAATGAAGATAATAAAAGAAAAACATAATCATTTTTTAAAATACGGATAGAAATACCTATATCCAAAAAAGCTTGCTTTCAAGAAATTAGCAGTCTCAGCCCTTTCTCCTTTGCTCCAACGCTTTAATGTAATATAGAAATGGAACAACACTCAAGCTTTTTTGCAAAAATAAAAGAGGCCACGATCCAAAAATTTTATTCAAACAAATATTTGAGAAGAAATACAAAAATGCAAATTCTTCCTTAGGATTTCTCTGTCAAATTCAGGACCATTAAATCGATCCGTCATGTTTGTTTAAATAATAATACAAATTGTTTAAAAATAGCAGGTTTGCACACAGTTCTGAAAAATTTAAATGAATTTCCTTGAATTATGAAAAATAAAAATAGTTTTCCATTTATGGCTTATTATCCCTAACTTTCGATCTAAATATCCTCGCTTTTTGTAGATTCTGTGGAACTGGTTTGCTTCTTTATCCACACAACTTTCTCCTCCTCGCTGTTGAGTTATGTCTGTACCTAAATAGATAAGTCATGGATAAGTATATCATAAATAAAGACTAGTATTTCTCATATAAAATTAAATAAGCAAGCGGGTTGTTTTGATTAAATTGCAATCGGTTTTGCAACTGTGAAATTCTAATAAAAAATGGGAGAATTATAACAAAAATCCAAATCGCAATTGGTTGGAGATCGGGAGGGGATGAATTATCGTCATATTTCGAGCAGGGAGAATCCCTATTGAAATAGATGAAAAATATGAATGGCCAGAGGAGGAATGGTTTGGGTCTGATTGCAAATCGCAATCGGTATAACGCAGGAGGCAGGTAACAATGGCCCTTTGGTATTTGTGATAACCACGGGCATAGAGGAATTTATGAATTGACATGTAATTTTTATTAGGTTCGGGACTTATCACAAATCACAATCGCAATCGGCATGAGGCATCATATCGAAATCGCTATCGATGGTGCGTAAGATTAAGACTGTGATTCTTGCGATTACGCGAATGCGGGAAGGTTTATGAACTGGAGTGAAAAATCTTGTTGGATCCGGGGCTTATATCTAATATCGCAATCAGGAAGCGATAGGCCACGGGACTTGGGCTATGGGATTTGCAATCTCAACGGATGCGATATCATTATAGAGTGAATTTCATGACCCAGTCGGGTCCGACCTTATCAAATCAAAATTTGGTTAAGGCAGAGACTTAAGTTTGTGATTATTTTTATCTTTGGATGCAGGGTTTTTATAGGATTATATTAGCTTGGCCTTTAGGTTCGGTGTTTATATCGCAATCGCAATAGAATTAGCGGAGGGGTATTTGCTTTATGTTTATTTACAATGCAATATTTTTGGATGAGTCGGAGGTTATAAATAATTTAACCTTTTGGAATGAAAAACTCTGATTCATTTCGTTTTTAATAAAATAACCCGTTTTGTTTAATACTTAAGTTTTTTAAAGCCTAAGTATAATCTTGGTTTTGGGGACTATTTAAAATTTGGTTTTTGATAATCAAGGTTTAATATTTGGGTTTCAATTAAAAAGCCTAATTATTAAACTTTGGTTATGGGATTTTATTAACACATTTTTGTTGTTGTTGTTGATTTTCTATTTTTTTAAATCTTTTGTTTTTAAAGAAATAAAATCAAAACCTTTCTAAAACTAAAGGGTCCTTAATTTTAATATTAGACATTTCCTAGGAAATTTTTAATATATTAAAATGGGGGTTGTTGAACACTACAACAAATCCTTAGATACCAATCATTTATGTTCACATTCCACACTTTTGGAAGTGCATTCTCCATAATTTCATTGAAAGATTTGACTGTCCCATTTGCTTAAGGGTGATATGGGGTACTTTTTTATGGTGTTCTTGAAACTCTTCTGTCAGTGCCTCAATAGTTTGATTCAAGAAATGTGAGCCTCAGTCACTCATTAATATCTTCCGACACCCAAATTTGGACAGAATGTATTCAAAAAAGAACTTTGTGATAATATCTATGTTGCAATCCATCACTGGATATGCCTCAACCCACCTTGTCAAATAATCAGTTGCAGTGATTATGTATCTTGCACCAGTCTTCTTTCTTAGTGGGTTATTAGGTCCAACAAAGTTAATAGCCCATTTGTAAAATGCTTACAACTTCACCTGTGGATAAAATGACATTTCATCTCTTTTAGATTTCCTTCCTCTTCTTTGACATATATCACACGCTCGACAAAACGATTTTGCATCCTTATGTATTGTGATGATCCACCATAACCCAACTCTCAAGATTTTCTACGCAGTGGCCTTTCTTGCATAATGTCCACTTGCGACTCCTCCATGATCTTCTAGTAGAATACTCTGCCTTTCATGTTCTGGGACGTACCTTCGTAGTATTTTCGCCAGTCCCATTTTTACAAGTTCCCTACAATCAATGTGAATTCAGTTGCTTTTACCACCAACTGCGTCTTCTTTTGTGTAGTGTACTTCGCGAGTGCCATTCCTGTGTCTAGAAACTAAATAATATTCATGAAGTGATCATCTGTGACCTTGATTGTGAATAGCTGCACATTGGTTAGGTTATTTTTGATATTGGTGGGTTCTTCTCCTATCTCCAATCTCGACAAATGATCAGGCCCAACATTCAATATTCCTGGCTTGACTACAACCTCAAAATAATACTCCTGGAACAACAACAACCATTGACATATTTTTCCTCCTAAATAGGCCTATTGACCAAATATTTGAACGTAGAGTGATCAATGAACATCTTGAAATGTGCTCCCAACAAGTAGTGCCTGAACTTCTATAATTCATAAACCATAGCTAACCCTTCTCTTTCTGTTGTAGTAAACTTATTTTACGCCTTGGACATTTTTCTGCTTGCAAAAGCTATGGGGTGATCAACTTCCCCTACTCCTAGCTATGCCAACACTGTACCTAGCGCTATGCAAGATGCTTCGACATGTGAATGAAATTCCTTATTCCAGTTTGGAAAAAACGAAGATCAACACAGTTATCATCTTCTCCTTCACTATACCCAGACTCTTCTGACATTATTTATCCCATTTAAAAGTGACATATTTCTTTCAATAACTTCCCCATAGGTGCACTTATCTGCGCATACCCTTTTATAAATTTTTTGTAATATCCAGTCTGTCCAAGTGTCATGCAAAATTGTCTCACTACTTTCAGTGCTGGCAAGTTCACAATGACTGCTATCTTCGCGGGATCCACCAAAACCATTTTTTCACATAATATGTCATAATAGTATGCCACAAGGCACACAAAATATACACTTCTTAAAGTATAGTGAAATCTGATGCTGCCTACATGTATCTAGCATAAGCCTTAAGCTCACAATATACTTCTTTAATAGCCCAAAGAATGTCCCATCATCAAAGTAAACTCCCAATAATTTGTGTATGTACCCCTTAAATGCTACGACTACAATTCTAGAAAATATGGCAACCACATTCTTCAAGCCAAAAGGAATCACCCTGTACTGAAATGAGCCCCACTTTATTACAAAGGTTGTCTTATGTCTATCTTCTAGTGTAATTTTGATATGATGGTAAGCCAAAAAGCCATCTATGAAAGAATAGGCCTCGTGACATGGTGTGGGGAAGGGGTCATACACACATGTATCATTTATTTTCCTCAAGTCAACACAAATTTTGATCTCTCCCTTAGTCTTATTTTCTCGAACTATCATGGGAATTACCCATTCAAAATATTTGACAGGCTCGAAGATCCCTACTGTTAGAATTTTGTCTAATTCTTTCTTCAACTTTTCCTTGTATTTCAAGTTCAACCTATAGGGTCTTTTCTTCACAGACTTTGTGTCAAATTTCAGAGGGTTCCTCACAACGCCTAGTTCCCCTAAATTTCTAAAAACTATATAGGGAATAGCTCCTGGTATTCATGTAGTAGCTGTGTGATTTTACTAACTTCATCTGTGTCCCAACAATCTCCAATCATGGTGAACATCAGATCTTCCTCTGTCCCAATATTCACTTTTTGTGTTTTTACTGGCAGCATTATATCCGGTATTTCTAGTTCTAGTCCAAAAACTTCACGATGTCCTTCTGATTATGTTATATCAATATTGTACGGATTTTCATATTCTTCGGCAATGATATTATAACATTCCAATGCATTTTGTAACTGCACAGTCCAATCATGTTGCCAAGTTAATGGAGCTTCATTTGCAATTTTTTTTCTTTTATTTCCTGAAGAGATGAGTCTATACACAGGAAATCATCATCAAAACTAAATGTTAGTATGAACCCTTCAACCAAATCTATCAAGTTCGCAGTTCCATGTCGCAGTTCTATTTCAAGATACCAATTCATTCAAATAGTTTCTAGTGTGTGGATAAACCCATGTACCCACTCTTGTTCTGGAATTTCTTTCCAAACCGAAGTGCAATGATGAATATGCTCTCAGGGATCAACCTTACCATCATACTTTACTTCTATTTCTGTTTCAATTGAGCCAAACCTGATCCACATTAATATTCGACACTACTGCTAATCTGCTATATTTATTTTTTGAGTACCCTGCCATCTAGAAGGTGTAGCCTTCAGGGGTACATCTAAAGCTTGCAACGTCTATTCTTCTGGTATTTCTCTTTCATATTCATCTAGAAACAGGCTTACATCTTCGATGCCATCATAATAAGGAAGATCACATACCTCGGAAGTTATGCAATGAAGTGATTTTATGGTAGAAACTTCATATAACCTGTTCTGCCAATTTTCTAGTTCTTTCTCGGAAATAGAAGTACAAGAACTGTCTTGTTCCCAGCCGAATTTGCCATCTGCAGTGGGATTAATCCAATCTTCCTCCTTAGCTATTATCTGATAAATGTTTTTGACATCTGCATTGCAATACTCATCATGGACGAGCTTTGTATAGCGTACTCCTTCTGAGAGGTCTAGAGGGACAATGACCCTCATATCATCTTTTTCGAACACCATTTGTCTCTTCTTCAAATTGGTTATTGACAAATTATCGAAATCCCAATCCAATCCAAGTAGCACCAGATAGGGTTTGCTATCATTAACAATTTCAATCACTTTGAAATTTGCAATGGCTTAAATTTCTTCGATGTCTACTATGACGCCAGGTAACTTTCCCATGGTGATGATCTTATATTGGTTAGCCATCCTCAACTGTATCGGCGACCATTGCAACTTTTGTGATCCAGATTTAAACATGAACGCAACAAATTATAGAGATAACCATAAATACAAAGATACAATAGAAATAATACTTCATTTCATTAATGTAAAATACTAAAATATGCTTACAAACAAAAATGGAAATAAACTAGCTCAGGCGATGGTAGCTTATCTATGAGGAAAGATGTGATAGCTACATGCCTTTGAACTGTCTTACAATGAGGCTCAAAGGCCTATTTATTTTTGAGAAATAATGGAAAACCATAAACATCCAAAACCCTAACCCTAGGAGATGAAGCACCAAACTATGCGCCTTGTTTTGGGTAAATTGGTACATCAACTTCCCGAGGTCGTAACTTTAGCATACGATCTCTGTTTGACGTGCACAATACCTAGTTAGAAAGATCTATCTGAGGAATACAACTTTGGGAGGAGAAACCTCAGTCATTACACCCATGTTGCTCCCAGTTTTCCCAAAAACGTCATTTAGGGCCTCAAAACGCCTCCGAAAGTTTAGGACCCGAAAAACTGCCAAAATAGTAAATTGTGCTACAAGTAAGGAAGCTGAAAAACTAAAAGAAACAATGATGGGGGTTCAAGTGGGAATTGGCAGGCGGCCACCAATATCCACCTGGATCATTCCTCCCCCCTTAGGAAGCAATGGTCCCCATTGTGTTGAGTTCCTCCATGAGATGAGAAAACTTTTGTTGAACTTGGTCCCTGGTGAGCCACTTGCCCTGGTAAAGGAGTTGGCCTGCTTTGACAACTCGATACAGTTGGATCTTCTGCTAGCGAGTGTGATTGATTTGCATGTCCATGATCTGATCAGTTGCAAATTGTTCCATGTAATCTAGATTTAACTCTGTTGGTGTGAGTTGTTCTACAATGTCAGATGTGTCTAGTAATGGTGGAAAGTATGGCTGAAGGCGGTCCACATTGAACACTGTGTAGGCCAAGGAATGGGGGAATGCTAAGCTCAAATGAATTATCTCCCACAACCTTGATAATGGTGTAAGGACCATATCAGAGTGGTATGAGTTTTCAATAGGCTCCGGTAAGGCGTTCCTTTTGCAAATGCAACCAAACTTTGCCGCCCACCTGAAACTTGTGTGGCACCCGATGTTGATCATGTCATTGCTTGTACTTGGAATTTGATTTTTCTAGAATTTCATGGACCTTCTAGCAAATATATTGGATGTGCTCAATGAAGCTATTTGCCTTATCTGTTTCGGACTAGACATGAGCCGAATATGCCTGAGTAGCTGCAAATGGCATGGCCACATCAATGGGACATAGTGGCTGGAATCCCAAGCCCACTTGAAAAGCGTTGTGGCCAGTCGAGCTATCGAGAGCCTAGTTATAGTTGTGTTGAACATAGGGGACGCTCTCATCCCATGCGCGTGGATGCTTTGTGTTGTACATGCGTAGAATGTGGACGATCATCCTGTTGACAACCTCTCTCTGGCCATCAGTTTGGGGATGGAAGGTTATGGACTTAGTGAGTTTGGTGTGCAGCATTGACCAGAGACTGGACCAAAATGTACTGAGGAACCTATTGTCTCGATTCTAGATGATAGACTATGGGATCCCAAATTGTACCCACACTCGTTCAAAGAAGATTTTAGCAGTGGCTTCTACTGTGATATTCTTCTTATAGGCTGCCATAATGGCCATCTTTGAGAACCTGTTGATGACCACAAAAAAAGATTCATTTCCATGCTTAGCAGAAGGAAGGTCTGACATGTAATCCGTGGAGATGGATTCCCAAGGTCGACTAGGGGCAGGAAAAAGAGTATAGAGGCCTTGCTTCTTGATGGTCGATTTGATAATGGCGCATGTTGTGCAGGATCTGATGTACTTTCTGACATCCCATCGAAGATTCGACCAATAGAAATACTTCTGTAGTATTGCCACTGTTTTCTCAACCCTGAAATGCCCAACAAGCGGATTGTAGTGTGCTTCCCAAATCATCTTGGCACGCTCACTTGAAGGAACATAAAGGTGACCCAGGTGGCATAACAGGGCATCCCAGAGGTGAAAATCTGGAACATGCTGACCGTCCAAGAGTGTCTGGTATGTGTGGCTGAATTATGGGTTACTTTGTAGAGAAGTGGCAAATCAGAAGTCTCGTGCCCACAAGAGTTGAGCACGGTGGTTAACGCCATGATCGGTGGTCCACTGAGGCAATGTGCAACATTATTGGTGTTGTTAAATAGAGAATCCATACAGGTTAGAATGGTTTTAGATAGAGGAGGAATGACCTGTTGAAGAGTTTTGTGAACCCAACGTTTCGGACTACGAAGTGAGTCCATCATCAGGGGATGCGGCAATAGATAATCTTTGAAATTAATGATGTATCCCAGAGCTATGATTATTAATATATATAAGAGGGTTATTAAGGAGTGCAGTGAGAAATTAGGTCGGCTTATTTTTTTTTTTTTTTTATTATTATATATATATTTTTGATGTTATTAATATTATTTTTATTATTTATTTAATATTGTTCTTATTATTAATATTATTATTATTATTAATTTTTACTTATTATTAATTAATTAATTAATTTGTTATTATTATTATTATTATTATTTTGTTATTATTTATTCACTATATTTAATTATTTATTTTTATAATAATATCATTTTATTATTATTTTTATTAGGATATTATTTATTTATTTTATTATTATTAGTTTATTATTTATTGATAATTTAATTATATAAAGTTAAATATTTTTTTACTTACTTTATTCATGTGTTTAAACTAATTATTGAATTATTAGTTTATTTATTTGTTTAATTTATTATTATGTATTTATTTGTTATTATCATAAAATTATTATTTGTTTATTAAATATTATTATTATTATTATTATTATTCTTCCGAAGGTGGCAAAACCTATCAAACTCAGGTGTCAAACCAACAGTGAGGACAGCCATCTCTGGCTGCTATCCGCGAATGTCGGTTTGACTCATCACCGTTATCAAGGAAAACCACGCCACCTGTAATAACCCGCTGGTGGTCCGTAAGGGAGCAGGCTTTCACTCGTGCCAGATGCCTCTGGGTCTTGGGCCGTTAACCTGTTTCCTTACGTCCGAGGAAGACGAGCTCTTAGCCAAGCAGAAGCAGTTTTACGGCATACTCCAGGCCGAAATTATTATTATTATTATTATTTCAAAAGTTTGGAATATTTAATTACTTTGATTAATTTGATAAATAATAATAATATTTATTATTATTATTATTATTTTTATTTATTTATTTATTTTATTTAATTATTTATTTATGTATTATTATTATTATTTTATTTTATTTTTATTTAATTTGTATCTTTAAATTATTGATTTCAATTAATTAATTAGACTTATGATAGGTGAGGTAATATTGTAGTATTATCTATAATCCTAGAGGTGATTTTTATTGAAATAATTTTATTATAATAATTAACTAAGAAGTGTTTTTAATGTTATCAAGATATATGTTATTGATCAAGAACAGAATTTTAAGAATGGTTAGGTCAATGATTTAGGGTTTAAGGAAGATGGTTAAGATTAATACTTACTGTTTTTTAATTTTTCTAATAAAGGTTTCCAAGTGTTACTCAGTTTTAATCCATCATCACGATTAAAGTTATTTTTCCTTTTTTCTATTTCAATGGCTTCTTTAATTTTTCTTTTGAGACAATGTTCTTCTTTTCTAACAAGTTTGGCCTCCTCCGTGCAGATGTAATGAGAGGAAGAATGAACATGCTCAGCTAAGGCAGATTTGGAAATTCTTTCTCTTCTTAAGTCAGCAGTGTGTTCTTTGATTCTAACCTTAAGAGATCTTCCTGTTTCACCTATATATTCTTTGCCGCATGAGCAAGGAATCACATAAACACCTTTCTGAAGGTTAGGGTTTATAGGATCTTTAACAGAGTTAAATAATTGTCTGATTGTGTTAGCAGGGGTGAATGCTACACTAATGTTATGTTTATTAAGAACTTTAGAAATTTTATCTGTGGTATCTTTTATGTAAGGAAGGGAGATCTTAGGAATTGATAAGTTTTGATCATTAATATTGTTGTTATTTTTCTTTAGGGATAGGTGCATGGCTTTCTTGATGGTGTTTCTATTATAGCCATTTAGTTCAAACACTTTGTGAAGATGGTTGAGTTCATCGTTTAAATGGTCAGGATCCGATATTCTGACAGCCCTAGTGGTTAAGGTTCTAATGATGCCTATCTTTTGTTTAGGGTGATGGTGAGAATTTGCATGAAGATATCTTTCTGTATGGGTTTTCTTTCTATAGACTTGGAAACTAAGAGGCCCTTTTCTTTTAGTTAAAAGGACATCAAGAAAAGGAAGCTGGTTATTATTTTCAATTTCATTGGTAAATTTTATATGGTCAGAGAGGTTATTTAAGTGATTAAGGAATAAGTCAAGCTTTTCCTTTCCATGACTCCACTTAGCAAATATGTCATCTACAAACCTTTTCCATTCTTCAGGGGTGTATGGAAATTAAATGAGAGCCTTCTTCTCAAAGTGCTCCATAAATATGTTGGCAATTATGGGAGATAGAGGAGAACCCATAGCCACACCATGAGTTTGCTCATAAATTCTGTCTTTGAAACTGAAGTATGAAGATTTCAAGCATAGTTCCAAAAGATCAACAGTCTCTTTATCAGTGAGGTTTCTCATGATTTCAATGGCTTCATCAATAGGAATCATGGTATAAAGGGATACAATGTCAAAGCTGACCATAAGATCTTCGTCTTTCATTTCTATGCCATTAACCCATTGAACAAAAGAATAAGAGTCTTTAATATAAGAAGGGGTATTACCAGATAGGGGTCTGAGCTTTTTGGCAAGGTATTTTGCCAACAGGTAAGTAGGGGAGCCTATGGTGTTAACTATAGGTCTCAGAGGAATGTTTGGTTTATGGACTTTAGGGGCCCCATAAATTCTAGGAATAATGGAACTATTAGGGATAATTTTCTTTTTAGTGGCATCATCTAAAGAAGATTCTTTGATTTTATGAGTAACTTCACGCATGATTTTCTCACTGGGGTCTTTGTTTATTGTTTTATAACAGCCACTGTTGTTTAGATGATATTCCTCACTTTTGTTCATGATCACAGTAGCATTGCCCTTATCAGCTTTAAGGATGACTATGTTTTTATTATTTCTTAGGGTGTTTAAAGCTCTTTTTTCTTCTTTAGAAATGTTGGAAGTAGGAGGTTTAGCAGTTCTCAGGATTTTAGCAATATCTTGTCTGATTTCCTCACTTTTTGCTACATCTAAGTTTTTTATGGCTACTTCGATAATACTGATGATCTCTTCTATAGGAATTTTATTAGGGGTTATGGCAAAATTCAGCCCTTTTTTTAAGATAGATTCAGCTGCATGATCAAGGGAGAAGTCTGATAAATTAATAACCTGGGCTTTGTCAGATGTCATGATTAATTTGTTATGAGGGTTTTGTGTTTCTAAACTAGTAGCTGGGTTGTTAGATAAGGTTTTTGATTTATTCATATTAGAGATTACATCAGCGCTCTTTTCATTTGGGATGGGAGTGTTGCTATGTCTGCCAATGATATCCTGGGTCGCAGTCACGTTATTTTCCAGCTTACTTATATGCGGATTACTCACTCCATTGTTATGATCCTGACATGTAACGGAGCTTATCACAAAGTCGGACTGTGAAGGATTCGGCTTCATGATATTCCCAGCGTTCCACGATTGATGTGAATGCGAATTAAGGACTGAGCTACCGAGATTCTGAGCAGAAGATTTATCAATACAATGCGTACTGGAGGTCGTGCTGCTTTGAGCGCTGGATTGAACAGAATGTGTGTTAATATGGGCTGTGGGGTTATTTAAAAGCAGCATAACAGATTCATTATTGGTGTTGCCCTTCTTATATTTGATATTCAAATGGAATAGTTGCAGGTATGTGGACCACTTTTGGCGGCAATAATTTTGCAACTTCCCTCATGTTTGTATGAACTGCAGGGGTTGGTGGTCTGTGTGGATGACCATTTCCTTCCCCAAAATGTCATGCTTCCATTTTCGGCAGGCTTGCACAATGGAATTCATCTCTTTGTCATAAGTGGGATACTTCTGGACTATGTACGGAAGTGTCTCACTGTGATATGCCATTGGATGCCCATGTTGAGTAAGGATTGCCCCAATAGCATAGTCAAAGGCATATGTATCGATCTCAAATGGTTGTTGCAAGTCTAGTAATGTGAGCACTAGTGTCAAGTAGAGGTGATGTTTCAACTCTGTGAATATTGTCTTTTGAGATTCATACCAAAAGAATTTTTCTTTCACTCCTCCCTTGGTGACTTGACTCAAGGGCCAAGTGATATGAGAAAATCCCAACACGAACCTGCGGTAGAAGGTTGCAAGACCCAAAAAGCTGCAGAGCTCTGTCAGAGTGGATGTAGATGACCAATCCTGAATGACTTGGATCTATGCTGGATCCAGATACACCCCCTATTCATCAATAATGTATCCCAGATACTGAACTTGGGTCATTCCAAAAGTGCATTTCTCCAAATGCGCACATAACTTGTGTTGTCGCAGTGTTTGGAGAACCTGCTAGATGTGGTGGAGGTGTTCTTCCCAACGCTGGTTGAAGATCAGGATGTCATCCAAGTATACCACTACAAATGATTTGGTGAATGGCCGCAAGATGTCATCCATTAACCTCATGAAGGTCACAAGAGCATTAGTCAATTCAAAAGGCATAAGGAACCATTCAAAAAGGCCCTTCTTAGCTTTGAAGGCAGTCTTCCACACATCGGAGGGTTCGATTGGTACCTAGTGATATCCTGACTTCAAATTGATATTGGTGAAATATTTTGCCCCCTTTAGTTGGCCTAGAAGGTCATCAATCCATGGGATTGGGTACCTATTCTGGACAGTGATCTTGTTCAGTGCCCAATAGCCAATACAGAGTCTCCAAGTCCCATCTTTCTTCTGTACCAACACGATCAGGATCCCACAGGGCGATGAACTTGGTCAGATGTGATCTTTTTGCAACAGCTCCTGTATTTGCCTCTTGATTTCATCATTCTCCAGAATGGAGCGCCGATAGATTGGTCCATTAGGTAGCAGCACACGTGGGGTCAGATCAATGGAGTGATTGACCTGATAGTGCAAAGGAACCCTTGCAGGGGAGATGAAGATGTCCTCGTACTCCTCCACGACCTTGTCCATCTGTAGTTATCGTGCAAAGGGGCCCTATCTCGAGGTCATGGCCACCGTCTTCTTCTTTCCTTGAGGGCATATCATCAAGAAAACAAATTTCCCGGTTTTGGAAATGAGCTTACTGCATTGTTTTGTAGTAACCAAAGAGATGGCATTAGGTGGTGCTACCTCCAGTATCTTGTAAAACTTATGTCCCAAAGTAACAATAACAACACGAGGCCTTGACTGATATAAAACATGTCGCTTCCACAAGTATGGTTGGCCTAATACTACATCACAAACATCAAGGGGAGCAACGTCACACAATACCTCATCTGTGAAGGGCTTGATGTTGTATGGAAGGTGACACTGCTAGCTGACGCGAAGATCTCGTCCTTGGTGAAGCCACCGATGGTGTATGGTTGTGTATGTGTTGTGGTTGGTAAGCCCAGCCACTTCACGACCTCTGCCGAAATGAGGTTTTTTCGCTCCCGCTATCGACAATGAACTATAGCAGGGATCCATTTACCCACATTTGGGAGTGGAAGAGGCACTCCTCCTCCTCCGGATCTTCAGATTCCTCCTTCTGGATCTTCGTGGTGGAAACGGTGGCATTGGGCTCCACATCGATAATTTTCTTCCCTTTGTCATTACACTTATCAGGTTTTGACTCAGAGTCTGAACATGCATCTAATTCCGAATACTTTAGCTCAGCCAGTAGTGACTGCTTGGCCCGACACTCAGTTGTGTTGTGAGTGGATCTCTTATGGAACTCACACCACTTTCCCGTGTCCTTCTTTGGCATCCCGGTGTTTTTCTTTGCTTGCGGCTTTGGCGGGCTATCCTAGGCCACCCCGCCTTGGCTTTTTCCTTTGTTCAATAGTTTGGGGGCGCCTTTCACTTGCATTAGATTTGCAAATCTAAAGTCTCGCTTCTTCTATTTAAACTTCTGCTCGATCTTGACAGTGTATCGGTACACCGTGCCGAGGGAGGAGATGTCCAGTAAATCCATGTCGTCTTAGATGTACCTGTGTAGGCAGCCTTGGTATTTGAGTACCAAATGTAGCTTATAATCCTTGATACCCAACTTTGTGTGAAGGGTATGAAAAATATTGGTAAACTTCAGCACGTCTTGGTCCCTTCCCTGCCACAGCGTGGTCCACTTTATGTATTTATCCTCATAGCTTTTGACAAGGTAGTACTGCTCCTTGATGGAATTTTGTTAAGGGAGAATGTCCCCTAGGGTCTTGGGTTAATACCCTAGTATAGCGGGGGTTATCTATAAAGAAAAACAAGCATTCCACACAGCCATGATGCTAATATAAACAAACTAAGTGAAGAGGGGTGCACCTGGGGGTCCTTCGTTTGGGAAGATCCAGCTAGGGTCCAAACCCTCTTGGAGTTCCTTTTGCTCCTTCAACCTGAAAAACAATCAAATCAAGAAAGCACAACAGTATATGGACTAAACATCATAAAGAAATCAACTTCATATCATATTGAAAGTTAGTTATGCAATTGAAATAATCATTCATTTGTAAATCATAACATTGATATCATAAACATGAAGAAGATTCATGTCGGGAACAAGATAAGTGTTTCTTTTATTATAGATAACTAAAGTACAAAAAGGAATGATTTCACCTAAGTCTTCCTTTCGCAGGCTCCAAGCGGAACTGTCCTTCGGATTAGTCCAATCTCAATCCCTCAACAAGCTCCTTCCATAACTCACTCAAGGATATCTCAACAAATGGAGAGACATCATAACTCAAGGAAACAAGGGTTTCCTATAATGGGGGAAGTGCTGGAAGCACAGGGATCTTCAGACATAATCTGGGATAATCCCAATAGATTGATTTTTCTCTCTATTCTCTCCTCCCTTAGGCCTTCCCATTGAAGCCTTTTTATAGTTCTCCCAAAGTAGTTTTTTAGTTTGGAATTTGTTGGGAACAGTTGGGCCACGGGCACTAATAGGTAATCAGCAGGTAAAACCCATGATCTTTGCCCAAAATTAAGGAGATTTAATTTTTTAAGTGTTTTAAGACATATACGCGGGTTGGGTATAGACAGACCCGCGTACACACGCGTTTAGCTCAGGACAATGTCGCGTATAGGGAGTAAGACACTGTTTTTTAAGTATTTAGACCAGGTCTGGAAGGAGGGGTTGCCCTAGGCCATGAGTGCAACATCACAAACATCAAGAGTGAGATTTGGAGCTATAACAGATGCCCCCTAATATATGAGGTCAGAAGGGGTACATGATGGCTGAAATATATTATGTAAGTGCATGGAAAGGAAACTTGTCAAAAACTGAGAAGGACTTCACCAGAGTTCAGCCTGCCAAGCCACAAAAGGAGATCAGAAAGAAACACTGTCTGAGGCAGGCATACCCATGCTCAGAGAAAGTAAAGCATGTCTGCATATCAAGTACAAGTGGATCCACTAAGTATACAAGTATAAAGCACTGAAAGATACACAATGGATCATCTGATCACGATCGAACAAGTACATGTCTGAAATATCACATATAAAAATGTCAATGATGCTGAAAGATGAAGTGGATCACTGATATCAAAAGTTTATCCTCAAAAGTACCAAATGAACATGATGGAGTAAGATGGTACTACATTGCAAACTCAAGTGCCAACATATAAAATGTCGCCATGAATGACTACAACATATAAGGTGGAGTGGTATCAACTAGCAGCAACAGGAGCAACTGTCAAGTGAACCAATGAATTTTGATGCAACCTGAGGTCTTCACCGACCACTGTGGTACATTTCTACACCATGGGAATAAATGATCTGAAGTCGACCATGCGAGAAATTGTTTGCTTACTGGTCATTGATGTATACCATTAACAAATGTGAGACTATTCACCAATAATGATAATGAGCGTCAAGGTACCCAGTACAATCTAACAAGTGTGAATAGATGAGCTGGAGTCGAACACCTATAAGAATCTATCAATCAGGAGACAATGATGATTTCCCACTATCGATAGTGAAGGATCTGCCACTAATGACTGCAAACCCCAAGGTACTGCCAAATGGACTCTAGATCTTTGCCCCAGAGCAATGAGTCATAGTCGATAGGGAAAGATCCGCTAGAAGGAAGGCATTAAGGCATCCTTCATCAATCTAGTGCGAGTGTAACCTGTAGGCCAATAATGTGGAAGGAATCGAACGAAAAAAGATGTAGTAACCCTACCGAAGCACGTTTTCGACGTACACAAGATGTAGCTAGCACGCGATAGAAACCCTCTGAACCAACCAATGATGAAAGCTGACATAGAGGCGAGGTATCAACTGATACGGTCAAATGGAGACCAAGGTACTGCATGAATCCCAATGTGTGATAATGTAAGTTGATGTAGAACACAAGGGAAACCACTCAGTCCAAGACCCATGATATTGATCGATGTTGAGCACAAGGTGACCTATCAATAATGAAAATGGGGCAAGGGTGTGCCTCTAGGCCTATCCTCAGAGCAATATGTCATCGTCAATAAGGACAAGACCCACCAACAAGAAGTCAATAAGGACCTTCTCAAGCCGGCATGAGTAAAGGAAAAATATAATTGATGTGATGATAGACAAGATACTGACAACCAGGGATGGCCGACTGAAAAATGAGTTAAGAGACACCGCAGAGAGGTTGACTCAGGCTGACTTCCCTTGAACAAAATCACGACTCAATGTGACTATGTGGCATCATATAATGACTCTATATAAGTTTGCCATGCAGGAGGCACGAACGAACCCTCCATATGATTGGAAGAGATAACCAATCGGGGGAGAACTGACTCAATAACAAGGTTGAGGCATACCTAAGTCAAACTAAATCCCACCCAAACGGAGGAGACTTTGTTTTGAGTGCTTTGTTCAAGGGCAACACGACTGACTCTAGTTGCCAATAACAAGTGGAAATACTGTCCCATTCCTGCTCTTTTTAGAATATATAATTTTTTTGTCTTTTTCTTTAAGCTGGAAAAGGAATAAAAGAATGTTATAGCACAGTGGAAAGAACGAGTGTCGGTGAAACAGATGATCTAATTCCTGGGATTGGAACATTCCTATGCTCAATGCAAGGAGGTGAAAACTGGTCAAAGACACTCAAAGGCGTGTTCCTTCCACGAGTCAAGGTGTGTCAAGTTGCAAAAGTCAAGGGCATGCAAGTTTGATTTTGCAGTCATCATGGTCAAAAGTTAGCTTAAACACGAGTCCAAGTGAAGCTGGGTCAAGGCCAAAAGGTGCAAATGGTCAAAATGCAATGAAGTAGTACAACTCAACACAAACGAGCCTCTAGGGTGTAAGGCCAGAATGAAGTGAAGAAACAAAGAGGAATGAGTTTTCAGTGCATAAGTCATAGTGGGACTACAGAAGACTCCTGAGCCTACTCAGATCGAAGCAGCATGGGCAACAAATGTCAGTGAGGTGCTAACTATGATGCCCATGAAAAGGATGGCTCTACCATCGTGTCATGATTTAAAAATCAACGAGTGAAGGTGGTTTACGAACCATAACACGATGGGATCGACCCTATGGCAAGTATATCAGCAAATGGAGGCTAGTATGCATAATGCAAAGGGAAAAATGGCTTCCCTAACCTATATGCTAGTAAAAAACGATACCTACCATGACGGGTCAGCAGTCATAGAACCATCTCAAAATTGTTGAAAAAGCGTCCAAAATGTCCTGAAAATCAAACTATTCTCGACATTCCAAGCTCCCAAGTTAAAAGTTACATGAGACAAAACAGAATCAATATTTGAAAAAAGTTTGCATTTTCAAAGCTTATATAATAGTCTTTTGACTCACCATTATCATTATTTGGTTTGAGAGCAAAGAAGTGGAGCAAAAGGAGCAAGCATTTCCATTCGCTAAAACCGACCATTCGAATTGTACCAAAATCACCAGGTAACCCTTAAACTTATCTTGCATTCAATTGTGATTGGTTTTAGAATTTTTAATTTAAGTTTTACCATTGAATTATTGTAAAAAAATTTGTCATGGGATATACGCGAGTTGGATATATATGACCCGCATATACACAGGTCCTACACACGACTGCGTGTAAAATGGACCAGCGTATACGCCGCAAAAACTTCAAACAAAAAATCTAACGTTCCAAATTCATTTTTTCTTCAAGATGCCAGTCACTTGGAGAGAAAGAGAGCATACCTTAGTGGATGATGAGGTTATGAGCAATCCTAATGCTTTGTATGCCTTACGAGGATGTGGTTTGCTAAAGTTCTTTAAAATGCCAAATATGAAAGCAAACACCCGCCTGCTTGACATGCTCATTCACTACTGGAGCATCGAGGATGACGCGTTTATGATTGATCAGATGCCGCTTAGGATAGAGGTTGAAGATATTTATTTCATCACTGGCCTTTCCTGGAGAAGAGAAGTGGTACATTCCATGATCAGATCACAAGGCAGTCTCTCCATCGAGGACTACGTACATATCTATTGCCCGGGTCATCCTGAAAAGGTTGGAAGTCAAATTCCAATCAAACATGTGGAGAGTTTATCTTTGAGAATAATCTTGTTCACCATAGCTAGAGTGAATGGATTGGCTTCTTTGCACCAGGCATCACGGCTAGCCATGAGCTTGGCGGTAGACTGCCTCACCACCATCTTTGATTGGTGTACTCCTCTTCTTGCTAACCTGAAGAGCCAGCTTACTTCTATCAAGAAGGGACAAACCAAAAACTTTGGATATGGAACTATCTTGTGCTCTTTCTTCTTTGAGAGGGTCCTAGCACTTCATCCTAGAGTATTGGTTTCAATCAGCACCCCACGAGATCCACACATGGGCAGGTGGGCTGACTTGATGAAACGTCTAGGAGGTGGGGACATCCCACGGACTGCTTTCGATGATGACTTTTTCTCCTGGTGGGAGCAGCAGATCATCGCCATAGATGACTACCCTTATGCTGGGTTGGATTTCCGAGGAGATCCTGATCTAGCATTACCACCGACCGCAGCATGGGGTGACATAGGTAACAAATATTTTTGATTTTATGATGTTTTTTTGATTTTTCAAATATAATAATAAATTTTGAAAAATATTTTTGATATGATTCAAATGATTAACTTGATGATCATGTTCCAGATATTGGGCCAGCACGACCAGATGGGTTCCCACGGCATGGGCGTTGCGGCCGAGGGGCCGAAGAGGCGGCTGCAGACACAGAGCGACTTCTACACACTGTTCAGCAGCACTTGGTGAGACTAACTCATCGAGTACCGATGGAGGCCGTAGAGGATCTCCCTATAGATATGCAGCGTCATGTGGTTGGCATGCCACGAGACTGGGTTTGCACTCTTAGGCGTGTGGCCAAAGCAGTAGTTGCATACTTAGCCACTCATCCTGAGCCGGGGCATTAGATGTACTGGACATGATTATGGGCATTTGAGTCCCAAATTTTGTATATTATTTTGGACACGCTTATGTACACTCGAGATAATTTATGATATATATATATATATATAGTTCTGACTTTTTGATGCTTGATTTTATTGTGATGAATGATTGATATGCCAGTCTAATGCTTGATTGGCGATAGAATCCACTAACCAATTATGATATCTTGGAATGTGCAAATAATTAATGTAAGTAAATGATCTTTGCAACAACCTCACCCTTAAATACTGGCGATACAAACATGGATCCCTTACGCGATAAATGTTATTCAGTTGTGACACTATCAACTGTGAATCAAGATAAACTACCAACGAATCAATTTCATAAGAAATTACTTCGGATAGTAAATTAATGACGGCAGTATACTCAACCATATTATTTGAAGCAGGACCAATGCATACTCCTCTTGACACCATCAATTGACCAGTTGGATAGTAGATTACCCAAGCTGTGGAAGCAAGGTTCCGAGTGTGCCAACTAGCACCATGGGTGAATCCAAAATAGACCAAGTCATCCATCAACACCTACCACAGTAGACCAAAAAGTGTCGATATCAACAAACTCTCGATGTGATATGTACAAATATATAAAATGTACAAAGAAGTCATTGCCTAGCTGCTACTTAAGCAAAGTACTTTTTGAGGTAGAGCCTGTTTCGAGGTTTTTCCAACTTGTTTCCTTCAAAATCGATTAACTCATATGCCCCTTTTTCTAAAACTCATTTAATTATAAAGGGACCATACCACATAGTTTTGAACTTGCCTACCCCCAACAGAAAAGACTCAAGGACATATAGCTTTGTCATACTGAGTTTTAACCCTTTTCTTATGAGCCTCATTGATTGCGGTGGCATCTCGATGCTGCTCATCGAGATGCTCCAAATGAAGGAGGTCCTCTTCAAGACTAACTGATAGATTTTATCCCATAAACTAACTGAAAAGGTGTAAAACCTGTAGCAGTCTTCACGGAGGTTCGGTATGCCCAAAGAGATGAATACAACATAAGATGCCAATTGGACTGATTTTTGTCGATCGTCCTTTGCAGGATCATCTTAAGGGTTTTGTTCACTGCCTTGACCTATCCATTGACCTAAGGATAATATGGAGATGAGTGCTCCTGCTGGAAACCCAATTTAAGAGCCAATTCAGCATTAGTTGGTTCTGGAAATGACTGCCATGGTCAATGAAAATCTCTCTCGGGATACCGAACCTTAAGATAATTTGATTAAAAACGAATAATGTCGTTGTTTCACTATCATTTTTATAAGTGGGCATGGCCTCAACCCACTTCGTGAAGTAGTCTACAGCCACGATAATGTACTTGTGATTCGTTGCTGAAGGCAGATTACAAGTTGTAAAATCAATACCCCACTTACTAAAAGGACCGACAGTGAAAACGGGGAAAAGAGGAACTGGATGTGCGCGCATCTTTTGAGTATAGATTTGACAAGGGTGACAGCGTTTGACTACTTCAACACAGTCTTTGAAGAGCGAAGGCCAAAAATAGCCAGCACGCAAGATACGCTGGGCTGTAGCAAGCCCTGAAAGATGACCACCACAAGCTCCACTGTGGCAATCATTAAGCACTGACTTTGCTTCCTCTAGGGTTAAACAACGCCGAAGGATTGAATCAACCCCTCGACGATATAATGTGTCACCGATGATGAGATAGTTCTTAGCTAGGTGACGTAATTTTCGGCGTTCATCCTTAGAGAAAGTAGAGGGGAACTTTGAAGTCTGGAGATAGACAATGATATCTCCATACCAAGGGTCGAGTGAAGAGATGAGGAATAAATGTTCGTCTAGTAAACTTTCCTCATAAACCGTATCCTCTCCACAAGGCAGCTCAAAGATTAACTCCACAAAACCCATAGATTTCTTAGACTTAGCAAACAAGAACTCGAGATCGAATTCTTGTAAGATGACTATCCATCAATTATATTTGCTCCCAATCACTCGACTACTGAGGACAAATTGGAATGGATTGATCGTTGCTAAGACAAAATTTTTGCGTAGAAAAATATAATGGCGGAGCCACTGGACAGCATGGATAGCTGCCAAAGCCAACTTCTCAACAGGGGAATAGAAAAGTTCAAGACCTATCAAGCCTTAGCTCAAATAATAAATCACATGCTCTATGAGAGCATCATCTTGCTGAACGAGAACCATACCTATGGTTGATTCTGCCGCAGCGAGATATAAAAGGAAGTCCCTACCATAATCTAGTGGACTCAAAAGCGAGGCAGAGATTAATGCCTTTTTCAAGGCATCGAACGACCACTGTGCAAAGTCATCCCACACATATGGGACTCCTTTACGTAGCAAACACATAAACCCTTTAGTGATCTAGGCATAATTCACTATAAACCTTCTTAAGAAATTAGCTTTCCCTTGAAGGGATCAACCCAAATTCCTTCATTTGACACAATGAACCCTAATAACCGACCAGATGTAACCGCAAAAATGCACTTATTGGGATTCAACTGGATCTTATAAAATTCACATTACTCAAAAACCAATCGAAGGTGACTAGGATGATCTGTTCTCTTTCAAGAACGAGCAGCTAGATTGTCCACGTATGCTTTGATAATATGTTTAATGTCGTGGAAAGCATATGACATGGCCCGCTGGAAAGTAGCTCTAGCATTTTTAAGACCAAAAGGCATCTTTATGTATGCAAGGTTACCCCAGGGACATATAAAAGCTATCTTATGTTGATCTTCAGGATGGATAGAGATCTGATTATAACCGGAAAAACCGTCCATGAAGGAGAAAATCTCATTGCCCGCACACTCATCAATAATCTGATCAATAAATGGCGTGGGGTAATTATCTTTGGGACAAGCTTTATTTAGGTCCCTAAAGTCAATGCACACTCAGATTGTTCCTTGCTTTTTATCCACAGGGACTAGATTAGAAACCCAATCTGTAAGAGGAACAGGGTATATGAAACCTGCCTTGAGTAGCTTCTCTACTTCAACTTTAATGGTTGCTGCTTTCCTAGGATTAATCGGCTGAAGCTTTTGACGAATCGGTTTGGCGTTTTCATATGTCTTGATCTCATGTTGAACTATGGATGGATCGATGCCAGGCATTTCTTCATAATACCAAGCGAATACATCTTGAAATTCCTTAAAAAGGTCGGTGTAAATTTGAATTTCTTCAGGGGAACATTCGGCTCTGATGAAGAGATTCTCGATCACGTTAGGGTTCCTAGAGATGTTTATAGATGTTTTTGAAATTACCGGCATATTACCTTCGGCACGAAAGTGTGTTGGAGCCAAAGGATTTGATACCGTACAAACATCACTAGTAAAGAGCTCGGAGAACCTAGATTCTACTTCCTACAATGGAGGAAGAAAATACAAATGATGGTGTAAATCTTCCCAAGGTCAATATACACCCATCACTACTTCTAAGATTTCTTCCTCGGATGGTAAAACTGTGTCTAAACAGTCCATAGCGGAGGCAGAATCAAGTGTCTAGGCTGGGGTCACATCACCATCTAGCTCCTCCTTAGAGAAAGGAGTAGAAAGGCTGTCTGCAGAGTTAACGATAGACTGATATCTGATCTCTGCTACAGACATATGAGATGCCATTCCACCAACTTGTTCTTCAGCTAATGTGGTCGTAGGTGAAGGCAAGGTCCAAGGATCTAAAAAGTAATGAGTTCAAAAGAGCCCTTCTCGTGAAGATTCCTTGGTTGATGAAACAACATTGATTCTAGTGATAGGAGAGGGAAGATCAAAGGTACCCATCAATGAAGAATACATCCCAACTCCTAGATTCTCGGTAGGTGGACAAGGGTTATCCACTAAAGGAACAGTAGAGTCTGAAGTTGTTCGAGGATCAACTGGACAATAATCCAATTGATCAACCTTAACGATTTTCCCTTCATGAGGAAAGCAAATGACATGAAATAGAGTCGAAACAACGACGTCCATTTCATGTACCCAGTTCCTTCCTAAGAGGAGATTGTAGTCTACATTAGCATCAATGACTTCTACTTCAACATTAATGACTTTTCCCCCAACACATATGGGAAAGGTCGGGATAATCCCATGCGGCTTATGAGAATTCTCGTCAAATGCAGTCAGGAGGGTAGGTGAAGGAACAAATGAAGGCGATCCGATGGCCTTCCAACATGACATCGACATGACACACGTGGAATCTCCTTCATCAATAATAGTATGAAAAATGTTAATTTTTCGGTATGTGGACTTTATTTGAAAAGCCATGTGATGAGGGAGTCACTTTTTGACATTTATCATGTCGAAAGTGAGCACTAAAGAGTTATTTGGATCAACTGCCCCTATCGCCGAAAGTAAAGCACTTCGTTGAGTTGAACATGACTGGAGAACCTCTAAAGCGAACATAGCGCATGGACTCTGAGCCAGATCCTCAATAATGGAGCAATTCTAGGCGGCCCTAGCATTTGGATTGATAGTCGCGCGTTTAGTATAACCTTTCGGTATCCATGGTATAGTCTCGACAGGGGTTTATTCAATATGAAGGTCGATACTTCTGGGAATATTTTTTTCCTTGGATGTTTCAGCTTCACCATAATCACATGAATGAGTGGCCACATGGACATTATAACCCATCATGAAAACATTTGATGATTTCTCCCCTTCCTGGTTGCCCCTTGCAGAGGTACCAGGGTTTGAATTCGCGCCAACAAGCAGTTGTTGCCCTTAGGGAAAAGGGTTGGTTAACATAGCTTGAGAACTAGAAGTCCCTTGCTGCCCTAACAAGCGTTGAGCATCTTGAATCTTTGGGCAGAGATGAGTTAAATTGTCTCCACTACATAACTTGCATGAAAACTTGACTTTCTTTTTAGACTCATTTCTACCACCACCAGCATTATTTCCGGATTTATTTTCATCAGTCTTCTCATCTTGACTCTTTTTCTTACCTCGTCCTTTCTTCTTCCCATTGGAATTTTGATTTCCTTTGGGGTTGGGATATTGGATGGCATTAACTGAAGAGGGTTGGGAAGAGGAAGGGTTAGACGATGTGACTTGGTTGTCAGGAGCAATTTGTAAAGACAACTACTACAATTGGGTCAACAGGTTCACTGCATTTGTGTCTATCGATCCAACGATACCATCCGCATGGGGACCTGGCTTTGACTTGGCTATATCAACCTTAGTCCCGGGAGCATCAGGCAAGATTTTTTGTAGAATCCCAGACTGAGAATAAATCAATTCTAATTGTTGGGCCCTAAAAATAGCTTGCTCCTCAGAATAGAATCCAGACAGGGAGAGATCCTTAGAGATTTCAGGTTGTAAAGATTTCAAAAACCACTCGATACGATACTCCAGAGGGATTTCGGCTTTAATGAGCCTTTTTCTCCGTCTCCATTCCTAAATGTGATCAGAAATGTGGGTTTCCGTATCTTGACGAAAATTGGCCAGAAGTTCCATTCTGGCATCATAACGGACGGGCAACTGGAAATGATTTAAGAAAATATTAGCTAAGTTGGTGAAAGATGTAAAGCTGCCCCTTGGAAACTCTATATACCACTTGGCCACATTACCAGTCAAGGTTTGTTGAAAAATTCTCAACCTAACCGAGTCATCGATAAGGGAGTTTGATGAGCACCACAAATGGAATGTGGTTACATGGTCGCCCAGGTCTTCACCGCCCTTCCCCTCGAACTTCGGAATGTCCGAAGGGAGTTTGGTTGGGAGCGAAGGCCAGGCCAGATTGTATTTGATTGGATCATTTGTTAATTTTGTGAGATCTGGCAAATTCAACGTTGCTAGAAAAGGAAGCCTAAGAGGACATTGGGGATTCCACCCAGACTGGGTGGAGCTCCCAAAGTTCTAAAAAGATTGGCCTGGATTTTGGAAGGCACCAGGCTACCCGAAGTTACCCACAGGACCAGCTAAACCAAAAGGCATACCTTGTGATCCAGCAAAACTCGGAGTATGACCAACTCCAGCCGAAAAACCTCCATAACTGGAGAAGCTTCCTCCTAAAGGATTATAAGGAGTTGATAACCCCTGATAAAGATTCCAAGAAGAAGCTAAGGGAGGAATACTTTGAAACGTGCTAACTATGGAGTACGACCTATTCCATTATTGGCCGAAAAAAGGATTCCATGTTCCCATGCCACTAACCACAGGGTTAGTCCAACCTTGAAAGGGATTGCTGCTTTGTCCTGTAGCGGAAAAAGGCATAGATCCTATCGTCGGGTTGGAATGTGGTATATGACCACTTCCAAAAGGAAAACCCTGGAATGAAGTCGACCCACCCATCATGGATGTGGAGGCACTAAAAGGAACTAATGGAATACCCTGTGACTGGGTGCCAAACGGGTAAAATCCAACACTAAAAGCATTGGCTTGGGAATTTCCACTCGTAGAAGGAATGGAGGTAGACCCAACTAAAGATGTGCTAGCAAAAGACCCAAATAAAGATGTAGAGGGGATGGAAATAGTTCCTCCCCCTTGTACAGATGTTGGAGTCTGCATAGTTGTAGCACTTGTGGTAGAAGCCATGCTCCCAGTAGTGGTCATCGATGGTAAGTGCATAATATGACCTAGACTTGACGGTCTATGCGTTAGAGTCCCAACGTATTGTAATACATTTGGATGGATAGAAGGTAGGGGAGAATTCGGAGCCGCTGATGACTCTGGGAGTTCTTCTACCTCTATGTTATCTTCCGATTGAAAGAGAACTCAAGAAAGAACTGGAGTGTTCCTCTCTTGTTCTATAGAAGTACCAGGCCTGTCTTGAACACTAATGCCCCTAAGGGGAGGATCAATCCTCGATGCGTCAGCTGCCACGGAATGAAACTGACCGGCAGTATTACCTATGCGCCTTCTAGGAGAAGGCTCTAAACTAGGTGGTGAAAGACCTTGAAGTCTTCGAGACCGTCTAGGCGATTGGTCAGCCACTTTGAATTTTTTATTAAGCTCTAATTAAAGACTCAAGAAAAAATGAAAGCTAGGCCAACTAAGAGCACAGAGTACACACTAAAAATTCCCTAAAATATATCATCTAGTCAAAGAACTTTCAAGTATTTCCGTTCTAGGGACCGGACACCAAAATACAAGAAAGTGAAGTAAGGGTCCTTCCGAAGATAGTCTGGGATAATGACAGCCCAGTCCTACCAGCGAAGGTAACAGAGGAAGTTACGTTGACCTCCTAACAACAGCCTGCGCCGGTGCAAGCCCCCAAGCTTCGCAAGGGTGCCCTCCAGTAGTACCGTTGAGAGTGATACAACATCGACCTCAGGTGCCATGGGATTCCCCTCCGCAGCCACCTATGTAGATCCCTAGGAGAAGCAACTAAGGTTACCAACTTATGTCGGAAGCCAAGCAGAATAGTCTTGAGGTAAGAACCGACAAGTAGGAGAGGGGGTATCTCTCTTCCTTATCTTCAAAAATTCTCGTGCTTAACTCCCAAATCCGGAGCTTTCCTGGTCTTCCTAATGCTATTGGATTTGCACTCACTATTCAAACTCCTATCTTTGACAGTTTATATGGCCTTGGAGATTTTTCTCTCTACTCGCCTAATCCAAGGCCCTAAAATATCCTAAAACTTGTTGGTGTGTCTAACTTGACAATTTTAAAAAAATTTAGTGTATTTTAATTAGCGCTTGATTTTAAATGGGTTGTTTTTAAGTCAAGGGATAAGCAGAAGTGAAACTTGTGGTGTTTTGACGCAAAATAAATTAATAAAAACCAAACTATATGCAAATGCACTCGTTTTGTTCTTCGATGAAAGAAATTTCTACTAGGTTCAGAGGAACTTCTAAGAAAGCAACAAATTTTTCTTTTCTTTTCTCTTACTCAAGCTTCACACTCACAAAAATTAACAAAACTATGGATGCCCTAAAAAGATGCACAAATTTATCCTAATGCAATGAGTACATGCTGATGCAAAACTTAAGACTACTCTAAATCAAGAAATGAAAGTAACTTGTTTATCAATTCTAATTTGCCACTTAAGATGTTTAGATAGAATATAAGTTGCTAATGCTCATTTTCATCCAAACACTAAAAGAAAGTTTCAAGACAAAGAAAAATGCACTTTCACTCGCAAAAAGAAACTAAATCAAAACAAAGTTCAAGAAATAAAAACCAAGTTTTCAAGAAGTTTTCTTCAAAAGAAAAAAAAAATGTCTTTTCAAAAAGTGCTCCAAACAAGACTGAAACTTTATGATCAAAGAATAGGCAACAAAACACTTTTGCAAGTTAACAACACAAGACGGGTGAAAAATCAACAAAAAAAATGTGTTTCAAGATGCTCTTAACAATCAAAAGCAGCAACAAAAAGCTTGGCAACAAAGACCAAAAAGATCGAAAATACAACTTTCAAGAAAGTGTCAATCAACAACTTTCAGAAAGTAAGAAAAGCAGACGACCGCAAAGATGTAGTTTTGACATGCAAACAAAAAAGTCACCAGAACAAGGTTTAACACAAAGATTGAGATCAATCTTTCTACCCTGGAAGACCAGAGCAGCCAAGATTCCCAACAAGAAATCTTGTGTGCTTAAACAAAAACTATGACGCTTGCAACAAAACAAAATGAGACCAGTACTTTCCACAATCGGAGAGAGTTTGAAATCATATACTTGTTGTAAAAATAAAGACTGACACAACAAAGTAACTGTTCAGGACTGATTCAGACCAGCAGATAGATCTTCAGAAACAAAAATATTGGAAAAATCTTGAAAATTTTAGGGTATACGCGACTGTGTTAGTGCACAGTTGTGTGTATACTCTATTCATCCCAAGGAAACCTGTGTATACGCGGGTTGACTTGAGGAAACATACGTACATACACTTCTGTAAACTAGGAAACAACGTATATAACAGATTACAAGAAAAAACAAAAAACAGTGTGAAGAAACTGATCAAACTTACAATTCAAGTTCCTATAGGAACAAACTACCTAGTCACAGCAAGTGAATAACCAGTTGAGCCCTAACTGGTGTTATAGACATTTTTGTGCCTTACAGCATGGAGCATGAAATGTCCATAATCTAAGGGATCCAAAGTCCCTAAACATGTTGTTCCTACCCCTAGAGGAACAAGGCAAACCAACCGCAGCAATTCACAGAAGTTCTCCACCTGAAAACACTCAAAAACAAGCCAATTCTGGATCATGTCAACTGCTCCACTGAGCATCTGCACTGAATGTCAACTGCTCCACTGTCTACCTGCGTTGAATGTCAACTCCAACAAAGGCTACCTGCGCTGAGCGTAATTGGACAAGTGGCAGGCTCATTCCTCAATGTGTCAATGCCCAGGAAGCTTCCAAAATGACACTTGCATCAAGGAATTCGACTGGTGATGAGTAAGAGGTTACAAATCTCCAAGTGGAGGCAAGAACCTCCAAGTGGACTCAAGAACTGAGAGAGGGAGAGGACACTAGTCAGATCTCAAGCTGACTCATCCTCTCTCCAAAACATCTATATATGGATCTCTCCTCCATGAGATCTAGAGGCTGGAATTTTGTTATTGCAAAGAATTGTTGTTGGTTTGTGACTGGAAACATTGGGTGCTTAATGCTTTGAAGGGAGCTGAAGAAGGAATTCTATTCTGCTGGGAAGGAGATGCTGGATTGGAGCCCTATGGGTTGTATCTCTTCCTGAACCTTGCTATCAATCAATAAAGATATCTTGATTCTTTCCTATATGCTGGTGTATTTTGTATAATTGCATTAGTATATTTGATTTGTTTCTAATACTGAATCATTTATGAATATGTATATTTGCCTTTGTGTTGTGTTCTTCTCTTGTCGCAAGTAGTAGTTCTCTTGTCACAGGTAGCTGTTCTCTTGTGATCTCGTGGGATTCAAGTAGTTGTTCTCTTGAGCAAGCGAGGAGACAAGTAGCTGTGGACACCCAAAGAGAAGAGGATCTAGATCGAGGGACAACCGGAAGACAACGGTAAGTCTACTGATCTCCCCTCTTTCCCATTTCATAAAGGAAGAAATCATAATAGTTGTATTCGTTTGTTGCTAAGGCACTGTCACACCTTAGGTGGATAGGATCGTCCTGCATAGGCATTTTTCCCCACAAAAAATTGGCGACTCCGCTGGGGAAGAACTTGTTTATTCATTTCATTTGTGTTTTAGTCATTTGTTTACTTCATAGACTTGACAACAACTATCGAACTGCATCTTTCCCGGATGCAAAGTAGAAAGTTGCTGCTTTGATCCAGTTGCTGGACTTGTCTATGATCTAAACAATGGATTCACAAATGATTTGATGATCCTTGTGATAGTCTTTAGTACCCTCTCAAAGCATCCCTCTGTTTATACCTTGCTTGTGTTTCTGATTTTGCCTGAAACAGTTGATTTTTGAGCATTTTGTGACCCAGAACCCAGGGGAAACGAGAGTTTCTCCTTCAGCGCAGGCACTGTGAAGGCAGTCTGCATTTCAATGTAGGTCCTGTGAAGGCTACCTGCGCTGAATGTCAACTCCACAGTGTTAGACTTGTGTTGATCGAGTGTGGCTTTGTGCAGCTGGGGTTCTTTGCTGTCTATTGCCCTGTTTTGATCTCTGTTTTTTGTAGCCTTTGACCAGCATAGGTACCAGTCTGATAACTCCTTTTCTTTGCTTATATTCCGCCTCTTTTTGTACAAAAAGACTGTGAATGTTTTTATGTGTTTGTGGTGTCATTTACGGTTTTCCTTTGCATGAGTAAAGTAGTCATCATGTAGCCTTTGATTCAGATCTGATTGATTGTGATCTTAGAAGAGAGTTCATTGGCTGTTTTTAGATTGATTATAGATTTACTTTTGCTTATTGGTTTGAATTTGTCTCTTTCAAAGTTTCAAAACAAGTCTTTATTTTGAAAATCGCAAAGTGATTGTAATCTCTTCTACCCTTGTTGATTTCGAAGAAAGTGAACTTGTTTGTATTGATCATTTTAAAAGAAAATTCAAAGTTGTGCAAAAAGCTTTCTTTGTAGGCATTTATACTAAGAAAGTGGAAAACAAACACCTGCATTGTGCATTTTGCATTTGACAGTTTGCATGTTGGATTTAGGGAAAGTGCATTAGAGTGTGCTGATTGCTCTTTGAGAAAAGATAGTATCTTTCTTTTCCCTTAGTAGCTAGGATTTTCAAAGTTGAAAAGATAATAAAGCTTGCTTATCATCCTAGACTGCATTTAGGAATTTGTATCATACATCTCGTGGTGAACCTTGAAAGGAAAACTTTAAAAAGATCAACCTAAAATAAACTGAATGAACATAACAACGCTTTGTAACATAACGCACAACATAGAGGTCTAGGCTAGAGACATGTTCCGGCGTCGTTAAGCCTAGTGACTGTCGATCTCGTTAAGCCTAGTGACTGTCGATCTCGTGGAAGGTGGGTGATTCCTCCTGAGGGACGATAGCGCTAGTACGGATTGTGCTCCCACGTACCGTCGCGTATATATTGGGAGACCCCTATAGGCATATATCTTTTATCCTTAGGAAGCCATGTCGGCCGCCCTACTGATCGTAATGCAGTGAACACAGCATTCACGAAGATTGACCGCCCGTACCCTAAAAAGTATTCTGCGGTTTTGCGAAAAGTTTGGCACACCCTCGGCCTAGAACTCCAGAGCAGTTTCTTTTGGCCTTTTTCAAACTCTATAACAGAAAAGGTCCATCCGAGAATTTGTCACTTCGGGCTCATTAAAACATCGAAGGAGACTAGAGTCATCTTTAGCTTTTTCTCGACTCTTTAAAAGTGAAAAAGCAAGTTGTGTCTAAAGCGTTGTTAACAATTTATTTTAAACGGAACAATCACCCTTTAATCCTGCGTTGATCTTTTGGTTGAAAAGATGGAGCACACCAACCAAGGAATTCCTCTTGGTGGAAATCCTAGTCCCTTCTCCTCTTGGGGAGATGTTGGTGCGCCCCACATGGCCACATTGTCGCTTCCAGGACTGACAATTGGCCTACCAGTTTGGCTCTTTTCAACCAGTGTCGTTCAGAACACCACTATTCCTGAACAGTCGAGTCAACAGTTAGATCAGACAAGAGTTGCCTCCCAGCCTTCAACTTCATCTTCCTCCCCTCCTTCCTCTTCGCTTGACAGAACTGGTCGAATTAAAAACCAGGTTCCTAAGGAGAAGAAGGAGAAGAAGAAGAAAGAAAAGAAGAAGAAGGAGCCTAAGGCGATTGGGGGCAAACAAGTGTCATCTAAAAAAAATCCACACACCGCACTCGTAAGGCCTAAATCACCATGCGTCATATGCAAGGGAGACCACTTCCATAGAGATTGTCCCTGTATCCCCTGGATACTAAGGGACTGGTCCCCTCGTTTGCACAATTCAGTAGCATCGACCTTTGATAGCCATGTCGACTGTTCACCGTCAACTAGTGGGAGTGAAACCCCAGGACAGAGCAGGAGAGCTAAATTTCCCTGCAGACTGTGTGAAGGCGATCACACCATCCACCGTTGTCCCTTCTTAGACGAGGCAAAAAGAGTTCTGGAAGATCGCCCGATTTTACGAGCACATCTCCCTCCTGGATATCAAAGACTCCTGCCAAGTCCCTCACTAGTTGAAAATCCGGTTGGCCCACCCAGGTGGTCAGCCGAAGCACCTGTCATTGAAGATGAACCGTCTGGATCCATGCCTGACGAAAGTCAAAAGGTTGATACGGCAGTTGACCCAGTTTTGCCTTCAGAGGCTCCATCTTCGAATGACACCATCACAGAGGAGAATAAAGACGACACCGTCCAGATTCTCTTCATCAGCACCGACTTTGATGATCAAGGGGGCAATGCCACCATTCCTTTATCGCAGGAAGGAAGTTCATCGAAGCGATATCCGGCCGTCTATTCGGTCCCACCACCAAGCAACCTGGTTGTGTCCTTTGATTGGAACCAACTAGGCAGACCCCGGTTGCCAGCCAGTATACCATTCAGAATTATTTGTCAAATATACATAATGGTAATGGCTGGCACTATCATTGATGAGGGGGCCTCTGTGAGTATCCTTTCCTCTATTTCTTGGAAGGCGCTTGGTTCGCCAGCGCTTTTGCCTGAGATGAGAAGTCTATCGGGCTTTGATAAAGGAACCAGTCGACCTTTAGGGATCCTCCCCAATGTACCTATAACATTGAAAGGGAAGACCGTTCAAATGAACGTGATGGTCGTTCAAGGACCCTTGGATTATAACCTACTCCTTGGACAAGACTATATATATTGCATGGGAGCTGTAGTCTCCTCACTCTTTAGAGTAATGTGTTTTCCGCATGAAGGAAGAATGTCAAGCTCGTGGACCAACTTTCGTTTCCCGGATCACACATCGCAAATAGTCATGTGCCATCCCTAAATGGTCTATTCATGCAAGAAGTGTCTCAACCCATGGTCTGTCCTCCTGATGAGTGCGAGTAATCCGAGAGGATATGACTGGAACCCAGGGGGCATGCGTCCTGGCCTGCTTCGGCAGGAAAACTTTGGGTATAGGGTAGGTTTCCGCGGGAGAATATGACTAGTCCGTACTCCATCCATGGATGGAAGAGGGGTTGTTCTGTAATAAGATTCTTTTGTCAAAGTTATGTGAGAGGTCGGGGGTCGTCACTCACCTCTGTCTATTTCAATAGACATTGCCGAGGAAGTGTTTTGTTTGAAAGATTAATGAGACAATCTTTGGGTAACCTGAAAGAGGTAAGCCTCTCCCGGTGAAACGAAAGTTTCGATGGAAGAAAAATAGAGGTAACCTTGAAACTCTGTTTTATACCTGGGGGCATGCAAACCTTTTGAAGTGCAAGCAAGGGGCGACTATTTATTTTTTTAAATTTTTAGGTCCTCCCTTTAAACCTGTAGTTCTAACCCTTTAAACTCGTAGGATTAGCCGTTTCCAAACTTGCATGAAGAAAGGATGGGGAGCAAAGCTTAGTGAGATGAAGCTCCATAAAAAATAGAATCTTGATGAGACACTCTTATCAAATGACTGGGTAATCGAGCAGTTTTAGCATAAAGTTCATGCTCGTTAAAAAATAAACGCAAGATCTGAGCAGTTTTAACGCGGCCTTCATGCTCGTTAAAAAATAAATATAAGCAGTGAGCAGAGTTTCCTCCAGTGTTTAAGCTCATTTTTAACTAAAAAATGAACCTATCCCAGTAAATAACCACTGTGAATGTTATATTATCAGCCATTAAAGCCTTGGTCGTGTTTGCACCTGCTGCCTCCACTTTTCATTTGGCCGATTGTTCACCTCCATATGATTGTTTACCCATTTTGAGGAACAGCTGCGAAGAGTGATTTCACCTAGCCATCCTTGTGACGCTGCCGTGATTGGAAAATTCCAACCTGTACCTAGAATCTGCTGCTATCCCTGTTTATCAATCGTTCCTCAAAAGACGAGTCTTCTTTAAGCTCTTTTCAATTGACTAGTAAAATATGAAAAGATTGCCGAGTTTTGGCCTTCCAGCTCGTTAAAGGACAGGAAGAGCCATCCCTCCTCTAGATTTTAATCTTTTTGGACCTCAGGGATTATTGCACAAAAAGATCGAGCGCTTGTTTTGTTCGGCTCGTTAAAGATATCGAAAACTCATCCCTTCTGTATTGTTTTATACTTTTTCGGACTCAAGGGATTAGATGACGAAAAAGGAATTTTGGAGTTAACTTTATGTACCTTTTCAGACTCTCTAAAAATGAAAAGGACCGAGTTATCCTTATCGTTAGACTCGTTAAAATTATAAATAGCGACAAACTTGTCTTTAGACGAGAACGAGTTTCACTATCGCTAGGCTCGTTAAAACATAGCGATGGGCTTGCGCAAAGGGCAGGTTATAGAACAAGCATATGTTATCCTCCTCAAGCTTGACAAAAATAAAGAGGTACTGGTCAGCAATGACTGGGGAAAAATTGGGAGAAAATCAAGAAAACTTTGATGGTAGCAGGTCGCTCTTGAACATGACACTTTCCCTCCGTACCACATTCGAGTTGGGTTGTTTCATTCACCGGTCACATCACCATGGTCTCGCCATACCATCCATATTTGGGGTAATTCTACCAATCCATTGCATCAGTGTCGCCATATGTTCAAGAGAAGTCGTTCAGAAAGAGTCAACCGGGTCCCATCCACTGCCATACATTATCCTTCATCCATTCATGACCACCACCCTGAATCATATGTCACAGATCGTTTTCACCTCCATTAAAATCATTAGCTCCGTTCTGTGTCACTGATGTGGGATTGATTAAGGCCCTCCTTTGACGGATTGCTTCTTGTCGACATCAGCTCATTATCCAAGAAGCTGATCTAGGAACAACCCCTTCAGTACTTTGAAGCTTGCATGCCTCAATGGCAAGTTTCTCACTTCCGGCGACAAGTATACATCAATGACCTTCGACCAGAAGATTTTGTGTGGTGTTCGACGCCAAGTCCTTTATTCACACCATGTGAATTGTACTGCAGTACCTTGAGGGTCATTATCATTATCGTTGATTCCTCTCGCGCTTGTTAACGGTTTACATCATCGATCGGTAATCAAGCGATGTCTTTCCATGTTCGACTTCAGCACAATTCTCACATGGATCGACTTGTACTTAGAGTGAAGATCGAACGAGTTTGAAGACCCCGGATCTAGTTTCATCCATCCGGGCTGCGATATATATTCAGGAAAAATAAAGACATTTGACATGTACATCATTGCAGCAGAGGATCATCCTACTCAAAGGATGATAATTTCGCCAAAATTATCAGTCTACCATCAGACGATCGTCTGTTCTATGTACGAAAATGAATTTATAAAGCTGAGCATGGGAATGCCCACCTCAGCTAGATCATGAAAGCAGTATGAATCATAATGTATTGTATTGTATCTTATTACAGGTCTCCTCCCAGTAGATGGATGAACTTCGGACCCTCCTGGATAAAGCATTTCACCCGATAAACGGCCTCATACTTTAGGGGGCAACTGTTATAGACATTTTTGTGCCTTACAGCATGGAGCATGAAATGTCCATAATCTAAGGGATCCAAAGTCCCTAAACATGTTGTTCCTACCCCTAGAGGAACAAGGCAAACCAACCGCAGCAATTCACAGAAGTTCTCCACCTGAAAACACTAAAAAACAAGCCAATTCTGGATCATGTCAACTGCTCCACTGAGCATCTGCGTTGAATGTCAACTTCTCCACTGTCTACCTGCGTTGAATGTCAACTCCAACAAAGGCTACCTGCGCTGAGCGTAATTGGACAAGTGGCAGGCTCATTCCTCAATGTGTCAATGCCCAGGAAGCTTCCAAAATGACACTTGCATCAAGGAATTCGACTGGTGATGAGTAAGAGGTTCCAAATCTCCAAGTGGACTCAAGAATTGAGAGAGGGAGAGGACACTAGTCAGATCTCAAGCTGACTCATCCTCTCTCCAAAACATCTATATATGGATCTCTCCTCCATGAGATCTAGAGGCTGGAATTTTGTTATTGCAAAGAATTGTTGTTGGTTTGTGACTGGAAACATTGGGTGCTTAATGCTTTGAAGGGAGCTGAAGAAGGAATTCTATTCTGCTGGGAAGGAGATGCTGGATTGGAGCCCTATGGGTTGTATCTCTTCCTGAACCTTGTTATCAATCAATAAATCTATCTTGATTCTTTCCTATATGCTGGTGTATTTTGTATAATTGCATTAGTATATTTGATTTGTTTCTAATCCTGAATCATTTATGAATATGTATATTTGCCTTTGTGTTGTGTTCTTCTCTTGTCGCAAGTAGCTGTTCTCTTGTCACAGGTAGTTGTTCTCTTGTGATCTCGTGGGATTCAAGTAGCTGTTCTCTTGAGCAAGCGAGGAGACAAGTAGTTGTGGACACCCAAAGATAAGAGGATCTAGATCGAGGGACAACCGGAAGACAACGGTAAGTCAACCGATCTCCCCTCTTTCCCATTTCATAAAGGAAGAAATCATAATAGCTGTATTCGTTTGTTGCTAAGGCGCTGTCACACCTTAGGTGGATAGGATCTTCCTGCATAGGCATTTTTCCCCACAACAACTGGCTTGAACAAACACAAACTAGGAACAACAATACTATTGTCCCCAGTGGAGTCGCCAATTTTGTTAAGGGAGAATGTCCCCTAGGGTCTTGGGTTAATACCCTAGTAGAGCGGGGGTTATCTATAAAGAAATACAAGCATTCCACACAGCCATGATGCCAATATAAACAAACTAAGTGAAGATGGGTCTAGGGGTCCTTCGTAAGGAAGATCCAGCTAGGGTCCAAACCCTCTTGGAGTTCCTTTTGCTCCTTCAACCTGTAAAACAATCAAATCAAGAAAGCATGACAGTATATGGACTAAACATCATAAATAAATCAACTTCATATCATATTGAAAGTTAGTTATGCAATTGAAATAATCATTCATTTGTAAATCATAATATTGATATCATAAACATGAAGAAGATTCATGTCAGGAACAAGACAAGTGTTTCTTTTATTATAGATAACTAAAGTACAGAAAGGAATGATTTCACCTGAGTCTTCCTTTCACAGGCTCCAAGCGGAACCGTCCTCCAGATTCGTCCAATCTCAAGCCCTCAACAAGCTCCTTCCATAACTCACTTAAGGATAGCTCAACAAATGGAGAGACATCATAACTCAAGGAAACAAGGGTTTCCTTTGATGGGGAAAGTGTTGGAAGCATAGGGATCTTTAGACCTGATCTAGGATAATCCAAACAGAGTGATTTTTCTCTCTATTCTCTCCTCCCTTCGGCCTTCCCATTGAAGCCTTTTAATACTTCTCCCAAAGTAGTTTTTTAGTTGGGAATTCATTGGGAATAGTTGAGCCACGAGCACTAATAGGTAATCAGCAGGTAAAACCCATGATCTCTGCCTGACATTAAGGATATTTAATTTTTTTAAGTGTTTTACGACATATACACGGGTTGGGTATAGACAAACCCACGTACACACGCGTTTAGCTCAGGGAAATGTCACGTATAGGGAGTAAAACATTGTTTTTTAAGTATTTGGACCAGGTTTGGAAGGAGGGTTTGCCCTAGGCCATGAGTGCAACATCACAAACATCAAGAGTGAGATTTGGAGCTATAACAAATTACAGAATGAATTCCAAGTGGGTGCAGCGAAAAAAAGTGAGGTCGTACTTTTATCCTTCTACTCGCAGTAGGTTTCCCACCAGTCCTTGACGTGGGGAGCAACTTTGATAAGAGCGAAAGTAATCTTTTCTCAGCCAAAAAAATCATGAACAAAAAAATACGCTTCTAGCAGATTTATCCATTTATATATAGCGTTTTCATCTATCTGACCCTGAAATATGGGAATGTCAAAGTTAACATGTACCTTAAAGGTTGTGGTGCTTCCAAAGTAGCTACTGGAAGTAGATGTGTCGCCCCTCGGTAGCCGCTAAAGGATTTGGGCAAAGTTGTCCATCATCACATTCCTTTGTCACTTGAGGGCCTCTTCAAACAATATTTTGATAGGATTTCCTGCCCCCTCATCTTTCTTTTCATCTGCCATGGGAGGCCGTCGGGGTTTGCGAGGCTAGTCTTGCAAAGGTTCGACTAGTTCAAGCCCTAAATACTTATATCTTGACCTCGTTGGGGGCATACAAAGAAAAAAAGAGAAAGAGCACACCGCTCTGATACCACTGCTCTAGAAGTATGCTCAAAACGGCTCTGGAAGTTCAGGACCCGAAAAACTGCCAAAAATAATAAACTGTGCTACAATTAAGGAAACTAAAAATTTGAAAGAAACAATGGTGGGGGTCCAAGTGGAATTCGTGGGTGGACACCAATCTCCACCTGGATCATTCCTCCGCCCTTAGGAAGCAGTGGTCCTCATTGCATTGACTTCCTCCATGAGATGAGGAAACTTCTATTGACCTTGGTCCCTGGTGAGCCACTTGCCCTAGTGAAGGAGTTGGCTTGCTTTGACAACTCGATACAGTTGGATCTTCTACTGGTGAGTGTGCTTGATATGCGTGTCCATGATCTGATTAGTTTTAGCTTGTTCCATGCAATCTGAATTAAAATTTGTTGGTGTGAGTTGTTCTGCAATGTCAGATGTGTCTAGTAATGGTGGAAGGTATGGCCGAAGGTAGTCCACATTGAACACTGGGTGCAGGACAAGGAATGGGGGAATGCTAAGCTCACATACATTATCTCCCACCACCTTGGAAATGGTGTAAGGACCATATCAGAGTGGTCTGAGTTTCCAATAGGCTTCGATAAGTCACTCCTTTTACAAATGCAACTAGAGTTTGTCGTCCACCTGAAACTTGTGTGGCATCCGATGTTGATCATGTCATTGCTTGTACTTGCATTTGATTTCTCCAGAATATTGTGGACCTGTTGGCAGATATGTTGGATGTGCTTAATGAAGCTGTTTGACTTATCTGTTTCTGACTAGACATGAGCCGACTCTGCCTGAGTAGTTGCAAATGGCATGGCCACATCAATGGGGCATAGTGACGGGAATCCCAAGCCCACCTGAAAAGGGTTGTGGCCAGTTGAGCTGTGGAGAGCTCGGTTATAGCGGTGCTGAACATAGGGGAAGCTCTCATCCCATGTGCATGGATGCTTTTAGTTGTACATGCGTAGAATGTGGACGATCATCCTATTGACAACCTCTATCTGGCCATCAGTTTGGGGATGGAAGGTTGTGGACTTAGTGAGTTTGATGTACAACATTGACTAGAGACTGGACCAAAATGTGCTGAGGAAGCTGCTATCCTGATCTGAGATGATAGACTGTGGGATCCCAAAGTGTACCCACACATTAAAAGAAGAGTTTAGCAGTGGCTTATGCTATGATATTCTTCTTGCAGGCTACCATAATGGCCATCTTTGAGAACCTTTCGACGACCACAAAAACACAGTTGTTTCCATTCTTAGTAGAAGGAAGGCCCGACATGTAATCCATGGAGATGGATTCCCAAGGTCGACCAAGGGTAGGCAATGGAGTATAGAGGCCTTACTTATTGATGGTTAGTTTGGCAATGGCGCAGGCAGTGCAGGATCTGATGTACTTTCCAACATCTTGTCGAGGATTCGGCCAATAGAAATATTTCTGCAGTACTGCCACCATTTTCTTGACCCTGAAATGCCCAACAACCTGACTGTATTTTTCTTCCCAAATCATCTTGGCACACTCGCTTGAAGGAACACAAAGGTGACCCAGGTGGCATAAGAGGGAATCCTGGAGGTGAAAATCTGAAACATGCTGACCCTCCAAGAGTGTCTGGTATGTGTGGCCGAATTTTGGGTCACTTTTGTAGAAAAGTGGCCAATTAGAAGTCTTGTGCCCACAAGAGTTGAGCACGGTGGTTAATGCCATGATCGGTGGTCGACTGAGACAATCTGCAACATTATTGGTGCTGCCCTTCTTATATTTGATATTCAAATGGAATTGTTGCAAGTATGAGGACCACTTTTGATGGCGATCATTTTGCAACTTCCCTTGCGTCTGTATGAATCGCAGGGGTTAGTGGTCTGTGTCGATGACAATTTCCTTTCCCAAAATGTAATGTTTTTGTTGTCGATAGGCTGGCACAATGGAATACATATCTTTGTAATAGGTGGGATACTTCCGGACTGTGTCTGAAAGTGTCTCACTGTGATATGCCACTGAGTGCCTATGTTTAGTAAGGACTGCCCCAATAGCATAGTCAAAGGCATCTATCTTGATCGTAAATGGTTCTTGCAAGTCTGGTAATGCAAGCACTAGTGCCGAGCAGAGGCGATGTTTCAACTTTGTGAATGCCTTCTGTTGAGATTCAAACCAAAAGAATTTTGCTTTCGCTCCTCCCTTGGTGACTTGACTCAAGGGCCAAGTGATATGAGAAAATCCCAACATGAACCTATGATAGAAGTTGGAAAGACCCAAAAAGCTGTGGAGCTTTGTGAGAGTGGTTAGAGATGACCAATCCCAAATGACTTAGATCTTGGTTGGATCAACATGCACCCCCTGGTCATCAATAATGTATCACAAATACTGAACTTGGGTCATGCAAAAAGTGCATTTCTCCAAATTGGCACATAACTTGTGTTGTCGCAGTGTTTGGAGAACCTGTCAAATGTGGTGGAGGTGCTCTTCCCAACTCTGGTTGAAGATCAAGATGCCATCCAAATATACCACTACAAATGTGTTGGTGAATAGCCGCAAGATGTCATCCATTAGCCTCATGAAGGTTGCAGTAGAATTCGTCAATCTGAAAGGCATAACCAACCATTCGAAAAGGCCCTCCTCGGCTTTGAAGCCAGTCTTCCACACATTAGAGGGTTCGATTGGTACCTCATGATATCCTGATTTCAAATCGATCTTGTTGAAATATTTTGTCCCCTTCAGTTAGTCTAGAACTTCATCAATCCATGGGATTGGGTACCTATTCCGGATAGTGATCTTGTTCAGCACCTGATAGTCAATACAGAGTGTCCAAGTCCCATCTTTCTTCTGTACCAACATGACCGGGCTTCCACAGGGAAGTGAACTTGGTCAGATGTGACATATTTGCAGCAGCTCCTAAATCTGCCTCTTCATTTCATTGTTCTCCAGAACAAAGCATTGATATATTGGTCCATTGGGTAGCAGCGCACCTGGGGTTGGATCTATGGATTGCTTGACCTGACAGTGCAGAGGATCCCCTGCAGGGGAGCTGAACATGTCCTCGTACTCCTCCATGACCTTCTCCATCTGTAGTTTCCATGTAGAGGGGCCCTGTTTGGAGGTCATGGCCATCGTCTTCTTCTTTCCTTGAGGGCATATCATCAGGAAAACAAATTTCCTAGTTTTGGAAATGAGATTACTACATTGTTTTGTAGTAACCAGAGATATGGCGGTAAGCGATGCTACCTTCGTTATTCTGTACAACTTATTTACCAAAGTAACAATAACAGCATGAGGCCTTGAGTCATATACAACATCTTGCTTCCACAAGTATGGTTGGCCTAATAATACATCACAAACATCAAGGGGAGCAACGTCACACAATACCTCATCCATGAAGGGCTTGAAGTTGAATTGAATGTGACAGTGCTAGCTCACGCGAAAATCTCGTCCTTGGTGAAGCCACCCGATGGTGTACGGTTGTAGATGTGCTATGGTTGGTAAGCCCAGCGGCTTAACTACCTCTGCTGAAATGAGGTTCTTTTGGCTCCCGCTGTCGACAATGAACTATAGTGGGGAGCCCTTTACCCAAATCTAGGAGTGGAAGAGGCACTCCTCCTCTGGATCTTCGGGTTCCTCCTTGTGGATCTTCGTGGTGGCAACGGTGGCATTGGGCTCCACATCGATAATCAACTTCCCTTTGACATTCACCTCATTGGGTTCTGACTCAAATTCTGAACATGCATCTGATTCTGAATACTTTAGCTCGGCCACCAGTGACTGCTTGGCTCGACACTCACTTATGTTGTGAGTGGAGCTCTTATGGAACTCACACCACTTTCCATGTCCTTCTTTGGCTTCGCGGTGTTGTTCTTTGCTTGTAGCTTTGGTGGGTTGTCCTGGGCGACCTCACCTTGGATTTGTCCTTTATTCAGCAGTTTGGGGGCGCCTTTCCCTTGCTTCAGATTTGTAGATCCAAAGTCTCGCTTCTTCTGTTTAAACTTCTGCTCGATCTTGACAGCATATCAGTACACCGTGCCGAGTGAGGAGATGTCTAGGAACTCCTTCTTGTCCTGGATGTACATGTGTAGGAAACCATGGTATTTGAGTACCAAATGTAGCTTAGAATCCTTGATACCCAACTTTGTGCGAAGGGTATGAAAAGTAGTGGTAAACTCTCGCATGTCTTGGTCCCTTCCCTGTTGCAGTGTGGTCCACTTTATGTATTTATCCTCATAGCTTTTAACTAGGTAGTACTACTCCTTGATGTCATTTCGAAATGAATTCCAAGTGGGTGCGGTTGAAAAAAGTGAGGTCGTACTTTCATCCTTTTGCTCATAGTAGGTTTCCCACCAATCCTTGACGTGGGGGGCGGCTTTGAGAAGAGCGAAAGTAATCTTTTCCCAACCGAAAAAATCATTAACAGAAAAATACCCTTCTACTAGATTTAACCATTTATTTACAGTGTCTACATCTATCTGACCCTCAAATATGGGAATGTCAAAGTTAACTTGTACCTTAAAGGGTGTGGCGCTTCCACAGTAGCTATTGGAAGTATATGTGTCGCCCCTGGGTAGCCATTGAAGGATCTAGGCAAAGTTGTCCATCATCATGTTCCTTTGGTTCTCGAGGGCCTCTTTGAGCATGATTTTGATAGGATCTCCTGCCTTGTCGGGATTTGCGAGGCTGGTCTTGCAAAGGTTCGACCAGTTCAAGCCGTAACTCCTTATATCCCGACCTCGTTGGGGACATGCATAGAAAAACAAAGAAAGAGCATATCGCTCTAATACCACTAATTTGGATTTAAAAAGGAATGCAAAAAATTACAAAGATAACCATAAATATAGATATACAACAAAAATAATACTTCATTTCATTAATGTAAAATATTGAAATATGCTTACAAACAGAAATGGAAACAAACTAGCTCGGACGATGGTAGCTTATCTCTAAGGAGAGATGTGGCAGCTACATGCCTCTAAACTGTCTTACAATGAGGCTCGAAGGCCTATTTATTGTTGAGAAATAATGGAAAACTCTAAACATCCAAAACCCTAACCCTAGGAGATGAAGCACCAAACTATGGGCCCCGTTTTGGGTAAATTGGTACATCAACTTCCCGGGGTCGTAACTTTGACATACGATCTCCGTTTCACGCGAAAAATGCCTCGTTAGAAAGATCTATCCGAGGACTGCAACTTTGGGAGGAGAATTATTTGCCAAAGGTCCCATGTTTCTCTCTGTTTTCCCAAAAAACGTCATTTAGGGCCTCAAAATGGCTCTAGAAGTTTAGGACCCGAAAAACTGCCAAAAATAGTAAACTGTACTACAATTAAGGAAACTAAAAAACTGAAAGAAACAATGGTGGGAGTCCAAGTGGAATTGGTAGGTGGCCAAAAATATCCACCTAGATCATTCCTCCCCACTTAGGAAGCAATGGTCCCCATTGCATTGAGTTCCTCCATGAGATGAGGAAACTTCTACTGGACTTGGTCCCTGGTGAGCCACATGCCCTAGTGAAGGAGTTGGATTTCTTTGACAACTCGATACATTTGGGTCTTTTGCTGGCGAGTGTGTTTGATCTGTGTGTCCATGATCCGATCAGTTGCATCTTGTGCCATGAAATCTGGATTTAACTCTGTTAGTGTGAGTTGTTCTACAATTTCAGATGTGTCTAGTAATGGTGGAAAGTATGGTCGAAGGCGGTCCACATTGAACACTCGGTGTAAGCCAAGGAATGGGGGAATGTTGAGCTCAAATGAATTATCTCCCAATACCTTGGTAATGGTGTAAGGACCATATCGAAATGGTTTGAGTTTCCGATAGGCTCTGGTAAGGCATTCCTTTGACAACTGTAACCATACTTTGTTGCCCACTTGAAACATGTGTGGCACTCGATGTTGATGATGTAATTGCTTATACTTGGCATTTGATTTCTCCAGAATGTAGTGGAATTGCTGGCGAATATGTTGGATGTGATCAATGAGGTTGTTTTCCTTATCTGTTTCAGATTGGACATGAGCTGAATTTGCCTGAGTAGCTACAAATGGCATGGCCAGATCAATGGGACATAGTGACTGGAATCCCAAGCCCACCTGAAAAGGGTTGTGGCCAATCGAGCTATGGAGAGCCCAGTTATAGTTGTGTTGAAGATAAGGGAGGCTCTCATCCCATGTCCGTGGATGCTTTGAGTTGTACATGCATAGAATGTCGACGATCATCCTATTGATAACCTCTGTCTAGCCATCAGTTTGGGATGGAAGGCTATGGACTTAGTGAGTTTGGTGTCCAACATTGATAAGAGACTAGACCTAAATGTAATAAGGAAGCTGTTGTCCCAATCTGAGATGAGAGACAGTGGGATCCCAAAGTGTACCCACACGTTCAAAGAAGAGCTTAGCTGTGGCTTTTGCTATGATAATCTTCTTGCAGTCCGCCATAATGGCCATCTTTGAGAACCTGTCGACGACAGTTGTTTCCATGCTTAGTAGAAGGAAGGCCCAACATATTATCCATGGAGATGGATTCCCAAGGTTGACTAGGGGTAGGCAACAAAGTATAAAGGCCTTGCTTCTTGATGGTCGGTTTGGCAATGGTGTAGGCAGTGTAGGCTCTGATGTACTTTCCGACATCCTGTCAAAGATTTGGCCAATAGAAATACTTCTGTACTACTTCCACCATTTTCTCTACCCTGAAATGCCTAGCAGCTCGATTATAGTGTGTTTCCCAAATCATCTTGGCACTCTCGCTTGAAGGAACATAAAGGTGACCCTAGTGGCATAAGAAGGAATCCTGCATGTGAAAATCTAGAACATATTGACCCTCCAAGAGTGTCTGGTATGTTTGACTGAACTCTGGGTCACTTTTGTATAGAAGAGGCCAATCAGAAGTCTCGTGCCCACAAGAGTTGAGCACGGTGATTAACTCCATGATCGGTGGTCGACTGAGGCAATCTAAAACATTATTGGTACTGCCCTTCTTATATTTGATATTAAAATGGAACTGTTGCAGGTATGTGGAACATTTCTGATGGCAAACATTCTGCAACTTCCCTTGCGTTTGTATGAGCTGTAGGGGTTGGTGGTTTGTGTGGATTTCCTTCCCCAAAATGTAATGCTTCCATTGTCGACAGGCCGACACAATGGAATACATATCTTTGTCATAAGTGGGATAATTCCAAATTGTGTCTGATAGTGTCTCATTGTGACATGCCACTAGATGCCTATGTTCAGTAAGGACTACCCCAATACCACAGTCAGAGGCATCTATCTCGATCTCAAATGGTTATTACAACTCTGGTAGTGTGAGCACTGGTGCAGCAGAGGTGATGTTTCAACTCTGTGAATGCCTTCTGTTGAGATTCATACCAAAATAATTTTTCTTTCACTCCTCCCTTGGTGACTTGACTCAAGGGCCAAGTGATATGAGAAAATCCCAACACAAACTTGTGGTAGAAGTTGGCAAGATCCAGAAAGCTGCAGAGCTCTGTGAGAGTGGTTAGAGATGGCTAATCCCGTATGACTTGGATCTTGATTGGATCAAAATGCACCCCCTATTCATCAATAATGTATCCCAGATACTAAACTTGGGTCATGCCAAAAGTGCATTTCTCCAAATTTTCACATAGATTGTGTTGCCATAGTGTTTGGAGAACCTGTCGGATGTGGTGGAGGTGCTCTTCCCAACTTTAGCTGAAGATCAGGATGTCATCCAAGTATACCACTACAAATGTGTTGGTGAATGGCCATAAGATGACATCCATTAGCCTCATGAAGGTTGCAGGAGAATTTGTCAATCTGAAAGGCATAACCAACCATTCGAAAAGGCCCTCCTTGGTTTTCAAGGCAGTCTTCTACACATCGGAGGGTTTGATTGGTACTTGGTAATATCTTGACTTCAAATCGATCTTGCTGAAATATTTTTCCGCCTTCAGTTGGTCCAGAAGGTCATCAATCCGTGGGATCGGGTACTTATTCCAGACAGTGATCTTGTTCAGCACCTAATAGTCAATACATAATCTCCAAGTCCCATCCTTCTTTTGTACCAACACGATCAAGCTCTGACAGGGCGTTGAACTTGGTCGGATGAGACCTTTTTGTAGCAGCTCTTGAATTTGCCTCTTGATTTCATCGTTCTCTAGAACAGAGTGCCAATAGATTAGACCATTGGGTAGTGGTGCACTTGGGGTCAGATCGATGGAGTGCTTGACCTTAAAGTGCAGAGGAACCCCCGCGAGGGAGGTGAAGATGTCCTCGTACTCCTCCACGACCTTGTCCATCTATAGTTATCATGTGGAGGGGCCCTATCTCGAGGTCGTGGCCATCGTCTTCTTCTTTCCTCGAGGGCGTATCGTCAGGAAAACAAATTTCCTAGTTTGGAAATGAGCTTACTACATTGTTTTGCAGTAACCAAAGAGATGGCGATACACAGTGCTACTTCCGGTTTCGTGTACAAATTATTTCCCAAAGTAGAAATAACAACATGAGGCCTTGAATCATATACAACATGTTGCTTCCACAAGTATGGTTGGCCTAATAATACATCACAAACATCATGGGGAGCAACGTCACACAATACCTCATCCGTGAAGGGCTTGATGTTGTATGGAAGGTGACACTGTTGGCTCACGTGAAGATCCTGTCCTTGGTGAAGCCACTCGATGGTGTATGGTTGTGGATGTGCTATGGTCGGTAAGCCCAACTGCTTCATGACCTATGCCAAATGAGGTTCTTTTGATTCCCACTATCGATAATGAACTGTAGCGGGGAGCCCTTTACCTACATCTGGGAGTGGAAGAGGTGCTTCTCCTCCTCTGGATGTTCGGGTTCCTCCTTTTGGATCTTCATGGTGGCAACGGTGGCGTTAGGCTCCACATCGATAATCTACTTCCATTTTTCATTCCCCTTATCAGGTTCTGACTTAGAGTTTGAATATGCATCTGATTCTGAATACTTTAGCTCGGCCAACAGTTACTGCTTGGCCCGACACTCACTTGTGTTATGAGTGGAGCTCTTATGGAACTCACACCACTTTCTTGTGTCCTTCTTCGGCTTCGTGGTGTTGTTCTTTGCTTGCGGCTTTGGCGGGTTGTCCTGGGCCACCACGCCTTGGCTTTGTCCTTTGTTCAGCGGTTTGGGGGCGCCTTTCCATTGCTTTGGATTTGCAGATCCAAAGTCTCGCTTCTTCTGTTTAAACTTCCGTTCGATCTTGACAGCATAATTGTATGTCGTTCCAAGCGAGGAGATGTCCAGGAACTCCATCTCATCCTGGATGTACCTGTGTAGGCACCCATGGTATTTGAGTACCAAATGCAACTTAGAATCCTTGATAACCAAATTTGTGCAAAGGGTATGAAAATACTGCGGCATGTCTTGGTCCCTTCCCTACGCAGTGTGGTCCACTTTATGTATTTATCCTCATAGCTTTTGACAAGGCAGTATTGCTCCTTGATGGCATTCCAGAATGAATTCCAAGTGGATGTGGCTGAAAAAAGTGAGGTCGTACTTTCATCCTTCTGCTCTCAGTAGGTTTCCCACCTGTCCTTGACGTGCGGAGTGGCTTTGAGAAGAGCTAAAGTAATCTTTTCCCGACTGGAAAAATCATGAACAAAATGATACCCTTCTAGTAGATTTAACCATTTATCTACAACGTCTGCATCTATCTAACCCTCAAATATGGGAATTTCAAAGTTAACTTATACCTTAAAGGGTGTGGCATTTCCAGAGTAGCTGCTGGAAGTATATGTCTCATCACTGGGTAGTCGCTGAAGGATCTAGGCAAAGTTGTCCATCATCGCGCTCTTTTGTTTCTCGAGGGCCTCTTCGAGCAAGATTTTGATAGGATCTCCTACCCCCTCGTCTTTATTTTCATTCGCCATGGGAGGCCGTCGGGATTTGTGAGGGTAGCCTTGCAAAGGTTTGACCAGTTCAAGCCCTAACTCTTTATATCCCGACCTCGTTGGGGACATGCAAAGAAAAACAGAGAAAGAGCAGACCGCTATAATACCACTGATCCTAATTTAAATAGGAACACAACAAATTATAGATATAACCATAAATACAGAGATACAACATAAATAATACTTCATTTCATTAATGTAAAATATTGAAATATGCTTACGAACAGAAATGGAAATAAACTAGCTCAGGCGATGGTAGCTCATCTCTGAGGAGAGATGTGGTGGCTACATGCCTCTAAACTGTCATACAATGAAGCTCAAAGGCCTATTTATTGTTGAGAAACAATGGAAAACCCTAAACATCCAAAACCCTAACCCTAGGAGATGAAGCGCCAAACTATGGGCCCTGTTTTGGGTAAATTGGTACATCAACTTCTTGGGGTCGTAACTTTGGCATACGATCTCTGTTTGACGTGTACAATACTTCGTTAGAAATATCTATTCGAGGAATACAACTTTGGGAATAAAAACATGGGCAATGAACCCATGTTTCTCCCAATTTTCCCAAAAAACATCATTTAGGGCCTCAAAATGGCTCTGGAAGTTCAGGACCCGAAAAACTACCAAAAATAGTAAACTATGGTATAATGAAGGATATTGAAAAAATTAAAGAAACAATGGTGGGGTTCCAAGAGGAATTGGCAGGTGGCCACCAATATCCACCTGGATCATTTAGTTTTCCCATTAACTCCCAAGTTTGATTGGTAACACGTTGGCATCAGATCCTAAATCCAGGATTACCTGATCCAAATCATATTCCTTGATCTGCATATTTACTCTCATTTCCTTCCCCATTCTCTTCTTGTGTCGATGTAAATTTTTCATTGCATGTAGATCGCTTCGCAATACCTCTTTATCATTGCAAGCTTGTATCAAGTCTTGGAGTCCTTTGACAACCCATTGATTCCTTAACAACTTCATGCAAGTCTGTAAAATGACTTCAAAATACTTGGATTTATTTTTTGTGTTGGAGTAGACACTTTGTCACAGTCCTTATTTGGTATTGGCTTCGGTTACGCACTATATGTTGAAGCCATAGCATCCATGAAGCTTCGCTTCACTCCCATGAACGTTTCTTTTTCCTTTTCGATATTGAACCCAAGGGCCTTTTCAGCGGTCTTTATTACCCATGTCTCTTCTACTTTCTTCTTAACTTTATCATCTCCTGTCGTAGCTCCACTCCTTGTTATGATGTTGATGCGCAGTTCATACTCCCTTGGCTCAATAGTCATCATTTGAATATTTGTTGCGGGATGCTAGTTCCTTTTCTCCTGCATATTTGTGATAAGGACGAGACATTATTCTATCATGTGATTAAAATATTTGTAGTAGCTTTAGGTTGTAGTATTCTTACAGTCTCTTCCAAAGTGTCCTACCTGTCCATAGTTATAACAGATAATCTGGTTGCGTCCTCGACCAACTCCTCATCCTTGGAAGCCTCCTCGACGAGCATGTTGGCCTGGCTCCTCACATGTATGTCCTTTAGCTTACAGTCTATAAGCATCAGTAGTGCACTCCAACATCAAGTCATACCTTCGACAATTTCTCTCATCGTGGTCTAATGATGTACAATAGTTGCAAAAACGCTGCTTTGGGTTTGCACGTACTTCTATAATAAGTATCAAGCTTTAGAGCGATGTTTGTATCTCGTTCTACAAATATCACACCACAAACTTGATCCTAGTATTACTAGATTAGGTGCTCCACTTCCTAAGTAATTTTTGACACAGGGCATTGATACTTATAATGGCCCTCTGCTTTTAATTTTGTACACCATAGTTTTGATCTAGTTTCTTTACTCTTCTTGAGATCTTGCAGTTCCAAGGTCAAATTTTCTAGCTGACTCTGAATTTTCTGTACTCCTGCATGGGTATCTTTGATCGACGATGTTTCCAGCTTCATTGCAATCTCCAATTCTTCGGCTTGAGTTGCTATCTTCTTCTTCATCAAGGGTAACCTTATATATGGAAGCAACGCAACTATAAACCATTCTTTATGTTGTTTTGGGGGTATGTTAAAGCTTACTTGTCCCATTAACAACTTGAATTATTGATCCAACTCCCACACAAACTCAATAGCCATATCTTTGATTTCCTTCAGCTTCGTAATGCACTACGATTCTGATTTCGACTTCTTGAATTCTTATACCAATGCTTTCCTAATATTATCCAATGAAGCTGCCTGATTAGTCACAGAATACATCATGTACCATGTCAGTGCTCTTTCTCATAGCATCATGATGAGATGCACCTTCTTTTCTTCTTCATCAGCGATTGATCTTGCTTTCCATACTACATCGGCAACAAATGATAACTCCCAATGATTCTCTTATCCAAGTCCTCTAAAGATAGGCAACTTAATGTCACTGACCATTTTTTTCTTGGGGGGTTAGGGGCAGGGGGCGTAGGGGAATTATGGGGAGGGGGATGGGAGCTAAGGGGAGTATATGGACGGGGAATCCCAAAGATTCCCTGATGTTTCTCAACTCCTAACTTTGACGCACCTTTAGGATGAGAGGAGGAATACTGCGGGGTTGCGGGTTTTTTTCCTTGTTCTTCACTCTGAGACCCACCTAACAAGGGACTATAGTTAGTCTCAGTAAATTTCTTTGGTTCACATTTTGCTTTATATCACTTTCCACTTTGCATAGACCCTAGTCCTAGTTCATACTTATTCCCTCTTTGTCGAAACATTAATCTAGCTGCATTCGTAGTACGCCCTTTTCATACAAAAGCATTTTAATCCACAACTTCAAAAAATTTAGGTACTTGCAGACCCCTGAAAAACCTTCACTCAACTTCGTTGTAAGATATAATCATGTCTATTTTGAACTCAGTATTAAATCCTCCTAGGATATTGTAAATCCAACAATCAATCACTCTTGGGATACTGTTGTTAGTATTATTGAGTCGTAATATGAATTCAGGGCTCCACACAATAGGCTTGTCATTTTTTTAACAAGTCTTATGCTCGGTTATCTTTTGATACCCATTCATATAGTTCATTAGAAAACATCACGAAGTAGATCTCATGTTGTTATGTAAAAAGATATTTCTACAACCAGGCTTCAGTCAACAATCACGATTTTTTTTTTCCTGAACTGCGAATTATCGTTATTTCTGATCTACACAATCTTTAATTTCCTTCTTTGATGGATGCCACATCCACATCCCTCAAACAGAACCATTTTTTGGCTCGATTGGGCTTGACCCAGGTTCGGCTTGTACTTCGCACCAACAGAACCCTTAGACACCGACCCTTTCAGCAACGACCTGCAAGCAGGTCGAAGTCTCACCCGAGGTGGGTATGGGTGATTAGAGAACCATATTTTGTGACCTTTGAGGGATTGTGCAGAGTGGCTCTTAACTTTGCTTTTCTACACTTTAATCTTCCTTCTAACTTTCATAACATTACTCCACAGTTTATTCTAACTATCGATTTTGTCACATTTAGTTTAATATAAACACATTACAAACCAATAACAATTGCAATAATATACCAATTACTTCACATAAACAGATAGAACACAAATAGAAGATGCAGATACAAAAGACTTCGCCAAAACTTCTTCTTCTTTATTAAGATATATCTTTCAGTACATACAAATGCTTGAACTACGCACCCAGTTAGCAAGGGACTCAGCTACACACTCTTCTGCCAAACTTCTCGAACTACGCACTCAACTGCAGACTCTTCCATGGCCTCCACTCACTTAACTGTGGAGCCTTTCCTTAGGCCCAAAAAACAAAACAAAATATTCGGCCATTTGTGCTCTTTCTATGATGTGTTCTTATTACCTATTTTTGACAGAGCATTACATGTGCTTAAATAAATTACATTGCTACCAAAAACCATGGTCGACATACCATGGGGTCAATAAAACAATGAGCTAAAACCATGATACCCTTTTCAAAATGAGGGGCTTTGACCCACCCTAAAGCCGCTAGACACACGTGATAAATAGAACTTCGTGGACACTGTGCACTCCGCTCCTCAAAATGTGGAGTCTTTGACCAAATTGGACCAAGTTGGGCCATGCCAAACGTCTAGTGACTTGCTCTTTGTTGTTCATTTCTATTTAAGATGGATCTACACTAATGATTAAGATGGATCTAGACTCTTTGTTGCTAATTTCTATTAATATGGATCTAGGCTAACGATTATTGTAACACATAAATCAATGCATGTCATCAATAATTACTTTGTGCATACAGTAAAATCAATGTACACTATTAATCAAACTACTTTTTTTTTAACCAAGATGAGCCTAGGTTGGGCCTAACCATTTTATCGAGTGGAAGAAGATTGATCTACACACAATGTGATGCTTGTCACCAAGTTTTTGTGAGGCTTGGTCAATCCTAGATGCCTCTTGTGAACATTAATTTCCCCTAAGTGGCTTCCATCCTCAACCCCTCCCCATTTGTTTGTAACCTATGACCAAGCGGGGATTAAAACCCATATAAACCAATTGGTCTACACCTCATGGTTATTAGTCGAATTACTTTAGAAGAGATTCACATCGTTATCTAGTTACATCATATTAGAAAATAGCATCTACTCTAAAATCAATGCATCTAGTGCAAACAATCAAATAGGATTATAAATCAACATTTACACTGAAATCAATGCATCAACTGCAACCAATCAATTAGGACTAGAAATCAACATCTACACTAAAACCAATGCATCAAGTGCAATCAACCAAATAATATTAGAAATCAACATTTACACTCAAATCAATGCAACTATGTCAGTAAAAATTTAAAATATTAATGCCAAAGTAATTTAAATTCAAGATAGGACCATACATATGCCTTTAACCCCTTTAATTTAGTGAAATTTCAACAATTTTTGGTATCTTATTATTTATCCAATTTTGAGACTGCGATGGATTTTTAAATTCAGCTTCTTTACCTTTTATAAAAGCCTTACTTTGTCTTTCTCTATAGTTAATAATGTTCAATATTATATACTACCATATAATGTTAAATATAATATTATATAGTATTATATTAAATATTATAAAATATTTTATTTTTAGACATTATAATATTATGTCTAATATAGGATAATATTATAATATTATATTTACTATTAAAATATTATATTAAAGTTCATATTATATTGATATTGAGTTATTAAACCTAATAATATTAATACAACAATATATTAATATTAAATATTTAATATTAATATTAAACCCAATATTACAGTAAAAATATTGATATTATTAAGATACCTAAATTTGCAGTCATCTGTCAAGTTATAGTAATAGAAAATTGCATAGAATTTTCTAAATTGGTCTTCGATGACATCCTTCACCTCTTTTTCTATCCTTTTGAATTTTATTCCCAACAAACACTTTATGAATTCCATGACAGAAGCATCACCTTCATCTTCAATACATACAAAAACCTTATCTCACTTAAATAACTTAATAGGATGTAAGATATCTAATCTAATATGACATAATATATCTAGCTTATATTAAATTTATTATTGTTATATCATAAATAACGATAATATAATAATACCTCAGATGGGATGACTAAAGTAGCGCAAGGGGGGGGGGTGAAGCAGGTTACCACTACCCCACCTACCCAATATGAATGAGGATGTGGCAACATGCCCCCTGTAGATGACATATCCTAACGAAGGATATCTTCTTCTCCCATGCCAATTACATAATCCAATAATGGACAAGATGGAAGAGCTTGTGTGTCGATAGAGGTTGGAGAAGGATCTCGAAAAAACGTAATCAATGGAAGAGGAGTGGGTGGCTTTCAATATAGTATTAGGTACTGGCTTGAGCATGCCACTGAAATTAACTCTGAGAACAGTTCCTCAGTTGCATGGTATCCACACAACGGAGAGGGGTGTCCAACATCGTGTGAGGAAGAAAGAATTTACGTTTCGTAGGTGTGTTATTATTATGGAGGAGGCTATATGAAGAATTCATCTAGATAAAGGGACAAACATTCAATTTGTATAAGGAACGAAGCCGTACTGAGAGTAGAAAACGAAAATAATAGTATAGTTTTATAGCGGCGTAAGATAAGTACTCCAAATGTTTGAGTCAAGGGAGATAGATTCCAAAATTAGTTGTAGGAGCTCTGTCAGGGTGGTCGTGACCAAGCTTAGTGCTCAAGTGTATTTGGGGAGTCATGTGATACCAATTTGAATGCATTATTTTCCCAACAATTGAGCAAGCAGGAAAATGCAAAAGCATCATGAGCGATGACATCACCGTAAAGAAAAAAGAATTCCTAATTTTCCCTCCCGGGTAACTTCTATTCTTATAATCAGTGTTTCTTAGTAATTCATGGCAACAATTAGCATATTCATAGTTTTATCTTAGAACCCCTCTCGCTTTTAGTCAGGAATTGGGTAGAGCTAAACATGATATATCCATATAATGTTTCTTCCTTTCAATTTCAGGTCTTGAAGAAAAAAGTGGAAACTATTAGGTAATTGGGGAAAATCTTATTGAGGGAAACCTAACATGGTAGATACTAGGTGGGTGGGGAAATTCCCTATAAGTTTTGAGACCCATGTTGGTCTATGGTGGTGGGAATGGTTGTTTAAATTCATCTATTTCTCCTTATATTGGTGGGGTTGGGATGGATGTGGAAGAATTTTTTTATAAGAAATGTATAAGGACTTGGACAGATTACCCTGGGTTGGTGTGTCTCCATACTTTCACTGGTGGTGTTTGTATAGAGAATGAATTTATCCCATGTTTTCTTCCAGTCCAGTGGGGGGTCAGAGGCACTCTACTCTCATTTTAGGTCGAAGTACTCTCTTAGGAGGTGGAAATATGTGGTTGAATGCACTCACTTCTTAAGATGAGGGGAAAATATATATAGTGTGCTACATGCCTGTCATCCTATTTACTATGTACCACTATATTCTCTTTGCTTGGTTAGATATTGCAACTCATCACTTGTAGAACAATTTCTCGTCTCAAGATATGGTCATTAAAGATAGTATTACCATGCCAAGGGAGAGGGGGGAGTGAGAAGGGGTTTTTCATATTATCCAGAAAGAGGTCAGAGAGGGAACACTAGCCTATAGGATATGGTTTAAGGATTCACAACTCAGTATCAATATGAAATTCCCATACATGTGCTAGAGGAAATGAACCAAGTACAAAGGCAAGCAACAACTCAATAATCTTCAATCATTGATGTTGTAGTGAGTACAAAATGGGAAGATTGGGTCCCAAACAAATGGAAAAAAATGACTAGGATGAGCCAATATATGTAGGATGTAAACCTTTATTGGACAGTGAAATTTATCCTAGGAAGAGTGTTAATGGATAACTAGGAATCAAGGAGGGATATGATTCAGAATCTGGATCATATCCATGGTCATTTGAATCATATCGACTACAAAATGAAAATGATGGATTGAAGATTGGTCCACATTGAATAACACTTGGGAATATTGCCAACATCGTTAAGACCTCCAGGAGACCCAACAAGCCCAACCCTGGTAGCAGGCTCAGTCTCTGAGCCAATATCTTGATTATCTGATGATTTTTGAATTTGAATTTCTTTTGTTTATTGAATATGCTTGTGATTGAATGGATAGAACCCATAGTATAGGTCTATTTTGTTCTAGTTATGATATATTATATACACGAGGGTTTCACTCAATGAACCTTTGACATATCATGTGCATTCATGGCATACTAAAAAATACCCTTAATTTGACTACATATTCGAAAATACCTCTAAAAATCACATTATTTAACCGCCTACCAATACGAACCCAATACACCTTCCCAATTAAAAAAACCCTACTTTCATTAGATATTGTAGGTATCCTTTTTTCGTTATTATTTTTTTATACCCCTTTATATCTTTTCATTAACTTTGAACTCCATTTTTTATACTCGCCAATATAAAAACCCTTTACCCCCTATTATATGCTCAATATGTGTAGAAATTCCTTGTAGATTCAAATTACTTATGCAATATGCTAAAATAAAAGACTTGAATCTACTCTACTCATCAATGGAAACAATTAATCGATCAAGAATTCACAACATAAACATGAGACAAGATTCAATCACATATGCTCATAGATTTATCTAAGGGGAAAGTAACTTCCCAAAACCCCTTCCTATATGTATTTCATTCGTCATAAAATAGAGAAGATATACAATGCTTGTTCTACCCTGAACAATCTATGCACAAGTATAATCTATCTCTCTTCCTCACAAGCTGACTCTAGCCAATACTTAGCCAATTCTACTACTTGCCAAGCTCCTATTTCCTTGCGATGTTTCCTTGGGAATTAGCCCCCTATTAATTATGGGAATTCCCAATTATAATTGCACAATCCCTATAGGCCATTCTCTCATTGCGTGCACCACCTATACAACTCAGAAAATTATACAACTGATAGTACACTTCCCTTGAACTCCAATATCAACTGAGTAACTTGAATTTCATGCATGCATGAGTTAATTATGGCTGATTTATTAGTTAATTGGTTGAACACTAAAGCTACACCCCACTGTTATACTTCCTATTTGTTCCTCCAATAGTTGGAACTAGTTTAACTAACTTTAACTCATCTTAATTCAATTAAACTATTACAACTCAAACTAAACTCACCCTAGGCTCCTAAAATTTAGTAACCACTCCACATAACTCAAGTTAGGCCCTCAACTCAAATTAACTGAGCCAACTAAGTGAATTTAACTTAGTTAACACATTATTGTTGTCTTGTGATGTGGAATTACAATTTTCTCCTAATTTAATTCAAGGTAAAATTAAATTAGAAATTCCTTTCTACATTTTCAACAATATGTGAGAGATGTCTAATGTTGTGCATGGACCAATATTTTTTATAGTACTTGTCCCCCCAAACCACCAAAAATTGAAAGATGTGCAACCAATATTTAAACAAAAATATATAACATTAAGTGCAAATATATTTTAATTTATGTTCAAAATTTCCCAAAATATAGCCTAGGGTCATAATTGTCCATAAATAGTCTTTTAAATACCAAAAGTACAAAACCTATTGACCCAACTATAAAACAAATAAAACTATAAATCCCTCCAAAATGGTATATTCAGAAGTATAAATTACCAATCACTTCAAGCCCCGCTGAACTGAACGGAAGCTATGTATCCCAAATGCACATTCATACCTTCACATATAAATAGTTGATTTATGTCAGCCATAACTACTATGCTATTAAACAATTCAATCCATGGTGTTCAATAAATGACACCCAACCCATTAAATTTCCCATTAAAACATATAAGATAAAAGCACATGGACCAACCATAACATATTCCCAGCCATTGGATCACATCCAAATCAATCTAGATCACACATTCAAATTGAGAAATTGAAATCCATGTAAATCCTTTCTATCAATCAAATTCAAGTGCAAAAACTATAAAATAAGTTCAACCCTTGCTGAAGTTGCATTTGTAACATTCAAACTATTCACCAACCCTAGAGACATACCATCATAGAACATTTCACAGTATATGAAGGTTATTTATTTCCATTTTTGCACAGTTTAATTAGGGAAATTATCGCAATTTTGTTTTTAGTTTCCCACAATGGTAAATCTTTGTCCAAACTAATTGAAGCTTACTAATATTTATTTCAAATTTACAAACTAATTGATCTTTGTTCTAAGTCATTTCCTCTTACTTCTGTTATTGTTCTAAAGTATCCAGAGAAAATAGTCAACATCAATCTCCCATAACTACTATAAACAAATGCATGAATACTATTAATAAATGAATTAGAAATTTCACCTCAAATTTCAGACCTCAACATATTGTTACCATTGTATCATACCATGTTGATATCTTTCTTGCCAATATCGTTGCAGTTCATATTGATAAATACCATTTGAAAATGATCCTACGTGAAGAACATAAATATGATATATCTCATGGAGTGGTGGATGTTGCTTTGTGAACCACGTAATTGAAATAGTTTCTCACCACATCTAGCTATTGAATTGCAATAAGGAACCATACTACACAACTGCAGTCTGAAATATTTATCGAGATGTAGTGTAATCTTCTAATAGGATTACCAACTAGTTATATCTTGCAGAATATTTTAAGATTCTAAAACCAGCAAATAGTTAAAACCTGTTATGATCTATAAAGTGGTTCTAAACTTATTTACATTTATACCTATTAGGATGTGTTGTTGAAAACTTCTCTCAAACCCCATGTTTTCTACTACGATACTTTTGCAAGAACATAAATTTTGGAAAACTCCTTAGAACTATTTCCTAGCCACCCATTTTCTTCTGTTGTGCATTGGAAATATTTCTTTACCATGTTTAGAAAAATTACTAAAGAGGATTGTTCCAAAATTAGTTTAAGATTTGTTCCAAATCTTGCAAAATAACTATACAAAAGGTGATATTATCCTTTGCAGGGGGTGTCCAAAATTTTCTACTTGTATAAAGCTTGAAAAAGACACCTAAAAAAATACCAGCTTTACAAAACATGAGAAGACCTAAAGTTAATAAAGGGCATTCCTACTCATTGTTTTCTTCAACACCTGAACTAATAGACATTCTAATTTTGGAGGTGGCTGACTGAGGGCTCCTAGATAAATTTGAAACCTATTGATGTAGAACAAAAAAATCAACATCTTGAGTTTTCAATCTGTCTCTTCTGTTGCATCAAAGTTTCCATTATAATTGCAAACCCACTCCTATGATTTTCCTCCTGAGCATGAATTTCTCCTATTGTAGTGAAAATATAGGTCCTGCTATTTGCAAAAAAACCTCGTCTTTAAATGAACAACATGACTAATGTTAGTGATCTCATAAAGGGTGCATTGCGTTGGATGGTTATGGTTTTCCATACATTCCAATCTCTAAAGAAAACTACCAAGAATCCCCTAATTCAAGTCATCCTCTATATTAGCCTTATTGAACCACACTTACACTACCAATTTGAAACCATATAACACAGAAGAGCAATTGCAAAATTGATAGAGCTACTCGCCTTTTCAACTAAAAAAGCTGTGAAACACTCAAAGAATTCATTGAACATGGATTGGGGATAGATGTTGCCAAGATTACCACCTTTGAGGACATAACACTAGAAATGAATTGAGGGTGTTTATAGCTTGGGGTTACAATAAAACTGAATTGATAGAGTTGCTCTGCATAAAGGTTGAATTGTGCAATGGTATAGAGGTTGTAATTCCTTTCGAATTCTAGCCTTACATCTTAAATTCAATGGGCCACTTGGCTTGGTCATATAATGGCATCTGTAACTTTGGATTAGGAATTAACAAAATTTACTAAGCAATCGGGGAGAAGGATACCCCCCTTTTATCCTCAATGTTCCACAACCTAGGCATGAGGATTTATTGGCCAAACACTTAGCTTGATTGATTCCTTTCTCTAAGACTTGGAAAAGTGTATGGATTCAAAGTGGTTGGTTTCTTCCTAGATTCAACATGTGAGCCTTTCTAGATTGCCATTAGACAAAGAAGATTAGTGCACGAGTCTAATGATTATTGGTAAATATCCAATGGAAATTAACTCTCTTATCTTCCTTGGGTCAAGAACCTTTAGCCCTTGAGATAAAACAAATGCCTCTACTTGATTATTGGTTGCCTTATCTAGTCCCCATTCAAAACAAACTTTTTGAAAATGATCCTCCTACACCTACCATACTAGCATTTCCTTTTGAGGCCCAATCTTAAAACATACAAAATTTTCTATGAGAGATATGCTAACCTTGAAAAACCTTCTCTTCCACCTCTAGATGAATTTTCCAATTCTACCACTATATAGGTTCTGAGCTAATGATTCAAGGCTGAGAGGCATGCTGAAAATTTTAGGCCCAACATAGTTTCAGTTTTAGGAATCACATCAGTTTAATGCCCAAGCCAACATAGATTTATGTTGTTGTTTTTAAACATGAATATTTCCTATAGCATGAAATGCGACCATTCCCACAATAGGAGAATCAGAAACCATTAGAAATAAATTGATCAAGTTTTATCTTTGTAAAGTTAGTGTTCATGGGCATGAGGCTCAACATTTGTAAAGGAAATTAGCAAGTCTATAATATCGTTACTAAGGAAATCCTAGAGCTTCCTTCTTGGCTGGAGAGTATTTTCTATAGGAAAAACAATATTGGAAAAATCAAAACCATTCCCATAATAGGAGAATCACTAACCATTAATAAGGAAAGCCTAGAGCTTCTATTGAGCTACTAAATTCCTTTAGCACGGAAAGCCTACAAATTCCTTTATGCCTGGAGATTGTTATTTATAGGAATAACAATATTGGAAAAATAAGAACCATTTCCACAATACGATAATCATTAACCATTAAAAATAAATATATTGATTGAATTTTATGTTGGTAAATTCATTGTTCATGGACATGAGGCTGAACAATTTACGTCATAAAACAATTTATAAAAAAAAAAAAATAGACTAGATCAACACCTTAACCAGAAAATGAACCAGGTGTCACTTGTTTTATTTGAAATTTCTCCAATGTCTACATCATTTTATTATAACACATAAGAAATTTCATCCAAAACATTTATTGATATAATTGAAAACATACAACAAATTCTAGGTAAATTTCAACACACTAGCAGTAATTTTCCAAGTGCAAATACAAGCATGGTATTTCAAGTGGAAAAAAAAGTTATCAAAAAAAAAATTACTGATATAGTTGAATACATATAACAAATTCCTTCTGTAGATTTTATTTTTCAAGGATATTATCAAATGGTATATATATGAAAAATTGTTAAGCTGCTACTATTTTTTATTGTGAATTGTCTCTATTATAATCCATGGTATTGCAAAATTTTTATTGAAATTTTCTAGAAATTATGAATAAACTAACATGTTAGATATCAATTTTTGGGATTCAACTACATTAAGTAATTCATTCCTCATGACCATTCCCATGAGAGGTAGTCGTAACTAACTAATGTATCATGATTTTTTGAATAGTCCACTTAGCACTCATTGCACCGAGTGATCTTTACCCCCGCAAGCATGACTCTATGCAATGAGTGCTATGTGGACTATTCAAAAATCATGAGAAATTAGATAGTTATGACTACCTCTCATGGAAATGGTTATAGATAAATGACTTAACATAGTTGAATCCAAAAAAATGATATCTAATATAATGCACTGCGAAAACCCTCAATACTTAAACTAACATGTTGTTAATCGTCTATAGGAAAGCAAAATTTCAATTATCGCTAACTAAATGCATGAAAAATATTTGTAGGTGGTTGCATCTATAGTAAGAGTTAGTTATTTTTCTCGTACAAGGAGAAGTGGTAGGCGATTGACCAGGGGTGTCTTGGTGCGGTTACCTTCATCAGATGAGGACAGGACAGGTGATGTGAATGTCAACAATTCTACCAACAATGTTGTTGAGGATGACCATGCAGCAAAAGCTAATTTTATCCCACCATAAACCACAGAGCCACCATCAACCAAAGTCCAAGGGGAAAGTTCAACTAAGACGATCAGAGTTATAAGAGGTTTGAAAAAGGAAGACATGTTAGCTGCATTTGATGACATAGAGTTTAATGGATTTTTTGTTCTAGAATATGCAAAAAATCATTGTATTCCTCCCTCATCAATACATTATTGGATAAATGGGCTCACTCATACAAAATGTAGAGGATGTCTTACAATTATGACTGAAGAAGAGGAGGCTGAGGTGGTTGAGTGGTATAAGGAGATGGCCCAATTGGGACATGGGCTAGAGTTGATACAAATCAAATCCACAGTTTCTCAAATCTATCAAGTGAGGCGAAATACATTCAAAGATGGGTTTCTTTTGTAAATCATGGTGGTTTGGGTTTAAAAAAATGCATCCAAACCTTGTATTGCATACAATTGATGTCCTTGACAGAGTCAGAGATTTAAATCTATGCCTTGCAACTGTGTCTAAGTTTTATGACACTCTTTCTAGTGCATACAATGAGTATTATTTTGTTGCATACAATATATTAAACTGTGACAAAACAGGTTTATGGGGAGGAAGGAATTATGGCATGCGGGTATTTTCCAAGAGAGGGAACCGAAATGTGCCAAATATTTTGCCTAAGAGTAGGGAGTGGATAACTATTATATGTTGTCTCAATGCAATCAGTGCTTCAATCCTAGGCTTTTATCTATCCAAAGGTAAAAATCAACTGAAAAACTATATACAAAATTGTGAACCAGGTGCATACATGGCTACACATCTCCATGCATGGATGACTAAGGAGCTTTTTTTAAATTGGCTTTGTCACTTTGCTACATCTATACCAGGTAATGTCTCACCTAAGAACAAGCACCTATTGATTTTAGATGGTCATGGAAGCCACATTATTGTGCAAACAATTGAGGAGGAAAACAATTTTGGCATTGACCTATTAACATTGCCCACTCATATCACTCACAAATTGAAACCCCTTGATGTGTGTGTTTGGTCCTTTCAATAACTATTTTAGGTCAGAGTGAGCTACATGGATGGAAAATAATCCAGAGGTTGAGGTGAAAAGGTTTGAGCTAGTAGAGCTTGGAAGTAAAGCCTTTAAAAGGGCTCTCACACCATCAAATATCAAGGTTGGATTTAGGAGGACTAGAATATGGCCATTGAACTATGATGATCTTATGCATGATACTCGTTTTATCCAGGCATTTCATGTAAATGATAAAGAAGAAGGGAATTTCCAAGAAGATGTTGAAATGGAAGAAGAAGTGGATGAACAGGAAGATGTAGTTGCAACTGATAATATAATTTCCCTCTCTGAAGGACACTTATATGGTGATGATGATGAACATGTAAGTGAAACACAATACAATCATGAACCAATTGAAAGTAACATGGAGGTTTTTCTACCAACTGAAGCACATGGAAATTCAGTTTCTGATATTCTTAATGACTCTATTAATCGTGCAACTAACAATGATAACATGGTTGAAAACGACATTGTTGATATTGCACTAGGAAGAAAAAAATACCAATTGACATTTCCAAGCTAGGTAGCCCCACCAATATGGCTTGTAGAAGCTATGATGAATATAAAAAAACATGGTGTCTCAAGAACCAATGAAGAAAGCATGAACATGCCTTCACGACCAACATAACTGAACAATAAAATTGTTCATCATTTTGTGGAAAATAGATCAATGGAAGAAGATAGTTCACATAATGAGGAATCATATGAAGAGAACAATATAGTTCAATCAGTTGCCCCAGATATTGAAAGGCAAGTGTCAACCAATGACATGCAGATGGTAGGGAACGAGAAGTTACCTGGTCAGTCCCTAAAGCTATCAATAGAGATAGTGTCAATGAAAAAAGAACATGGAACACCAGATAGTATTTGTTTGGGATGAAGTTCACAGTTACTCACCTTAGAAGACTATATAACTGTTGGGGCCTTCATTTTGAATTTTCAAGTTTTGAGAGAATCAAGGCAGAGAATAGTTGGCGGGAGCAATGGTTGAGTTGCGAAGATGACAATTGGGAATGGGAGCAAGAACGTATAGTACACGGGCAGTTGTGGCAAGGTGTCAAGAGCAAGAAGGAACAACCAAGTAGACAAGAGGAGAGCAGAAAAAGCAGTCAAGGGCAAGGACATCCGAACAGAACTGACAGTAGAAATGGTTGAAGAGAAGATAAAAGCAAAAGATAGCATGGGAGAGAGGGTTGGTATCTAGCAAGGGTTAGAAGTGTAGAAGAACAGGGTCATGAGGACCTAAGCAGTTGCGGAATGGCCAGAGATAGATTCGGTCAGGGGTCTAAGGAATCCTATGAGTATGGTATTTTATGTATCTTTTGAAGGGATTTACACTAGATGTATATTGTAATGAATATTCCTTAAGTTGATATGAATGAATGAATGAGATAATTTGCATAGTGTTATGATCAAGTGTATTGTTCTAGTTTATAGACCTGCTCAAAATTAATGGCCTTTTATTGGATGAATATGGTAATTGTAACAACATAACATTGTGATGAATGATCTCTTCAAGCTACTGATAAGTTAATGTCTGGATCACCCTTGATATCCCTCTAACCCTTCTTAGTTCTAGTCGCGACACGCCTCGGGTGAGACTCATTGCTCCTTGGGTAAGGTGAAAATGTTGACTTTGGCCTAGACTACAACGGATCCTTGTTGGCCACTTGTGCCTGAACCTAGGGTTTTTAACTTGATGATTTTTTTTTTCCAACAAATGGTTCTGTTGTCGGGACCTAAAATTACAAGAAGTGGTTTGGAATATGGTGTCAAGGATATTTAAGAAGGAGATACGAGACTAGTGGGATAATCAGGTGGATTGGTTTATGTCAAAACAAGCTACCCTTCGAAGGAAATCTACTGCTAAGGTGAACGAAGAAATTTTGTACTTGGAGGCTACAAGCGATTAGTACAAGATCTTATGGTGTAAATTTCCAGAATAATTGTACAACTGGATAAGGAGATTAAAAGTGAAGTAACGACCAAAAGGACCTATACGAGCATGTCGTGATTGGGTCCCTGTAGATCTCGCGATGCTCCAATGCTTGGATAGTGACTTGACCAAGCCCTCATGTTATTAAACATCCTAGATAATGGCCCATTGGCGCCTCTTGCCACTTGGTCAATATCTTCTTTGGTGGGAGAAAAACATGGGCATTTATAAAGCTTTACCCATCTTCATTGCATGGGATATCTATGAATTAATAAATAAATTCATCTATGAGGGCAAACATATAGAAATCAGTGGCATCTTAGCCCAGATCATGGGTTTCTTCTCATATTATGTCAAGCCTAGGAAGGATCCATGAAGTTGAGAATTTCACTTTCCTATCGATCCACTATTTGTAAATGTTGGTTTCTTTGAAGGAGCATATCAATCCATGGTTTGTGGAAGGGGTGCCATTTTTTTCCTTCCTCACAATGTGTCTTACCATATTTGTTTGAATTTTGTTATTGGGTAAAACATCAAAGTAGAGGTGTTTGTTTCATGGGTCCTTTTATATTTTTCAACTTCACTGAATTGGATCTAGTTAGTGAGATTCCATGGTCTGAATGAGAATATCATATAGCGAAGAAGACATAACCCATTCCTACAGGAATTTGATCCTTTTGTTCTAGGGATTTATCAAAACAAAACCATCTTCAATGAGGTGGAGATCATCTCCAACAACTAGGTCCATGTAATAGATAAGTTCAATAATCCTTTCCTTGGTTAATGTTACAAATTATTTATGGGCTCCTAACCATTGGATCAGAAACAAGACTCCTAACCATGGATTTAGGTGTCCATCTCATGCAATTAGAAACAATACTCCCTATGAAATGTGGTGTGGAGACATTCCTTTGGTAAGGCCACTCAGGTTTTTTGGTTCCACCTGTTATGCCTTCATACCTCAAGAACAAAGAAACAAACTTGGTGCAAGGAATCTAAGGGGCCAAAACTTGGTTTTGCTCACTAGGCCCAAAATTGCAATTAACCACTCAAAAATGAAATTTTGACCTTCCCTTAGTCTATACACTTTTCCAAGTTGTTGGTCACAATTTGGAAGTATAGTCATTTTTCAAATATGATCTTATTTTGTGACCTATGACCTGTGACCCATCTAAACCTATCGCAAGCAACCAAGTGATTTAACATTTTTATTATGCTAGGCAACAAGTCACAAGTCACACCTTTGGTTGTGAGACTTGACTTACGATGTGAAAGTCACACCTTTGGTTGTGAGACTTGACTTACGATGTGCAAGTCACACCTTTGGTTGTGAGACTTGACTTACGATGTGCAAGTCACACCTTTTCTTATGACCTTTTTGTAGTGGCTACAACACCCTCCAAACTTTTGGCCTGCATCCAATTTCAGAGCCTTTCTTGGAATTTTCCTTGACGTTTGCAAGCACTTGGGCTCATCACATGAGCCCATGTTGAGTCTTTGCACCCTTCTTGCTTCACCATTCATCGGACATCGTTTTACATGTTGGTCACAATGTCATTCTTGCAATCATGTTCTGTCCATGCACAAAGTCTACCTTCGTGTGTACAAGTTGTATTCACTATGTAAACATCTGCCACACTCACACACGAAGTTGTATGCACTATCGCACAAGTGTCGTCACTGTCATTCAACGATCTATCACAAGTGTCATGCTTGTCGCTCACACTGTTGGTCTGTCACACAGAGCGTATGTTGTCTTGATGGTTCGAGGCATCTTGTCATCAATTCATGTTGAGTGTGTTCACAAGGTCATGCATGTACTAAGTCACTCATTCACACACTTAGTCATGTTGCTAAAGCTATGTCGACCAGACCAACCCCAACAGTCAGAACTCCACTGAGCTTCACTGTGCAATTTCAACCCTCAGTGAACATGTACTGCTACCCAGAATTGTGCAGAGCTTGAAGCTACCTCGCAGGAAGTCTGCACTACGCAATCCTAGAATTGACTCGACTTAATGTCACCCACAACAACACAAATTTTTTTCAGCAAGCCATCTCAATTTGCGATGCTCACAAGAAAATCTACCAAGCCTCTAGGAATTCAACCTGAGAGGTTGATCGAGCAGTGACCCCAGGCCTCAATCCTCCAAAAAATTGCACAGAAGCTGCCAGGCATGCCTACTTCCACTGACTAAAGAAATTGCATAGACATGCCGGAAAGACACCTGATGCTTGTCACTGCACTACCCTAAAAAATTGTGTAGTTTTTCCAACCAATCTCCTTGTCAATCGGCCTGCTGCTCTTCATGAAAACTACGCAGTTTTCATGAGCAGTCTACTAGCTTCCCAACATCCCGCTCAGCTCGGAAGCTGTGCAGGGATGTCCAAGAAGCTAGCCTCCCAGCCCTGTGCAGTTTTTGCCAACAACCTCCCCGCTGCTAGCTCCCCGGAAAAATTGTGCAATTTTTGCTAGCAACCTTCCGCAGCCCACTACGAGCTCCCCAAAGAAATTGCACAGTTTTCACTGCCAATCTCCCTTTGCTTCTTGCATTGTCTCCCTGAAAAAATTGCGCAGGTCTACCCTCCAACCGAGCCTATCTCATAGACAAACATTATTGATCCGGATTTCCCATCTCAGCCTCCTAGTGACCTATGCATAGTTTTCACAGACAGTGCCTGGAGCCTACATCCCGGCTTGAAATATTCCTTGCACAGTTGCAGAGCCTTGTCCTCTCTCCTAGTCACCTGCATCCGAAAGCAAAAGACAATGCATCATGGTAGACTAGGATATTTCTGGATTTGATGTTGTTTCATCATGAGTGATTGCAGATATAGGTACTTGGATGAGACATGACATGACAACGAACGTGATGAACAAGGAGTGCATGCAAGAAGACTTGTTCATGAATGAATGAACACATGGAGCATGAAAAGTGCAAGCGAAGGAGAGATGTGCACGTGAAACATAAAGCAAACACCAAGACCATCGAAGACTCTACACACCTTGCCATGCGGAGGTGAAGCTATGAACACCAAGAGCACATCCATCACTCAGCAACACTGTGGCTCGACATGCACACCACCAGCAGCATGAACATACCATCTCTATCATGTCGAGTCATGTCATGAGTCATCTCAGCCACATCACTACTCTAGGCCATACTGTTGTAATCAATCTAGTATAACATGGAAGTCCAAGAGACCCACATGCAAATCTGAAGAGTCATGCAAAGTTGAAGAGCCATGTAAGTCAAACAGACATGAGGGAAGTCAAATAGTCATAAGGGCCAGTTTTACGCTTGGCTATAAATACCCCTCATTTGTACATGCAAAGCACTCTTCACCTTGGCTCCTCCCATATAGCCTTGAGAGTCTATAGTATTTTCTTTAAGGAGCAAGCAGTGGATCCAACACCCCACTATCGGGGTTAGTGATGTATGGTATATCGATGTGTATTAGAACTTTTTCTTAGTTTAGAAGCTTGATAAAAAGCCATCACGTTTTCACATATATATTGTATTTGTTTGTAAGACTATTCTTTGGACACTTGTAATGCATGTTGCTTTAACCTGTATTAAGATAGTTGAACTATTTCGGTTGTTCTAATACATATGCTTACAAAAATGTGTTGTATAATTTATTAACGTCGTATTGCCCATGTGGGATATCTCGTCGGATAGTCAATAGAAACATTCTCATAAACTTGTTATAACGATCCTCGCACTCATGTGGACTATTCCGTTGGGTGTTGTATGTGATATCCATTCACTATGTGTTTGTGATTGTCGCATCCATGTGGACTACTCCACCAGAAGTTGTGCATGTCCTGCCATGTTATGTATCTCTGACAGAGTTGGGACCATTCCCTTCCGACTTGAGACTCACTTCCACCCTCTCCCCCTACAGTGAAAGAACCTTGACACAAGTAACACTAAGCACTCACCAGGCATGTGAACCTCGTTGTTCAAAGACAAAGTAGACTACTCTCATGTGTTGACAAGCAAGATATAAGGAATATCTTTAAGATAATGGAAATCGGACCATCGTACCGGATGGGACTCTTACACCAGACAATGTGAGGTCTAGTTGGGACTTCATACCGAGGAGATCCCTTGAATGTTGGCGGGTCCAGTAACGTCAACATTTCTGGTACTAGAAGGAGGGACGCCACTTGTTTATGGTTGAATGTCCTCTCAGCCCCACTCATTAATAATCTGGTCAAGGTAGTAACTCGCATTCCATCTCACCTATCGATCTAGGTGGCTCCAGACACATGCAGAAGTCCAAAAGGACTAAGAAAGGGTCAAAATTCAAAGTGGTCAAAATCTCCCAAACTAGCACCAGATCGAAGTGCTTGTTGCCCTAATTCCAATGGTGTGAACGGAACTCAAATATGAGCTCATAAGAGGGAGAGAGAGCCAGTTAAAGTTTTGGTCAAAGTTGGGCAGTGGGCTAGGTTTAAGTGTCCTACAAATTCACCATCAACCGGTGTGGAAACTTAGCTCCCAAGAGCAGGCGAAATTGTTGCCTCTTTAATTTGTCTAATATCCCTTATATTAGACAAAATCTAAAAAGGACCTATTATTATTAAAAAATAATATATATGTGTGTGTGTGTATGTGTGTGTGAGTGATGAGGTGGCGAGCCATGACCCCTGCCATCCCCCCACCAAACCATCTATATATTAAAAACAAATTTTAATGAAAAAATTGCACCGACAGGCTGTGACCCTCGCCGGCCCCAAACACCATGAAACGACATATATTACATTATAAATATGGCAGAGGGCAGGCCACCTCCAGTGGACCCACCCCACACCCAACCACCATACCCCTTTTTGACATTTGTTTCACCGGAGGCGGCGGGGCTTGAACCCACCCGGTCAGTGTGGCCGACCCGCCTCCTGGGTGCCTCTACACAACACACCGTGTACTAACACCAAAACCCATAACCATATTAAAACAACAATCAAACCGTTTTTTTAAATTAATCACACGCCATTCTGAGAGGGTCTGGATTTGATCCCCTGAACTTCCCTCCAATAGTTTACTGGTTTACCACTACACCAAACCACTCCATGTGGTAAGGTCCGCCCACGAGCATGTATAAAAAATCAGTACACAGATGCACCTTAAGGAGGAGCCAACACAGAAACCAAAATATTAAGATTTTATTGCAGAGCAGCGGAACCATGTGGCACAGATTCCGAGATAGGAATCATTTGATGCTGTGAGGAATCTTTAAGATTCCATGGGAGGTAAAAATTCATTTTGTCATAATGTAATCAAGTTTACATTTATTTTTCTCAGATTTTCACAAGAAACGCAATGGGGAGGTTGGATTTTCCTTTTGAGCAGCGAATTCTTAGATTCCCAACAGAGGAGAATCTTCGAAAATTGTGAGGGAATCTTCCAGATTCCTTGGAGGCTGAAATTTCCTAGGTCCAAAATGCAACCAACTTTATACTCATACTTCTCGTAATTTCACAAGGATCTCAATGGCGAGATCAGTTTTCTGATTTGATTTGCAGATCTCTAGTTGACCTAGAGGAGGGAACCTTTGGAGAATCATGGGGGAATCTAAAATATTCCTACAGGCCCAGATTTTTTCGATGTCTAAATTCGACAAATGGATAGTCGATTTTACACCTCTCGACGACAGAGATTCAGTGGTGTAGTAAGGTTTTACAGTTGAGCCTTCTATGTTTAGTACATTTTCCAAATTGGAGTGATGGTGTTAGATTTCAGAGGGGGCATAGTCAATCTTATGCCATTTGACGCCACGATTTGAACGGTGCATTCAGATCTAGCAGTTGAGAATTCCATTCTTCAGTCAGCATCAAAGTTGAGGTATACGGAGTGTTGTTGTCATGTACTACTTTGATCATTTGCTGTGAGATGTATTATGTTGTTTTGGTTCCTTCTTGAGGTATGATGCAGAATCTTTGGGTCTATTTCATGTGAGATGTATTCATCATGGGTTGTTATGTATGTTTGATTGAGATCCCTTTGTTGCCATGATGGCAAGATACTCATTGTCACCATGGGTGTTTCGTTTGAGATCCCTTTGATGCCATGATGGAGGGATACTCATTGTCACCATGTGTAAGATTATGTCATGTTGATAGGAGGTCTATTATGAGTGATAGTTCTTGTAGTGGAACGTCTCATGGAGAGACTTTTCCACTCATGTAGAGGGCACATGTCCTTGTATGACAGAAAACATAGTCCATGTACATCTTCACAATTTCCAACACTGAATGAAGCGGCCAACACCATCTTGACACTAGGCCCAGAGACGTATTCCACACTGGACGAACTCCATTATCAACGTCTCATGTCTATGATTTTCTGATTGTAATTATGTTTCCATTTTCTCAAGCGTGCATATATGTTCATTTATGCCCTGTTAAAATGAAATTCTAACTACATCATGGAAGCAAAAGATCTTATTTAAATCCAGGAGTTGAGTTAACTCGGATCACCTATGCACAACTCTAAAGTTGGTTACTCCTCACCTCCCAGATGTGAACACGAAATTTTGTATCAACACCTCCGCTCTATCTGTCCCATCACCTGTTAGTTTGCAAAAGTATTTGGACTAATCCCAGAAATACATCATCTTCTATATGCATCAAGGAAGCCAAAAACCACTCCCACAGGGGTTGTTATATCATCGGTGGAAGAAGCAGTTCTTGCCACACTTGAAGGTCTGGAAGAAGTTGTTGAGAATGGAGAGGAACCTCTAGTCTTCCAATAGGGAGAACAAGACACCCTTGTGATCTTGGGCCTAGATTCCAGTACAGGAGGTGGAGGGGAAGGAAGTGGAGGAGGCGGAGGCGGAGATGAACCAACAAAATCAGAGCCGAAACCGTTAGATTCTAAGGAAAAGGAGGCAGACGAAGAAGAAGAAGACGTGGTTGACCAAAACTTCGAACGGATGACTCAGGGACCATTGGCTCTCTTAGGTGCTTTGCACAAGATGCCAAAGCGTTCAGAGAGAATGCTCAAAAAGTATGACCCTGAAAGAGCAGTGAAGACAAAAGAACACATAGGATGGCTCTAGAGCTGGGTGTGTCTTGATCAACCCAAAACACATGAAACATTTGATCTTGAGCTGCTTGGAGTTCAAGTGCACAAATAACATTGATGAATATGAAGAACTCGTGTTGGGCTTGCAAAAGGCCATTAACATCAACGTTGTTGCGCTCAAAGTGGTAGGTGATTCAGAAATAGTGGTACGATAGGTACGTAACACTATACACTATTTATCACCTCATCTAAAAAGTTACCAACAAGAGGTATGGAGTCTAATATCTAACTTGCAAGAATTTAATATCACCGTTGTGCCAAAAACGCGTAATGCAGCTGCCAATGCTTTAGCAAACGCAGCTTCTAGAATGTCACCACTTGGGGATAGATTTACTGTTGAAACTTTGTATAAGGCTTCTATCCATGATAACATAACTAATTTACGTGTTTCTGACGATGATCAATAGATACTCATTTCATGGTCAATGATGATGTCTTCAAAGATGTAGTGATTGACGAATATGAGCACGAGCAGTCTCTGCAAGTTGGGGCTGATGCCAAGAAAGGCGACCTCATCCCTAAGGGCGTGGTATCTTTGGAAAATATCTATGACTTTCAGAACCACTTTTAGGGTCCAAGGAATAGCCAAACCCACAACTCCACCATGATGCATGAAAAGATAAACCTGGGAATGGAATAAGATCCGAAGTTTGTCAATCTCAGTAAGTGTTGCATGCAACAGGAGTGGAAAGCCTTTATCCGCTTGTTCAAATAGTACTAGGATGTGTTTGTGTGGACATATGATGATCTAAAACATATGATACATGAATAATCCAACATGTCATTCAAATCAAAGAAGGGTTTAAGTCGTTTTAGTAGAATCTGAGGAAATTCCATTTGTCACTTGAACCCCTCATACAGAAAGAGCTGAACAAGCTATTGGATACATGGATCATATATGGAGTTCATCATTCCACATGGGTTTCTAACCTTGTTTGTGTATGTAAGAAGTATGGGGAAATCCACTTGTGCGTTGATTTTCGAAACTTGAAACATGCCTCGGACAAAGACAATTATCGCGTGCCGTCTATGGAGAATATTTTACAGAAAGTATATGGGGAAGAAATTTTTTCCTTACTTGACAGGTTTTCAGGATATAATCAAGTCCTAGTAGTGGAACTTGATCGACTCAAAACTACCTTTCGTACCAAGTGGGTTACATTCGCATACAGACGAATGCCATTTGGGATCATGAATGTAGGTGCAACCTTTCAGCGCTACATGGACATCGCCTTCCATGGACTCATCGAATAGAGCCTAGTGGTGTATGTTGATGACATGACTATGTTTTCCAGAAAATGGTAAAACCACATATGCCATCTGAAGAAAATATTTGAGCGATGCCGGAAATACAGGATTTCCGTTAATCCCAAAAAGAGCGTATTTGAAATGTCTAAGGAGAACCTCCATGGACACATCATTTCTAGAAGAGGGATCAAGGTTGATCTAGACCGTGTCTAGACCATTACACAAATCCCTCACCTAGCCAACAAGAAAGCAATGCAATCCTTCTTGGGAAAGATAAACTTCGTCCGGAAGTTCATCTCAGATTATGCACAGATAGTGAAACCAATGCAAGATATGATCAAGAAGGATGCAGTCTACAACTGGGGCAAGAGGGAAATGAATGCATTCACTTGTATCAAGTAGGCTATAGAAGAAGCACCTACATTTTATAGCCCAAATTTCAACAAAGATTTCTTGCTATACACCTTCGCCTCCAACAAATCGCTTGCTAAATTACTCACTCAAAAGGATGAACTGAATGACGAACGTTCCATATCCTTCATGAGTGCAAGCATGCAAGGACCTGAAATCAACTACCCCGCCATTGAAAAATAACCATATGAAATATACAAGACAGTGAAACACTTCATACCCTACTTACTGAAGAACCATTGCATAGTCTATGTGCCTCACCCAACAATCTGCTCACTGCTCGTACAACAAGAGATGGGTGAACAATGTGCGAACCGGATGATAGGCTTACAAGAGTATGATTATATTGACATCAATCCAGTTCACACCGCTAAGGGTCATGGTCTTTTCAGACTTGCAACTGAGGCAGTCCATGCACAGGAGGAAGAAGAAGAGCTCATTGTTTGGGAGCAAGAAATTGAGATGTATGACATAAAGCGAGCACCACCCACTGCATGCAAAAACTCTTGTTATGAAGACATGGCCAGTACCTTGAGCACGCCACCATACCCTCTCACTTCTCCATGAGACAGAAGAGGGCACTACGCATCAAAGATTTATCCTATCAGTTGGTGCACAGAGTGCTTGACAGAAAGAACAGTAACAGAATTTTTCTCAAGTGCCTGGAGGCACATGATTCAGAGAAGGTCTTGCATGATCTGCATGACAGACCAGCTAGGGCCACTTCACAGGAAATACCACTACACACAAAGTTATGCGGGCTGGTTTCTATTGGCTCACATTGTTCAAGGATGCACATGCCTACACCAATAAGTACCCTGTCTGTCAGCGATACATTGGTAGAACACGAAGGTCAGCATCCCCGCTGTACCCTGTTGCAGTGACTGAATCATTCCAACAATGGGCCCTGGACATCATCGGGGAAATTTTTCCACATTTGTCAAAACAACACTGCTACATCTTGACAGCAACCGATTACTTCACGCGGTTGACAGAAGAAGTTCCACTCAAGCAAGTGAACAACCAGGAAGTCATCAACTTCCTCCAACAGAATATCATCTCACACTTTGGCATTCTGGTATCACTTGTGTTTGATAATGCAACTTAATTTTCATCCTTGAAGCTTTACGATTTTGCATTGTAATATTGTATTGTGCTGAAACACGCATCTAACTACTACTCGCAGGGGAATGGTCTCGTAGAATCCATGAACAAAAACCTTATCCGCACAATCAAGAATACCATTTACTTTGAGCAATATAACTGGCACTCTGCCTTGACAAATTCCCTATGGGCTGACCGCGTGACACCCAAACCCTCTCTGAACACTTCGCCATACTTCCTGGTTTATGGTAAAGAAGCCATCCTACCACCAAACATCTACTTTCCTATGCTTCAATTGTCTCAAGAATCCCAAGGCAAGCCTTGTCTGCTAGTTCAGTGTAGGATGGATACACTTCACAAGCTACAAGAAGAAAGGATGAAATCAAAAGAAAAATTTACACTCCACCAAAACTATATGAAGAGATGGTTCGACAAAAAAGTCTGCAGGGAACGCTAACTTTGATGTTGGTGACTTAGTCTTGAAATGGGACAAACCCCATGAAGACAAAGGCAAGCATATGAAGTTCGAGTCCCTATGGATTGGTTCATACACTATCAACAAGAAACTTGGCCCACACACATACCGTCTACAATCACTTGAAGGGAGGATTGACAACCTTCATGTCAACGACCAATATCTCAAACATTACTTTTAGTAAGTCAGGGCCATGCCTCGTGCCATGTACATAGTCTGTTTATTGCTTGTTGTTTTCGCTTTCCTTATTCTTTTGGTTTCATTTTGTTTCATTTATTTAGTATCATGCTATTTTTGTTTTTGTAAATAAGTTTTGCCCTCCACTGAGTTATGGATTTTGAATGAGTATGTGGATGAGATCTAAAGAGTCTTGTGACACTAAATCACTTGGCCAGTCATGTGTCTGTCTTCTCTATGCTTGGTTGTAACCTTTGGCCTATGAAGGCTTGACGGGGAATACAATTTTTCTGCAAGGGAAGATTCGGTCCAACCATGAACATGTGTCCACACTGGGAAACCCCATGCCTATTCTCATCCTTTTTCTCTGTGTGTTCAAGCTCATCTAACAAGTAGAACCGGAAAAGGGAAAAATCTAAATGAGGAATCCTATGTCAAAGGTCTTACATGCTTCTCTAAAGAAACAACCTCTTATGTTCTCAATAAGTTGAGATCCCTCTTCTGCCCCAAAAACAAATAAGTGCCTATGCACAGTACTCTTAAAAAATACAAAGGCGAAAGGAGAGAAAGGCTTCCTGTGCAGAGAGGTGAAGCATGCAACTCCATCGGGGTACTAACCAAGATCACTGGCAGTGGATAAAGGCATGTTTTTCTGTGTGACTCCGATGGGGTACTATCTAGGCTTGCTAGCAATGGAGCAATACCAGAGATGAAAACTTATACTCTGAAAATTTTTAACTCGCGAACCAAACTACCCTTCCCGATTTCGAAACACTGTGATCAAGCTAAAACTTGTTGTTGTGCTCAACTAAGATGGCGAAAGCTTAACCATGTTTGTCCATGGGGTAAGTGGGGAAGCTGAGGTAACCCGCACAACAATTCAATACTCCCTGAAATACCAAGGCCTTATGTTGTCAATGGACCAAAACAGAGAAGTTGGAGTTCAATTAGTGTGTCGCCAAGTGTTGTAGTGGCTGCAACACCCTCCAAAATTTTGGCTTGCATCCAATTTCAGAGCCTTTCTTGGATCTTTCCTTGATTGTTTCAAGAACTTGGGCTCATCCTATGAGCCCATGTTGAGTCTTTGCACCCTCCTCGCTTGACCATTCATCGGACATCTTTTTTCTTGTTGGTCAAAATTTCATGCTTGCAGTCATGTTCTAGCCATGCACAAAGTCCGTCTTCATGTGTAAAATTTGTATTCTCTATGTAAACATCCATTTCACTCACACACAAAGTTGTATGCACTGTCATGCAAGTGTCGTCACAGTCGTTCAATGATCTATCACAAGTGTCGCGCTTGTTGCTCGTGCCGTCAGTTCGTCACAATAAGCATATGTTTTCTTGATGGTTCGAGGCGTCTTGTCGTCAAGTCATGTTGAGTGTGTGTTGACAAGGTCATGCATGTACAAAGTCACTTGTTCACACACTTAGTCATGTTTTTGAAGCTTTGTCAACCAGACCAACCCCAACAACCAGACCTTCATTGAGTTGCATTGCGTGGTTTCAGCCCTCAATGAACATGTACTGCTGCCTAGAATTGTGCAAAGCTTAAGGCTTCTTCCCAAGCAGTCTGCACTATGCAATCTTGGAATTGACTTGACTGACTCTCACCCAATGTTGAAAATAGCAACAAGAAATGTTAAAAATATAATCCAGAAATTCCAATTTAATTTTTCCTTAAACTAAATTGGGAATTAAAATTGTAATTCTTTTCTCATAGAAATTTGTAATAGTTAACTAAGTTAAGTTGACTTAGTTAACTTAGGAATTTCGAGTTAGGAGTCTTTCTAAAGTCATGTATATGTTCTCCCTTAGTTTCAGGGGTCCAGGATGAGTATAATTATGAGTTGTAATTAGATAACCCAATTTACTGAGTTATGGTTAGTTAAATTAGTTGTAACTATTTGTGGAACTAATAGAGAACTAACAGTCAATTGGTGCATGGGTGCATCCATGAGTGTTACTCTAGCTAACTGAATATTTCCTCATGAGAAACTCATGCATGTCTGTTCAGAGAAATACCCAGTTGAGACTAGAATGCAGGGACAATGTACTATCAGTTGTATAATTTACTGAGTTGTAAATATCATGCATGCAATCAAAGAAGGGCCTAATTTTGGATTGTGCAGTTATGGATGAGGAATTTCCCTTTAAATACGGGCTAATTCTCTCAAGACTTGTGCAAATAATTAGAAGCTTAGAGGGTTGGAATTTGGCTAAATATTGGCCAAAGGAAGTCATCAGGTGGAGGATAGGAAATACTTGTGCAAGTTAAGCTCAAGGTTGAGAAGAGCATATTGTTCTCATCCAAATTATTTGACCAAGGGTGCAAGGAATTAGGGGCTTGGAGAGTAGTAGAAGAGGCTAAGGTTTGGCTTGAGCTTGCTTGTGAGCAGGGAGATTAAACATACTCAGTGCTGGGATTGTTCTTGTGAGAACAAGAATTGTATTATCATCTCGGATTTCTTATTTAATGCAATACAGATAGTGGGGTTTTGAGCTATGGCTTTCCCCGGATACTTATTGTGTTATGTGTCATTGATTTGTCTCCCTCTTGCTATTATTGTTTTCATCGATCTATTGGCTTCTGCTAGTTGAAAGTAGAAGTAGATTCTTGTCCTGTAATTTAGTAAATTACATGAGCTTGTGAATCTACAAAATTTTCTACATGGTTTCAGAGCCGAGAATGATATAATAGAGGAGATTTCAATGTTTTGAGTTTTGGGTTACAGGTGAAATTCGAATTTGCTATACATACTACAGGATCGACAGATGGTGTTCTACGGTTTGCGGCTTGAGTATGACTTGGATGGCAGCTCGAATTATATAGCCTGGAAGGGTAGGATGGAGACTGTGTTGGAAGGAAATTTCTTGAAGGAATTCATTGAACAAGACATCCTAAGCCATCAGCATCAGATGCTTAGAATCTGGCTGAATGGAAGAAGTGTGTGGCAAGGGCGAGGTAGATAATCCTTGAGGGAGTTCAAGACCACGTTGTCTGGAGTCTCCATGGGAAGGAAAATCATTCTATGTGGAAAGAATTGAAGGACCCTTTCAAAAATAGCAGTGACCATAGGAAGTTGGCGTTGAAAGATAAACTTCGAAAAATCAGGGTGGAGGTAGGTGACTTAATTCCAAATTACTTGACCAAGTTCAATCATTGTCAAGGTGAGCTTGAAAGTGTTGGAATCACTGTTTCCGAGGATGATATGGTGAGCCTAGCTCTTCTAGGACTTCCCAAGAGTTGGCATAGTTATCAGGACTCTGTCAATGGGAGGGAGAAGCTACCAGATTGGGAATGATTGTGGCCGGATTTGGTACAAGAGGAGTTTCAACAGAACATGAGAGATGGGACCTCTTCCAAGGAAGTGGAAGAGGATTTTTCCTTAGCGAGTAAGGAAAAGAAGGCCAAGAGAAAGTAATCCCAGGGTGAGGAGGGTGGAAAGAAGATGTAATTGATGAAGGTTAAGTGCTTTCACTGTCACGAGCATGGGCACTATGCCAAGAACTGTCCACAGAAGAAAGCAAGCAAGAAGGAGCCAACATTAGCGGCAGTAGGTGAAGCTCTAGCTTCACAATTCAAACATGATTTCACTCTCATTGCATGCATGGCCAACACTGTCATGGGAGGCGTGTGGTATCTTGAAAGCGGTGCCCTATTCCAATTGATGGGGAATAAAGATCTCTTTAGTGATTTTGAGGAGAAAGACCTCAAGTAGAGCATAGAGTTTGGAGACGACAAGAGGTATAGAGCTACTAGGATCAGTATGGTTACCTTTCAGAGGGAGCCTAGGTCCCCACTTAGGATCACAAATGTGATGTATGTTCCAGGACTAAAGAAGAATATTGTTTTAGTCGTGGTAATGGAAGACCGTGGTTATGATGTGGTTTTTAGTAAGGGAAAGGTTTTCGTTAGACACATCACCACAGGATAGGTGAAATAGATCGGTTCACGGGTCAAGAAACTGTATTCTCTTGAGGTTCAAGATGCTTGAGGAGCAAGTCAAAGGTTAGAGACTTGGTGGCTGAGAGGGAGAGCAAATTACCTCTCAACATGCAGCCCTAGAAGAAGCCTTAGAAGCAACTTCAAGAAATTGTGGAGAAGGCACAATTGGAGAAGCTGAGAGGAGACCGATGGAGAGATCCACTCAAGAACAGAAGAATTAGTTTCAGAAGCAGTCTTAGACAATTGTGGAGCAACCACAATTTGAGAAGCTAAGAGGAGACTGAGTGGAGGCATCCACTCATGTAGAGACCTCTAGTAGGGGGGAATTTTGAGCCAAGTGGGCAGAGGGATCACATGTAGCCATACCTCTAGGTGTGAGGTGGGGCAATGTGAAGTGATAGTCTTGAGAGGGATGAAATTGGGCATGGTCCATAGAGAGGATTTATCTCATGTATCGTACCTTGCTACGGGAGTTGAAAGTACATAGTAGCGGGAGGAATCAATGGGATTGATGCAATCAAAGATCAGAGTGACATAGGCTAGAGCAGTCAGATACTGAAGAGCGCAAAGAAGGACTGACAACAGTGCAGAAAGGCAGAGTCAGTAGAAGCGCAAAGTTTTTAGTTGACAAAGGAAATAACAGTGAGAGACTTTGATGACAGATGCATCATACTGATTCAGGTTGGATTTTTTTTTAATTAATTAATTTTTATTTTTATTTTTTGGAGTTGTTGTAGCAACAACACTAGAGAGAATTGTTGCATGCAAAACTTCCAAAGGTTTTAGGATTGGGATCGAGTTGAATTCCTTTCTTGGTAAGAGGGAGTGTTGAAAATAGCAACAAGAAATGTTAAAAATAGAATCCAGAAATTCCAATTTAATTTGTCCTTGAATTAAATTGTGAATTAAAATTGTAATTCTTTTCTCATAGAAACTTGTAATAGTCAACTAAGTGAAGTTGACTTAGTTAACTTAGAAATTTCGAGTTAGAAGTCTTTTTGAAGTCATGTATATGTTCTCTCTAAGTTTTAGGGGTCTAGGATGAGTTTAATTATGAGTTGTAACTAGATAACTCAGTTTACTAAGTTATGGTCAGCTAAATTAGTTTTAACTGTTTATGGAACTAATAGAGGACTAACAATTAGTTGGTGCACTGGTGCATCCACAAGTGTTACTCTAGTTAACTGAATATTCCCTCATGAGAAACTCATGCATGTCAGTTCAAATAAAGACCCAGTTGAGACTAGAGTGTAGGGACAGTGTACTATCAGTTGTATGATTTACTGAGTTATAAATATCATGCATGCAATCAAAGAAGGAACTAATTTTGGATTGAGCAGTTATGGATGAGGAATTTCACTTTAAATACAGGATAATTCTCTTAGGAATTGTGCAAAGAATTAGAAGCTTAGAGGCTTGGAAATTTGGCTAAGTATTGGGCAAAGGAAGTCATTAGGCAAAGGATAGGAAATACTTGTGTAGGTTAAGTTCAAGGTTGAGCAAAGAATATTGTGTTCATCCAAATTATTTGACCAAGGGTGCAAGGAATCAGGGGCTTGGAGAGCAGTAGAAGAGGATAAGGTTTTTCTTGAGCTAGCTTGTGAGTGGGGATATTGATAATACTAAGTGCTGGGATTGTTCTTGTGAGAACAAGCATTGTATTATCAGCTTGGATTTCTGATTTAATGTAATACAGATAGTGGGGCTTTGAGTTGTGGCTTTCCCTGTACACTTATTATGTTATGTGCCATTGATTTGTCTTCCTATTGTTATTATTATTTTCATCGATATATTGGCTTTCACTAGTTGAAAGTACAAGTAGATTCTTGTCATGTGCTTTAGTAAATTGCATGAGCTTGTGAATCTACACGATTTTCTACACCCAAAACAACGCAGAATTTTCTCAGCAAGGCATCTCAATCTGCATTGCCCATAAGAAAATCAACCAAGCCTCTAGTTGGTCAACCAAAGAGTTTGACTAAGCAGTGACCCTGGGCCTCACTCCAAAAAATTACATCGAAGCTGTCAAGCATGCCTGCTTCCCTCTGACTGAAGAAAGTGTGCAGACATGCGGACAGACACCTACTTCCTGTCACTGCACTGCCCTAAAAAATTGCACAGTTTTTCCAGCTAGTCACCTTGTCAAAATACCTAATGCTCATCCTAAAAACTGCGCAGTTTTCATGAGCAGTCTACCAGCTGCCCAGCATCCCGCTAAGCTGAGAAACTGGGCAGGGATGTCCAATAGGACAACCTCCTAGCTCTGTACATTTTTTGCCAATAGCCTCCTGCAACTCACTGCCAGTTCCCCAGAAAAATTGTGCAATTTTTGCCAGTGGCCTCCCGCAACCCACTACCCCTGGAGAAATTGTACAGTTTTCATTTCCAGTCTCCCTCTACTACCTACATTGTCTCCTTATAAAAATTATGTAGATCTACCCTTCAGTCGAGCCAGATCCCGTAAACAGTCACTGTTGATATAGATGGCCCATCTCAACCTCTCAGTGACCTCTGCACAGTTTTCACAGACAATCCTCAGAGCCTGCATCTCATCTTGAAATCTGCCTTGAACAGTTGCAAAGCCTTGTTCTCTCTCCTGGTCACCTACATCCAAAAGTGAAAGACAATGCATCATTGTAGACTAGGATATTTTTATATTTGATGTCGTCTCATCATGAGTGATTGCAAATACAGGTACATGGACGAGACATGGCGTAACGAAGAACAAGATGAACAAGGAGCGCATGCAAGGAAACTTGTTCACGAACAGATGAACACATGGAGCATGAAAAGTATAAAAAAAGCTTGCCATGCGGAAGTGAAGCTATGATACACCAAGAGCACATCCATCACTCAACAGCACTACAGCTCGACATGCACGCCACTAGCAACATGAACATGCCGGTTGTGTTGTGTTGAGTCATGTCATGAGTCATCTCGGCCACACCACTACTATGGGCCATACTGTTGTAACCAATGTAATGTAATGTGGAAGTCCAAGACACCTGCATGTAAATATGAAGAGTCATGTAAAGTTGAAGAGTCATGTAAGTCAAACAGTCACGAGGGAATTCGAACAATCACAAGGGCCAGTTTTACCCTTGGCTATAAATACGCCTCATCTGTACATGAAAAGGAATTTTCACCTTGGCTCCTCCCACATATCCTTGAGATTCTGTAGTTTTTTCTATCAGGAGCAAGTAGTGGCTCTAACGCCCCACTATTGGGGTTAGTGATGTGTGGTTTACCAATGTATCTTGGAACTTTCGCTTAATTCAAAATCTTGATAATAGGCCAATGCGTTTTCACACATGTATTGTATTTGTTTGTAAGACTATTATTTGGACACTTGTAATGCATGTTGCTTTAATCTGTATTAAGACAATTGAACTATTTCGGCTGTTCTGATACATATGCTTATGGAAATGCGTTGTATAAGTTGTTAACGTTGTCTCGCACATATGGGCTCTCCCGTCGGACACTCGACATAAACATTCTCATAAACTTGTTATAACGACTATCGCACTCTTGTGGACTATTCCGTTGGGTGTTTTATGTGTTATCCATTCACTGTGTGTCTGCGACTACCGCATCCGTGTAGAATACTCAGTCAGAAGCTATGCATGTCCTACCATGTTGTGTGTCTTTGACACAGTTGGGACTATTCCCTTTTGACTTGAGACTCACTCACACCCTCTCCCCCTGCAGTGAAAGAACCTTAACATAAGTAACACTAAGCACTCACCAAGCATGTGAACCTCGCTGGTCGAAGACAGATAAGGCCACTCTCATGTATTGACAAGCAAGAGCTAAGGAATATCTTTAAGATAATGTCAACTGAGCCATTGTATCGGATGGAACTCCTACACCATATGGTGTGAGGTCTAGTTGGGACTTCATACCAGGGAGATCCCCTGAATGTTTGCAGGTCGAGCACCGTCAATAGACTTATGACTTGAATTGTGTCCCCTCATTATCGAGGAGTAAATTCAATGAGGAGAGCTATTCTAAATATTCACTCATTCAATTTTCATATAAATTCTAAGATGAGTAATGCATACAATACCATTGCTAAGATTCCACCAAAAGATCTCCAATAATCACTAGCACATAGAAACTCTATAAAATAACCATTCCATGCAATATTCATAAAATAAATTCCAATACAAGAAATAACTTTCAAGATGGATGCATGAATTAATCCTTTATTTCTCCAAAATGACATCTCCAATACTAACGGATAGCTCCATAACCCAAAATACTCAATAGATCACATATGCACAAGATAGAAGACAAATTTTAGCTAGGTTGAAATATCTATGAGCGTCAAATTGATCCACAAGTGATGATCCTAATGAAATGAGACTAACCAATATTTATATTTATTTTATCTCAACTAATTTAGCCTAATGGAGCCCCTAAAAGATGTTTTTATTATTGGATAGTGTTGTCTGTGGAGTTGCAACCCTGGCTCAGAGGTGAACCATGGTTGAAATTGATGAACCACATGGTCATGGCAGGGTGGAATGTGGAGAGCCCATAGTTGGTCCTAATATTCAAGCCCTTCATATATTAGTGTCCATTTAGTGACCCTCAATTATATTCTTCCAAGAAACGATGGTCTCTGTAGAGAAAGCCAAGGATGTTCTCCACAAAATTTTCCCAGATTGGTGTATATGCTCTATGGGTGCAGATGGTCATCCTGAGGGCCTAGCTTTCCTTTGGAATACAAGGGAAGCTACCCTTAAACCTTTCTCTTTCTTGGCTAGTATTATCGTGGAAGACCATTTCAAAGGATTTGATAATCCAATAATCCTTGTAAACTGTTATGGACCCTATCAGGCAATATAATCCTATTGGAACCACATGTTCAATTATGGGCTTTTACTAGAACACTCCCTTATCCTTGTTGGTGATCTAAATTTTTCCTCCTTTTTCCAAGAAATATGAGATGAGAATTCTCTACCTAATCCTTTTACACATGTGATCTCTAGGATTATCTATGAGTCTCACCTTATCGACATATGTCTGTCTCCTCTTGGACCGACTTAGAAAAATGGAAGATCACGGATTAAGGGGGTGGCAAAGTGTCTTGATAGATTCCTAGTAGTTGATCCTTTTGATCATAAAAGTGGGAAAAATCAATTCTAGATCTGTCAGGAAGTCATTTCTAATCATTATCATATTTTCTTGAGTTGGATTTTAATAAATCCTCTTCAAAATATCCCTTCAAATTTAATAGAACTTGGCTCAATAAGCGGTCCTTTGTGTGCCTTGTGTATGAATGTTGGAATAAATTATATAGTGGATCCTTCCTTATCTGCCATGGATTCATGGACCAATAAAATGAAAATTTTAAAAATCCATGTGAAAGGTTGGTCCCATAATCTTATCCATGAGGATTGCCAAGGGATGGAGTCTATTGAATCTAAAATATACTTATGTCAAAATTCTTTTATTCATACAAGTTTCCCAAATGATATGAAAAAAAAAGATGTGTATCTTATCTGAAAGGAAAGCAAGTCTACTCAGATCGGAGGAGGAACTTTGGAGACTCAAAAGTAGGGAAATTTGGATAAAGGAGGGTGACCATAATACAATATTCTTCCATAAGTTTTCCTCCTATGGGAAGAAAAAGAACACCATATGGGACATATTGGATGTTAAGGGTAATTCCTATGCCTCTCAATAGAATCTGAAAAAATTAACAAGGACTCACTTTTATGATCTTTTTAGGGATCATGGTGATTGTTTAATCCATACTCAACTTCAATTCATTCAACATCTTCCTAGGTTATTTTGTTTATCGATGATATCCTTCTTCCAAGGGTTCTAAAGATGAGTAGAAAATATTTAGAAGCATTTTCTTAGTATATTGTACTTCACCGTCAAGCATGTTGATCATTCAACATAATCCAGCTTTCTTTTATAATAATATCTGTGCGCAAACTATCCAGAATATTGAAACAATGCTACCATATAAGATGACTCCCTGGGGTCATTAGCTTCTATACTTGGACTTTTTTCTCAAGCCAAACTAGTCATCTTTTGTTTGTAGATGATAGCTTTATAGCTAATGGCACCGAAGATGAGTCGAAAATATTTAGAAGCATTTTCTTAGTCTATTGTTCATCCTTGGGCATGTTGATCAGTCAACATAAGCCCACTTTCCTTTATAATAATTTCCCTAAGCATAATATCCTGAATATTGAATCAATGTTATCATATAAGATGACTCCCTGGGATCATGGTCTTCTATACTTGGAATTTTTTCTCAATCCAAACTACTATCATGTGGAGGATTGGAACTTTTTAATAAAACAGATTGAAGGAAAATTTAACAACTGGTGCTACTTTGTGGTGAGATATTTGAGCATGTGTGTGCTCATTAACAATTTTAACTTCACCAAATTCATCATTTTTTTTTGGATTCATGAGATATGCACTTTCAACTCTACAAACCATTACTTCGTATGAAAAAATATGTTTGTTATTCTCAAACTTAAATGCCTCAAATTCTGATGCAAAGAGGTCATCATCAACTACAATCATACCAAATATATCACACATGTTATTCACTTCTTTATTGGAAGATTCACCATCATCAACAAGGTCTATTGTTGGATTCACCAATTCACAACTCACTTTGCAGTCACCATCCACATGTGTCTCGTCACAGTGGGATTCACCATCATCTTCACCATCCATGTTACAGTGGGGTTCTTGAGCATATATATGTTCTTTCTTTACTTCACACATAGAGGCTTCAACTTCTCACTCTGCAATATTTTTTGTGTCTTCTTCATCTATTTGCATGTCTTCATGATTGATTTCACTTTAATAGTCCTTATGACCATCATCCACATTTGAGTGGGATTATCCAAGATCTATTTTCCTCCTAGAGTCTTTCTCATTTACTCTCAGACCTATAGTTTACTTTCTATTGATTCTTTAACAGACTGTAACAAAATGTGTTTCTTTATGTCACTTTCCTTTATATGAAATTCTACTTTCAGGGTCTTCCATGCTTCTTAGAAAGATGTAGCTTTTTCGACCTTACATAAGGACTTCTCATCCAATGCATGTTTTATAAGATCCAATACTAAGTCATCACATAATTCATCATATGGGTTATTAGATTGATACTCAATCAACTCTTTACATCAAAGAAAAGTTTTCATTTTGACATTTCCAGTAATTTAAAATTTTTACTAGAAAATTTTGGAAGTGTTACGAGATCTATCCTATTCCATTAATCCTTGAATTGTTCTACTTCATCTACTTGCCTTTTAGATGCCCCGACTATGGCAAGAACCTCTATGCACTCTTCAAAATACTTTGGCTCTTCCTTTCGATTTATTTTCTCAGTTTGCTTCAGTCTTGCTTTGTGACCCATGATTGTCATCTTTCTTTTGTCTTTTGTCTTCTTTCCTTATTGTGTTAGCCTTCTAGAAATGAACATCATCTCATACACTTGATTATCTTTAAAACTAAACATTTTAACCTTCACTTTAACGGTGGCTCCCAACAACTACTAGGAACTTTGCTAAGCTCTTCTACGCAAATTCTTATGGAGGCTCATAGCTACAACTTACAGTGGAGACTCCTTCTTTGGTTAGTGGAGATGGTTCTTTCCTCTTGATATGGTGGTGGCTTTGTAGGCTCCTCACCCTGATATTTTAGTAGTTGGGATTACAAACTCTCAATGAGCTCTAGTTTCTACTTATGGATCAACGGATGCAAAATTCGATTTGTAGGCTCCTCAAAATAGGCAAGGATCTTAGTGGAAGTAGCTCATGACTTTATTAACTCCTTTGGTTCTTTGAAACCTTGCTAAATGTTGCTTTGATACCACATGTTATTTAGAGGCAGAGATAAACATCCAAACATAAGACAAATAAGTACACATGCTCTCCTTGAATAAATAATATACATCCACCGAGTTTTGGTTAATCTCTCTTCTTACTTCACATTACAATGGCCTAACCATGAGTATATAAGCACTAAACATTCTAAATAAGGAATCATGCAAACTCTAACTTTCTTTTCCTCATGCAAACTATGACTTGAGGCTTTAACTAAACTTTTCTCACTTCACTTTAACATAAATCAACATTTTTCTTTTCCTTAGCTTAGTTTTTCTTGACAAGGCATTAACTTTTTAACTCGGACTCACTTGAATTGTAATATTAGACATAACTTGCTTTCCTTCACTTAACTTAACTCTTACACATTGTATGCATACTAGAGTACTTACTATTTCTATCAAGGGAAACAATTTTGATCTATGACATAGTTGCGATCGATGGCAGTAAATCAAATAGGAAATTTGTGGATAGGTTTGTATGAATTGTGTGCTCTTATCATTTTTAAATTGCTATACAAGACTAGAGTTCACTTGGTTGTAACACATTTGAATATTTGACAATTATTAGACCATTTGGTTAGTTGATTCTATAAGATTAATTTCATTCATATATTTTTCATATTGGTTATGTTAAGGCATAGTTGTATTGAATGACTATCTACATACTTAATTAAGTGTTAAAATTATGAATTTTAATAATCATGAAATATAAAAAGTGAGGTGTAGTATGGAATCACATAGTTTCAGATTGACAAAATCGATGAGATGAAATGAGTCATGATGCACCACAAACCTATAGTGATGGGCCATTTGGGTGCACTAAGTCAACCTCCAATGTGGGTGACTATAGGGGCATGACAATGGATTTTTAGGTTAAATTAAAGTTTATGCTAGAGGTACTCTTTCAACCTCCTTCATAATTTATTTATATATATCTCTATTAAGTGAGGAAGATAAATCACATAGTCATTATTCCCTAGTTTGAAATGATATCAATTACTAATATTACTTGGTTTCTTAATAATGCATTCATGGTTTTCTAATTACTAGATGAAAATCTTTACCAAAATCTTAATACCTAACAATAAATTAATATAAAAAATATTAAATTGCATTTTGTATTTATTTTTTTTACAATATTAGTAGAAAGTTTTTTTACAATAAGAAAAAATTTAAATACTAAAATATTATCTAAGAAATAATTAAATTATTGTTATTTATCTCTTTCATATATTTGTTCAATTGTGATGAAGTACATGCTCTTGTGCAGTAACCTTGCCTCCTTTTTCCGCAAGAAAGACGACATGAATTGCCATTATTTTTGGCTTGAAGGAATGGTGGTGGACTCAAGGGCGGAATTATCATGTGATCAACCAATTCCTCTTTCATATAAAAACTTCCCACCATCTTAGGTTTTCCCGTCTCGGCTTCTCAATTAAAAGTGATTCTTCCCAGAGTTGGAGCTCTGTAGTAAATGTAAGAGGAATACCCTGTTCCGAGCTTTGAGAGGAATACCCAGTCTGGATATCTGTATTAAATGTAAGAGGAATATTTCCTTCCATTTTTCTTCACAAATGGGACAAATCAGGTTGTCGTGCTTTACATTTGAAGCTATACACAGAAAATGGAATGTGTGAGAACATTCCGTAGTCAATATCGCATGGTGTGAAAAGGAAGGTAAAATAATGATCAGAAACTGATGTAAATGCAACAATCTGAGTTTGACATGGATCAATAAAATTTAACCTCTCTGTGAATGTCATAAAACCCACTAAGGTTGAAGATTGGGGTTTGTGTAAATTCAAAAAACCAAACCCACTTTCACTTTAGGACCATTGTTGTGAAAAGAAAAATAAAACAATGATCAAAATTATATGTGAATGTAACAATTATAGTTTAACATGGATCAATAAAATTTAACCTCTATGTGTATGTCATAAAACCCACTGACGTTAAATATTGGTCCGTGAAAATTGAAAAAATGAAGTGATAACTTGCTCTTGAAAGAAATCCACTGCTAAGAAATTAGCCCATCAGTTTCGTGTGACCTGGTGACACATGCTCACAATGTTTAAGAGCACATCAGAATTTTCTATGTTGGCTTTGGGTACACTGGGTTGATTTGGGAAGAAATTCTCGAGAATCAACGACTAGGCTTTTGATCTTAGATTCTTCGATTCAATGCGATCAGTATATTAGATCCTACTACCAAATCAACATCCCCATCTACCAAAATAGCTGCTCATCAATCCCTCCTTATACATCATTAAAAGCATGGGATAGGTTTTGTAAAACTTACATTGATTTTCCACCACATAGTTCCACTGATAAGCAAGTCCCTTTGAGGCCTCTTTGGAAGCTATTGAGGTGAATACTATAAGGCGATAGTTTTTCATGACCATGTCTCTCAAAGTTGGCCAATCACTGCCATATTTGGGCATGGCAGAGACTAGGTACCAATACTTCATCAAATCAGCTTCGATGAAGACTTTGGTCAAACCTTTGGTAGCTTTGACATAGCCCTCAATGAATATGGTGATGATTTCAGAGGGATTGGCTGCCAAAAATGCTTGAATATCCTTCAATATATTCACAACTGGCATCTATAATAGAACCATATTCCAAATAACAAAATATTTAAATATTGGTTTAGTTAAATTTAAACATGGTTAGCAAAATTTATAATTAGTTGTAATTTGTCAATGTATTTAATGCTTGACATGTATAGGTTCAAATCTCTTAAATGAAATAGACCTCAATATTAGTCGAACTAGTTTAACTTTACATTTAAGGCTTTAGTTGCACCAATTACCATAAATATTATTGAACATTTGGGTAAATTCACATATCTTGAATAATGTGGACCTAGAGGTATGGTACATTGATTTACAACAAAAAATAACACCCTAACAACCCAAATATAACTTTGAATGTGGAAAATTATGCCCAAATGTATTTAATTTAAACAATAATATATTTTTTTTACAGTAGCCAATCAAGGGACTTGCGATTTTAACCTACAAAAGTTGTGAAATTGTAGTAATTTCCCTAGAAGGAGTGGTAGAGCCAAACATCAATCTCGTAATCATAGATGTCCAACATTAGCCTCTAACACCATTCTACAAAATTTTTCCCAAATTAAATACCCTAATTGCTTGAAGTCTCAGCTAAATTCCTAACTATTCAAATACGCTAATTGCCGTGAAATATTTTACAAGCCATACATACATTTAACTGATCCGTAATGCTAACTTCTTGGTTATTGTAAGTGAATCTTTGGACACCCATCTATAATTCTTCTCTGACGATTTCATAAGAATTGTGGGTCATCAACCATGAGTATTTATTGAAAGGTAGGTCACCCACCTAAACAAAAATAAAAGAAAATGTTAATGATTTGCGGAGAAATTAAATGAAAATCAATCAAATTCTTTAAAAGTTGAGAATGATGCCTTTAAATTTGGATTTGTAGTATTAGTCTTAGTGCATTTTGAACTTGAGTCACCCACTAAACTACACAATATGCATTGAAGACCTACGACACAGTCACTATCCTTTGTACAAATATCATGGACCTGTTGGGAAAACAAGGGAGAAACGAATGAGAATAACCTCTTATTGTACTAATTGATTCTAAGATTATTGCAATCAAAATAGTGGATGTGGGATATGTGATTTCATCCCACGACCTGGAAACTCTCACTAGAACAAGTTGTGCTTGTGCCACTCATGAGTAAGAGTACAATTGCAGCCATGAACAAGACGATGCATCGTATGCAAATAGAATGCACATGTACTTCTGAAAATTCTAATACTAGTCCTCAGCATGCTTAATTTAAAGTGGGGAGCCAACATAACCAAACCTTCAGTCAAGGGAACATTTTCAATATTCCTCACCCTTGGGCTCGCACTAGTGCTACATTGCAACTGCAGGTTGCACTGAAACTAAGAACACATCATGGGACTTGAACTCGAGACAACTGATGAAAGAGAAGACTTAACTCGGAGATCGGAGATGAAATCCGGGAGTAGTGAGATCCTGCCATGTGGTAGAAAATGATTTGGCAGAGGAGGACAAAAATTGAATGCTCTGATTGGCCAAATCTACCCAGCCAAAGCCTGTAGAGGAGAAATTTCAGTGTAATTATATTTTTAAAATGTGGTATGTATATTGTAATTGTTTTGAAATCAAATTATCTTTAATTTATTACTTTTATGTAATTTTTAATATAATTTTCAAATAAATATACATTAAATTAAATACTTAAAATTAGTTAAAAATATTCTAACTTTTCAAAATGTTATATTTTAATTTTATAATTAATTAAAAATTAATATAATTACTATATTCTAATTTCATATTTAATTAAAAAGGATTAATGGAAAAAGAAAAATATAATATAAAAGAAAGAAATTGATATGATTAAATTTCATGTGGTTTGAATATCTATTTTCAAAAATTAAAAATATAATTATCCCATATCCACTCATGGAATCTCTGTGCAAACTTCCTGAATGCAACGATAGACAAGTTGTTTCCAATAGTAGCAACAACAATCAAAGGGACAAAAGAGGAATTGATGTCCAGGAAATCTTGCCAGAAAAGGTTGTCGTGTTCTTCAGAGTCGGCTACCCCCACAAAACTAAGAGCCCAAGAAATCATTGTTTATATAAGATAATGTGAATGGTAAGTGAAATAATAGCCTCGGTATAGGTGTGACACAATAGTAGCTTGCAAGCTGACAAACTTAAGGTGTACTGTCAAAGTCAATTTTGTAGGTGTTAGATAATATTGTCTTAAATTAATATGGTTTTGTCTTAATTGTTAACTGTCTTAAATGAGTTTCGTCTTAATTGTCATTGTCTTAAATGACCATTCTCTTAAATATAAAGTTTTGTCTTAAAATAATTTTGTCTCAAACTCTTTTTGTCTTAAATATAAATTTGTCTTAAAATATTTTTGTCTCAACCTATTTTTGTCTTAAATATAAAGTTTTGTCTTGAAATATTTTTGTCTTAAACAGAAAGTTTTGTCTCAAAATATTTTTGTCTCAAACTGTTTTTGTCTTAAATATAATGTTTTGTCTTAAAATATTTTTGTCTCGAACTATTTTTGTCTTAAATTTTATATTTAAGACAATTCAATTGATATTAAATTTTAATGTAAAATAACTAAAATAAAAAGCGAATTTTTAAGACAAAGTATTTCTTTTGTCTTAAAAGTTCCCTTCATGTAGTAATGGGGCGAGGAAGGGAGGAGGGGGGAAAGGGGTTAATCAGTATAAAGCTACTTTGATTACCATTTAAAATTTAAACAATTTTGCTGAAAATAGCAACAAGAAATGCTAAATATAGAAGTGCTAAAACTAACACTGCCATAAATAGAATTTCGAGATACCTTCCTATTTTAGTTAGTCCCTGAACTAAAATAGAGAAGTAAAATTCGAATTTGTTCTTAGCAGTTGTTTGATTAATAATTAATTAATTCATCTTGAGTTAATTAGTTGTAGAAAATCAAACATGAAGTCTATGTGAGGACATGCAATAGTTATCCCATTGATTGAGGAATTTATCCCTTAGTTAAAGAGATAAGGATGAGTTGTAATTTGAGTTGTAATTAGTTAGCTCAATTAACTGAGTTAAGTCCAGTTAGATTAGTTCAAATAGTTTGTTGAACTAATTGTGAGTTCAGTTAGTTAATGCATGCATGCATGTAATTGTTGCACTTCAGATAACTGAATATTCTCTCATAAATAACTCATGCATGTCAGTTTAGATAGAGACCCAGTTGAGATCAGATGATGGGACAGTGTACTATCAGTTGCAGGAATATTCCATGGAGGATATCTCTTGCATGCAAAAGGAATTCATTCCTTGGAGATTGCGCAGTTACTTTTGGGTTTGGTGAGTGTGTGATGAGGCCAATTCACACAGGTGGCAGCATTGGACCCCAAGGAAAATTACGCAAGGAAATAGGAGGCTTGGAGGGTTGAGGGAAGGCATATCTTGTGTCTATTCAGCCTGTGAGCTGGATTACTCGATTGTATTGAGAGTAGGATACCTTGTGAGCTGATTCTTTGTGTAATCTGAACATATTTCCACTTGTATGATAATACATAGATCGGGGTTTTTAGCTAAGGATTTCCGAGAGTATTCTTCTATGTTCATGTGTGATTGATGTCTCATTCTCAGTTATATGTGTTCTATTTGATCTTGCTCATAATCAATTAAGCTTCTGCAAGTTTGTTGTAGAAGTAGATCTTGTATTTTTCTTTAGTATATTGCATAATCTATTGATCTACAGTGGGAATTTCTACATGGTGTCAGAACAAAGGTGATCAAAGGAGAGAACATTATACAAGAAGGGAGAAGGGAGAAGTTTGAGGTTCCTGAATAAAGGATTCGAGTTCTTATCACATCTCCATTTCACCGATAGCATTCAACGGTTTAAGACTCGAGTATGCCCTTGATGACAACTCGAATTATATAGCCTAGAAGGATCGCATGGAAGTAGTATTAGAGGATAACGGTCTAAAGGACTTCATTGATCAAGAAGTCCCCAAGCTGGCAGCGGCTAATGCTACAGAGTTGGCGGAATGGAAGAAATGTGTGGCTAGAGCAAGGAGAATCCTCCTGGAGGGAGTTCGAGACTACATTGTCTCGAGCCTCCATGGGAAGGAGACACCGTTTTCGATGTGGAAAACACTGAAAGATCTATATCAAAATAGCAGTGATCAGAGGAAGCTGGCGCTGAAAGACAAGCTTCGGAAAATCGAGTGTGAAAAGCGCGACACAATCTCTACATATCTGAACAAGCTCACCACCTACAGGGATGAGCTTGGAAGTGTAGGGATCACGACAGCCAATGATGACATGGTGAGTCTTGCGCTCCTCGGTCTTCCTAAGAGCTGGCATAGTTACCAAGAATCGATAAATGGAAGAGAAAAATTGCCAGATTGGGAATGACTTTGGTCAGATCTGATGCAGGAGGAGATAAGAAGAAGCACCAGAGATGGATCCTCATCAAAGCAAGATGATGAGGAAAATATAACCTTAGCGAGTAAGGCAAGGAAGGGGAAAGGGAAGATGTCCCATTCCAAATCCAGTTCTTCCCATGGTGGGAAGAAGTTTAACAAATCAAAAGTGTGATGCTTTCATTGTCCTGAAGTGGGCCATTATGCTACGAATTGTCCACAGAAAAATCCAATAAGGGATCCTCAAAGGGATCTGATGGTGAGGCACTGGCCACACAGTTTGAGTTGGATTTCTCTCTTATCACATGCATGGCTTCATCTGTTATGAAACCAGCTCAAGAAAAGATAGAAAAGAAAGATCAACGCCTTATAATTCAGCCTCTTCGAGGGGGAAACCTCCTTTACATTACATAAATGAACAATTCTTGGATGATACAAATGAAAATACCTCCTTTCTATATATAGGAGTCTAAGTGGTCCCAATACAATCAAAGCCTACATAACAATAATATTGTAGGGCACAACAGTAACAATGGTGGGCTTCTATGTGGCATAATAGTAACAATATGGGCACTACATGGGTACATCAATATAATAAGTGGGTTATACTAATAACAATAAGGGGTTACACTAGTAGTATAGGGGCCTAACATGCCCCTCTCCTTCAAAAAGCGTTGTCCTCAACGCTTGAGTAGTTCTTGATGCTTCTATATAAAATTCTTGTCCTCCCATGTGGAATATTTAGTGGGTAAGTTCTTCCACTTGATGAGATACTCTGAAATTAATCGATTTCGTAGCTGTCGGGTACTTTTTTCTGTGACTGCTCTAGGTTCCAATATGATTTTTCCTTCCTCTTCAATTTCTGGCAATATTGCTTGAATTGGGATATTTTGCAACTTTTGAATAAGTGGCCATACTTCTTCGTTCTTCTTCCATTCATCCGTTGCTTCGTTTATCCAATTTGGTTGGATAATATAAATAGCACAAAACAATGCTTCCACATCCTCATCCTTGAAGTGTCTTCCCATTCGGTAAGGTCGCCATTTTTTAAGTGCATGTAGTATTGCCAACATTTCCTTCTCATAAATAGCTTGCTTGAGATGTAGCAGTAAAAATACCCAATCACTCACATCAAAACATTTTTCACTACGATGTTGATCTACCTGTTGTTTCATTTGATTTTGCACTGAAGTGGCGTTATCCTTTAAAAGTTGGAGAACTTGCTGTTGATGCTTGATATGATCTTTCTCTACTTGAACCTTTTTCTTCTTGATATGTCCTTCTATCTTTTGAGGAGTGGTAATTTCTTCCAGTCCTTTACAAGATATGGTCGGATTCATTTCTTGATGCTCGATGTGATCTTTCACTTCTTGAACATTTTTCTTCTTGATGTGTCCTTCTATCTTGATAGTTTGAGGAGTGGTAATTTCATCCATTGAATTACAAGATATGGTTGGATTCATTTCTTCTTTCTCGATGTGATCTTTCACTTCTTGCACCTTTTTCTTCTTGATATGTCCTTCTATCTTGAGAGTTTGAGGAGTGGTAATTCTTGCCAATGCTTTACAAGATATGGTCTGATTCATTTCTTCTTTCTCTGGGGTGGTGTCCTGACGTATATCCTCTTCTTTTGATGTTTCTTGATCCTTTTCTTCCTCCTCTTCATATTCTATGTAAAATAATTTCTTCTCAGCACACCTATGACCTTTAGTGCATTTGCTATCACAATTGTAACAAAGCCCTTTTTCTCTTTTTTCTTCCAATTGTTGTGGTGTAACCCTTGTAGGTTGTGGAAGGCTGGGAGAAACAACACTTCCATCTTTATAGTTGTGAGGGGTATGCTTCCTGGTTTCCATAATTTTGCTTTCCATTATGTCACAAATCCCTTTTACTCTTTCCAATTGTTGTGGTGTTGCTCTAAAGAAGGTGTTGCTCTTTATATCCTCATAATGTGCTATCATTTCCTCCATGAAAATTGACCACGTAACAAGTTTTTTGCGAGAACAAAGCCCTTTGTACCATAAAAATTGATCTGGTTCTAAATATGAAGATGCAATACATACCTTTTGTAACAGTTGTACACCATGTATATCAAAATATTGCTCCATCTGAAGTATCCAATTTACCAGATCCTTGCCATCAAACTTCCTCATCTTGCTTTTTCTTGATTTTAGGAGCTCTACCTTGAAACAACTGTAACTCTCTACTTTTGGATCTTTAATTTCTGAACTTGTGACCCACAGTAGCCCTTTGTGTCCTCTTTCCAACGACACAAGTCTGATCCAAATTGGATTCTCCAAGAAACAGTTATGCACAATCTCCCACAGTGACCTGATTATAGACTAGTTCAGTAGAGCGAACTTGTATGAAGTGCCACGTGTCACTGTTTCGACCTTTGACTTTGAAAAATATATAAACAGAAACTACAGTCCGTCCTCTTTCTGTACCTTCTTACGAAATTTCAATCCGATGCTCAGAAAGAAAGTTATGACGATTTTCCCCAGGTCACCTGTTTTGCGTGTAATTCAGGAGTCTGCAAAAAGACCAACTTCCGCAGATCATATCTCCGAAAATATCGTGCGAAAAGATCTGAAATTCGGACCCAAGGTTCAGTGCCAATTATTCTCAAATGGGTTTTGTTTGCGACTTCTGAAACGTCACAGAACAAAATTTATAGCGAAAATGCCACGATGACCTGTTTGGAGCAGCGAAACCCTAGAATCCAAAGCTCTGATACAAAATGTTATGAAACTAGCTCAAGAAAAGATAGAAAAGAAAGATCAACGCCTTATAATTCAGCCTCTTCGAGGGGGAAACCTCCTTTACATTACATAAATGAACAATTCTTGGATGATACAAATGAAAATACCTCATTTCTATATATAGGAGTCTAAGTGGTCCCAATACAATCAAAGCCTATATAACAATAATATTGTAGGGCACAACAGTAACAATGGTGGGCTTCTATGTGGCATAATAGTAACAATATGGGCACTACATGGGTACATCAATATAATAAGTGGGTTATACTAATAACAATAAGGGGTTAAACTAGTAGTATAGGGGCCTAACATGTAATATTGTAGGGCACAACAGTAACAATGGTGGGCTTCTATGTGGCATAATAGTAACAATATGGGCACTACATGGGTACATCAATATAATAAGTGGGTTATACTAATAACAATAAGGGGTTACACTAGTAGTATAGGGGCCTAACATCATCCATGGTGGGATGTGTGTGGTACCTGGACAGTGGAGCTTCATTCCACATGTCAGGTGACAAGAATCTTTTCAATACCTTAGAGGAGAAGGATCTCCAGATGCGGATCGAGATGGGCGATGATGGAAAGTACCGTGTTTCAGGTGAAGGTACGGTTGTGTTTCAGAGGGAGCATGGAGGTCCCCTCACCTTGACTGATGTAAAGTATGTACCAGGTCTGAAGAATAATCTTGTGTTTGTTGCTATGCTAGAAGATAAAGGCTACGATGTAGTCTTTAGTAAAGGAAAGGTATTCCTGATGCATATCGGTACTGGACAGACCAAGCGAATCGAGATTCGAGTAAAGAATCTCTACAAGCTAGAGGTAGATGATTGTGTTGCATTAAGTTCCAAAGCTGAGATGGTGCAGAGCCAAGATGTTGGTGAGCTATGGCATAGAAGACTGGGCCACTTGCAACATGGAGCCCTGAAGATCATGCAACAGATTTCTACTGAACTTCCCAAGGGAAAACTGGAGCAGACAGATACATGCAAAGGTTGTACCTTGGGTAAGTATGTGAAATCTTCCTTTCTGAATCGAGACAATAGAGCTAAATCAATCCTGGAGTGAGTTCACTCAGATGTTTGTGGACCTTTCTCTATAGCCTCCACCGCTAAACAAAGGTACTACGTTATTTTTATTGATGATTTTTCTCGTAGATGCTGGATCTACTTTATGCAAAAGAAGGATCAGACCTTCTTGAGGTTTTGTGAGTTTAAAGCCTTGGCATAGAATCTGGAAAGAAAATAAAAGCCTTGCCTAGCGACAATGGTGGAGAGTATGTCTCCCAGTAGTTTAAGGACTTCTGCGCTGCAGAAGGAATTAAACGGGAGTTGATGGCACCCCATAACCCACAGCAAAATGAGGTGGCCGAAAGGAAGAATAGATTGATTGTGGGAGCAACTCGAGCGATGCTACATGACCAAAGCCTACCACTTCATTTGTGGGCTGAGGCATGCAATATAGCAGTATACTTGTAGAATAGAAGCCTGCACCGTATATAGGGGATGAAGACACCTATGGAGGCCTTTTCTAGGAAGAGACTAGATGTGAGTCACTTCAGGATCTTTGGATCATCGGTTTATTGCCATGTGACCAAAGATGCCCGGAGGAAGCTAGATCCAATAGCTGAGTTGGAGATACTTGTGGGGTACATTGATACACCCCACAACTATCGGGTGTACCTGCCTACTAGTCAGAGGACAGTGGTACGCAGAGATCTGAAGTTCGATGAGCAAAAAGTCATGCGAGTATCACTTGAGATTGAGCTCAAGTTGCATGCAAAGGAGGAACTTTCAGTTCCTAAGGAGGAGGAGCCTCAGGTTGATGTGGAGCAGCCGCATGCAGAGGATCCGAGAGTGGAGACATCCACTCATGCTGAGTCTTCCAAAGATGGGTGGAAATGCTCAGGGGAAGCTGACAAGTTGATGTTGGATGCATGAGAGAATGTGGGACAACCATCTTCTCAGTGCAGATAGAGGAGGTCACCCAAGCGGTATAATGGTTACATGGCCCTGGTTGGGGAGTGTGTAGAGTCCGAACCTTCTTCATTCGAGGAGGAAGTGCAGCAACCAGTCTGGGTTGATGCAATGGTAGAGGAGTACAACTCTATCATTCGGAACAGTGTGTGGGATGTTGTCCCAAGACCTCAGGACAAGTCAGTGGTGAGTTCCAGATGGCTTTACAAGGTAAAGCAGGCAGCTGATGGCAGTGTTGAGAAACATAAGGCAAGGTTTGTTGCCCATGGCTTCTCACAGGTCGAGGGCATCGACTACGATGAGACCTTTTCTCCTGTAGCAAGGTACCCATCTATTAGATCAATGTTCGCACTATCCGCTCATATGGGTTAGAAGATCCATCAGATGGATGTGAAGACAACATTCCTAAATGGGAAGATTGAGGAAGAGGTATACATTGAGTAGATGAAAGGTTTTGAGACCTTCGATCATGAGTCGCATGTGTGCCGACTCAAGAGGGCTTTGTATGGGCTGAAGCAAACACCTCATGCTTGGTACACCAAGATCGACAACTATTTCACCGGGTTGGGCTTCACCAAGAGTGAAGCAAATGCGAACCTTTACCACATCACGGTAGAAGGTAAACCATTGATCATTGTTCTTTATGTGGATGATCTGATTTTGACAGGTGATGATCAGTTGATCAAGTCTTGCAAGGAGGACCTTGCAAGGGAGTTCGAGATGAAAGACATGGGTCTTATGCACTACTTTCTAGGCATGGAAGTGTGGTAGAAAGATGGGGAAGTATTTGTGTCTCAAGGCAAGTATGCCAATGAGATACTCAGGCACTTTCACATGGAGAAGTGTAAGCCCATGCAGACTCCTCTAGCTGGGAACTAGAGGAAGGAGGATGCTACTTCAGGTAAAGTAGTAGCTGCTACTGTTTATTGACAGCTTGTGGGTTCACTTATGTATCTAGTGAACACACGACCAGACTTATGCTTTGCGGTGAACCAGCTGAGTCAAGCTATGGTTTAGCCTACCAAATGTTTTTGGAAGGAAGCGAAGCATGTGCTGAGATACCTCAGAGGCACATATTAGTTTGATTATGGTACAGACAGACAGAGGGAGTGAAGCTTCAGGGCTTCACAGATGCAGATTGGGCAGGGAGTCCATCAGACTGGAAGAGCACTTCTGGAGGAATCTTCAACCTTGGTTCAGTTGCAGTTTCCTGGTACAACAGGAAACAGAGGTCAGTTGCACTTAGCTCAGCAGAGGCTGAATACATGGCTGCTAGTCAGGCTGCATGTGAGGCCATTTGGATGCGGAAGATTCTAGTGGGATTGTTTGGTCAGAGGATGGATCCAACTGTGATCTACTGCAATAATTAGAGTTGTATCAAACTCTCTGAGAATCCAGTTTTTCATGACAGGTACAAGCACATTGATATCTGGTATCACCATCTTCGAGACTATGTGGTCAAGAGGATCATGTTGTTGCTGTATGTTTTGACCAAGGAACAAGATGCAAATATTTTGACTAAGGCATTGTCAAAATGCAAGTTCGAGTTCCACAGAGACAGGATTGGGGTTACTGATAATCCCTTTCTTGTTGAGAGGGAGTGTTGAAAATAGCAACAAGAAATACTAAATATAGAAGTGTTAAAAATAGCGCTGCCATAAATAGCATTTCGGGATACCTTCCTATTTTAGTTAGTCCCTGAACTAAAATAGAGAAGTAAAATTCAAATTTGTTCTTAGCAGCTATTTGATTAATAATTAATTCATTCATTTTGAGTTAATCAGTTGAAGAAAATCAAACATTAAGTCTATGTGAGGACATGCAACAGTTATCCCATTGATTGAGGAATTTATCCCTTAGTTAAAGAGATAAGAATGAGTTGTAATTTGAGTTGTAATTAGTTAGCTCAATTAACTGAGTTAAGTCCAGTTAGATTAGTTCAGATAGTTTGTTGAACTAATTATGAGTTCAGTTAGTTAATGCATGCATGCATGTAACTACTACACTTCAGATAACTAAATATTCTCTCATAAATAACTCATGCATGTTAGTTCAAACAGAGACCCGGTTGAGATCAAATGATGGGACAATGTACTATCAGTTGCAGGAATATTCCATGGAGGATATCTCTTGCATGCAGAAGGAATTCATTCCTCGGAGATTCTGCAATTACTTTTGGGTTTGGTGAGTGTGTGATGAGGCCAATTCACACAGGTGGCAGCATTGGACCCCAAGGAAAAATGCACAAGGAAATAGGAGGCTTGGAGGGCCGAGGGAAGGCATATCTTGTGTCTATTCAGCCTGTGAGTTGGATTGTTCGATTGTACTGATAGCGGGATAGCTTGTGAGCTGATTCTTTGTGTAATCTGAACATATTTCCACTTGTATGATAATACAGAGATTGGGGTTTTTAGCTAAGGCTTTCCCCAGAGTATTCTTCTGTGTTCATGTGTGATTGATTTCTCATTCTTAGTTATATGTGTTCTATTTAATCTTTCTCATAATCAATTAAGTTTCTGCAAGTTTGTTGTAGAAGTAGATCTTGTATTTTTCTTTAGTATATTGCATAATCTGTTGATCTACAGTGGGAATTTCTACAAATATTTTAATAACAATATTGGATAAGTCATCAAAAATACCATGGAAGAAATCAATAGATTAATAACCATAAGACAAATCACATGAGCAACATATAAGATAGAGAGATTTTATAGGGTGGAAACCCATAAAGGGAGAAAACCACCATTTTTCTTCTATTCCTCTTAAATCTTTCTTTACATATATTCATTGGCACTGACCAATAGGAAGCACCAACTCCCTTGCATTGTTTTGTTGGCACCCACCAGCAGGAAGTACCCACTCCCTTTCACTATTCACTAGCACCCACCAATAGGAACTGCCCACTCCCTTATATTGTTTAACTAGCACCCACCAACAAGAAGCACCCACTCCCTTCACGATTTCCCTAGCACCCACTAACATGAATCAGCTACTGCAAATTAGTTCACTAGCACCAACCAACTAGAGGCAATGACCCCCAAAATCAATGTGGACCTCCCTTTCAACCATTTTCAAACTGGATCCACTCCCATTAGTACAAAATTCAAAATCAACTGTCAAATTCTTTCTACTCAACCACACATTAGCAATATACTTACGACAGATAGTCTAGCTCAACAATCATAAACATTCATTGACATACTGGTTACAACACATATTTGTATACAAACCCTAGGCAAAAATCTTCTTTGATGAATAATAAACAATCTAACAAAACTTCCTTGGAGCTTTGGGCATCAACAACATATTATCAACATCCTATTTAACATCATCCTCAACTAGTCAACAATTTATGAGTTAACAACATATACTACAACGACGCACAAGTCAACCAACAAGTACTTTATAGCCTCAAAAACACTTGCCCAAGTTAATCCATATGATATTTTGATAATAAGTATAAGAAAACTTCAAATTATAATTATGTCCTCAAAGATTCAACAAACCATACATTCTACAATAGCAAGGGTTAATACAGACTACACGAGACCTACAACAACCCTTGTAACATTGAAACTCTCTTATATCTTCCTTGATCTTATTCCATACATCTGCAATAGTGTAGCTTCTAAATATCAATTTTGAGCATGCAACAACATGAACATATAATATACCTACTCTAAACCTTTGTTTCCACTTAAGGAACAATGACTTAATTGATCTTAGCTTCAGACTACATATATTACATACAAGCTTTGGACATTAGTGTGATTTCACCTTACCCGGTACCAGATTGCATACCATTGTATTAGCGTGAATCGACCTCATCAGGTAGAGCAAAGGATAAGCCTATGTTTGGTCACCCAAACAAGTTCCCTTAAGCATAACTTTGATAGACCATCCAAATGAAATCCAGGTGCATCAGGTTCTAGTGCCTATTTTAGGACTCTGAAAGTCACTCAGTTTACATCTTAGCGAGCACCATGGGACTCAATGGCAAGAATGCTGCTGAGATATTTGATCTAGAAAATGGCCTTCTCGCTACTAGACTCTGGGATTCAACAAGCTGATTGTTGAAGGCAAACCAAGCAACAACAACAATGGCGATGCTTGTGCTGCCTCTTCCTCCTATGTCCTCTTGTTATTCCTCGATTTCATACAAGAGCTATGATGTTTTTATAAACTATCGTGGCCTATATGTAATGACTACATAGTTGGGCAAAATATGTTTTACTGATCGAAAACTCCACCCCATTGATATCATACCTATATAAATTTATGTAAATAGTCATTCGCAATCTTTGTACATGAAATATTGTTTTTATATACATTTTAGCCATAACTGCATGCTTGTAGAAGCTACCATTGAATGCTTAGTTTTACATTTATTCATTTGAAAAGCCATACACAACAGAAAATATTAAGATCCCCAGTGATCATAAATTGTTGGGAATTTCTATTCAGTCAGCCTCCCCCTTACAGCTGCTGAAACGAACTGACCAACACCACAGTCATCACCACTGATTACTAATCAGTCCATACCATCGTTTAAATAAAATGCAAAATCAAGCAGACTGTAATTATTAAGACGGTTGAAATAAGTTGGGCTTGGGTGAGCGCGGAGGAAACTGAGGCAGCCGGTTGCCCTTATCATCGTAAATGATGAGACCTGAGAAATTAAGGGGCTCACACCGTTCGCCCATCAGAATGCTCCTCTGCCACACAAAATCTTCTCCGCCCTCCTCCTCCATAACAGCACGGTCATATGCCTCCTCTTCGTCCTCTTTTGGCCCCCATTTCCTAGAAATCAAGAGCTTTTTGCTGCTGTTGATAAGCGCCCGACCCGGGAACTTGAGAGCAGACTTGAAACCCCTAATCACATAATTTTTGTTGTTCCGGTCCGGTGGAAGCGCGCTGCGCAAGATGCGGTAACCACAGCCACCATGGCCACTGCCAACAGGAAGCCGGTCACGCTAGCCAACCAGTTCGCTGTGCCCGGCCCTACTCTCAGGGCCAAAATTGGAAGCCACCTGGCCATGTGATTCGAACCCGAGACCTCAGAACACAATTTCACAACGCAACACAGACCCCTCTGTCAAATAGCAGATGCATATTGGCTCCTCCTGTAGGTCGAATAAATACATAACGTGTAAATCTCTCGTCAATACGTATGGTTGTTGACTGCCTTTCTTCAAAGTACGGTGAACAGAGAACACAAATCCGTGACGAAGACTGTGGAAGGGTACGCCCACTCCAGTTCCGCGAATGGCAACAAAGCGTGAAGTGGCCCCATTTACTTTATTCCTCTCATCCAATTGGTTCCTGTCTTTTCAGTTCATATTTAAAGAGCTTTATTTTTACTTTACCGTTTACTTTAGATTCCGCAAAAAAATTCACGACCGAAAGCTGGTCAAACATTCCGGCTTACAATGTCTTGTCTTTTAATTATTTTTAGGCTCCGTTTCGAGAAGATCAAATATTGTTGGACCAAAAGAACATATCCCGCCATTCCAATTGTGTTAGAGATATGTTCGATGTCATGAGAAATTTCCACGAATCTCTTCAATTCTATGGACTATTTTCCAATTGATCTTCTTTGTAATGTGTATTTATTTCGAACCAAATTGCATATGTACTTTTCTCGGTGGCCCGGGTCAACATTTAAACTTTTCCATGGACATTTTTTCGTGGTATTTTCGCTCATTATTTAATTTTTTAAATGAGAAAAAGAATGAAAAATATATTATAATAAGATAAATAGATTTTGTTTTGATGATGAATCATACTAGATGGTTCGAAACGCATCAAAAAAATATTTTATATCTTAATATTGTTTTTATTTGACTAAGAGTTCGTCTTCCAGAGCCCCAAGGAAACATCTTAATGACCCAAAACATCAAGTAATTAAGGGCATCATAGTTTTCCTTGAATAACAATGATGAATCAACCCACATTCGTGGATAGTAGCCAATAATAATTATCCCAATACTAATTTAACTATTAAATTATAATGAAATTTCCCATAAATTTAATAAAATTTAAAACTTTTCTTTATTTTGTTTATTATTGTAACTTATTGAAACACATCATATGAAATAGATGAGATTTGAAAATAAGAAATTTGTTAACAATGTGTTACATTATCATTCATCCTAAAATCATTAATCATATTTTAAATATAAATACAATTTTTTATTATTATTATAACTTATTGAAACACATCCTATGAAATAGGTGAAATTTGAAGGTGAAGAGTTTGTTAACAATGTGCTACCTTATCATTCAAACTATTATGCATGCTAAATCATTGATCATATTTTAAATATAAATACAATTTATTATTATTATTATTATAACTCATTGAAACACATCATACTAAATATGTGAAATTTGAATGTAAGGAGTTTGTTAACAGTGTGTTATTTTATCATTCAAACTATTTTGCATCCTAAAATCATTAATCATATTTTAAATATAAATACATTCTTTTTTATTATTGAAACACATCATCTGAAATAGGTGAGATTTGAAAGTAAGGAATTTGTTAACAATGTGTCACCTTATCATTCAAATTATTCTGCATCCTAAAATCATTAATCATATTTTAAATATAAATACAAAATTGAATTACATGAATTTTTTTATAATTTTTGAATATTTTTTAGATTTCAATTTATATTTAAAAAAACTTATATATATATATATATAGATATATATTATTTAAATAATATTGATTTTCAAATACTCAAAAAAATAAAATTAATAGATGGAAACTATTTATTTTAACTCTGAATCTATTAAGCATCGAGATGGATCAAATCTTTCAAGTTGCAAACCTCTTTTTGAATGCAAAACTTGAGGGAAGGTGCACCTTGAAAGATTTCATCCCTCTCGGTACTTGATAGATTCAAAGTTAAGATGAATCTATGTTCGTTTCAATCATGCACAATGACACAAAATTTGTCTAACATATAATTAATCTAATCATTTTAAATAGGTTAAATATGCCTAATATTAATAAGTTGATTTCCTTCTCTTCTACATCGCACACATTGAAATCAATGTACATTATTAATTCAATTACTTTGAAAATAATGTGCATCATCCATCTATTTATATCAAACCAAAAATTAACATCTACATTGAAATCAATGCAACTTCGACTATCATTTCTTTTTTCTTTCTGTGTCGACCTGCTCTTTGTTGTTCATTTCTATTTAAGATGGATCTAGACTCTTTGTTGCTCATTTTTATTAATATGGATCTAGGCTACCGATTATTATAACACATAAATCAATGCATGTCATTAATAATTACTTTGTGCATACACTAAAATCAATGTACACTATTAATCAAATTACCTTTTTTTACTAGGATGAGCCTAGGTTGGACCTAACCCTTTTATTGGATGGAATAAGACCAATCCACCCATAATGGGAAGCTTGTCACTAAGATTGTGTGAGGTTTGGTCGAGCCCGAATGCCCCTTGTGAAGTTTAAGATCCCCAAAGTGGCTTCCGTCCTCAACCCCTCCTCATGAGTTTTGAACCTATGACCAAGCGAGGACTAAACTCCATAGAAACCAACTAGTCTACACCTCATGGTTATTAATCAAATTACTTTAGAAGCAATGCACATCATTATCTAGTTACATCGGATTAGAAAATAATATCTACTCTGAAATCAATGCATCTAGTGCAAACAATCAAGTAGGATTGTAAATCAACATTTACACTTAAATCAATGCATCAAGTGAAACTAATCAAATAGGACTAGAAATCAACATCTACACTAAAACCAATGCAACAAGTGAAATCAATCAAATAATATTAGAAATCAACATCTACACTAAAATCAATGCAACTATTTTAGTAAAAAAATAAAATATTAATGCCAAAATAATTTAAACTCGAGTTAGGACCATACATATGCATTTACCCCTTTAATTTAGTGAAATTTCAACAATTTTTGGTATCTTATTTTTAATCCAATTTTGAAAGTGTGATGGATTTTTAAATTGAACTTATGTACCTTTTATAAAAGTTTTACTTCCTCTTTCTCTATGGTTAATAATGTTCAATATTATATAATACCATATAATATTAAACATAATATTATATGGTATTATGTTAAATATTATATAATATTTTATTTTTAGACATTATAATATTATAATATATTAAACTTAATATTATATTAAAGTTCATATTATATTGATACAAAGTTATTAAACCTAATAATATTAATATAACAATATATTAATATTAAACATTTAATATTAATATTTGATTTAATATTAATATTAAACACAATATTACAATAAAAATATTTATATTATTCAGATACTTAAACATGTAGCCATCTATAAATTTATAGTAATAACAATTTGGATATAATTGCCTAAATCGATCTTCGATGGCATCCTTCACCTCTTTTTCTATCCTTTTGAAGTTTATTCCCAACAAACTCTTCATGAATTCCATGATAGAAGCATCACCTTCATCTTCAAGACATGTAAAAATCTTATCTCACTTAAATAACTTAATAGGATGTAAGATATCTAATTTAATATGATGTAAGATATCTAGCTTATATTAAATTTATTATTATTATATCATAAATAGCGATAATATAATAACACCTCAGACGGGATGAATAGAGTAGCGGAAGGGGGGTCGGGAGGAACGGGTTTACTATGTACCACTATATTCTATTTTCTTGGTTAGATATTGCAACACAACTCTTGCAAAATAAAATATAGCATTACCATGCCAAACGAGGGGAGGAGTGAGAAGGGATTTTGCATATTATCCAAAAAGAGGTTGAAGAGAGAACACTAGCCTATAGGATAAGGTTGAAGGATTTGTAGCCCAGTATCGAGATCAAATTCCCCTGCACGTGCAAGAAGAACTGAACCAAGTACAATGGGAAGCAATGACTCAACAATCTCCAATCTCTTATGTTGTAGTGATGACAAAATAGGAAGATTGGGTCCTAGACACAAGGAAAAAAGGACCAGGATGAGCCAATATATGTGAGATGTAAACCTTTATTGGGCAATTAAATTCCTCATGGGAAGAGTGATAAAGGAAAACCTGGAATCAAGGAGGGATATGCTTCAGAATCTGGATCATATCCATGGTCATTTGAAGCATACCAACTACAAAATCGACATGATGGATTGAATATTGGCCTGCATTGAACAACACTTGGGAATCTTTCCAGCAACGCTAAGACCTCTAGGAGACCTAACAAGCCCAATCCCTATAGCAGGATCAGACTCTAAGCTAATACCTTGATTATCTCATGATTTTTATCTTGGACTTTCTTTTGGTTACTAAATATGCTTGTAATCAAATGGATAGATCATAGAGTATAGGTCTATTTTGTTCTAGTTATGATATTTTATGTACACGGGGGTTTCACTCAATGAACCTTTGACATATCGCGTGTGTTCATGGCATACTAAATAATACCCTTAATTTGAGTACATATTAGAAAATACCTCTAAAAATCACATTATTTAACCCCCTTCCAATAAAAACCCAATACACCTTCCCAATTAAAAAAAACCCTACTTTCACTAGTTATTGTAGGTATCCCTTTTTTCATTAAATTTTTTATACCACTTTATATTTTTTCATTAACTTTGAGCTCCATTTTTTATAGCTACCAATATAAAAACCCTTTACCCCCTATTATACGCTCAATATGAGAGAGATGCCTAGGTTGTGCAGGGACCAATAGTTCTTATAGTACTGGTACCCCCAAGCCACCAGAAATTGAGAGATGTGCAACCAATATTTAAACAAAAATATATAACATTAAGTGCAAATATCTTTTAATTTATGTCCAAAATTTCCCAAAATACAGACTAGGCCCACAACTGTCCATAAATAGTCTTTTAAATACCAAGAGTACAAAACATCTTATCCCAACTATAAAACAAATAAAACTATAAATCCTTCCAAAATGGTCTATTCCATAAGTACAAAGTACCCATCACTTCAACCCCCACTAAACTAGACTGAAGCTATGTATCCCAAATGCACATTCATACCTGCACATATAAATAGTTGATTTATGTCAGCCATAACTGTTGTGTTATTCAACAATTCAACCCATTGTGTTCAATAAATGACACCCAACCCATTAAATTTCCCATTAAAACAATCAGATCAAAGCACATGGATCAACCATAACAAATTCCTATCCATTGGATCACATCCAAATCAATCCAGATCACACATTCAAAATTGATAGATTGCAATTCATGTCAATCCTTGCTACCAATCAAATTCAAGTGCAAAAACTCTAAAAGAAGTTCAACCCTTACTGAAGTTGCATTTGTAACATTCAAACTATTCACTAGCCCTGGAGACATGCCATCACAAAACATTTCACAATATATTTAGGTTATTTATTTTAGTTTTTGCATAGTTTAATTACGATAATTCTCACAATTTTGTTTTCAGTTTCTCATAATGGTGAATCTTTGTCCAAACTGATTGAAGCTTACTAATATTTATATCAAATTTACAGACTGGTTGATCTTTGTTCTAAATCATTTCCTCTTACTTCTCTTATTGTTCTTACTATTCATAGAATTTAAAAAGAGTACAAAGATCAAGAAATGTTTTAAAGTATCCAGAGAAAATAGTCAACACCGATCTCCTATGACTACTATAAAAAATGAATGACTACTATCAACAACCGACTTAGAAATTTCACTTCAAATTTCATACCTCGACATACTATTAACATTATGTCACATTATGTTGATATATTTCTTGCCAATACCATTGCAGTTCATATTGACCAGTACCATCTGAAAATGATTATGCTTGGAGAACATAAATATGTTATATCTCATGGAGTGGTGGATGATACTTTGCGAACCATGTAATTGAAACAAATTCTCACCACATCTAGCTATATACTTGCAACAAGGAACCATACTACACAACTACAGTCCGAAATATTTACCAGGATGTAGTGTAATATTCTAATAGGGTTACCAACTGTTTATATCTTTCTGAATATTTCAAGATTCTAAAACCATCATATAGTTTAAACTTGTTATGATTTGAGTAGATAAAGTGGTTTCATTCCGAGATTTATCTCATTTAGTTTTTATTTTATGGTTCTAAAGTTCTTTACGTTTATACATGTTAGGATGTGTTGGTGGAAACTACTATCAAACCCCATGTTTTCTACTATGATTTTGCAAGAACAAAAAAATTGGAAAACTCCTTAGAAATATTTCCTAGCCACCCATTTTCTTCTATTGTGCATTGGAAAAAATTCTTTACCATGTTTGGAAAAATGACTAAAGAGGACTATTCCAAAAATAGTTTAAGATTTGTTCCAAATCTTCCAAACTAACTATACAAAAGGTGATATTATCCTTTGTAGGGGGTGTCCAAATTTTTTTGTTTGTATAAAGATTGAAAAAGACACCTCAAAAAAGACCAGCTTTACAAAACATGAGAAGACATTAAATTAATAAAGGGCATTCCTACCCACTGTTTTCTTCAACACTTGAACTAATAGACATTCTGATTTTGGAGGTTGCTGACAGAGATCTCCTAGCTAAATTTGAAACCTGTTGATATAGAACACAAAATTGAACCTCTTGAGTTTCCATTTTGTCTTTTTTGCTGCATCAAAGTTTCCATTATAATTGCAAGCCCACTCTTATTATTTTCCTCCTAAGCATGAATTTCTACTATTGTAGTGAAAATAGAGGTCCTATTATTTGCAAAAAAGCCTTGTCTCTGAATGAACAACATGACTAATGTTAGTGATCTCATAAAGGGTGCATCACCTTGGATGGTTATGATTTTCCATTCATTCCAATCTCTAAAGAAAAATACCGAGAATCCCTTACATCAAGTCATCCATTATATTATCCTTAGTGAACCACACTTCCACTACCAATTTGAAACCATAGAACACAAAGGAACAATTGAAAAATTGATAGAGCTACTCACCTTTTCAACTAAAAAAGTTGTGAAACAATTGAAGAATTCATTGAAAATAGATTGGGGAGAGATGCTTCCAGGATTACCACCTCTGAGGATATAACACTAGAAATTAATTGGGGGTTTCTATAGCTTGGGGTTACAATAAAACTGAATTGATAGAGCTGCTTTGCATAAAGTTGAATTGTGCAATGGTATAGAGGTTGTAATTCTCATCAAATTCTAGCCTTACATCTTAAATTCAATGGGCCACTTAGCTTGGTTACATGATTTCATCTGTAACTTTTGATTAGGAATTAACAAAATTTATTAAGAAGCAAGGGGGAAGGATACGTCCCTTTTATCCCCAATGTTCTACAACCCATGCATGAAGCTTTATTGTCCAAACACTTAGATTTATTGATTCCTTTCTCTAAGACTTGGAAAAGCATATGGATTCAAAGTGGTTGGTTGCTTCCTAGATTCACTAAGTGAGCCTTTCTATAGTGTCATTAGACAAAGAAGATTAGTTCATGATTCTAATGATTATTGCTAAATATCCAATGGCAATTAACTCTCTTATATTCCTTGAGTCAAGAACCTTTAGCCCTTAATATAAAACAAATTCCTCTGCCTGATTATTGGTTGCCTTATGGTCCCCATTCAAAACAAACTTTTTGAAAATGATCCCCCTACACCTACCATCCTATGATTTCCTTTTGAGGCCCCACCTAAAAACATACAAAATTTTGCTATGAGAGAGATGTTAATCTTGGAACACCTCCTCTTCCACCTCTATATGAATTTTCCAATTCTACCAATATGTATGTTTTGAGTTGATGATTCCAGGCTGAGAGGCATGCTGAAAATTGTAGGCCCAACCTGGTTTTAGTTTTAGGAATCACATCAGTTTAATGCCCAACCCAACATAGATTTATGTTGTTGTTTTTAAACATGAATATTTTTTATAACATGAAATACAACCATTCCCACAACAGGAGAATCACTAACCATTAGAAAGAAATTGATCAAGTTTTATGCTTGTAAATTCATTGTTCACGGCAAGGAAAATTTTAAGGATGGAAAATTTTCTTGAAGTTTCAAACATTGGCGAATCTCACTAATCCCTAATATGCAAATTATAAATGTTTATTGATATATTTGTAAAATTAATCAAATTTATAATTATTTTATATATAGTCTCTCTATAATGTTGGCGATTTTTAAGGTAAAATAATTTTATATTCTAAAATTTGGGCGAATCGTCTTTTATAAAATTGGAAATTGGCGAATCTTTTTTTTGGAAAAATCATGGAAAATTAGCCCACTGGGCGAACATTAGCCCCTAAAATTTTCCATGGTTCACGGACATGAGGCTCAACATTTTAAAAGGAAATTAGCAGCTCAATAAAACCTTTACTAAGGCAAGCCTAGAGCTTCATTCATGCCTGAAGAGTATTATCTATAGGAATAACAATATTAGAAAACTCATAAACATTCCCATAATAGGAGAATCACTAACCATTACTGAGGCAAGCCTAGAGCTTCTATTGAGCTACTAAATTCGTTTAGCAAGGGAAGCCTACAATTTCTTTCATGCCCAAAGATTATTATTTATAGGAATAACAATATTGGAAAACTAAGAGCCATTTCCATAATACAAGAATCACTAACCATTAGAAATAAATTGATTGATTGACTTTTATGTTGGTAAAGTCAGTGTTCATGGACATGAGGCTGAACAATTTAAGTCATAAAACAATTTATAAAAAAGAACTAGACCAAATCAACATCTTAACCAGAAAATGAACCAGGTGTCACTTGTTTTATTTGAAATTCCTCCAATGTCTACATCATTTTATTATAACACATAAAACATTTTATCCAAAACATTTATTGATATAATTGAAGACATACAACCAATTCTAGGTCAATTTCAACACACTGGCAATAATTTTCCAAGTGCAAATACAGGCATGGTATTTTAAGTGGAAAAACAAGTTATCAAAAAAACAATTACTGATATAGTTGAATACATACAACAAATTCCTTCTGTAGATTTAATTTTTCAAGGATACTGTCGAAAGGCATATGTATGAAAAATTGTTAAGTTGTTTCTATTTTTTATTGTGAATTGTATCTATTATAATCCATGGTATTGCAAAATATTTATTGAAATTTGCTATAAATTCGGAATGAACTAACATGTTGTTCATTGTCTGTAGGAAAGAAAAATTTCAATTATTGTTAACTAAATGCATGCAATAAATATGTAGGTATTTGCATCTATGACAAGAGTTAGTCATGTTGTTTATATAAGGAGAAGTGGCAGGCGAATGACCAAGGGTGCCTTGGTGTGATGCCCTTCATCAAACGAGGACAAGACATGTGACTCTCTGAATGTCAACAATGTTATTGAGGATGACAATGTAGCAGAAGCTGATGTTGTCCCACCATAAACCACAAAGCCGCCATCAACCACAGTTCAAGGGGCAATTTCAACTAAGAAGATTAGTGTTATAAGAGGTTGGAAAAAAGAAGACATGTTAGCTGCATTTGGCGACATAGAGTTTAATGGATATTCAATTCGCAAATTTGGAAGAAATCATGGTATTACTCCCTCATCAATACATTATTAGATAAATGGGCTCACTCATACAAAACATAGAGGGCCTCTTACAGTTACGACTGAAGAGGAGGAGGCCAAGTTGGTTGAGTGGTGTAAGTATATGGCCCAATTTGGAAATGGGCTAGAGTTAATACAAATCAAATCCACGGTTTCTTAAATCTGTCATGGGAGGCCAAATCCATTCAAAGATGGGTTTCTTGGTAAATCATGGTAGTTTGGGTTTTAAAAAAGGCATCCAGACCTTGTACTGCATACGATTGAGGGCCTTGATGGATATAGAACATTAAATATATGCCCTACAATTGTATCTAAGTTCTATGACACTCTTTCTAGCGTATACAATAAGTATTCTTTCATTGCAGACCATATATGGAACTATGAATAAACATGTTTACAGGAAGGAAGGAATTATGGCATGCGGGTAATTTCCAAGAGAGGGAATCGAAAAGTGCCAAGTATTTTTCCTAAGAGTAGGGAGTGGATAACTATTCTATGTTGTGTCAATGCAATTGGTGCTTCAATCCCAGGATTTTATCTATTCAAAGGTAAAAATCAACTGAAAAACTATATACAAAACTATGAAACAGATGCATGCATGGCTGCAAAACGCCATGCATGGATGACTAAGGAACATTTTTTAAATTGGCTTTGTCACTTTACTGCATCTATACTAGGTGGTGTCTCACCTGAGAACAAACACCTATCGATTTTAGATGGTCATGGAAGCCAGATAGATATGCAAATAATTGAGGAGGAAAACAATTTTGGCATCGACCTATTAACATTTCCTGCTCATACCACTCATAGATTGCAACCCCTTGATGTTAGTGTGTTTGTCCCTTTCAAGAACTATTTCAGGTTAGAGCAAGTTGCATGGATGGAAAATAATCTAGGGGTTGAGGTGAAAAGGTTTGAGCTAGCACAACTTGGAATTAAAGCCTTTAAAAGGGCTCTCACACCATCAAATATCAAGGTTGGCGTTAGGAGGACTGGAATATGGATGATGAACTATGATGCTCTTATGCATGATATTGGTTGTATCCAAGCACTTCATCTAAATGGTCAAGAAGAAGGGAATGTCCAAGAAGATGTTGAAATGAAAGAAGAGGTGGATGAACTAAAAGATGCAGTTGCAACTGATAATATAATTCCCCCCTCTCAAGGAAACTTATATGGTGATGATGATGAACATGTAAGTGAAACACAATACAATCATGAACCAATTGACAATGAAATGGAGGTTGTTATACCAACTAAATCACATGGAACTTCAACTGCTGATATTCTTAATGACTTTGTTGATCATGCAACTAACAATGATAATTTGGTTGAAAAAGACATTGTTTATATTGCACTAGGAAGAAACAATTACAAAATGACATTTCCAAGCCAGGTAACCCCACCATAACGGCTGGCAAAAGCCATGATGAATATAAATAAACATGTTGTGTCAAGAACTAATGAAGAAAGCATGAACATGCCTTCACAACCAATGAAATTGTTCATTTTTTTGTGGACAATAGATCAATGGAAGAAGATAGTTCACACAATGAGGAATCATGTTAATAGGACAATATAGTTCAATCAGTTGTCCTGAATATTGAAAGGCAAGTGTCAACCAATGACATGCAGGTGGCAGGGAATGAGAAGTTACTTGGTCAGTTCCTAAATCTACCAATAGAGATAGTGTCAACGAAAAAAATTATGGAACACTAGATAGTCTTTGTTTGGGCCAAAGTTCACTGTTACTAACCTCAGAATACTATATAACCCTATTAGTTAAGTCTGAAAAAAGAACTTGAAATTCAGGAATTAAAATATAAAAAGAATTATTTAGCCAAGGAAAAGAAGGCACCAAGGATTGTTGTAGCACAACTTCGAGAAGAGGAAAGGCTTGAAAGAGAGAAACTAAGGCAAGAGAAGGACCATAAAAAACAATTGGCAAGGCAAGAAAAGGAAGAAAAAAAGGCTCAACAAATTCTTCAAAGAGAACAAGGGATGAAAATTTACAACGATGCAAGCACATTTAATGAACCCAAGATGATGTTAACCACATTGGACCAAATTTCAAATAATACACCATTATTTCAAGACCTCATAAACATTCAATTGCCTCACTACCATAAGAGGGGTTTACCCACCTGCTATATTCCTACCAATACAAGTGTCAATCCTATGTATGCATATCAAACACATCCACTTATTGCAAGGGTTACTAACACAAGTGTGAGTTATGGGTACTCAATTCCTCCATGGCTATAATGGGAAAATTGGACTCAATCATATGGAAACAATGCAACACATCCTAATTAGCCACTATTAGGTAGGCCAACCTATTTGGATCAAATAGGGAACTCAAAAATTTTGGGAACTAAAGATTTTGGAGGACATCAAGAATAGCGGTGTGATATTTTTTTGTTGTAATCACATTATGATGTGGATTTTGTTGATTTTTCATGACTCCATTGAATCAAACAATTTCAAAAAAAATTAATCAAACAAATTCACAATTGTCTTGTTATGATCAGAGAAGAAAATACGATCAAAACACAATGGATGACAAGAAAGCATACCACACAATCAATGAAGATTTTGGAGGCCATCAAGCATTGGAATGTCATGTTTTTTTTGGTGTAGCCATAATAGGATGTGGATTTTTGTAAGGATGACCATTTTTTATATCGATATAATCTTTGTATGACTGATTTGAGTAGCGAATAGGATGTTCTCCCATGCATCCATGTAGGATGTTCTCTCCTACAACCAACTACTAGATGTTTAAAATATGACAAGAAATTCACTTTGTAGGATGATGAAATTTAATTTTATTTAAGTTTCACCTACACCTGACACTATTACTAATATTCAAGATCAGGCTCTATTTAATGAATTTTATTTTAACTTGCAACAAATTGTATATAGATTCATGTAACAAGGTCTAATTTATCGACACTGATATATTAATGTTATTCAAATATGGTGTTAGTGAGAGTCAATTCTACATGGTCATGAACAAAGAATTATTTTCCTTCAAATCAACAATGATTGGTTCAAAGATTGTAATTAAAAAAAGCCTTGCAATTTCATCATAGATCGAAGAAAAAATACAACAAAAGCCTCTTGTGCAAAGTGCATTTATATTGTGTTTCCTCATGTGCAAGGATAATGTAAACGAACATCAATATTATACTCATTTGTTCTATGTTTTAAGGTTAAGTGATCTCTCTAACATTATTCCTTATCGATTTGCAAATTGAAAAATTAGAAGAATGATTTCAATATGTTTAAAAGCTTATATAAGGATATAAAGAGAAAAGGAAATTGTAGACTAGATACATAACTCAGATCTAATACCCCTGGCTCACTTCAACAATTTTCTAAACATAGAAAAGATAAAGTGCTAGAAGAACAATAAATGTAAGTTTTGAATATTTGGAGTTTACTTGAGAAGCAGATAAGCTTGAATAAGAATAATAAAAGCTAGCAAGATTATAAGAATTTCAGAAAATGTAAAACAACAGTAGTTCCACAACTTATTTTTGAAGAAGAAGCAAGTGGACTTATTTATCATAGTCTTGAAGCAGAAGCAAAAGAACATTTATGAAATCATAAAAAAAGACAGTGCATAAAAACAATTTTCAGATAAAATCTACTCTCATATCACTTTTTTATAGATCTGGCCATTCAATTTTCAAAGATCAGGTTAAGTTAACCTAACTTCAAGTTAATTCTCGATTGTTTTAGGTTTTTAAGGCTAAGTGATCTCCCAAAAATTATTTCTTATAGATTTCCAAATTGAAAAAATAGAAGAATGATTTCAATATGTTTAAAAGCTTAAGTAGACTAACTACATAACTTAGATCTAATACTCCTAGTCGCTTCAACAATTTTCTAAAGATATAAAAGATAAAGTGCTAGAAGAACAAGAAATGTTAGTTTTGAATATTTTCATTTTACTTGAGAAGTAGCTAAACTTGAATAAGAATAATAAAATCTAGCAAGATAATAATAATTTCAGATAATGTCAAACAATAGTAGTTCCATTACTTATATTTGAAGTGGATGCAAGTGAAATCATTGATCATAATCTTGAAGTAGAAGCAAAAGCACATTCATGAAATCATAAAAAATACAGTGAATAAAAAACATTTTTCATATAAAATCTACTCTTAGATTTCTTTTTTTTAGACAGATCTGACCATTCAATTTTTAGAGATCAGGGAGCCACCAAGGAAGACATTTCAATAGATTGGAAATGAGAAAAAAACGATTTTAGAGTCAATCATGATTCCATTCTAGGATCCTCTAGGTATATTTGCACTCATGCTTCCAAAGCATTGAGATTTTTCCATAATTCCACCAAGGAGGAAGCATTCCTTAGAAGCATGTCGACACCCACAATGCCATTGGATGCACTAACATTGGAGGAAGCATTCCTTAGAAGCATGACGAGACCCATAATTCCACCAATGCAATGCTTCCATAGACCAATGGTATTTACTTATTCTCAAGAGAATCAAATTACAAGCCACAATTAAATTAAAACTTAACCCCCATATGCTCTTAGAAAGCTCTCTAGTCCATCTTGTAAGTGCAATTCTGGGCTACAAAGTTCACCTAGATTTGGAAAACGTATCACAGAAAATAGTAAAGAGGAGAAGAAGGTGGCTGGAAAGAAAGACGCTCAAAGTCTAAGGAGGTCTAAAGTGAAAAATGTTTCTTCAAGGTCTCACTCTGTCCCAAGGCCCAACAAAGATGTTCATGACATAAGTGCATCAACAGGCTACGCTCAAAGTAGTAATTCTACCACTGACATGACAAAGAAGAAGCCCAATCCCTTGAACATGATTTCAAAACGCATACTTCAGAGTAAGAAAAATGCCTTGTCATCTACACAGAGCAAAGATAACCCTACCTTTTCATCTACACAGGATTTTCATCTACGTAGAGCAAATACACCATCTAGGGTTTCCAATATGGAAACCTTACCCAAAACCCTAAATCCACATAGCATAATTTTACTTTTCTAAAACCCTACTAAAATACCCAAAATATTTTTTTTTAAACCCTACTAAAGTACCCATTTTTTTTAAAACCATACTAAAATACGCAAAGACTGAGCTCAAATTCCCAACCGAACATTGCATTGAATGGGGAGAAAAACACAAAGAACCAAATTTTGTAAAACCCTACTAAAATGCCCAAAACATTTTTTTTAAACCTACTAAAATACCCAATTTTTTTAAACCATACTAAAATACCCAAAGAACAAGTTAAATTCCCAACCAAATAAAGGATTAAATGGGGAGAAAAGCACAAAGAACCAGATTTTTTAAAACCTTACTAAAATACCCAAAACATTTTTTTTAAAACCCTACTATAATACCCAATTTTTTTTAAAACCATACTAAAATACCCAAAGAGGGAGCTAAAATTCCCAGTCGAACAGTGGATTGAATGTGTTGAAAAACAAATAGAACCAGATTTTGTAAAACCCTACTAAAATACCCAAAGAATGAGCTAAAATCTCCATGAGTGGATTAAATGTGTTGAAAAACATAGTGTGGTTGGTAGGAAATTTTTATCCTACTAGAGAGTCAGAGAAGCCATCGCATTGCCAAATGCCACTATAAAACTCACCATAGCACTTCTGCAATAGATAAAGTGATTACCTACAACAAAAACATGACAAAATTAGTTATGGAGCACCCAGTTGAACAATTTGTAGTAATTTCACCCATAAAACTACAAAAACAACTTACCAAAATCTCCCACATGCTCCATCACAGTCCATAGGCCACGCAATTGACAAAGATAATAGGCTCAATTATAAACCCCTGGTGAACTAGGAGAAACAACAATATGTGGATAAGTGAACCCCCCTCGAGCCAGACAAAACAACGACATTAGTAATGGTAAAACTCCCCACAAATCAGGCGAAACAACCTTAAGCGAAACGATAAACCCCCAACAAACCAGGTAAAAATGCCACAGGAACAATGGTAAAGCCCCCACAAACTAGGTAAAAAAACGATAGGCACAATGGTAAACTCCCCACAAACCTATACGCATGACAATGGACCTCGAGCAACCCAGAAAAATATGTGCAAGTAAACGAGATAATGTGATTATATGAACAACTGTCGGAGTGGCTTAGTGACCACACACCAGGCCCAAACGATAATGCATAGGGCATCGAAGAACCTTCAGAAAATGGCATATCAGAAACCCTTGACGGATAGTAGTTAGCGGTTTTTAAGGCGCCTACCCATCAGGACACGTGGATGAATGTGTTGGACGTTTGTTTTACGACAATGGCTAGGTATTCCACATGGTTAGACATCATGGAAGAGAGGGAGCACAACAATTGGCATCCCTCCCCTATATTATGTCATTTTTTCCTCAATAAATATTTCCCAATATGAATGCACGTGGTATGGTATTGCTCACCCAGTGAAGCCACCATGGTTATGTATGTCCTTTATGACCCTTCGCAGGGTCCAATTTTTGGTGTGGGTCAGTCTCCCTAGGGAGAGGCTAGTATGAAGGGAGATTGACCAGTATGAACTATGAAGCCCTTTTTATGTAAACTCTTTTTCAATAATAAAATTCACCTTACATGGAAAGAACGATAATATAATATTAGTTATAAAATAATAATTATATAATATAATCACTGATATATATTGATAGGTGTCAATCATCCTTTCTTTGTACTTTGATTATATAGATTAATGAATAATGAATAATTATTATTCTATCATATATGTATTTTATATGACATTTTTATTATTAAAATAGATATTAAGTAAAGCAACTATAAAATTTTCACACACACACACACATACTTTTGTGCTAAAAAATGCATAAATAATGGTAGGTAGTAACTTTAGGTGTCAGCTGGAGTTGTTTTAGGTTGTTGGGTGAAATGGTTGTTATCTTTCCCACCCAAGTTCAAATCCCTACTAGTGAAATCATGAGCATCGTTGCCTTGTGAACTCTTAAGTGAGTATAATTGTGTGCTAGCATGGTACCAACAATCTCACTCTAGTACTCAGGCAAAGAGAGAGGTTGGCTTCTTTCCTTAAAAAAGAAACGTGCATGTGTAAATATATTTATATATTTATATTAAGGCCCAAGGGTTAGCTCAAGTGGTCTTCCGCTAGACACAAAGTTCTTTGATATTATTGCTAGTTGTTGCTAATCATGGGTTCGACTCTCTTCGATTCTCTTGGGTGAGGCCTCATAATCAGGACTAACCGTCACCATCCAAGACATGTGGGGAAGTACTCTGGGGTCTTCAATGCTTTCATTTCAAGTTTTTGTATATCAATTAAAAAAAACCACTTTAAAAAATGAAAAAAATCAATTAAAAAATGACTAAACACCAAAATTATAAAGCAATCTAGAAAAGAATTATAAACATATTTAAAAAACCTAAAATACATTAAATTTAAAAATAAAAGTAAAAAATCTATATCTAAACAAATAAAAAAATTGAAGTTTAAATAAATTTGTTAAAAAAGTAAAGCTAAAAAAATGATAAAAAAAAATAATTTAAAAAATAATATTAATAAAATATTTAAATCTTATACTAAATTTTTATTTTCCTATGGGCATAGAATCGATGGTGTTAGGTGTATTGTTAAGGCACTCTGTGACGAGAAAGTCAACGGTTTGAAACTCTGTAGGAAAAAATCTAGCCATGTTAAGGGTTAGTGTGGCCGAGGCCGGGTGCGATCCCTGGGTAGTTTTAAAGTCTTAGATGCCCTTGGGTCATGGTTTATCAAGTCAAAAATTAAACGCACATTGAACTCATGATTCACACAACTTAGCAAAAATAATTTCCTTTTACAATTAGGAAAAAAAAATTAAAAAAATAAAAAAATAGAAAAAAATAAGACAAACAAAAATAATTTAAAAAAAACACTGATTGAAAACAAATTAAAAAAAAAAAAAATCATAAAAAAAAAAAAAAAAAAAAACAAAAAACATAACCAAAAATTATAAAACATAACCAAAATAACAAAAAATTCACAAATTAAATAAAAAATAAAAAATCAAACAAAAAAATTTAAAAGTTTAAAATGAAAAAAAAAACAAAATACAATACAAAGTTTGTGGGGTCAAGCCTTGGCATCACTCCCACACACTTTGTATCAACATAAAGTGTGAGCGAGTGATGCCCCTAAGACTTTGCGACCTTTTTTAATAATTCATTATTATGTTTTATAATTTATAATTTGTATTTTTTAAGTTTTTATTTTTCAATTTTTCGGAGGGGTTTTTTGTTTTGTTAATTTTTATTCTTTTATTATTATTTTTTAATTATGTATTTTTAATTTCTTTTTCAATTATTTTTTTTTTGTTTATTTATAATTTTACGAAAAGTTTTTTGGCGTAAATCACATGATAATACATTTGTCAACGCATTTCGAACTAGCGAGTGTGGTTCATCGTCAGGACAAGTTGAAGAATCAAATCATGGCTACATATTAAATAGGGAGAGTAGACCTTCCAACGGCTAGGTTTGACTGAAAAACGGCTATATTAGACTGGACCGGGCAAACAGCTATAATTGACCCAGAAACAACTATATTTGACTATTTAATTAAAATAAAATTATTATGTTTTTTTTTTTTTTACAAAAACGGTTATGGGATTTCATTAACTGGGTGACTAAGAGCCACAAATTCGGTTACAAAGGAAGAGGAAGATTTTTGCATGTCTTTTCAGCTAGAGGAATATATCACCTACTCTTGTCAGGCTCCTCTTTTTACATTTAATATAGTGTACTCCTGCTGCTGATTTTCCGAGCCGAAAAATACAAACAAACTGTTGCAAAAGGATGCAATAGAACATGGCTCTTTAGGGGATTGGATCCCAAAGGATTTCGTTATCTCTGAGAAAAGAACCGGCAACTAATTGGGCTGCCTTGTTTGCCTCGATGTCTGCTTCTTTGTTATTTGTTCTCAAAACATGAAAGTATTTCAGATTCAGGGACTTTGCCATGCCTTTGATCCTTGTAATTATCCTGGCAAGCTGCAGATCCGCTGGTTTAGAGTTGGTCGCCACTGCTTGGATGATCACCTGGGAATCTCCAAAAACATTTGCCTCCTTGTAGCCCAGCTCTTTGAGGAATTTGATTCCTTGGAAAAGGGCCATCGCTTCAGCTTGTATGCTTGAGGAATGGCCTAATCCCCAAGCGAATCTGTGCACAACTATTTCATCTGGATTTATGATGAGTCCTCCTGCTCCAGCAGTACCTGGATTCCCTTTGGCTGCCCCATCAAAGAAGAGAGAGGGAAGAGTTTGTGTGGACAACCAGGTTTGGAAATCTGCTTCATTTTTCCTGACTTGCCATTCTTTGCAAGGTGGCGAAGAGCTGTTCGATTTTGGAAATTTGAAATTGAGGGCAGTTCCCAAATCTATGTCCTGCTGGGTTAGATTAGAATCGTCTCCTTTGTCTTCCAGCCACTCAACAAGCTGGCTTTTTACTGTGTTGGCAACTAATTTGAAATCCTGTTCCTTATTACGGAAAATCCTTCTGTTCCTTTCCAGCCAGACTTGCCAGCTAATGAATTTAGGCAGAGCACTCCACGCTGACCTGATTGTTTTATTTTTTGGAGATGGGCCTAGATATCTGGCCATCCAGCCCGCAAACAGATCCAAGACTGAGGAGGGGAAGGTGAATTTATGCTTCCAGGGACCAAGTAACTCCTGCCATATGGAAACAGCGAACTTGCATTCGATCATGAGGTGGAAGGCAGATTCTACGTTTTCCTTACACAGTGAACATCTAGACGGCCCAAAGATGCCCCTTTTCTGAAGCCTGTCTTCAGTTAGAATTTTCTGGTGGCAGAGAGTCCAGCAGAAGTGATCTACTTTGGGAATTGAAGGTATTTTCCAGATGCCAACCCAAGGGGCAGGATTGGGAGGCACGTGAGGCCGCTCAAGATATTTAGCATAGCCCTGGGCTACCGAGTAACCTACCCGATTTGCTCCCCAGCCTCTCACGTCCTGCCTGTTTACATGAATTGGAGCCATCCCATGTAACTGCGTGGTGAATGATTCCAGATCAGAACGTAAGTCAGGTGGAACTGATAGCTGTTTCCAACCCGACCACACATCGCCCTTCCAGATTGAGAGATCCCACAGAGTTTTGATGTTGGCCTCTGACATCCAGCGTTGCAACTCAGGCATGCCTATCGATTCTGCTAGCGGGGGTCGATTTAAGATACTGTCATGCCAGAGGTGGATGCATTTTCCATTGCCTGGAATCCAGAAGGAGTGATTCCTTATCAACGAACCAGTTCTACTGATGAACCTACTGAAAGGAGTATTGAAATGGTTCTTGGGCTGATCCAGGCATCTAAGTCTTGGTCCTCTGAAGTAATTCCTCCACAAAGCAACTTGCACCCAACCAGGATTTGGAGCTATGATTTTCCAAATCAGTTTGGCTCCCATAACTAAGTTTTGGACACTAAGATCTTTGAAGTTCAGTCCTCCCTCCTGAGTTCGTCTCATGACTGTTTCCCAATTAATTGGGGAAATTCTCTTCTCATTTTGCTTGCCTCCTTTCCAGAAAAACATTCTGATTAGTTCCTCCATATTTTTGATGATTCCCCCAGACGCCAGTAGAACAGAGAATTTGAATAACGGAAGGCTGCTCAACACCGATTTTCCAGCTATGTTGAGACAAGAGGATCCCCAGGTCTGCATTTTTGCTTTAAATTTGTCTAATTGAGGATACCAATCTTTGCTCAAGGCCCTCTTGTGGAAGATGGGTAGTCCCAAATATTTAAATGAGGACCAAGAAGTTGAGACTGCAAAGCCGAGGCATCTAGCAATGTAGCTTGCAGTTGAAGCAGTAATATTCCAACAGTAAATATGGCATTTGCCATTGTTCAGAACACTGCCCGAGACCTTACAGTAATCTTCCAGAACTTCTTTGAATTTGATTGCTGAATGAGGAGATGCAGCCCCAACAGTAGAGTATCATCCGCGAAGAGGGCGTGATTGATGCTTTTAACCCCTCTAGCAATGCACAGGCCAGCGATGTCTTGGTCTTGTTGCTTTCTTTGTAAGTAAAAACTGAGAACAGAGGCCTGTAGAACGAATAGGAGGGGTGAAAGGGGGCACCCCTACCTCAGCCCTCTAGTGGCTTTGAAGAACTCAGCAACCCTTCCGTTCACCAAGGGAGCAATCCAAGGCTCTGAAATACAGGCTCTAATCCACTTGATGAAATTTTGACCGAACCCCAATTTTTGCAACACCTCAAACAAAAAACTATGTCTAACACGGTCAAAAGCATTTGCTAGATCTAATTTAATAACCATACCTTTTTCCTTTCGGTGTAGGCTGGAATGAATCGCCTCTTGAACCAAAACGAAATTGTCCACCAGTTGCCTGCCATGAATGAATCCACCTTGGTTATCCGGGATGATTTTGGGAAGAATTCTTTTCAACCTGTTAGCTATCACTTTGGTTATCACTTTGTACCCAATATTGCATAAGGAAATTGGGCGAAATCTGCTGAAAGAGTTTGCTCCTTTCTCTTTGGGAATGAGGGCAAGGAAGGCTGAATTTGTGCAGCCTCCAATCTTCTGACAGTCTTGGGATTTCTGGATCATTTTGAAGAACTCCTTCTCGACAATCTGCCAACAGGTCTGGAGAAATCTAGGCGTAAAACCGTCCGGTCCCGGAGCTTTATCGGGATCCATTGCGAAGAGAGCCTCCTTGACTTCCTTTTGTGTGATTTTTCCTTCAAGTGCCTGGTTCATTTTGGAGGTGATAAGGCTGGGGACAGCGTCCAGCAGAGTAGCGTTTAGATCAGCACCTGGATCTTCTCTATACAGCTGCTCAAAGTGCTCTGAAGCTGCCTTTTTTATGCTGTTAAAGTCCTTCAGTACACAGTTGTCTTCTTTTATTTCAGTGATGGAGTTACGACCTTTCCTGGCTTGGGCTTGTTTATGGAAAAAAGAGGAGTTTCTATCTCCAGATTTGAGCCAAAGGCTCCTAGACTTGAGCCTCCAATATTCTTCTTCTGCCAGACAGGCCTTGTGGAAACTTTGTTGGAGTTTGGCCTCTTTTTCCAACTCATCTTTAGTGATATTAGCTATTTCAATATGGAGATGCTGACTTTCTAAAGCACTTTGAATTTTTTTCCTTTCCTCAGCAGGATTGGGCAGGGTCTTAGCCCAATTTTTCAACATGCCTTTAACTCTTCTGAGTTTTCCCCCCCACACAAAAAAGGCGGATCCCTTGACTGGCTCTTTCTAGCAGTCTCTGACCTTTTCCATAAAGTCGGTCTCTTTAATCCAAAGAGAGTTGAATCTAAAAGGTATAGGCCCCAGATCCTTGGGGGTCAGCAGCTTAAGGCTGATGTGCTTGTGATCTGAAACGCTACTTTGAAGAATTCGCATTCTAGCTTCTAACCCAAGGAGAAGGAAGGAGCTTTGGACCAAAAATCTGTCAAGTCTTGCCGCTATGTGTCCCGGACCAACTCTCTTATTTGACCACATGAAGTTGCCCGTAGTCAGCTTAATGTCTATCAGATCCCAATCTTGCATGAGGTCTTCCACTAGTTATCTTGCCGGATCCCTGACGATGATGCCTCCTATTTTTTCTGACGAGAGGAGGGTGAGATTGAGGTATCCGATTATGATTATGTTCTCCAGGTTTTCTAGATCTGCCAACCTTTTGATAGAGTCCCAACATAATTTTTTCTCACCTGCATTGTTAGGAGCATATACATTGAACAGGCAAATAATTTCCTTAGATTCTAAATGCTGCATTTTTTAAAAAATCTAATGAGTATTTAGGGACTCAGAGATTAATGAGAACTTATTAGGATTCCAGAGTGACCCAAGTCCTCCCGAAGCTCCACGGGCAGAGGATGCATGCGCTCCTTCTTTCTTCCAAAAATTTTTGCTTGCTTGGAGGAAGGCTGAATCCTCCAATTTAGTCTCCTGGATGAGAAGGATATCTGGGGCTTCCAGTCTTATTAAGCTGTTCATTGCTTCTTCCTTGGCTTTGGTGCCCATTCCCCTACAGTTCCAGGAGACTACTTTCATCATTTACTTTTTCTATGGTGAGCTCCCTTGGAGCTCTAGGTTTGGATCCTCTTCATCTTCGGGGTTTTTGCTAGAAGTTTCTCTAGCGTTGGCTGGCTGCCCTGAAGCTTGTCCTTGTAAGTTTCTTGTTCTCTTTTTTCCTTTGCTGACATGTGTCCTCTTGTAGATCTTCTAGGGGAAGATTGGGATTCACCTATTTCCCCTTCTTCCTCTGATTCCTCGGACTCTTGGGTTTCCTCTTCTTCCTCTGATATCCTCTCTTTGGATCTCTCTGGTATGCTTTTGGAGGGGGAGGCTTTGGATGGAGGGGTCTCCTTAGGGGTATCTGTCTCCTGCGTGATCACAATTTCAGATCCAAGGATCTCAAATTTGTTTCCTTGACTTTCCATGGATGGTTTCTGAACAGGGCCCGCATGGGGAGCTTTTGTATTTGCATTTGCATTCTTCCTGTGTGAAGTTTTGGGACACTTTGCTTGATTCCACCCTTCTTCCTTCCCTTTTTCTTCCACCCCTTTGGACGGGCACTCTCTGGAAAAGTGGTCGTAGACATGGCACTTCCGGCATTTGAACGACAGATGTTCGTAGTCCAGTTTCTGTACATGAGTCCATGGTCCTACAACTATTTTGACGGCTTCTGGTAGTCCGACCTCCAGATATACCTCCACACAAATTCTGGCACAGTCATACTGATCTTTGATGTTGGCCTTGTCAATGAATTTCCCAAGAGAGTTTCCTATATGCTTCAGAGAGTCCCAGTTCCAGTAGTGGACGGGGAGATTGGGGAGTCTTACCCATACCAGGACTGCTATAGGCACATCAACCACTGGATCGAAGTCTGGCATCCATTTATTTAAATACAAACCTTGGGGGCCCATGAAGTAGGGGCCATTCCTGAAAATGAGATCTTTTTCCTCTTTTGCATAAAATTCAAATAAGAAATATCCTCTTCCGAGGAAGTAAGAGGTTACCTTGTTTTTTATCAGCGGAGCCCAGTTCCTAGCGACCCAATTCTCGATTGATTTCAGCGAAGGCCATAGTCCTATGAACTGACCGACTAGGGCACGATCTACCAGGGAAAAAGCTACTTAAATCGGACCTTCAGGCGAAAGGGCGATCTCAGGGATATCTTCAAGTCCTTTTACAAACTTCGCAGCTTCCATGGATTTCTTCTTTGGCAGAGAGGCCAGCAGGGTTCTGAAGGCCTCAGTGACTGAAGGTGGGGGAGGGGAGGAAGACCCCTGAGGGGGAGTCAACTCCTCCATGAAGGGCAGCAGATCCAGCCAGCCCGGCCGCTGGCTTGAAGTAAAGCCCCCGGCAGACACGTCCGCAGGGATTGGGTCTCGCAGAGAGCGGGCACGCTCGCAGATTCAGAACGTGCGAAAAGCGGATCTCAAAGGTTGCAGAGCGGGAGCCTTAAGGTTTTTTTTCAAAATAATATTATCATGTTAAAGAGAATCATATTTTAATTTTAATTTTTAAGTAAAAAGTTAACCAATTATGAGTCAAAAATCTAGGGAATATGATAAAATTGTTGACTTATATTATTAGTAATTGAATAATATTAATATTATATTACATAATTATTCTTATTATTAATGGCTAGGGTAACTATTTAATATAAATTAATTAGTAAAACACTAATAGATTAGTGTGTAAGGATTTAATATTAACTAGAATAATATTGATTAATAATATAATAATTATTAATATATTATTAGTTATATGGATATTAGTAAATGTAAGAATTGATATAATATTGTAATAATGTTATAATAATAGTATTATTATTAAGGGTTTGGTTAACTAATTAATAAAAAATATTATACTAGATAATTTAATTCCTTTAGATAGTTAGGATTTAATATTAATTAGAATAATATTGATTATTAATATAATAATTATTATTATATTATTAGTTATATTATTGTTGTTGATGATGATGATGATGGTTAATGTCCGCTGAGACCAAACAATGGTTTATCGGACCTAAAGAAACAAATTATTTATTTTGATTTAAGATTTTATTCCTATGCTCAAAGAGCTTGGAGAGAAGCCTCCCGAGCTCACTATAATTTTGACATTGTAAAAGGCTAGGAAGGTCAGTATTGTAACAAAGATTGTGAAACTGAGATCTAATGTGGTTGTACGCGGGGCACTCTAAGAGGAAGTGGTTTTCATCCTCGATGTTCCTATTCTCGCATATATGGCAGATCCTTTCCATCCATGGCGTTTTAGGAACTGCCCAATGACCTGTTTCACTATGGAGCTCATGAGAATTCGTTCTAAATCTATTATTCCAATATTAATAGATTTAGGGATATTAGTAAATGTAAGGATTTAGAATAAAGTAATATTAATTAATAAAATAGTGTTATTATATTATAATAATGTTATAATAATAATATTATTATTAATGGTTTGGTTAACTAATTAATAAAATATCTTAAACTGGATAATTTAAATCCTTTAGATAGTCGAGAAAAAGATCATATCTTGAATATAAGGACCAGAAACTGAGAGATTAATAATATAATTATTATTATATTATTTATAATTGTTATTTTACTTTTTATCTTTTATAAAAATAAAAATTAATTATATTATTTATTTATAATTATAATTATAGTTATTATTTTTTAATTATTTTTTATTATTTATAATTGTTATTTTTATTTTTATCTCTTCTAGAAAATAATTATATTATTTATTTATGTTTTTAATTATGAATTTTATTTTAATTTTTTAATTATTTTTTGATTATTTGTAATTTTTATTTTTATTTTTATCTTTTATAAAAATAAATAAATAATATTATTTATTTATATTTTTAATTATGAATTTTATTTTTATTTTTTAAGGTTTGTTTTTATGGTTTTTTTTTTTTATTATTTTTCAATTTTATTCTTTTTTTTCTATTTTTAAGTGAAAAATTAATTTATTTATTTTTTTGTATTTTAATATATTTTTTTCTCTTAAAGTAATATCTTTTACCTTAAATTTTTGAGAAAAAAAAAGATATTTTTTAGTTTTTCTTAGAATTCTGTTCTTTTCTAAAATGTTCCCTCTTAAAAAGATTATGAAACAATTTTTCTTTGTGTTTAGTTCTTTTAACTTAAACTATTAATAAATAATCAATTAATAATTAAAAAAAATCATGTAATGTCACTTTTTAGACTTTTTAGATTTAGAGTTGATTTAATGTTTTTCTTTCAAATTTTTGAGGGACCAATGGTCAATCTCATGTCAATTAATTTGTAATTTAATTTAAAAAATAAAATAGAATAAAATAAAAATAAAACAAATTTAAGAATCAAATATTTGAAAAAGAAGAAGAAGAAAAAGTAGACAAACTTTAGGTGATGATTTTGAGGTTTTTCGTACACATAATATTTATTCTTTAATGTCATGGTTGAAAAATGTTAGAATTTTAACCCTAAAAAAATGGGTGATGTTGCATCACCGCTTTTGCATTTCGATGTGTTTTTTTATCTTTGGTAGTCATGATATTTGATTTTTAACGCGATGTTTGAAAAATGTTAGAATTTTAACTCTAAAATGAAAAAGGGTAGTGTTTCCACAGGGGATTCACTCAATGAACCTCTGAGACAGTACGTGCGTTCATGACATACTAAACAATACCCTTAATTTGGCTACGTATTGGAAAATACCTCTAAAAATCACATTATTTAGTCCTCTACCAATACGAACCCAATACACATTCCCAATTTTAAAAACCCTTACTTTCACTATATATTGCAGGTATCCATTTTTTCATTAACATTTTTTATCCCCGTTTATATTTTTTCATTAAATTTGAGCTCCATTTTTTATACCTTCCAATATAAAAACTCTTTACCCCCTATTATATGATCAATATATTATGTCATTTTTTCCTCAATATATATCCCCCAATATGAATGCACGTGGTATGATATTTCTCCCCGAGGGAAGCCCCCATGGGTGTTTCATCACCACTTTTGCATTTCAATTTGTTTTTTCATGTCTTTTCTAGTTATGACATTTGGTTTTAATACCATGGTTGAAAAAGTTGAAATTTTAACCCTAAAATTAAAACAAAAAGTGTTGTTGCATACCGCTTTTCAAAATTGGCATGAAAACCATGACTTGATGCTACCTCCAGAAAGAAAGAACTAGGTAACTTAAACCCTTACCTTTAAACCTTGTGTCGTGTGCTAAAAAATCTTTCTTCATGTGATGTGATAAATCTTTTACATGCTTCAAAATGTTTGAGGGTGCACTGCATCACACCACAAAATTTTGTGGTGTAGTACATCACACAATGAAAAAATTTCCTTCTTACGATATGCTAAGCACCCAACTCGTGATATTTTATTTTTCCACAAAACTTCTTGGTTTTTTTACATTGCACAAATTTTATTGCATGAAAATAAACCTCATGCGAGACACCTAATTTTTCATTGTTTTCCCCTTAAAACTTATCCAGTTTTTACTTAAGTGTTCCCTAAGGTAAGACATGCCTTTTTGAAACCCTTACTTGATTCCTACAAGGCATCAAAGGGGCTTCAAGTCTTAGATCTAATTTTTCTAAAGTTTAGAAGTGAGATAGTAGGTTCACACACAAGGCATTTGTATAGAAAGAGAGTAGTCATAATGCTAATAATTTAAGAAGTTAAGCACATGTGCACACACACACACACATTCAGTTAATCCCTATTTGAAGTCAACCTAGAAGGCCAAGGTTCTAAGACCTAAGGAACCTTCCATTGACCTTTTCTAAATGGTGATACTCCTCAAGTTGGCCACCTGACTTAAGAAGTTTAAATCCATCTAAAACCTAGAGGAGTCAAAATTTAAGAACTCCACCCTTTATCTTTTTCATCCTATACCATCTAACATTCTTAAGGGTTGAAAACCATTTTTCTATTATAACAATCAACATACTTTTCAAGGAAATTGTAGGGATAAAATAACCAATTGAGGTAATAAATGACCTAGTTTATTCATGTAAATTAGTGTATCTAGCTATATGAAAGAAAATGATGTGGCAGGGTGAGGAATCCTTTGTCACGATAGTTCTTAAGCATGCAACCCAACATCCTATACTTTTTAGACCACAATCACTATACTTATAAAGTTCCTAACAATAGTTTTACAGATGCATGGGAAAGAATCAAAAGTAAAATCACAGATACATCAGATTATATCACAATAAGTGAATCATGTTTGTGCATTTTGACATAGAGTTTCCCTCCATTTTCTAAGTTAATTTTACAAATTATCATTACTTATATGGGAACTGTAGATAGGATTTCATGTAGCAAATAAACTAGATGCAAGTTTTATTTTGTTTTATTTTTTCCTTCTCTTTATTTTTGGGTTTTTGGTAGTTAGGGACCCAGATAAATCCCGTCTATAGCTTAGAATGCAACATTCACTAGAACCAACTCATAATAATAGATTCACGTTGACTACATAATCATTCTACTATCAATCCAATTAAATCCATTACCTAGTTAAAACATTTAATACACTATATCCCATAGCCAGGATAACCCCCAAGTCTACACTAATCAAGGATAATATCAAGTGAGTGTTGTAACATGATTTCTAAGGATAATTCCTAACCTTTAAGAGATTTAGTCCAAATCCATTAACTACTTCACTTACATGATTTTATAAATATAATGTAAATGCAATGCATCAATACAATTCAAGATGGAAATGTTTCAAGGTTAAAAACATAACTTCATATATGCAGATAAGTCACGAAATGAAGATAAAATATTTCATAGGAATAGTTCATCTTTCATGCCATTCCAATGACAATGAAACATCTTATCCTAATGCATGCATAATTCCATAATTCAATGGACTATATAAATATTTTAGAGTAGATTTAGAATAACTTATCTAAGTAAAAAGTTTCAAGTAAATTGACTTGAGATGAGCAATTTTTCTACCAAACCTAGGTATAAATGCACGTAGACTTTCTACGACCGGTTGCTCCCTAACTAAATCATGATACCTTAAGGGAAAATGTAGCCAACTCTCAACAATTTTTGGTTGAATGAAAAACTCTTTAAGGATCAAATTTGTGGGATAAGCTCCTTGTTGGCTCTCAAGACCCCCATGATTCTAGGAACCCACTTATACTATGTTATCATGGCACAACAATAATCTCCCCTTCACAACTCCAAAATCCCTCAATGAAATCAACCTTTAGTTCTTCTTGTGTGCACAATTATGCCCTGAATCCATCGCTCCATATTCAAACAAACCAAAGAGATCCCCATATTTAACTCAACTGATATCTTATCTCACATCCAATTCTCCCTCAACTCTCCTCTACAAACAAAAACTCAAGTCGTCTTTCTATTCTTATGTGTTCCCATAAAACCATGATTTTTTCTTTTCCTAATGTAGCCCTATGTCTTCCACAATTTCTCAAGCTAGTTATACGCATCCTTTGCCTCTCATTTGTTACTGAAATGACTTTCTTAGCTACTATCATAGCACAATAATTATGGGGAGGAGACACTTCAAACAACCTAGTCTCTTTATTTAAGTGTTGGAATTATGGTATGCATGGTTCCAACTAGCTGATGTTGGCATTGATTTATGATGGCATCTAGCTCATGTTGGCACTAATGTCAACCCTATGTAGCATAGCTTATGTCTGGGTGCCTTCATTGTAGCATGGTTGCAGTTGGGGGAGTTAAAATTGAGTTGATTTTATTGGCATTGATGTAAACCTTATGAGGTCATGCACTTATGTTGGCCTCCTGATGATAGATGACCTCAAAAAAATGTCATTTAGGGGGTCAAAACAGCTCTGAAAGTTCAGGACTCGAAAAAATGTTAAAAATAGTAAATGTTACTATAATCAAGGAAACTTATGAAACCAACTAGAGGTCTAAGTGGAATAGGCAAGTGGCCACCAATATCCACCTAGATCTTGAATATTGGTGGGTTAAGGCACTAGAGTGAGTGATAACATTGGAGAAGTAGTAGAATGCTTCAGATCATGTTGTGATAATGATTTCTTCTCTATGTGGCTTCTAATGAAAGTATTGTAGCATAATTCCTAAGAAAAGCATCATTTTTCAGATCAAAATCATGGTTGTTGTAGCATATTTTATTTAGAGGATAAGGAGTGGAGTTTATGTTGTTGTATGATTTTACTATTGATGGTTACATTTGTGCCACTATTTGTTGGTGTTGAGAGCATGTTATTTGTGGTGATTTTTTTGGTTTATTGATGGTGTCTTGCTACTGAGACTTGGATTGCAGAGTTGAATTCTTGTTGAGAAGAGCATATTGGATCCAATTTGAACATATATGAAATAAGCTCCAAATAGTTTAGAGAAGTGACTTCATGAGAGAGGAGTAGTGATTTTGAAGCTTTAGCAAAAGGAACAATTTTTCCATCCAATTGGAGTTAGATAGTCCAAACAAAATTGGGTGAGGATTGTTGATCATGGTGGCCTTCAATGGATGGTAGTCCATAGATCCGTGTGAGAACAAAGTCTTCCGAGATGATTAGTAGAATAAAGTCTCCTAGCTAACTAGTGTTGGCATATTGTATATGAGGTTGAGTCTCCAAGTTGATCGGTGTCAACTATCTATGTAAAAGACAAATTGCTTGAGATAATAGAGATTCAGAGCAGAGAAAGAACAACAAGGGTGGTTTTTTTCCCATAAGGGTTTCCAACATAAATATTGTGTCTCATGTGGGATGATGTGATTATGTGCATTATTTCTTGTTTATGTTGTTGCTTATGGTTTTTAGTTTCTGCTCATACGGTGCACATGTTATGATTTGTTATTAATTGTTGGTTATATGCATGATTTAGTAAGTGAAGTTTTAAATTGGCAGAAATTGTATACAAGTCACACTACTAAATCACCCCCCACCCTCACCAACCCTCTCAGTAGTGCTTAAAGGTTTCCAACAATTGGTATCACAGTGGGGCTCTTAGTTGCAACTTGATTGCTGGAGAGTAGATCTAGGTTTTGATGGAGAAAAAATTGTTTTTTTTTACCTTTTCGAAATGATTTATTAAGGAATGGGTTTCATTATTGCTGCAAATTACAAGGTATGGAGCAAAAATGTTAAATCTCAATTTTTTTTCTTGTGGATCTAACATTTGGAGATTATTGTGTGAAGATTGTGGAAAGGATCCAATTGTAGATGAAGTTTTGCATCAAGCTACACAAGCTAGATGCATAATCTACAAAAATCTTCATGATGATGATTTGAAAAGGCTAGTAGGTTTGAAATATGCCAAAGATATGTGGGATAAGATAGAGTATGTATTTGGAGATAGTACCAGTAGCAATAAGGAATTTGAGAAAAAAAGAAACAAAACTAATAATAATAATAAGAAGAAGAAGAATAAGGGCCTTCAAAAAAAATAATCTTAGCCACAAGAGTCTCATTCCTCTAGTGCACATGATTCAACTAATGATGAGAAGATATCAGAAAAACTTAAACCCAAAATTATAAATATTAATGATTTTCTATTGAGTTATAATTTTGATGATTCAGATTTTGATCATGTTGAAGCACATAGTGAAGATGAGAATTATATTAAGGGTCTTAGAGATGAGATTTATAGACTAACAACTGCATGCAAGGATCAAGAAAAATTATTGTAGATATGTGATGATAAGGAGGCCAAGCTCAAGGAAGATATTGTTAGCTTAAATATTAAATTGGTAGAATAAAAAAAAGTTGAGAAAGGTATGAGGAAGTAGTACCAAGAGAAGGAGGAAGAGGTTGAGATATTAGAAGATGAAGTGATTTCCTTGAGAAAGCAGTGAAAGTTGGAGAAGAATACCATGGCCTTGGATAATTGTTTGAGATCCAAAGATCACCATTGGATAAATCTGGTATTTAATTTCAAAAGGGTGAGTCTAGTTTACATGCAAGGAAAAATAACAAAGAAGAACCCAAGAAATATGTAGAAAACAATACCAGCAGCAAGAGTGAGAACCAAGGAAACAAAAATTAGAATCAACAATCGATCAAGCAGCAAAACTAACAACAACAAAGAAGAAAATCTCAGGGATATCCTACATTCAAAAAAGAATTTTCTCCAAGAGATAATCATGGCATATTTGTAAGGTTTCAAATGAATCAAATTCCTTTTGTTCCTTTTGTGCATAATGTACAATGATACAACTATCATAGATTTGGGCATGTTGCAGCCAATTGCAGGAGAAAAAAATATAGGTCTAATCAGTGGATCTTGTAGTAGTATCAACAACCAAGGAGATTGGTCAATAGGTATAATCATGGTTTTTATGGTTATTGTTACTCATGTAACCTATTTGTCCATAAGGCATCTGATTGCAAATCTAACCAATTGAGGAGAAACACATTTCATGCAGGGTTTAGATCTAGCATGAGTAGCAAGAGATTTGATCCTATTACTTCATATATCGGCCACATGGAGTGATACACTTGTCATAACTTTCACCATATGGCAAGAGACCATTTGTTGCCCTGTTATTCAAGGAAAAATCGACCAAAGTAGAAAAAAAAAAAGAGAATATAGTAGAAAACCAGTGAAGGAAGAATGAGAAACAACTCTTCAAGTAGTGAAGAGCATCTCCTCCTACAGTGCATGAGTATTTCTTGCATACTCATAGAGGAATACAAATTTCATGAGAGGTGCATAAACTCATGGGGAGCGTATGGTAGTAGTGTGATAGTTTGATGAGTACAAGTTATTGCAGTAATTCTTGATGAGTTCATTTGAGCCTCATGCACATTCAGGTCCATAGGATTAACTTGTCTATTGGAGGTATATTGAGCTTAGGGGGAGATATGGATGGTATGATGTTTTCATGGTTTATTTGGTGTTTTTCCCCATAATTTTCACTCAATTATTTGTAGTTGCTTTACATATGTTTCCTAAGTGAAAAGAGTACATTTTTCAGCCATATATATGTTTTTGGTCTTTACTATCAGGTGGTTGAAAATTTGTACAACCATGCATGCAATAAGATATTTGGTACAAGATGCATAAAGATGACTTGAGGTGTGGACCAGCCATGTATGAGTTGTTATATGATGATTACTATATTAATGTATTTATTATCGTTTCATCATTAAGTATTGGTTCAGAGTCCAATCAATAATATGTTGAGTCATCATGGTGTGAGGATTGTTATGGAGGAGTCCCATGAGTCATTTTGCAGCCATATGTATGGGTTAATGATGTAATAACAATCATGACATATCATGTCTTTCAGTCATTGGTTCATAGGATATGATCATAGCAGCCATTGATATATTCATGTAAATTTCTTATGGAGCCATGTACTTTTATTGTATGTATCTTTGGGCCATTTGGTCATGTGTCATGAGGTCATGTTATGGTCACATGAGGTCATGTATGAGTTATTATGCCACACTAATATAGCCATGTATGTATCAATGTATATGTAATTTGAATCATGGTAATGTGGATTATTGGTCCATATGGTGCTTCTATTTGTGGCAAGGAAGCATTATTTGTAGCGGAAATGATTCATTGCAGGATTGGAGATGATCTTGGAAATGGCATGTGTTTAGGGGGAGCATATTTTTGCTCTTGTTTACTTCAGCCATACATTTTTGACATTATGATATTCTTGGACACATTCATGGTGTGCCTCATGCTATGTTGTGACATTTTGGGCTATTGACCTCATGATATGAATAGAGAGGATGTGATTGGCCATTGATGTTATTTATTGAATATATGTGTGTATTTGCTACTATGGAGAGTGTTGGTTGGTGCCTTATGTGCATATTGTTGTATCATGTTGCATATGATGCTTTTGTGGTTACCTCTTGTGCTTATTGCTACTTGTTGCTAGAGGTTGCTGGTTGGTATTATGCTCTGGATGACAATTGGTCTATTTATTGCTTGCTGCTACTGATATGAGAGGCATGGATGCTGGTTGATATGCATCATTTTTTAGCCATGTAGAGATCTTGTTCTCGAGTGCTTCAGTACTTGTGTTCTTGTTGCCTTATCATATGGAGTTGACCCTTTTCCATTAATGTAAAAAGTGGAGTGATAAAGGAGATTGTTCTAGAGTTTGTGTGTGGTTTCCATCAATGCCAAAGGGGGAGATTGTTGGAATTATGGCGTGCATGGTTCCAGCTAACTAATGTTGGCATTGGTTCATGATGGCATCTAGTTCATGTTGGGATTGATGTCAACCCTATGTAGCTTGGCTTATGTTTGGGTGCCTTCATTATAGCATGGTTGCAACTGGGGGACTTGACATTGAGTTTATTGTGTTGGAATTGATGTCAACCTTATGATGTCATGCAATTATGTCAACCTCATGATATTGTAGATTGTTGATGGAGTAGTTGGTTTGTGTTGGTATTGATGTTGATCCTATGGTGATGGGAATGACATGGATTGTATGCATATCTTCAGATGTTATTTATGGTTTTTCATGTACTAGTGGTGTTCATGACCTAGTGCAGGAACTGATGGTTGACTTGTTGCAATAGTATATTGGCTTGATGAGGATGTGTTGAGATGAAATAATGGTGTACACATGTGTTGTAGCTTGTGAAGGTGTTTGTGGAGAGTGGATGACTCCTTGGCAGTCATGTGAACTCTTGTTTGTTGGTTTTTAGGTCCATTAGGTAGTGGCACTTAGGAGACAAGTTTGATCCTTTTATAGAGGTGTCAAAGGACTTGGAAGAGGTTTCGATGCTTGTACAGGAGATGGAGAAGGTGACCAAATAACTGGCATAGGTCATGGGTTTAATTTTTTTGTTTTTCCTTATGCTCTACCCCAATCACTCCCATGCAGGCTTGTGCATGTGATTAAGAGGCTATAGTTGTTGGGAAGTATACTTGTGCATGAGTCCATTGGAAATTAGCTAGCATTGTTCCTATAGTTGAGGCTTAAAACGAGTTTTTCTCCACATTCCTCATGCACTTCCAGAGTAATTTGACCTGGAAATTCCTAAAAGGTTCTATACTAATCGAAAAAGGTTGAAATAGGTTGCAAGAGTCCTCCAGTGGGTGTGAACACCTTAAGTGCACAAGTAGTGATGATGATGGATTTATTTTGTCAACGTTTTTCACCTTTGATCACAACCCAAATATGAATTTTGCCCATTACATTTTATATACATCACTTTAAAGCTGAATATTGGTGGGTTGAGGTAGTAGAGTGAGTAAGAACATTGGAGAAGTAGTAGAATGCTTTAGATCAAGTTGTAAGAAGGACTGTTTTAGTGTGTGGCTTCTAATGGCAGTATTGTAGCATAATTATTAAGCAAAGCATTAATTTTCAGATCAGATTCGTGGATGTTGTAGCAAAGTTTATTTGGAGGATATGGAGTAGATTTTATGATGTTAAATGATTGTATTATTGATGGTTGCATTTGTGCCACTATTTGTTGGCGTTGAGAGCATGCTATTTGGTTTTTTTGGTTTATTAATGGTGTCTTGTTGTTGAGACTTGGATTGAAAAGTTGAGTTCTTGTTGTGTAGAGCGTCTTAGATCTAGTTTGAAAATAGATGAAATAAGGTCCACATAGTGTAGAGGAAAAGTGACTTCATGAGAGAGGAGAAATGATTTCGAAGCTTCAAATAAAGGAACATTTTCTCCATCCAATTGGAGTTGGATAATCCAATTAAATTTGGGCGAGGATCATTGACCATGGTGGCCTTCAGTGGATGGTAGTCTGTAGATCCATGTGAGAATAGAGTCTTCCGAGCTGATTAGTAGAAACAAGTCTCCTAGATGATTGGTGTTGGCCTATTATATATGAGTTCGAGTCTCCAAATTGATTGGAGTCAACTATCTATATAAAAGACAAATTGCTTGGCATAATAGAGAGTCATAGCAGAGCATTCACAACAAGGGTCATTTTTCTCCCAGAAGGGTTTCCATCGGAAATCTTGTGTCTCATGTGTGATGATGTGATTATGTGCATTATTTATTTTTTATGTTGCTTCTTATGGTTTTTATTTTGTTCTCATATGGTGCACATGTTATGATTTGTTATTAGATGCTTGTTATATGCATGATTTAATAAGTGGAGTTTTAAATTGGTAAAAATTGAATATAAGTCACACTACTGATTCACCCCCCCCCAATAGCGCTCAAAGGTTTCCAACATTAATGAATTGCGAAAGCAAGAAAAATGAGTGTATTTTTTTTCAAATTTCAAAATATCAAAAAAGGATTTTGACATGGGTGGCTTAGGATTATTTACAGGGTGCACCTCTCTAATCCCACTCACTATTTCTGACTCATGATATCATCGACCTTATAGATGCTTGTGGATTAGTCAACTATTTGGAATCTTCATTAATCAAAATAAAGTACATATACATTTTCTTGGTCTATATGTTAGAAATGAGAGAGTATATGCTTATTTTTACACACACAAAATTATGATGTGTATCCTATGGAATTAATGTAACAATACATATAAATAAGCTAACATTTGTCTCAATATGGACAAATTATTTGGATCACACAATCACTTAGGTATGTAAATATCTTAACTTTCACATTGTTTTAGGAATCATCTAATTAGAGAGAATATATCAAATCCAACTAGATCTAACAACCTCCTAAATACTAGGAACAAACTCTTCTTGTAGATATGAACTCTACCTAATAATTACCAATAATAAGAACAACCAAAAATATGGTCACACATATGGCATGTAGGAGTTATATATTCCAACACTCTCCCTTAAGGGCTCACTGTCTTAATATTTATCAAGTCAAGTCTTCATCATCATAAATTCCTTTGCAACAACTACTCCACTATCATTTGAAGAACCACCTAATCAACAAATTCTACATCTAGTCCATCCTAGCATTTTCACCTCCTACCATGATCATGCAAACATCAACAAACAATTAACATCCAAATAAAGGAACGAACACCTATTAGAATACATGGGTTATCAATTGTTGTAACCATTGATATAATATAATACCCCTTCATGTATATGGTTCATTCAACTTCTTTATAAACTCCCTTGAAAGTAAAACTTTACCACCTAGATCCTACGAGCAATATGGTCCACTCTAAGAATTAAAGATCTCTATATAGAGGTTATTGCACTCTATTAGACAAGTTATCCAAGTCATAAAGGCTACATGGAAAAGGGGTAAGCATGCCTATCCAAGTCTTACAACAATATACCATGTACATGTTATTTACATATATGTAGGTACATATGTTACATACTCCATCCCATGGAGACATAGTTACTGCCTTAGAACTTTATAAGGACCACTATAATAGATCATAAATGTACTTCAACTACAATGTGTGGCTCACAATACCATATGATCATGCCAAGTGTGGGCATAGTGTTTCACCCCAGAGAAATAATTGAAGGACAATATGCACAAAAACTAGGATTTCTTTCCAACAAATTAGTAGAGGAATATACTCTTCTATAGGGCATTATCCTAGCTCAGACATTCCACCCAATGCATCTTCTTGTTCTAAGAGAGACTCATTTATCATCTTAAGACACATGAAATTTGGAACAAGTGCCAGAGATCTCAAATTAAGTCATTCTTAGCAGAATTAGAACTTTAGTTGAAAAATGAATTGTAATATTGAATGGTTCCACGTGCAATGACATAATAACACATTGGCTGACTCCCAAGCCAATTTGGCTACCCAATTAGAAAAAGGTTACCAACTTAATGAGAAGTTTATCGACTTCTTATTTTTTCGGAGGTTGCATAAAATCATGATTATCATGCTGATTTTCAAAAGTGGCGATGCAACGTCCACCCATTTTCATTTGAGGGTTAAAATTCCAAAATTTTTATTCATGGCATTAAAAACCAAATATCATGATGATGAAAGACATGAAAAATCATGTTCAAATGCAAAAAAGGTGATGCAACATAATGTTTTTTTAGGGTTAAAATTCAAACATTTTCACGCATGGCTTTAAAGACCAAATGTCATGATTATGATAAACCCTATAACTCAACATTTAAGGTTGCCTACTTTTATTTTCTTTTTCTTTATTCTTAAAATTTTTAAGCTTGTTTTATTTCATTTTATTTTTGGGGTTAAAATTACTGATAAATTCACATTACAACCTTGATCAATGGTGCCATTGGAAAAAAAAAAAAACATAAAGTCAAGTGTGAATCTAAAAGTGGTGTTAAATAATTTTATTTATTTATGAATTATAATTTTTTTAAATAGCATTTTTTAATGTTTTTTTGGAATAAAATGGTTTTTTTTTAATTGACTTCTCTTAAAAAATAATATTTACAAATTTTTTCTTAATATTTTTAATAATTTAGATTTAAAAAAATTAAGAAAGAAATTTGTAAATATTATTTTGAACGGAGAAAAATCAATTTCAAATAAATAAATAAATCACCCTTTTATTCCCAAAAAAATATTGAAATATGCTATTTAAAAAAAATTAAAAAAATTTTTTTTAAGAAAAAAACATTAAAATATATAATTAAAAAAAAAAATTGCACCTTTAAAAATTAAAAAAAAATAACAAAAAAACATGTGAAAATATGAATTATATACATTTTTTTTTTTTTTCTATGTTAAGACTAACCTAAGTACCCACGGGGGATTTGAACCGGTGACCTATCGCAAGGAGTGCCTTAGCAAGGCACCCATTCACCGTCAATCCAAAGCCCCGTGGGCATGAATTATATACATTAAAAAACAAACTAAAAACCATTTTAAAACATAAAACAAATAATTAAAAAAATTATATTTTTTTAATTATAAATAAATAAAAATTTGGATTAAAAAACGGGGTGGACCAACATCGCTCCTTGCCCCCATAGCACACAATTTTATTTATTTTTGTTTCTTTCTTAATTTTTTTATTTTTATTGTTTTAATTGGATTTAATATTTTTGTTATAACTCTCATTTGTTTGTTTTTTTTGGGTTTAATTTAATTTTTTTGTTTTTGAAAATTTTATATATATATATATATATAATTCCTCACATCTATTTTTAAAATATGGTTTAAATTTCTTCTAGAAACTGTCTTAAATCTTTGGTTTTAAATAAATCTTTGGTTTATTCATTAAAAAAGACATTTTTTTTTAATTTATTAATTTGTTTTAAAAATAGAAAAAAAAATCATATTTTTAATTTTAAAAATTAAAAATGGCAGGTTACATCATTTTTTAAGGGTGTTTTTAATGATTTTGTGTACATTAATGATGATCTTATAAGTTAGAGTTTAAAAAATATTACAAATTTAGTGCCCCATTGAAAATGGGTCTAGCTATCTTACGTTAAGATCGCGAAAAGGCTATAATTTTAATCTTAAAAAAAAAAAAGCTCTTGGTAGAAATACTCTTTAATTTAAGTGTTGATTTTTAAGGGTTTTTTAAGTCATGATATCTGGTTTACAATGTCATGGTTAAAAATGTTGAAATTTTAAGGTTTTTTTGTACTCATCATATTTAATTATAATTCCATGGTTGAAAAATGTCAAAATTTTAAGGTTTTCAAAGTCGTGTTATTTGATCTTTAACATCATGGTTGAAAATTGTTGTATTTTTAAGGTTTTCCATGATCATAATTTTGGTTTTTAATGCCATGGCTTAAAAATGTTTAAATTTTAACCCTAAACAAATGGTGATGTAGCATCACCACTTTTCTATTTCAAAATGTTTTTCATGTTTTTTTGCAAAAATAAGGGGTTTTTTTAGCTAGAGTTATCATGTCAAGGTTATAATTCTTGTTAAGTTGGTAACATTGTTTTAGGAAAAAATATTGTTTTTAATTAATGGGAAACTTGACAATTAGTCAATTCCCTAATTCTAAGGGCCCCAAACATTTTGTATTTTGTAAATCTCTATATGCATGGGTATTTCGGTTGGTTTTTTTAAGTGTATATATACTTAAAAAAACGAACCGAAATACCCATGCATAATGAGATTATATATATATATATATATATATATATATATATATGTATATGTATATGTATATGTATATGTATATGTATATGTATATGTATATGTATATGTACATATATGTACATATACATATACATATACATATACATATAGTCTAAGTCCATCTTAACCCTGAATATATCAAGCACCTAAAGGAATCAAATCTCTTGAGGTGAAAACATTTCTTCAAGTTTTGCAAACTAAAAGAGGTTTTGCACCTTAATAAATTTGATACCTCTTAGCGCTTGATAGATTTGAGGTACCTGAATTGAAAGGCTCACACTGGAAAGAATTGAAATGTCACACTTGCAAGAATTGGAAGTCTCACAGTAGCAGGAACAAAATTGTACACTTGTAGGAATTGAAATGTCACACTCATAATTGCATCTAAATTAAAATACCACACTCGTACAAAAGAAAATACTAGCTACAACACTCTTCTAGAAATGTAAATCACTATTTGCTGGAAAGTAATCACTCAAAACAGGAAATATATCACACTCTACTGAAAAAGAAACACTCAAAAAATAAAAAAAATACACTCTACTGGAATGTAAATATACAAGTAGGAAATAAAGAAGTGACTTGATAAGGCTAACCAGATATTCATAAACTCTACAAATGACTTATTCTTAAGTTGATAAAATATTATAATGCAATATATCCGTTTAACAACTTCAATCAATCAACACAACATTAGGAGATAGAGCCAACAATGTAACATGTTACAACAACAATTGTTAATCATAAAATAGAGTAAATGCTAATGAGTTGCAACAAAACTGAGTAATTACTAATCATGATGTAGCAACACAAATAAATAAGGAAAAAAGTTAAATAACTTAACTAACTAATCTAGAAATGAAATTGTAACCTAGTCTAGTTAAGACTACAAGAAATACCTAACTAAGGAAGGGGACCTACCTCCTCAAGCAAGGCACTGTTAAAAAATGTAACACTCTTATATCATCACCACATCACATGCATAGGGAATGACAACTTAAAACAGTGATGTTTATATTAACAAAAATCAAAGTGTAACTTCAAGAATATCCTCTTCTCTCTACTACTACTCTCTGGAGTGAGTAGAGCAGGGGTATTTATACAAGATCTCAGTTTCTCAATTTAATCAAGAAATTAGGGGAAAAACATGAGAATATTGGATTCTCATGTTTTTACCTCTTCTTTACAACCAAAATGTAAAAATAGGGAATTACTAATTCACTTGTTGAATATAAAAGACAATAAATTGAGTCAGATATTTATTGGATGGACCAACTTATTTTTTCTTTTCCTCAACTGGGAAAAAAGTGGTTGGTTCTCTCATTGGGTAGCCATTGAAATAAATCACACTCTACTGAAAATTAAACATTCAGAAAAGAAAAAAATCACTCTATTGGAATGTAAATATACAAGTAGGAAATAAAGAGGTGACTTGATCAGGTTAACTGGATATTCATAAACTCTACAAATGACTTATTTTTAATTTTATAAAATACTATAATGCAAGATATCTATTCATTAACTTCAATCAATCTACACAAAATTAGGAGATAGAGCCAACAATGTGACGTGTTGCACCAAAAATTGTTAATTAGAAAATAGAGTAAATGCTAATGAGTTGCAACAAAACAAAGTAATTACTAATTGTGTTGTAGCAACATAAATAGATTAAGAAACAAGGTAAATAATTGAACTAACTAATCCATAAATGAAATTATAAGCTATCCTAGCTAAGATTACAAGAAATACCTAACTAAGGAGGGGGGCCTACCTCCTCAGGTGAGGCATTGTTTAAACGTGTAGCACTCTTATATCATCATCACATCGCATGCATAGGAATTGAGAATTTAGAACAACGATCTTTATATTAATAGAAATCAAAGTGTAACTTGAATAATATCCTCCCCTCTCTACTACTACTCTTTGGCTTGAGTAGAGAAGGGGTATTTATACTAGATATCAGTTTCTTAATTTAATCAAGAAATCAAGGGACAACCATGAGGATATTGGATTCTTCGGTTTTCCATTTTCTTTACAACCAAAATGTCAAAAGAGGGAACTACTAATTCACTCATCCAACACAATAGACAAGAAATTGACTTAGATATTTACTGGAGGACCATTCTTCTGCCTTTTCCTCAATTGGGAAACAATTGACCAATTCTCTCATTGGGTAGCCATTGAGTGACAGTGGTGCATTCATTGGTTGACCTATGATGAGCTGTGATAAATTTTTTTTGTGTTGTATTAGTCAATTCTGTTGTCTGGTGTGTTGCATCATCGGGACTCAGGATGTTTTGGTTGCTTTCGTGATGTTGTCGCATAAGGAGTTGTAGCCTTGATGCTTCCATCATGTTGTAGCATAAGGTGTTGCAGCCTTGATTCTTCAATCATGTTACAACATAAGGTGTTGCAACATTGATGATTCCATTCTCTTTTAGCATAAGGTGTTGCAACATCAATGAGGGTGTTGTAGCAACACGAAAGTGTTGCAACAATGTAAGGGTGTTGCAACACCGATATATTAGAGGTGAATTGATGGTGTAATAGCATGGGGGCTTAACTAGGAGAACAATACCATAACATGTGGGGTCATCCTGGGGGATATGTATTGAGGAAAAAATGGCATAATATATTGATCATATAATAGGGGTAAAGGGTTTTTATATTGGTAAGTATAAAAAATGGAGCTCAAAGTGAATGGAAAATATAAAGGGGTATACTAAATGTTAATGAAAAAATGGATACCTACAATATCTAGTGAAAGTAGGGGATTTTTAAATATCTTAGGTGTATTGGGTTCATATTGGTAAGGGGTTAAATAATGTGATTTTTAGCGGTTTTTCCCAATACGTAGTCAAATTAAGGGTATTTTTTAGTATGCCATGAATGTACGTGATATGTTAGGCGTTCATTGAGTGAAGCCCTCATGTGTAATAGAAACATAGAGGTGTTGAGAAACATGAAGGAGTTGAAATGCTGACTCTTGGATCCTTCATTGATTCCTCGAGGGGTACTTCTTATGAGCCTTTTTGTAGTATTTATCATGCTTTCCTTGTTACTTACCATAAAATGGTGGATTCCATCCTTAATGCATAAGAATAAACATTAAAGTGACATAACTAGAGAAATATTGTATCTTCATCAAAAGAGCATCATTGTGGGAAAAAATAATTATAACATGGTATGGATGTGAAAAATCTAGTGAGTGGACATTGAAGGGAAGCCAATTTCCCCCCCCATCATATATACTTTGAGGAAGTGTTGATGGTCAAAAATGACCTCATCAACATTAAGGAGACCACTCGGTCAGAGCCCTACTTTAGCTTTTCTCCATTTGGGCTAGTGGTTCTAACTGGTTATATTGGTTCCAATTGCCCCCTCACCCTTTCTATTAATTTGTGATGTCTCTAATTACTTATCAATAGAAAGAGAAATATCGGATTTACTCTCGTGTTGCTAACTTGCAAGAAAGAAACCCTTAAGCTGAGACAAGCTCTCATCCAAGCAACACTAGTGGTTTCTCCTGCATAATGAGACTTCTAAAATGAAATGAATTTATTATAGATTAAAATCTATTCTAGGATGTAAGCAATAGAAAATAAATCCTAAATCTATCTCGATTGGGGAGATATGTATCAAGTCACAACCAATATCAAGGTAGTGAAGTTTGTACCATCTTTAAATTTAGAATAAAAATTGAAGTCAATAAGCTAAGGAAATAGTTCCAAGGCTTACTACTAATTCAAGAAGCTATATGCATTTAGTTATCTAATGAATAGTCATAAGATCTATGTTGCAAATACATCTAAATTCAAATAAAATGAATTAAAATTTAGTGACATGACTGCATTAGGGAAGTAGTTCTCATAAAACAATGATGATTAAAACTAAGATAAACTTGACATCAATTTGTTAAATACTTAACAACTATGCCATGTCCATCTATTCAAATTTGTTAGTTAACTTGATAGAAATTATATCCACCATTAAAAGATAACTTTAAAATTATTTAAACAAATATATAGTTAAATGAATTTACAATAGTGTAAAACCCAAAAAACACATACTTATCTGGATCAAGAGTTGCATCAAATTTTAATTAAATGAAAGCCATCAATAGGTATTTATATCTGAAAAAAGAATACAAATATTGCAGATCTGATCAAAGCCTTTCGAGCACAAAATTTCTCAGAAGATTTCAAGATAGCATGAAGTTTTCAGAGCTGAAATACATCTCCTTAAATTTCGTTAAATCTGGTCCAAATAATACTTAGTTCCCTATAAAAAATTTCCATGTACTCTCGAGAAAAAATGATCCAGAATTATGCAGGAATGCAACAGAATACATACATAAATATAAACATAGAGATGTAATAGAAATAAATCTTCATTTACTTAATATCAAAGAACTAAAAAATGCTTGCATATAGAATGGAAATAAACTAGCTCGGGTGATGGTATATTATCTCTAAGAAAAGATCTGGCATCTCCATGCCTCTGAATTGTGTTACAATGACGCTTAAGGGCCTTTTTATTATTGAATAACAAAGTGAAACCTTAAACAAGAAAAAGCATAACATTAGGAGATGGAACACCAAGAGTTTGTGGGCCTCGCTGGGGTTAGTTGGGCAACCAATTACCCGGGGTCATAACTTGTTCATATGATCGTTGTTTGGCATGTATGATACCTCATTAGAAATGTCTCTCTGAGTACTACGGATTTGCAATAGACCATTTCCTAAGGCCATGGGCTTGCTGCGTACTTAAAAAATTCTTTTTAGGGGGTCATAATAGCTCAGGAAGTTCAGGACCCGAAAAATTGCTAAAAATAGTAAATGATGTTATAATCAAGGAAACTGATGAAACTCACTGGAGTTCTAGGTGGAATATGTGGGTGGCCACCAATATCCACTTGGATCAGTCCTCCCCCCTTAGGAAGAAATTGTCCCCATTGCGTGCAAAGCATCCATGAGGTGAGGAAATGTTCATTAAACCTGGTCCCTAGTGAGCCACTTGCACTGGTGAAGGAGTTGGCCTACTTTGATAACTCAATATAGCTAGATCCTCTACTGGAAAGTGTTCTTGATATTTGTGTCCATGATCCTATCAGTTGTGGCTTATTCGATACAGCTTGGGTTGAGAACTGTTGGTGTCAACTACTTAACAACGTTAGATGTGTCCAGTAATGGGAGAAAGTATGGCCACAATTGATCCACATTGAATAATAGGTGAAGGCCAAGGAACGTTAGGATGCTGAGCTCGAAAGCATTGTCTCCTATGGCCTTAGTGATGGTGTATGACCCATATCAGAGTAATAAAATCTTGTGGTGGGCCCTAGCGAGGCACTCCTTCAACAAATGTAACCAAGCTTTGTTGCCCACCTGGAACTTGTGTGGCACCTGATCCTGATCATTCAGTTGTTTATACTTGGCACTTACTCTATCCAATATGTCATGGACCTATTGGCAGATGTGCTGAATGCATTCAATGAAGATGGTAGTTCTGCTAGCTTGAGACTGGACATGAGACAAATTTGTCTTAATAGCTGCCAGTGGTATGGAAACATCAATGGCAAATAATGGTTAGAATCTCGACCCCACCTGAAAGGGCTTGTGGCCAGTTGAGCTATGGAGAGCTTTGTTGTAGTTGTGTTGGACATAGGGGAGGCTTTAATCCCATGTGTGTGGATGCTTTGAGTTGTACATTCACTGAATGTGCATGATCATTGATCCGAACTTAAACAAGAACACAAAAACTTACAAAGGTAATTATAAACACAAAGATGTAGCAGAAAAACACTTCCTTACATTAATAGAAAAATATTGAACTATGCTTACAAAGAAAATGGAAATAAGATAGCTCGGGCAATTGTAGCTTATCTCTGAGAAGAGATGTGATGGCTACATGCCTCTGAACTGAGTTACAATGAGGCTCAAGGGTCTTTTTATTATTGAACAATAAGAGAAAATCATAAACAACCAAAACTCTTACCTGAGGAGATGTAACACCAAGATTTTATGGGCTCCGTTGAGGTTAGTTGGGTAACCAACTTCTCGGGTTCGTAACTTGGCCATATTATCGCCGTTTGACGCGTATGATACCTCGTTGGAAATATCTTTCCGAGGAATACAACTGTCGATGCAATTTCCTTGCAAATTGTTGGACGAATTTTGTCAAAAAAAACTTCGTTTACGGCCTCAAAATGGCTCCGGAAGTTCAGGACCCAAAACACTGCTAAAAATAGTAAATTGTACTACAATTAAAGAAACATATGAAACTACATGGGGGGTCTATGTGGAATAGGCAGGTGGCCACCAATATCCACTTGGATCATTCCTCCCCCCCTTAGGAAGCAATGGTCCTCATTGCATGTAGAGCCTCCATGAGGTGAGGAAATTTCTGTTGAACCTGGTCCCTAGTGAACCACTTGCCCTAGTGAAGGAGTTGGCCTGCTTTGACAACTTGATATAGAAGTATCCTCTATTGTCGAGTGTTCTTGATTTGTGTCTCCATGATCTGATTAGTTGTGGCATGTTCCATGCAGTCCAGGTTGAGCTCTATTAGTTTGAGTTGTTATGCAATGTCAGATGTGTCCAACAATAGTGGAAAGTAAGGCTGAAGGTGACCTACATTGAATTCAGGGTGCCGACCAAGGAATGGTGGGATGTTAAGCTCGAAGGCATGGTCACTAATGGCCTTGTTGATGGTGTATGGACCATATCGGAGAAGGCGAAGCTTGCGATGGGGTCTAGGAAGGCGCTCCTTCTGCAAATGCAACCAAACTTTTTTGCCCACCTAGAACTTGTGCGACACTCAATGTTGATCATGGTGTTTCTTGTAATTAGCATTGGATTTATCCAATATATCGTGGACCTATTGGCAGATGTATTGAATGTGCTTAATGAACATGTTAGCCCTTTCAGCTTCAAATTGCACGTGAGCCAAATCTACTTGAGTGGCTGCAAATGGTATGACCACATCAATGGGGCATAATCGCTAGAATCCCAATCCTACCTAAAAGTGGTTGTAGCTTGTTGAGCTATGGATAGCTCTGTTGTAGCTGTGTTGGACATAGGGGAGATTTTCATCCCATGTGCATGGATGCTTCGAGTTGTACACACGTAGAATGTATATGATAATCCTCTTGAAAACCTCTTTTTGGCCATCAGTTTGGGGATGGAAAGTCGTGGACTTAATAGGTTTTATATCCAGCATCGATTAGAGACTTGGCCAAAATGCACTCAGGAATCTGTTGTCTCGATCTGAGATAATGGACTGTGGGATCCCAAAGTGTACCCACACTCTCTCAAAGAAGATTTTAGCAGTGGCCTCTATTGTGATACTCTTATTTTAGGCCACCATGATGGTCATCTTAGAGAATCTTTCGATGACCACGAAAATGAAATCTTTGTCGTGCTTAGTAGAAGGAAGGCTCGACATATAATCCATGGAGACAGATTCCCAAGGCCGACTAGGAGTAGGTAGAGGAGTATACAAGCCTTGCTTCTTGATGGTTGGTTTGGAAATGGTGCAGGTGGTGCAGGATCTAATGGACTTCCCAACATCCTGACAAAGTTTCGACCAATAAAAATACTTCTGCAATAATGCCACTATTTTCTCTACTCCGAATTGTCTGACGAGTCAATTTTAGTCTGCCTCCTAAATCATATTGGCATGCTCACTTGAAGGAACACATATGTGTTCCAAGTGGCATAACAATGCATCATGAAGGTGAAAATTTGGAACTTGCTTCCCTTCGAGGAGTGTCTGGTATATGCTGTCGAATTCTAGATTTTTCTTGTAAGGATGCAACCACCCCTATGTCTCATGCCCACCGGAGTCGAGCACGGTGATTAGTGCCATGACCGGTGGTCGACTGAGGAAATCAGTGACATTATTTTTGTTGCCCTTCTTATACTTAATGTTCAAATGGAATTGTTGCAGATAGATGGACCATTTTCTATGGTGATCATTTTGCAACTTCACTTGTGTCTGTATGAACTGTAGAGGTCGCTGGTCTGTGTGGATGATCATTTCCTTCCCTAGAATGTAATTCTTCCATTGACGGCAAGCCTACACAATGGAATACATTTCTTTTTCATAAGTGAGGTACTTTCTGATTGTGTCTGAAAGTCTCTCACTATGGTAAGCCAATGGGTGCCCATGTTGAGTAAGAACCGGACCAATAGCATAATCAAAGGCATCTGTCTCAATCTCGAATGGTTGTTGCAGGTTTGGTAATGTGAGCATTGGTGCAAAAAAAAGCGATTCTTCAACTCGGGAGAATGCTCGTTGTTGGGTTTCCAACCAAAATAGCTTTTCTTTCGCCCTGCCCTTGGTGACTCGACTTAAAGGTCAAGTGATATGAGAGAACCCCAACACGAACCTACGGTAGAAATTGGCAAGACCCAAAAAGATGCAGAGCTCTGTTAGAGTGGTTGGGGCTGGCCAATCCCAAATGGCTTGTATCTTGGATGGGTCCACATGTACACCTTGCTCATCAATGATGTAACCTAGATATTGAACCTGGGTTAGGCCAAAGGTGAATTTCTCCAAGTTAGCACACAACTTGTGTTGTCGAAGGGTTTGAAGGACCTATCGAATATGGTGGAGGTGCTCTTCCCAAATCTAGCTAAAGATCAAGATGTCATCTAAATACACCACCACGAATGCATTGGTGAAGGGCTGCAAGATTTCATCCATCAGTCTCATGAAGGTTACAAGGGCATTTATCAATTTGAATGGCATGACCAACCATTCGAAAAGGCCCTCCTTATATTTGGAGGCAATCTTCCACACATTGAAGGGATCGATAAGCACCTGGTGATAACCTGACTCCAGAAGGTCATCAATCTGCGGGATTGGGTACCTATTCTAGAAAATAATCTTATTCAGTGCCCGATAGTCAATACAGAGCATCCAGGTCCCATCCTTCTTCTGTATCAATACAATCGGCTTCCACAGGGTGATGCGATTAGCCTAATGTCCCTTTCTACAGTAGTTCTTGAATCTGCCTCTTGATCTCATCATTCTCTAGAACAAAGCATCGATAGATCAGTCCATTGGGCAGTGGCGCACCTGAGGTCAAATCGATGGAGTGCTTAACCTGACAGTGCAAAGGTACCCCTGTGGGTGAGGCGAAAAGATCCCTGTAACCTCCATGACCTTGTCCACCTGCTATCATTGTGCAGAGGAGCCTTGCCTAGAAGCCGCGGCCACAACCTTCTTCTTTCCTTGGGGGAAAATCATAAGGAAAAAAAATTTCCTAGTCTGGGAAATGATCTTATTGCATTTCTTTGCAGTGATTAAAGAGATGATGGTAGGTGGGGCTACCTACAGTATCCTACACAACTTATTAACCAAAGTAATAATCACAGAGTGAGGTCTAGACTCATGTACAACATGTCACTTCCACAATTACGTTTGTCCTAACAATACATCAGAAACTTCAAGAGCAGCAATGTGACACAATACCTCATCTATGAAGGGATTGATGCTCTAAGGAAGGTGGCACTGCTGGCTGACACGAAGATCTCTTCCTTGGTGAAGCCACCCGATGGTGTACAACTATGGATGTGTTGTAGTCTTTAGGCCCAACCGCTTCACAAATTCTTCTGAAATGAGGTTCTTTTGGCTCCTACTGTTGATAATAAGCTAACTTACTATAGTAAGAGTAAGCTAACTTACTACAGTAAAAGAGAGATTTAAAGAATTAAAAACATGACTCACAATCAACCACGCTAGCAAACGCTCTAGCTCACAACTTGAAAGAAACCATATATATTTAACTTCACAACAGAGTCTTGAAAACCAAATTACATAGATCACTGTATGTATTGCTAATGACTAGCATTGTACTCTATTACATCGGCCTTTAAAGGAAAGTGATTAAATGTAAAATTAACATCATATCTAACTATGGAAATCTCTAGCAAATTAGAACTAATCTGTGCATGATTGATTTGCTTCAAATCAACTTTGCCTTGCTTGGAACAAGTTTCTTCCCTTCGAGATAACTAACTACTAACATTAGAGTAACCTGCTTCTATTCCAATCTGAAGGATCTTCAACTTTGAAAGCATTGAGCTTGGCATAACAAAATCCCCTTGAGCTGTGTACATCGATGCTAAAGAAGTCAAAAAGAAATGTGGAAGGAGTCCACCTGACCACTACTGTCTTGATTACAGGTCAAGGACTAGCTGTTGAATACGAAAATGATAATGATGCTGATGACAAGGAATCCTTTCCATCCCTGTGTTGACCTACCATCCCTTTCACTAATCTTCACATCTAAACCATAAATAGATAGTTAGCATATTAAGACTATGACTCAAAATCCACGTAAACTTAATCATAAATAGAAAAACAATGCCAATTAGATGCATTTACCTCTGGTCATATATTAGCAGGATTTAGGTAGTGATGTAGGTGGTAGCGTAGGTGGAAGGAGTACTTTTTCAGACAATAGATAGCAAAAATAAGGGTGAGAAGCAGAAAATTTGGGGACAAAAACGAGTGCCAACATCCCCCCATGTTGATTCGAATGCATGTCCTCATGCATATTTCCATAGTATGCCAAAATAGTGATGATTCTATAGAAAAAGGAATCTTGGTCAAAGACCAATGACCTTAACCAAGACCTCTAGCCCATGTTTGATTGGAATGGAACACTTTTTGAACTGTAAAGCAAGCTCTTGAGCACTTAACTTCTTGGTGGGTTTAAGCCTGGAGTCTTTTCAGTGCATCAACTGCTTATTCCTTCACTTCAACTCATCATTTTGAGAAAACAACCAGCGATTAGTATCCCTAATTTGATTGTTGACTTCCCTCACATAATGAAATAAGGGTTTGTATTTATTTTCTTGCTCGAATAGCTTAGCAATCATTTTCTGCAACTTTACTAATCGAATCTTCAGATTTCCTTCTTCAACAGGAGTCAAGTTTTTCGTGGGTGTCATGGACTGTTGAGAGGCACTGCCTCCTAGTGCTTTGTTGTTACCTTTCCTTTGGGAGGAATCTTGCTAGACCACTCTATTGAAATTTCTACTAGGATCCTTTCTTGGAAAGGGTTGAACACGTGACAGTGTCTCTAAGTCTTATGCAATATTAAAAGGAACCTCTGTTGTAGATGTTGGTACATTCATTTCTTCAGGAGACAAATGTAATTGTTTTTCATCTGAACCAGAAGAAGAAAGAAAGTCAATGTGCTCAGAATTCACAACTTTAGTTGCAGGATTCTTAGGTTTTTTCATACTTCAATTTGTGTGATGACCTTGGGACGATGTCTCTGCCATAGGAATTGATGGTACTCGGGCTAGAAAGAGGGATCTCTTTCACTTAAGCTTTGATTTTTCCCCAGCATGAGCTTCAGGAGTTTTAGACGCAGGCTCTTCACCTTTTTTCTCCATAGTGTCACCTGGCTCAAGTTGGTCTTCATCATCCCTACTCCACTTGTTCTTTTGCTTCTTTTCTTTCTGGGTCTTCAAATACATCCCTTCTTCCACAATGTTAGAACAAGGCATCAATTCTTGAGGGGTTTTGGGGATAGGAGAGGTAGGGTTGACTGTAGGAGTAGGTGTCATCTGGGAATTTTGTGATAGGGCCTCCTTCTTATGTTTGAGTGACTAGCCTACCAAGCGTTTCCAACCCTTAAATTAGGTTTCTTCTCAAGGAAAGTTCTCGACCAGGAAGTCTTCCCAAGACTTCTGATGCTTCTTAAGCTTAGCAATGACCATCATCTTAATGAGGCTATGGTGATATAGGGTCATTTCAATATTTTTTCTTTTTTACTACACCCCTCTAGACATCTTATGCAAACTTAATCTCAGAAAATGCAGAATATTAACTTTACTATCCTCAGCAAAATACGATAACAAGCAAATGTGATAGAGAAACACCACAACATACCTCCCTTCACAAGTAATAAATCATTGCAACATAGTAATCAAAGGATTCCACTTCTTCTCTACACAACTCTGCAGAACGCCTTTCGCCCAACTGATCGATTGATAAGCTAGCTTGAGAAATGTGGCATAGTTCAGAATGCTCAATTGTCCTCCCTTAAAAAATGGTTCACCCAAGGAGGGTAACCCTATGGCCTATCTAAGTGACTCTTATGTTACTTTAAAACTCAAATTTCCTCTCTTGACATGTTCTCCATCCAAATTATATGCGAATACCAAGGCCACATTTTGATTATATCCTTGGAATTTTTGTAAGAACGACAACCATCCTCATTCTTCCAAAATTCCCTTACATTGTTGATATTCAGGACTGCGAGAGAATTGGCTGAATGTAGGTTCATGGCGGTCGGCCCCCATGTCTGTATGAACCCACAATCCTCAAATTCAACTGAAAATTCAACTCTCAGCTTGCAGCAATGGAGTAAGAGTATGAATTCCCTGTAATTGATAAGCAAAAATGGTCGCCCTGATCCCTATGAGAATTGCCCCAACGTTTCAATGATTCGGCCCAAATCGTGCCTTCAAGAGAATGATCATCACAACGGCGGGGAAGTACAAAGCTTAAGATGCGATGATGGCCCTGATTTAGATGTGATTTGAGTGGAGAACTTGATAATTATTTAGGACGAAGGGGAAGGTTTACACGAGCCAAATAGGATTAGTAGGGGTCTTTAGGAAATGATGATAGGGAGGGAGTAATAATTATAGGAAGAGGAGTATAAGGACTAAGGTTATGAATCAGAAGGAAGAAATAGTTAGGGAAACATAGAAGGTGCATGTCACTTGGCATATATTTTAACCATTCATAATCAAATCTAAGTAAATCATAAGCACATACCTTTACTAACTTATAATGATATAGGGTGTTAGGCTTTAAAGATTATCCAGCTCTGTTTGATAGTAGCAGCAAGATATTGATCATAAAATAATGCTTGTAGGAATGAAGCTTAGACACCAAGTATGCTCTGCAAATGTTGTTCTTGAAATACACTTTTAATGGCAGAATTTGATTTTACACAGTAAAGTACAGAAAGTTGTTAGGTACAGAAAATTTAGAGTACAAAATCTAGGAATTTTTCTTTGCATAATATCATGTAATTTTTTGAATGTTACCTCCAAATCATAAGTAAACCTGCTCACCATCCCATGGATTTTAACCAGGCCAAGGATGATAACTTCCTGAGGCATTTCACATTTAGAGAGCTTGAAATGGCCAAAAAGAAAGATCTAGGGGGTTTTCTTTTCTGTACTTATTATGTTGAGCCTGGAAAGGAATATCTCTATGCTTAGTAGATCCCTAAATACTACTACTCTATAGTTTTAACGAGCTTAAAGTAGCCACTGCTCAAGGTATTCATATTTAGAGAGTCTAAACCACCCAAATAAGACTCCAAGGGGCTTCTTTTCTATAAGTATTTCCTTCAACCCGGAAAAGAATAAATCTATACTCAAGGAATCCCTAGGCTACCATTGTTCCATGTAGCTTTTACGAGCCTGGATCAGTCACTGCTCAGGATTTTCAATTTTTGAGAGTTTGAAAACATCCAAAGAAGACTCCAAAAGGCTCCTTTTCCATAATTAATCTGTCAAGTCTGGCTAAAGGAATAAACCTACCCAAGATAGATTTCTCATTTATTCTACATGGGTTGTGGGGAGAAACACCTAAAAATATGAAAAATGACAGCCCAATGATTATATATATATATATATATATATATATATATATATATATATATATATATATATATATATATATATATATATATATATATATATATATATATATATATATATAAGAAATAAATCAACCAGATGAACCACCAAGAGGCTAGTCATTTTCATGGACCAACTCCATCCCTGAATCTCTTCTTACTTCATGCAAAAATTGTTGTTGAGAGCGACTGGTGATAGATCTTGAGTGGGTGTCCATTTACTACAAAAGAAGTCTGACTGTCATGAATAGTTTTAATGTGGACTGAGCCATTGTCAAAAACTTCATCCACCTCATAGGGACCTAACCATCTAGTTGAGAATTTACATTTGAAGTGTTTGAACTTACTGTCATAAAGCAAGGCCCAATCTCCTGGATGGAAAATCTTCTTTTTGATAAAATTATCATGCCAATGAGCTCTCTGATACCGCACCAACATGGTTGAATGGAATGAATCTTGTCTAGTCCCATCAAGATCATTTAGTTTCATTACTTGTGTTCTTGGGCTTCATTAAGATTCATCCCAAGTTGAGTGGCAGTCCGAAATGTCTTCACTTGGAATTCAATAGGCATCAACACCTGTTTACCATAAACTAGCTCATATGGGGTGTGCCCTGTCACATTCCTCCAAGTTATGTGGTAAACCCATAATGCCTCCAACAACTTTTCAGCCCAATCCCTATGATGTAACCAAATGGTCTTGGTTAAGATGGATTCTAAGACTCTATTTGTGGATTCCACCTAACCATTGGCTTTGGGGTGATAAGGAGTAGATTTCTGATGTTTGATTTGTTAATATTCAGTGAGAGCCTTGACCAATTTTGATGTGAATTGTGTGCTGTGGTCAGTACAAATCTCTATGGGTACTCCAAGTCTAGTGAAAATGTCTTCAAAAATGAATTCCGCTACTGCCTTTTCAGTTGCAGCAAACAAAGCCTTAGCTTCCATCCACTTTGTAACGTATTCAGTGCAATCTAAAATATAATGCCCAATTCTCGAAAGGTTCTATTAATATATGTGTATGAAGGGGCATCTCGTGATAAGGAACTAGCCTCCCCATACTCTGACAAGCATCACAACTGGATACAAACTTTATGGCATATTTAAAGAGTGAGGGCCAATAATACCTGGTATGAAGGACTTTGTATGTGATCCTTTTGTCTGCAAAGTGCACCCCACAAGGCTCACTGTGGCAAGCCTTCAACACATCAAACATCTCATTTTCTCGCACACATCTCCTCATGATCAAGTCAGGTCTGGTGTAGAACAAGTCTCCATAAATCCAAGAATAGTTGGCACTATGATGTACAATGTTATGTTTCTCCCTGGTAGACATATTCTGAGGCAACTTCCCTGACACCAGGTAGTTGGAAACATCTACAAACTAGGGAGTAATTGTAGATATAGCAAACAATTATTCATCTGGGAAATCATCTGGTACTGGTGTCGATACATTTCCCTGCACAACATTCATTTGAGACAAGAAGTCAGCTACCAAATTATCTCGCCCAAGCCTATCAATCACAGTTATATTAAATTCTTGAAAAATAAGAATCCATCTAGTAATCCTACCATTAGTGATAGGTTTTTTCATAAAAAATCTAATGACAAAATTATCAATATGGACAAAAGTCTCATAACCGGTTATGTAATGTCTAAATTTACCAATGGCATGAATAACTGCTAACAATTCCTTTTCAGTAACTGTATAGTTTAGTTCAGCAGGGGAAAGATTCTTGCTAACAAAATAAATAGCATAAGGATAATGATCTTCCCTTTGTCCTAAGACTGCTCCAAGTGCGGTATCTGAAGCATCCGTGCAAATGTGGAATGGTAAGGACCAATTTGGTCCCTTCAATATTGGACCAGTGGACAATTTGTCCTTTAATACCTAAAGAACATGTTGACAATCATAATTCCAGACAAAATCATCATCCTTGGTCAATAATTTAAATAAAGGTGCCACAATCTTTGTAAAATTTTCAATAAATCGACGATAGTAACCGGCATGTCCCAAAAATCTTCTTACCTATTTTTGTGTACTAGGAATTGGAATATGCAAGATTACCTCAATATTGGTTGGATCAACTTTGATTCTTTCAAATGAAATGTGATGGCCCAAGACTATCCCCTTAGTTTGCATCACTTTGCATTTACTACTGCTAAGGTCTAGGTTGGTTTGTTGACATCAGATCAACACTTTTTCTACATTTTCCATAGCTTGGGAAAAATCATCTCCATTTACTATGAAGTCATCCATGTAGACTTCTACATAGTCATGGATTAAGTCGAAAAATATGGCTAGGAAAGCTCGCTAAAAAATAGCTGGGGAATTACAGAGGCCAAAAGGAAGAACTCTATAGGCATAAGTACCCCAAGGGAAAGTGAAAGTGGTCTTCTCTTGGTCTTCCTCAGCTATTTGAATCTAGTTATACCCACTGTACTCGTCTAGAAAAGAGAAATACTTCTTACCAGAGAGTGTGCCAAGTACCTGATCAATAAATGGTAGCAGAAAGTAATCTCATAAGGTGGCTTTGCTAAACTCTCGGTAATCAACACATATGTGCCACTTACAGTTCTTCTTCGGAATCAACACCAAAGGTGATACCCATCTATTGTCTAAAATAGGATTGATAAAGTTTGCAGCCAATAAATTTTGCAATTCATCTTTGACAATTTATTTTAAGGCTTATTTCATGCATCTCTACGACTGTTGGATAGGTATCATGTCATCATTGGTGTAGATGTGGTGGATGCATGTATCTGTGTGTATGTATTTCATGTCCAAATAATCCCAGACAAAATCTCCATATTATTCTCGAACCATGCTAAAAAATTGATGCTTTTGATCTTCATTTAGTTCAGTACCAATATACAAAAATTTTCCTTCACTAATTTCAACCAGTTCAATAGTGGGTTCATTGTTGTCCTCTAGTGCTATGAATGAGGCAAATATATCTGGATGAAAAGCTTCCTAAAAATCATTACTGAAAACATGTTGATAACCATTAAAAGAAATAGGATAATCAATATAAGAACTATCAGATAAAATTGCTGCAAAATGTGATCTTATGATTGTTCGTGGAGTCCTCTAGATTGTTCTAATGATAATAAAGGAAACATACAATCTTCATCTCCATAAGGATTCTCTAACCATAAGGGTACTTCAGCAGCAGTTTGAGCAGGGAGAAAAATTGACAAGGTTTGATTATATGAACCATTGGAAATGACCATTTCTCCATTTCAACACCCTATCACAACATCAAAGTAGCTAACCAAGGGCGTCCTAGGACTACAGGGTGTCCTGGTCTAGAGGTTTTAGGAGAAATGACAATGAAATCGATGGGATACTGCCAGGAAGCAATGATGAACACTATGTCTTCTAGAGTTCCCATGGGTTTAACAATGGATTTATCTGCCAACTCCAAAATAATAGGTGTATGTTTGATCCCTTGCAATTGTAAATATGTCATGGTTTCAAGAGTCATGGTGTTAATTTCTACTCCTAAGTCTACAAGGGTGTTTGGCAAGAGTACTCCATTGATTTTGATGGTCACTATGGGATTCCATGGGTCATTATATTTTAATGGTAAATCCAAGATCATCTTGGACATTTCACTCATGATTTTCAAGTTTTGGTTCTTATGTCCTTTTCTACTTAGTTTCTTAATACATAGATATTTAATGATTTTAGTATAGATAGGAATGTCCCTAATGGCTTGTAATAGTGGAATTTTAACACAAACATTCCTTAATTCTGATTCTAAATCATATTCGATTGGGATATCCTCCTTCTTAACAAGTAATCTTTTCGGGTAAGGAGGTTCATTTGGTTCTTCTTTTTGTTTTTGTTTTTCTTGTTGATGGTGATTTTCAGTTTGTTCTTGAGGGGCCTCTTCCTGAATAATGACAACTAATTTTTCCTTATTGATTGTTTTCCCAGATCATAGTTGAATCTCATTTATTGGGATAACAATGATCATATAGGTGGGAAAAGGCTATACTTCCACATTTTGTATAGGCTGAGGCTATTTATTATGGTTGGGATTAGTTATGGCTTGTGCAGGAAACAAAGTAGGATGAGATAGGTTAAATGATGGTGATGCCTACGAGGATGATGGGTTGGACAGTGCAAGTAAAAGCTGGTGTAAAGGAGGTGGAGGAAGCGAGGATTTTTTATAATGATTTGGGTTGTACCCTTGCTAATAAGGTTGAATGTTTGGATTGTAGGACATACTAGGCATGTTTGAGTATGGAGGATAGGATTGGTTTTGGGGCTGAAAGGTGTTTCCATAGGGATTTCCCCTCCAATACCGATTCCAAGGAGTGTTATGTGATTGAGGATTAACCCAAGGAGGGTAAGATGGCTGGAAATTCCAACATTGATTTTGACCATAGCCTTGAGAAATAGGATCTTGAAACATGTTTTGATTTGGAATTTTCCAAAAGGGTTTATTGTTTGCTTGCAAAAATTCATTTGTTTCAACATTGCCCTTATAGATAGCCTATAGACAGAGAAGAGATGGACACTTCTCGGTTGCACGTTCTAAAGTAAAAATCCCACAAACCTCAATAATATTAATTGGACACTCCCTCTCAGCATGCTTACATCTACATGTAGGACAAAAGATTGCCATGGCAACCCTCTTATCTTCTTGTTTCTTTTTGAGTTTTATTGTGTCAAGCTAGTCACTAATGGTGTTTATGATATCTATTTTGAATTTTTCCAATAATTTTCCTAATTCAACTCTAGTGACAGTGTTGGGTACAAATTTTTGATTTCTTGGCACACAATATTAGGAATTATCGGAGCTTCTTGCCTACTTTAGCCTAACATCATGAGTAAGTGCGACATAGTTTGACTGCTTCAGCAAAAGGATTTTTATAAACATCCCCACCACTTAGAAGGTTTAAGGTTTCGATACATTCATCCCTTAGCCTGATCCAAATTTAAACAAGAACGCAACAAATAATAGAGACAACCATAAACACAGAGATGCAGTGGAAATAATACTTCACTTCATTAATGTAAAATACTAAAATATGCTTACAAACAGCAATGGAAATAAACCAGCTAGGGTGACGGTAGCTTATCTCTGTGAAGAGATGTGGTGGCTACATGCCTATGAACTATGTTACAATGAGGCTCGAAGGCCTATTTATTGTCAAGAAACAATGGAAAACCATAAACATCAAAAAACCTAACCCTAGAAGATGAAACGCCAAAGTGTGGGCCCCATTTGGGTAAATTGGTACATCAACTTCCCGGGGTCGTAACTTTGGCATATGATCTCTGTTTGACGCGCACAATATCTCGTTAGAAAGATCTATCCGAGGACTATAGCTTTAGGAAAAGCAATATTGGTCCTTGGAGCCATGTTGCTCCCAGTGTTCCCAAAAATGTCGTTTAGGGCCTCAAAACGACTCTGCAAGTTCAAGACCCGAAAAAACTGCTAAAAATAGTAAACTGTGCTACAATTAAGGAAATTGAAAAGTTGAAAGAAACAATGGTGGGGATCCAAGTGGACTTGGAAGGTGGCCACCAATATCCATTTGGATCATTCCTCCCCCCTTAGGAAGCAGTGGTCCCCATTGCATTGAGTTCCTCCATGAGATGAGGAAACTTCTACTGAATTTGGTCCCTAGTGAACCACTTGCTCTTGTGAAGGAGTTCGCCTGCTTTGAAAACTTGATACAGTTGGATATTATGTTGGCAAGTGTGCTTTATCTATGTGTCCATGAACCGATCAGTTGTAGCATGTTCCATGCAATCTGGATTTAACTCTATGGCTGTGAGATGTTCTGCAATGTCAGACGTGTCTATTAATGGTGGAAAGTATGGCCAAAGGCGGTCCACATTGAACACTGGGTGCAGGCCAAGGAATGGGGGAATGTTGAGCTCAAATGCATTATCTCCCATAGCCTTGGTAATGGTGTAAGGACCATATCGGAGTGGTCTGAGTTTCCGGTAGGCTCTAGTAAGGCGTTCCTTTTGTAAATGTAACCAAACATTTTCGCCCACTTGAAACTTGTGTGGCAGCCAATGTTGATCATGTCGCTGCTTGTACTTGGCATTTGATTTCTCCATAATGTCATGAACCTGCTAGTGAATATGTTGGATGTGCTCAACGAAGTTGGTTTCCTTATCTTTTTCAGACTGGACATGAGCCGAATCTGCATGAATAGTTGCAAATGGCATGGCCACATCAATGGGACATAGTGGCTGGAATCCCAAGCCTACTTGAAAAGGGTTGTGGCCAGTGGAGCTATGAAGAGCCCGGTTGTAGCTGTGTTGAAAAAGGGGAGGCTCTCATCCCATGTGTGTGGATGCTTTGAGTTGTACATGCGCAGACAACCTTTTTCTGGCCATCAGTTTGAGGATGGAAAGTTGTGGACTTAGTGAGTTTGGTGTTCAGCATTGACCAGAGACTGAACCAAAATGTACTAAGGAACCTACTATCCCGATCTGAGACTATGGAATCCCAAAGTCTACCCACACTCGTTCAAAGAAGAGTTTAGCAGTGGCTTCTACTGTGATATTCTTCTTGCAGGCTGCCATAATGGCCATCTTCGAGACCCTGTCGACGACCACAAAAACACAGTCATTTCCATGCTTAGTGGAAGGAAGGCCTGACATGTAATCCATGGAGATGGATTCCCAAGGTCGAATAGGGGTAGGCAGCGGGGTCTAGAGGCCTTGCTTCTTGATGGTCGGTTTAGCAATGGCACAGGAAATGCATGATCTGATGTACTTCCCGACATCCAGTCAAAGATTTGGAAAATAGAAATACTTTTGCAGTACTGCCACAGTTTTCTCGACCCAAAAAATGGCCAGCAGCCTGATTATAGTGTGCTTCCCAAATCATCTTGGCATGCTTGCTTGAAGGAACACAAAGGTGACCCAAGTGGTATAACAGGGCATCCTGGAGGTGAAAATCTGGAACATGCTGACCCTTGAAGAGTGCCTCGTATGTGTGGCCGAATTCTGGGTTGCTTTTTTATAGAAGTGCCCAACCAGAAGTATCATGCCCACAAGAGTTGAGCATGGTGGTTAACGCCATGGTCGGTGATTGAATGAGGAAATCTGCAACATTATTGGTAGTGTTCTTCTTATAATTTATATTCAAATGGAACTATGTGGACCACTTCTAATGGCGATCATTATGCAATTTCCCTTGGGTCTGTATGAACTACAAGGGTCAATGGTCTCTGTGGATGACTGTTTCCTTCCCCAAAATGTAATGCTTCGATTGTCAACAGGCCTGCACAATGGAATACATCTCTTTGTCATAAGTGGGATACTTCCCAACTATGTCTTAAAGTGTCTCACTATGATATGCCACTGGATGCCTGTGTTGAGTAAGGATTGCCCTAAGAGCATAGTCAGAGGCATCTGTTCAAATGGTTGATGCAAGTTTGGTAATGCAAGCATTGGTGTCATGCAGAGGCAATCTTTCGACACTATGAATGCCTTTTGTTGAGATTCAGACCAAAATAATTTTGCTTTCACTCCTCCCTTGGTGACTTGACTCAAAGGCCAAGTGATATGAGAAAATCCCTACACGAACCTACAGTAGAAGTTGGCAAGACCTAGAAAGGTGCAGAGCTTTGTCATAGTGTGTTTGATTATATGAACCATTGGAAATGACCAATTCTCCATTTCGGCACCCTATCACAACATAAACAATAGCTAACCAAGGGCCTCCTAGGACTACAGGGTGTCCTGGTCTATAGGTTTTAGGAGAAATGACAAAGAAATCGATGGGTATTGCTAGGAAGCAATGGTGAACACTATGTCTTCTAGAGTTCCCATGGGTTTAACAATGGATTTATCTGCCAACTCCAAAATAATAGGTGTAGGTTTGATCCCTTGCAATTGTAAATATGTCATGGTTTCAAAAGTCATAGTGTTAATTGCTACTCCTAAGTCTACAAGGGTGTTTGGCAAGAGTACTCCATTGATTTCGATGGTCACTATGGGATTCCATGGGTCATTATATTTTAATGGTAAATCTAAGATCATCTTGGACATTTCACTCATGATTTTCAAGTTTTGGTTCTTATGTCCTTTTCTACTCAGTTTCTTAATACATAGATCTTTAATGATTTTAGTATAGATAGGAATGTCCCTAATGGCTTGTAATAGTGGAATTTTAACACAAACATTCCTTAATTATGATTCTAAATCATATTCGATTGGGATCTCCTCCTTCTTAACAAGTAATCTTTCTAGGTAAGGAGGTTCATTTGGTTCTTCTTTTTGTTTTTGTTTTTCTTGTTGATGGTGATTTTCAGTTTGTTCTTAAGGGGGCTCTTCCTAAATAATGACAACTAATTTTTCCTTATTGATTGTTTTCCCAGATCATAGTTGAATCTCATTTATTGGGACAACAGTGATCATATAGGTGGGAAAAGGTTGTACTTCCACATTTTGTACAAGCTGAGGTTTTTTATTATGGTTGGGATTAGTTATGGCTTGTGTAGGAAACAAAGTAGGATGAGATAAGTTAAATGATGGTGATGCCTACAAGGATGATGGGTTGGACGATGCAAGTAAAAGATGATGTAAAGGAGGAGGAGGAAGCGAGGATTTTTTATAATGATTTGGGTTGTACCCCTGCTGATAAGGTTGAATGTTTGGATTGTAGGACATACTAGGCATGTTTGAGTATGGAGGATAGGATTGGTTTTGGGGCTGAAAGGTGTTTCCATAGGGATTTCCCCTCCAATACTGATTCCAAGGAGTGTTTTGTGATTGAGGATTAACCCAAGGAGGGTAAGATGGCTGGAAATTCCAACATTGATTTTGAACATGGCCTTGAGAACTAGGATCTTGAAACATGTTTTGATCTGGACATTTCCAAAAGGGTTTCTTGTTTGCTTGCGAAAATTCATTTGTTTCAACATTGCCCTTATAGATAGCCTATAAACAGAGAAGAGATGGACACTTCTCGGTTGCATGTTCTAAAGTACAAATCCCACAAACCTCAATAACATTAATGGGACACTCCCTCTCAGCATGCTTACATCTACATTTAGGACAAAAGATTGCCATGGTAGCCCTCTCATCTTCTTGTTTCTTTTTGAGTTTTATTGTGTCAAGCTGGTCACTAATGGTGTTTAGGATATCTGTTTTGAATTTTTCCAATAATTTTCCTAATTCAACTCTAGTGACAGTGTTGGGTACAGATTTTTGATTTCTTGGCACATAATCTCGGGAATTATCATGGAGCTTCTTGCCTACTTTAGCCTGACTTTGTGAGTAAGTGCGACATAGTTCGACTACTTCAGCAAAAGGATTTTTATAAACATCCCCACCACTTAGAAGGTTAAGGTTTCGATACATTCATCCCTCAGCCTGATCCAGATTTAAACAGGAATGCAACAAATCACAGAGATAACCATAAGCATAGAGATGCAATGGAAATAATACTTCATTTCATTAATGTAAAATACTAAAATATGCTTATACATAGCAATGGAAATAAACCAGCTAAGGCAATGGTAACTTATCTCTGAGAAGAGATGTGGTGGCTACATGCCTCTAAACTGTGTTAAAATGAGGCTCAAAGGCCTATTTATTGTTGAGAAACAATGGAAAACCCTAAACATCGAAAAACCTAACCCTAGAAGATGAAACGCCAAACTATGGGCCTCGTTTGGGTAAATTGGTACATCAACTTCCTGGGGTCGTAATTTTGGCATATGATCTCCGTTTGATGCGCACAATATCTAGTTAGAAAGATCTATCCAAGAACTACAACTTTGTCAAGAGAAACATCGATCCTTGGACCCATTTTGCTCCTAGTGTTCCCAAAAAACTTCGTTTAGGGCCTCAAAACAGCTCCGGAAGTTCAAGACTCGAAAAAATGCTAAAAATAGTAAACTGTGCTACAATTAAGGAAACTGAAAAGCTGAAAGAAACAATGGTGGGGGTCCAAGTGGACTTGGAAGTTGGACACCAATATCCACTTGGATCATTACTCCCCCCTTAGGAAGCAATGGTCCCCATTGTGTTGAGTTCCTCCATGAGATGAGGAAACTTCTACTGAACTTGGTCCCTAGTGAGCCACTTGCTATGGTGAAGGAGTTGGCCTGCTTTGACAACTCGATACAGTTGGATATTATGCTGTCGAGTGTGCTCCAAAGTTGGCCTGCTTTGACAACTCAATACAGTTGGATATTATGTTTGTGAGTGTGCTTTATCTATGTGTCCATGATCCGATCAGTTGCATCATGTTCCATGCAATCTGGATTTAACTCTATGGGTGTGAGTTGTTCTGCAATGTCGGATGTGTCTAGTAATGGTGGAAAGTATGGCCGAAGGTGGTCCACATCGAACACTGGGTGCAGGCCAAGGAATGGGGGAATGTTGAGCTCAAATGCATTGTCTCCCATAGCCTTGGTAATGGTGTAAGGACCATATTCGAGTGGTCTAAGTTTCTCGTAGGCTCTGGTAAGGCGTTCCTTTTGCAACTGTAACCAGACTTTTTCGCCCACCTGAAACTTGTGTGGCACCCGATGTTGATCATGTTGCTGCTTGTACTTGGCATTTGATTTCTCCATAATGTCATGTACCTGCTAGCGAATATGTTGGATGTGCTCAATGAAGTTGGTTACCTTATCTATTACGGACTGGACATGAGCCGAATCTATGTGAGTAGCTGCAAACGGCATGGCCAAATCAGTGGGACATAGTGGCTAGAATCCAAAGCCCACTTAAAAAGGGTTGTGGCCAGTCGAGCTATGAAGAGACCGATTGTAGTTGTGTTGAACATAGGGGAGGCTCTCATCCCATGTGCGTGGATGCTTTGAGTTGTACATGCACAGAATGTGTACGATCATCCTGTTGACAGAGGTGTTGAAAACCTCTGTCTGGCCATGAGTTTGAGGATGGAAGGCTGTGCACTTAGTGAGTTTGGTGTCCAGCATCAACCAGAGACTGGACCAAAATGTACTGAGGAACCTACTGTCCCGATCTGAGACTATGGGATCCAAAATTCTACCCACACTCGTTCAAAGAAGAGTTTAGCAGTGTCTTTTGCAGTGATATTCTTCTTGTAGGCCACCATAATGGTCAGCTTCGAGACCCTGTCAATGACCAAAAAACCACAGTCGTTTCCATGCTTAGTGGAAGGAAGGCCTGACATGTAATCCATGGAGATGGATTCCCAAGGTTGACTAGGGGTAGGTGGCGGGGTGTAGAGGCCTTGGTTCTTGATGGTTGGTTTGGCAATGGCACATGCAATGCATGATCTGATGTACTTCCCGACATCCTGTCGAAGATTCGGCAAATATAAATACTTCTACAGTACTGCCACCATTTTCTCAACCCTGAAATGCCCAACAACCCAATTATAGTGTGCTTCCTAAATCATCTTGGTACGCTCGTTTAGAGGAACACAAAGTTGACCCAAGTTGCATAATAGGGCATCCTGGAGGTGAAAATCTGGAACATGTTGACCCTCCAAGAGTGTCTGGTATGTGTGGCTGAATTCTGGGTCGCTTTTATAGAGAAGTGGCCAATCAGAAGTCTCGTGCCCACAAGAGTTGAGCACGGTGGTTAATGCCATGATTGGTGGTCGACTGAGGCAATCTGCAACATTATTGGTGGTGTCGTTCTTATACTTGATATTCAAATGGAACTGTTGCAGGTATGTCGACCACTTCTAATGGTGATCATTCTGAAATTTCCCTTGGGTTTGTATGAACTACAGGGGTCGGTGGTCTGTGTGGATGACCATTTCCTTCCCCAAAATGTAATGCTTCCATTGTCATAAGTTGGATACTTCCTGACTGTGTCTTAAAGTGTCTCACTGTGATATGCCATTGGATGCCAATTTTGAGTAAGGACTGCCCCAATAGCATAGTCAGAGGCATCTGTCTCGACCTCAATTAGTCGTTGCAAGTTTGGTAATGCGAGAACTGGTGTCATGCAAAGGCGATCTTTCGACTCTATGAATTCATGCTATTGAGATTCATACCAAACGAATTTTTCTTTTGCTCCTCCCTTGGTGACTTGACTCAAGGGCCAAGTGATATGAGAAAATCCCAACACGAACCTACGGTAGAAGTTGGCAAGACCTAAAAAGCTGCAGAGCTCTGTCATAGTGGTTGGAGATGGCCAATCCTGAATGACTTGGATCTTCGTTGGATCCACATGCACCCCCTATTCATCAATAATGTATCCCAGATACTGAACCTGGGTCATGCCAAAAGTGCATTTCTCCAAATTGGCACATAACTTGTGTTGCTATAGTGTTTGGAGAACCTGTTGAATGTGGTGGGGGTGATCTTCCCAACTTTGGCTGAAGATCAGGATGTCATCCAAGTATACCACAACAAATGAGTTGGTGAATGGTCACAAGATGTCATCCATTAGTCTCATGAAGGTTGAAGGAGCATTCGTCAATCCGAAAGGCATAACCAACCATTCGAAAAGACCCTCCTTGGCTTTGAAGGCAGTCTTCCACACATCGGAGGGTTCGATTGGTACCTGGTGATATCCTGACTTCAAATCGATCTTGCTGAAATATTTTGCCCCCTTCAGTTGGTCCAAGAGGTCATCAATCTGTGCGATCGGGTACCTATTATAGATAATGATCTTGTTCAGTGCCTGATAGTCAATACAGAATCTCCAAGTCCCTTCCTTCTTCTGTACCAACATGATCAGGATCCCACAGGCCGATGAACTCGAACGAATGTGACCTTTCTGTAGCAACTCCTGAATTTGCCTCTTGATTTCATCATTCTCCATAATGGAGCACCGATAGATTGGTCCATTGGGCAGCGACGCACCTGGGGTCAGATCGATGGAGTACTTGACCTGGCAGTGCAGAGGAACCCCTGCGGGGGAGGTGAAGATGTCATTGTACTCCTCCATGACTTTATCCATCTGTAGTTGTCGTGCGGAGGGGCCCTGTCTGGAGGTCATGGCCACCGTCTTCTTCTTTCCTTGAGGGAGTATCATCAGGAAAACAAATATCCCAGCTTTGGAAATGAACTTACTGCATTTTTTTGTAGTAACCAAAGAGATGGCGGTAGGTGGTGCTACCTCCGGTATCTTGTACAACTTATTTCCCAAAGTAACAATAACAGCACAGGGCCTTGATTCATATACAGCATGTCACTTCCACAAGTATTGTTGTCCTAATAATACATCACAAACATCAAGGGGAGAAATGTCACACAATACCTCATCTGTGAAGGGCTTTATGTTGAAGGGAAGGCGACATTGTTGGCTCACACTAAGAACCCATCCTTAGTGAAGCCACCCGACGGTGTATGGTTGTGGATGTGCTGTGGTCAGTAAGCCCAACCGCTTCATGACCTCTGCCAAAATAAGGTTCTTTTGGCTCCCACTGTCGATAAAGAAATGTAGCGCGGAGCCCTTTACCCACTTTTGGGAGTGGAAGAGACGCTCCTTCTCCTCTGGATCTTCGGGTTCCTCCTTCTGTATCTTCATGGTGGCAATGGTGGTGTTGGGCTCCGCATCGATAATATAATTCCCTTTGTCTTTCCCCTTGTTATCGGGAAATCTAGTGTCTATGCAGAGCTGCTAGTCCCACTAAGACTGGTAACTATCTTAGAAACAAACAAACTAAAAGTACTTCCATTTTCCTTTATGAGAAGTAGATAAGAGGGGAACAAAGGAGACCAACCTATGTCTTGCGCTTGGTTCCTTGCTTGATTCCTCTCCCTTCTGATAGATCTTTGCCACTCACTTCCTCGTCTACCCAGCTTCAAAGAGCACCTGTGGAATCAAAGCAGCGTAACACTATCCAAGAACAGAGATCTACTATCACAAACAATATATGACCAGATATATATTGACCACACAAATGCATATATCATCAATCATACAAGAATGTGGAGGAAAACTTGAATAGCTTTATTAATATCAAGAATAGAAAAGAGGATTACAACCAATTGTTCTAACCCAACGTCATTGTCTTAGCAAGAAAGCCCTTCTTCACCTCATGAAAAGCTTAGATCACCCAACACTATGATGTTACATCAAGAAATCAGCAGCACTTCCTTACAAGATACAAAATTCCAGTCTCTGAATCTCTGGGATGAGGGATCCATATATAGATGATTGCAGGGGGGTGAGTCAGCTTCTGAGATTTGATTAGTGTCCTCTCTCTGATAGTTCTTGATTCCACTTGGAGATTGATGATCTCTTACTCATCCCTGGGTGAATTCAGAGAGGCAAGTGTCACATGAGAAGTTTCTGGAAGATTCCATGATCATCCACCTCGCAAATTGACTCTGCCATTTGTCCATTCTCGCCCATTGCACCCCATAGAAGGGCTTTTCAGTATGCATCACACCTCCCATGTGCATTTAGGTGGGATGCATCGCACTTTGACCATGGAGCAGGTGAGATGGTCCAGTTTTGACCAGTTCTGAGTAGTTTTTCATGGAGAACTTCTGGGAGATGATGTAATCAGCTGACCTTGTTCTTTTAGGGGTTGGAACAACACTTGTAGGGACTTAGGAGCCCTTGGTTTATGGATATATATGATTGGGGTTGCAGTGCCCAAAAATTTCTATAACACCCCTTGTCAGGTTCTGACTCAGAGTCGGAACATCCATCTGATTCTGAAACCTTTAGCTTGGCCACCAGTGACTGCTTGGCCTGACACTCACATGTGTTGTGGGTGGAGCTCTTATGGAACTCACACCACTTGCCCGTGTCCTTTTTCAACTTCATGATGTTGTTATTTTCTTGCAGCTTTGACGAGTTGTCTTGGGCCACCCCACCTTGGCTTTGTCATTTGTTCTGTGGTTTGGGGGCCCCTTTCTCTTGCTTTGAATTCGCAAATACGAAGTCTCGCTTCTTCTGTTTAAACTTTTCCTCGACCTTGACGGCATATCGGTATGCCGTACTGAGCTAGGAGATATTATTCTATTTCTTCCTAGATGTACTTGTGCATGCATCCATGGTATTTGAGTACCAAATCCTGCTCTGAATCCTTGATACCAAACTTTGTGCAAAGGGTATGGAAAATATTGGTAAACTCTGGCACCTTTTGGTCCCTCCCTTGCCGCAGCATGGTCCACTTTATATATTGATCCTCATAGCTTCCGACATGGTAGTACTGCTCCTTTATGGCATGCCGGAATGAATCCCAAGTGGGTGTGGCTGAAAATAGTGAGCCTGTACTTTCATCCTTCTACTCGCAGTAGGTTTCCCACCAATCCTTGATGTGGGGGGCTATTTTGGGAAGAGCCAAATTAATCTTTTCCAGACTTGAAAAATCATGAACAAAAAAATAACCCTCTAGCAGATTTAACCATTTATTGACAAAATCTGCGTCTATCTGACCCTGAAATATGGGGGTTTCAAAATTAACTTGTACCTTAAATAGTGTGGTGTTTCCAAAGTAGCTGTTGGAAGCCGATGCGTCGCCCCTAGGTAGTCGCTGAAGGATCTGAGAAAAGTTGTCCATCATTGCGTTCCTTTATCACTCGAGGGCTTCTTCGAGCAAGATTTTGATAAGATCTCCTACCCCCTCGCATTTCTTTTCATCCGCCATGGTAGGCCGTCAGGATTTGCGAGGCTAGTCTTGCAAAGGTTCGACTAATTCAAGCCCTAACTCCTTATATCCTGACCTCGTAGGGGATATGCAAAGAAAAACAGAGAAAAAGCAGATCGCTCTAATATCACTGATCTGGATTTAAACAAGAATGCAAAAAATCACATAGATAACCATAAACACATAGATGCAATGGAAATAATACTTCATTTCATTAATGTAAAATACTGAAATATGCTTACAAACAGCAATGGAAATAAACGAGCTAGGGCGATGGTAACTTATCTCTGAGAAGAGATGTGGTGGCTACATGCCTCTCAACAATGTTACAATGAGGCTCGAAGGCCTATTTATTGTTGAGAAACAATGGAAAGCCTTAAACATCCAAATACCTAACCCTAGAAGATGAAACGCCAAATTGTAGGCTCCGTTTGGGTAAATTGGTACATCAACTTCCAGAGGTCTTAACTTTGGCATATGATCTCTATTTGATGCACAAAATGTTGGGTCCCTATAATACTAGTGATTACCCCATTACTGTTGTAGTTATACCCCTTATTTATATTGTTGTGCCCCTATTACCCCCATATTTTTATTTCTGTGCCCCATAGAATCCCTCTATTGTTATTTTTGTGGCTTTATATTATTATTGTTAGGTCGGCTGGATTATATTGTGACTCCTTAGACTCCTATATATAGAAAGGAGGTTTTGTCATTTGTATCATCCAAGAATTGTTCATTTATGTAATGTAAAGGAGGTTTCCTCCTCAAAGAGGCTAAATTCTAAGGCTTTGATCTATCTTTTCTATCTTTTCTTGAACTGGTTTTATAACATTTGGTATCAGAGCTTTGGAATTCTAGGGTTTCGCTGCTCCAAACAGGTCATCGTGGCATTTTCGCTATAATTTTTTTTCTGTGACATTTCAGAAGTCTCAAAAAAACCCATTTGAGAAGAATTGGCGCTGAACCTTGGGTCCGAATTTCAGAGCTTTTCGCGCGATATTTTCAGAGATATGATCTGAGGAAGTTGACCTTTTTGCAGACTCCTGGATTACATTCAAAACAGGTGATCTGGGGAAAATCGTCATAACTCTCTCTCTGAGGATCGGATTGAAATTTCGTAAAAAGGTACAGAAAGAGGATGGACTGTAGTTTTTTGTGTGTGTGTTTCAGATTCAAAGGTTGAAACAGTGACTCGTGGCACATCGTACAAGTTCGCTCTACTGAACCAGTCTAAAAGAAAGTCACTGTAGGAGATTTCACATAACTCTTCCTTGGAGAATCCAATTTGGCTCAGACTTGTGGCATTGGAAAGAGGATGTAGAAGGATACTACAGGGAGAAATTTCAGAACTGGAGGATCCGAAATTACAGAGATACATCAGATTCAATATCAGGCTTCTATAAAGTTAAAAAAGGTGTGTAGTTTTTTTTTTTAAATTTTGTGTAAGCTTGGTTTAACGGAATTCAAAGGGCATAGTAAAGCATTATTATCGGTAACTGATGCCCCGAGGAAAGAAAATGCAAACACCAAGTAAGGAACCTGAAAGCTCTAGCATGACCCATGAAGAAGAGGAAGAAATGCTACATGATATATCAAAATTACAAGAACAAGTGCAACAAATGTCACGCTCACAAAAGCTAACAGAAGCTAAGATAAGTGGCGTGGAATCTAAGATAAATGGCGTGGAATCTAAGATAAAGGGCATGGAAGCTAAGATGGATGATTCGAAGACAGACTTGAAGAGAGACATGGCAGATTTGAAGATAGATATGAAGACAGACATGGAAGAATTGAAGAAGTTGCTACAAGAAAGGGTCACTAATGGTGAAAAGGTAGTAAAGGAAACTCATGATGAAACAAAAGAAATGTTAATCATGATTCCATAGATGCTAATGTTGGATCGAAGAATCACCATATTCCAAAAATCGATATGAGGAAGTTTGATGGCAAGGATCCCGCCACATGGATATTACAGATGGAGCAATTCTTCGATCTCAATAATGTGCAAAACGCACAAAAGGTACGTATGGCAACTGTATATTTGGAACCAAATCAGTTTGTATGGTATCAATGGCTTTGCTCTCGTAAACAATTTATCACTTGGGCAATTTTTACGGAAGAATTGATAGCACATTATGAGGATACAAAAAGCAACACTTTTTTTAGCCAATTGATAAGTCTCAAACAAAAGGGTTCAGTAATGGAGCACATTGAGGAGTTCCAAAAATTGAACATAAGGGTAAAAGATATTCCAGAGGAGCATAGGATTGATGTGTTCATAGGGTCTTTAAAGGATAATATCCAACATGATGTTCGCCTTTGGGAACCTGATTCATTAGAGAAGGCATTCAGGTTAGCAAGAAAAATGGAAAGCAAAATTATGGCAACCAGGAAGCATACCACTCACAACTATAAAGACGGAAGTGTTGTTGCCCCTAGTCTTCCACAACCTATAAGGTTGACACCACAACAATTGGAAGAAAAAAGAGCAAAAGGGCTTTGTTACAGTTGTGATAGCAAATACACTAAAGGTCATAAGTGTGCTGAGAAGAAATTATTCTACATAGATTGTGAAGAGGAAGAAGAAAAGGAGCAAGAAAGGTCAAAAGAAGAAGATATACTCCAGGAACAAAGCCTAGATGAAGAACAAATAAATCCGACCATATCTTGTAATGCATTGGCGGGAATTACCACTCCTCAAACCATCAAGATAGAAGGACAAATCAAGAAGAAAAAGGTAATAGTGTTGATTGATTCAGGAAGCACCCACAATTTTATTCATTGTAGGGTAGCAAAAGAATTGAATTGCTTCCTATATCCAGCACCAGAGTGTCAAGTGATGATTGCAAATGGAGGAACAATAAATTTCTCTGGAAAGTGCCATAATATCAAGCTATCCATGGGAGAATATGTATTGACTAGCCCAATGCTTTCCATTCCAATGGGAGGTGCTGATGTTGTACTAGGAGTCCAATGGCTACAATCCTTGGGTACAATAGCTTTTAATTTTCAAGAACTTTTCATCAAATTTTCTGCGGAAGGAAAGGAAGTTGAATTAAGGGGTATTGCAGGGAAACCAGGAAAGATAATCAGCTCTAATGGTATGACAAAGCTTCTAAAAAAGGAGCAAAGAGGTGTAATTGCACAATTATGTTCGCTAGATGTTTCCACATTGGAATCATCTATTTCTCCAGATCTCCAAAAAGTCTTGGACAATCATTCCAAGGTATTTGAGACTCCCAAAGGTCTCCCACCTATGCGTGATCATGATCATGCTATTCATCTGATTCCAGGAAGTGTTCCTCCAAACATCAGGCCGTACAGATATCCCTATGTCCAAAAAAGTGAAATTGAACGTATGGTTGCAGAAATGCTAGAGGCTGGTATAATTCAACCGAGTCAAAGTTCTTTCTCAGCTCCAGTAGTATTGGTGCACAAGAAGGATGGATCATGGCGCATGTGTCCAGATTATAGGGAGCTCAACAAGCTCACTATTAAAGATAAGTTCCCCATTCCTGTTATTGATGAATTACTGGATGAATTGCATGGATCAATTTACTTCACCAAGTTGGATCTTCGTTCGGGATATCATCAAATCAGAATGAAGATTGAAGACATTCCAAAAACGGCATTTAGAACTCATGAGGGTCATTATGAATTTTTGGTCATGCCTTTTGGCCTTACCAATGCACCTTCAACATTTCAAGGTTTGATGAATTCAATTTTCAAACCATTCCTTAGAAAATTTGTGTTAGTATTTTTTGATGATATACTAATCTACAGCAAGTCTTGGAAGGATCATGTTGAACATGTTGACAGGGTGCTACAACTATTGGAGGAGAAACAATTATATGCAAAAAGATCCAAATGTTTCTTTGGAGTCCAGGAGGTGGAATATTTGGGTCATATTGTATCTCATGAAGGAGTTAAGGTAGACCCTAGCAAAATTAAAGCCATTAAGGAATGGAAAATCCCCACATCCATAAAGCATCTGCGAGGATTTCTTGGGTTGACAGGGTATTATCGCAAGTTTGTTAAGAATTATGGGAGAATAGCAGCACCTCTAACAACATTATTGAAGAAAGATTCATTTTCATGGACTCCGGAAGCAACAAAGGCCTTTGAACATCTTAAAGAGGCAATGTGCCAAGCACCGGTCTTAGCTACACCGGACTTCACAAAAACCTTTATTGTGGAATGTGATGCTTCAGGAAATGGAATTGGTGTTGTTCTAATGCAAGATGAAAGACCCATTGCTTTTGAAAGTCGTCCAATCAAGGGAAAGTTTTTAAGCAAAGCTATTTATGAGAAGGAAATGTTGGCAATACTCCATGCACTTAAGAAATGGCGACCCTACCTAATGGGAAGACACTTCAAGGTAAAAACGGATCATGATAGCCTTAAATACTTTTTAGAACAAAGATTATCCTCTGAAGAGCAACAAAAGTGGGTCACAAAGATGTTGGGTTATGACTTTGAAATCATCTACAAAAAAGGGAAGCAAAATGTGGTGGCAGATGCACTCTCAAGAAAGGATGAGGATGTGGAAGCATTGTTGTGTGCCATTTCTATTATCCAACCAGATTGGATAAACGAAGCAAGGGAGGAATGGAAGAATGACGAAGAAGTGTGGGCACTTATTCGAAAGCTACAACAAGATTCCAGTACTTCTGATACATTTAGCTGGAAAAATGATTCGTTATGGTACAAAGATCGCTTATACCTCTGTAAGAATTCCCAGCTAAAACAAAAGATTCTTATGGAATTGCACACTTCTCCCTTAGGAGGGCACTCAGGATTTTTAAAAACTTACCACAGGGTTAAGAAGGAATTTTTTTGGGATGGCCTTAAATCAGATATTCAAAAGTTTGTGGCGGAATGTTTGGTTTGCCAACAAAATAAAGTTGAAACAATTAAGACACCGGTCTATTACAACCTTTATCCATTCCAAGCCAACGTTGGGAGGAGGTTTCAATGGATTTTATCACAGGTTTACCCAAGTCTGAGGGAAAGAGTGTCATCATGGTGGTAGTTGACAGACTTACCAAGTATGCACACTTTTGTGCATTATCACATCCATTTAAAGCCAGTACAGTTTCTACTGCATTTATGGAAACAGTTCAAAAGCTACATGGAAACCCAAAGATTATTGTAAGTGACAGAGATCCCATTTTCACTGGAAATTTTTGGACAGAATTATTTTCTTGTCTTGGTACTCAGTTAGCTCATAGCTCATCTTATCATCCTCAATCTGATGGGCAAACTGAGATAGTAAACAAATGTTTGGAAGGATATCTTCGTTGCTTTGTATCTGATAAACAGACACAATGGGTCAAATGGTTGCCTCTGGCTGAATGGTGGTATAACACTTCCTTCCATACAGCAACAAAAATGACCCCATTTATGGCACTTTATGGGTATCAACCACCATCCATCACATCATATTTAAGAGAAAATTCTAAGGTTCAGGCAGTGGAACATCACATCGAACATCAACAACAAGTCCTCCAACTCTTAAAGGATAACCTCGTGTTGGCACAAAATAGAATGAAACAACAGGCAGATCAACATCGCAGTGAAAGAAGTTTTGATGTAGGTGATTGGGTATTCCTACGGCTACAACCATATAAGCAAATGTCCCTAAAGCAAGCTAAGAAGGATAATAAATTATCACCAAAGTATTATGGTCCGTACAAGGTGTTGCAAAAGATTGGTACTATGGCATACAAATTGGAGCTTCCTGCAGCTTCTCGATTGCACCCAGTTTTCCATGTTTCATGTTTAAAGAAGGTTATAGGTGACAAGCTCCCAATTCAAACAATATTGCCAGAACTTGACGAGGAAGGAAAAATTATATTGGAACCGGAAGCAGTCACAGAAACAAGAACTCGACAGCTACGAAATCGATCAATTTCAGAGTATCTTATCAAGTGGAAGAACTTATCCGCTGAAGATTCCACATGGGAGGATGAGAATTTTATGCAGAAGTATCCAGAACTACTCAAGCGTTGAGGACAACACTTTTTTGAAGGAGAGGGGCATGTTGGGTCCCTATAATACTAGTGATTACCCCATTACTATTGTAGTTATACCCCTTATTTATATTGTTGTGCCCCTATTAGCCCCATATTGTTATTTCTGTGCCCCATAGAATCCCTCTATTGTTATTTTTGTGGCTTTATATTATTATTGTTAGGTCGGCTGGATTATATTGTGACTCCTTAGACTCCTATATATAGAAAGGAGGTTTTGTCATTTGTATCATCCAAGAATTGTTCATTTATGTAATGTAAAGGAGGTTTCCCCCTCGAAGAGGCTGAATTCTAAGGCATTGATCTATCTTTTCTATCTTTTCTTGAGCTGGTTTCATAACACAAAATAACTCGTTAGAAAGATCTATCTGAGAACTACAACTTTGGCAAGAGCAACATTAATCCCTAGACACATGTTGCTCCCAGTTTTCCAAAAATATGTCGTTTAGGGCCTCAAAATGGCTCTGGAAGTTCAAGACCCGAAAAATTGCTAAAAATAGTAAATTGTGCTACAATTAAGGAAACTGGAAAAAGAAACAATGGTGAGGGTCCAAGTGGACTTGGTAGGTGGCCACCAATGTCCACTTGGATCATTTCTCCCCCCCTTAGGAAGCAATGGTCCCCATTGCGTTGAGTTCCTCCATAAGATGAGGAAACTTCTGCTGAACTTGGTCCCTAGTGAGCCACTTGCCCTAGTGAAGGAGTTGGCTTGCTTTAACAACTCGATACAGTTGGATGTTCTATTGGTGAGTGTGCTTTATCTGTGTGTCCACAATCTGATCAGTTGCAGCTTGTTCCATGCAATCTGGATTTAACTCTGTGGGTGTGAGCTGTTCTGCAATGTCGAATGTGTTTAGTAATGGTGTAAAGTATAGCCGAAGGCGATCCACATTGAACACTGGGTGCAGGCCAAGGAATGGAAGAATGGTGAGCTCAAATGCATTGTCTCCCATAACGTTGGTAAGGGTGTAAGGACCATATCGGAGTGGTCTGAATTTTCGATAGGCTCCAGTAAGGCGTTCCTTTTACAAATGCAACCAGACTTTGTTGCCCACCTGAAACTTGTGTGGCACCCGATGTTGATCATGTCGTTGCTTGTACTTGGCATTTGATTTCTCCAGAATGTGATGGACTTACTGGTGAATATGTTTGATGTGCTCAATGAAGTTGGTTTCCTTATCTGTTTCGGACTGGACATGAGCTGAATCTGCGTGAGTAGATGCAAATGGCATGGCCACATCAATGGGACATACTGGCTGGAATCCTAAGCCCACATGAAAAGGGTTGTGGCCAGTCGAGCTATGAAGAGCATGGTTGTAGCTATGCAGAACATAGGGGAGGCTCTCATCCCATGTGGGTGGATGCTTTGAGTTGTACATGCGCAGAATGTGTACGATCATCCTGTTGACAACCTCTGTCTGGCCATCAGTTTGAGGATGGAAGGTTGTGGACTTAGAGAGTTTGGTGTCCAGCATCGACTAGAGACTGGACCAAAATGTACTGAGGAACCTACTGTCTTGATCTGAGATGATAGACTGTGGGATCCCAAAGTGTACCCACACTCATTCAAATAAGAGTTTAGTACTAGCTTCTGCTGTGATATTCTTCTTGCAGTCCGCCATAATGGCCATCTTCGAGAACCTGTTGATGACCACAAAAACACAATCGTTTCCATGCTTAGTGGAAGGAAGGCCTGACATGTAATCCATGGATATGGATTCCCAATGTCGACTAGGGGTAGGTAGCACGGTATAGAGGCCTTGCTTCTTGATGGTCGGTTTGGCAATGGTGCAAGCAAAGCATGATCTGATGTACTTCCTGACATCCTGTCGAAGATTCGGCCAATAGATATACTTCTGCAATACTGCCACCCTTTTCTCGACCCCAAAATGCCCAACAACCCAACTGTAGTGTGCTTCTCAAATCATCTTGGCACGCTCGCTTGAAGGAACACAAAGGTGACACAGGTGGCATAACAGGGCATCCTAGAGGTGAAAATCTAGAACATGCTGACCCTCCAAGATTGTCTGGTACGTGTGGTTGATTTCTGGGTCGCTTTTGTAGAGAAGTGGCCAATCAGAAGTCTCATTCCCATAAGAGTTGAGCATGGTGGTTAACACCATGATCGGTGGTCGACTGAGTCAATCTGCAACATTATTTGTGCTGCCCTTCTTATACTTGATATTCAAATGGAACTGTTGTAGGTATGTGGACCACTTCTGATAGCGATCATTCTGAAATTTCCCTTGGGTTTGTATGAATTGCAGGGGTCGGTGGTCTATGTGGATGACCATTTCCTTCACCAAAATGAAATGCTTCCATTTTCGGCATGTCTACACAATGGAATACATCTCTTTTTCATAAGTGGGATACTTCTGGACTATGTATGAAAGTGTCTCACTGTGATATGCCACTAGATGCCCGTGTTGAGTAAGGACTGCCCCAATAGCATAGTTAGAGGCACTATCTCGACCTCAAATGGTTGTTCCAAGTTTGGTAATGCAAGCAATGGTGCCATGCAGAGGCGATCTTTCAACTCTATGAATGCCTTTTTTGAAATTCAGACCAAAAGAATTTTGCTTTCGCTCCTCCCTTGGTGACTTGACTCAAGGGCCAAGTCATATGATAAAATCCCAACATGAACCTGCGGAGCTCTGTCATAGTGGTTGGAGATGGCCAATCCCGAATGACTTGGATCTTGGTTATATCCACATGCACCCCTTGTTCATCAATAATGTATCCCAGATACTGAACCTAGGTCATGCCAAAAGCTCATTTCTTAAAATTGGCACATAACTTGTGTTGTCACAATGTTTGGAGAACCGGTCGGATGTGGTGGAGATGCTCTTCCCAACTCTGGCTGAAGATCAGGATGTCATCCAAGTATAGCACCAAAAATGAGTTGGTGAATGGCCACAAGATGTCATCCATTAGTCTCATGAAGGTTACAGGAGCATTCTTCAATCCGAAAGGCATAACCAACCATTCAAAAATGCCCTCCTTGGCTTTGAAGGTAGTCTTCCACACATCGGAGGGTTCGATTGGTATCTGGTGATATCTTGACTTCAAATCGATCTTGCTGAAATATTTTCCCCCCTTCAGTTGGTCCAAGAGGTCATCAATCCGTAGGATCGGGTACCTATTACGAACAATGATCTTGTTCAGTGCCCGATAGTCCTTACAAAGTATCAAAGTCGCATACTTCTTTTGTACCAACACGATTGGGCTCCCACAAGACGATGAACTCGGACGGATGTGACCTTTCTGCAGCAACTCTTGAATCTGCCTCTTGATTTCATCATTCTCCATAACAGAGTGCCGATGGATTGGTCCATTGGGCAGTGGTGCACCTGGGGTCAGATCGATGGAGTGCTTGACCTAATAGTGTAGAGGAACCACTAAGAGGGAGGTGAAGATGTCCTCGTACTCCTCCATGACCTTGTCCATCTGTAGTTGTGTTGTGGTAAAAACACAACACCCCCCATTATTGATGCGTCCACTTCGAATAATGGGAACCCTTTCTATAAAAATTTTGGCTAAGCACCTTTTTAGATTTTTTATTTTAGTTGATTGCACTACGCTTTGGTTAATTTTACATTTTCTTTGGATTCTTGTTTTGATTACTTTGTTAGAGTCGATTTTTTATAAGCTTCTCATTGACGCTTGTTTCGCCTCATTTGGTCAACTGGTTTGAAAATGGCACTCCTTTGAAGTCTCATCATTTATCTAGCCTTGGTTAAAAATGTATAAAATGTACAATATTGCACTTTGTAAATAAATTAGTTCAATAAGGCATTCATTTTAAATATTAACCCGTAGCAAGTTTTTACTAACATTTTTCCATTTTTAGTCATGCAGCCAAATTATTAATTATCGGGGTTTTAAGAAATTCACTCTAATTTCCAAATCAAATCCTAAACTCAAAAACCCAAACATTCAAGTGGCTGTAGTTTATTTTTATTATTTTTAAATTATTTTTCAAATCGCTGTAGTTTATACAATTTCACAACTTAATTAAAACTCATTAAAATAAAATAAACCAAAATAAAAAATTAATCTTTAATATTAAATCTTAAATTAATTATTATTTTAAAATATAATTAATTTAATTAAATTAAAATTTAATATTTGAAAAATATAAAAAAAATGGATTGTAATCGCATCGGGAGCTTAAGAACTTTCAAATAACATATTTTTAAAAAACCTCGATGCCCCGATGTGATATCGCGTCGGGGAATTTCATATGTAACAAATTTAAAGAACCCCGATACTCACTTCCCCGATCACCGATTAAACAAATTATTTTTTATATATATCACATTGGGGATAAATGTGATATCGCATCGGCACTTTAAAACAACACAGTTCTTAAAAACACCGATATGTCGATCGGCGAAAAAGCATGAGGCATAGAGCATTAAAGGCATACTTTAGGTTTATATTAGTTTGAGATTTTTTAAAAAGAACACTCATACGTATGAGTGGAGAAGGTAAGAAGTACTGTAGGTTAATATATATTAATATTAGTTAATATATTAGTATATTATATGTATTACATTATATTAATTAATTAATAATATGTAATATATTATATTATTTAAATTAACATGTAATATATAATTTAATTAATAAATTTTAAATTAATTATATTAATTAATTTATAACAGTTAATTAATTTGATTAATTTAAATTTAAATATCATTTAGATTAATTAGTTTTTTTAGATTAAATTCATTTATAAATAGTTAATTATATATTAGTTAGTTAAATTAATAAATAGTTTACTAATAATTAGTTTAGTTTATAATTAGCAATTAAATTAGAATTAATTAGAGACTAATTTAGGATTAGTTTTTAATTACTTTTTTTTTAGCCCAGCAACAGAATTTCCAGATTGCCCATGGGGCTTTGGATTGATGGTGATTGGGTGCGCTGTTAAGGCACTCCTTGCGATAGGTCACCGGTTCAAATCCCCCGTGGGTACTTAGGTTAGTCTTAATTGAGAAAAAAAAAACAGAATTTCCAGATTTACATCAGATTTGACCCATCAACTTTGGAAGCTCATAAATTGAGTTCTACTTAGCCAAATGAGGCCCAGGATGGCTCATTGGAAAGAGAAAATCAAGGAGAACATTTTGAAAGAGGTTTCACCAACAGATTTGATCATTTATTGGGCCAAAAATTAGGCAGAAGATCAGGCTCCGAATTTTGAAAACAAAATCAATTTTCTCAGTTATTGTTTTCAATTTCATTTGTCCAAAGCCTCTTCTAATTGCAGATCCATTGGTCAATAATATCATTTACCAATCAAACCATTCCAAGCATCAAATATAGAGCTTATATTTTGTTTTTAATTATTTATTTAAATAGAATTTGATTGTGTTTGATTTAATTGCCAGAAATGATATTTTGATTGCATTTTAATTTATTTTGATTTCTTTTGCAGGAAAACAGTGGAAAAGATATGGAGAAAAGGATTTCAAGCAATGAGAATGCTCCAACAATTGAAGATCAGAATTAGGAGCAATTAGAATTATATTTGACAGATTTCTCTTCAACAAACTCTCCTCTCCAAAAATTCCTTCACAAATATTATAAATAACAGATTGCAGAATGTAAAAGGGGCTGCTCTCCTCTGCAATTTTAGACTCCATGAAAACACTATTGTAATTGGAATTTAGAGTTGTAGGAGAGAGGAGTGAAAAATCTCAGATCTGGGGATTATTGAGGATTTTCCCTTTGTATATTGAATTATGCATGAAGAACAAAGCTTGCACTATTGTGGCTCTAGTTTTGAAAGCAGAAGTTCAAACAATGTAAAGGGTTGTTGGAGACCAAGGACAGAGAAATGGATGCAATAAATTGGTATTTTTAATACTACTGTTTTAAATATCAGTTTCATTTTTATGGTAACAGGAATGTGTAATTTTATTCATGTTTGTGCACTATTGTCAATATGGGTAGTTTGTCTCAATGTTGTTATCATGTATCTCTGTTCTTATGGATTAATTTCTGATTTCTGAGTAACTATTTACTCATAAATCTGTCTTATTAAAACTGATTTATTGAGTGGTAATATGTTGTGAACTATTTCCACATATCATTATTCAATTATTGGATTTATTGATTTGGTAATCAATATCATTTTTGTGAACTACTCGTGGAATGTTGTTGGTTTATTATTTCAGTTTTAAGGTCTCAATAGAATGTGTTTTGGTAACCATAATATCAATTAATTGAATTACTTCATTAACTTGATATTCATCATAAACAAGACATATTTAAATCCCAATATTTTGATTATCTTGCTCTTGGTTGGGTTAGATCTATATCTACCTAATTAAGATAGGATTTAGATTAGTTTCTTTTGCTTGCATCATAGAATAAGCTTGCATTTAGAGTAAATTCTACATTCTTTTAAGTCCTCTCCTCAAAGAGGCAAAACTTTAGTTGTGGCTTGGCTGAACCCAAATCAGCTTAAGGGTCATTCTCTTGCCTGATCAGCAAGAAGAAGTGATCTGATGTCCCTGTCTATTGGTAGATAAAGATACATTATAAACCAATAGCAATAGGGAGAAGGTAACTGGACTTAGATGAACAGTCGGAGCCACCACACCAAACGGAAAAGGAGCTGCTTTTAAGGTCCGGACCGGGTGGTTATCCCCCAATGTTGTTGCAGCGATTTTCGAAACATCAACATTTTTGGCGCTAGAAGGAGGGCCTGAGATTTTTGTCTATTGGAGTCTTTTCAATTTTAATATTTTATTTATTGTGATAGCTCCTCTTAAACTTCCAATTTGGAGTTGTATCTATGGACGTGCATCCTCCAATACTCCACCCGAAGTGGTAAGACTCTTGTCCCAGGCAAAGTTTAATGGTAAGAGAAATTCTTCTGCTTTTAACCATGTCTTTCAATTTATTCAAAACATTTCAAATTATGATTTTCAAGGAATTGATGAAGGCATTTTATGCAGAATTTTTACTCTCACATTTACTGCAAAAGCCAGAAGCTGGTGCAGAACTCTTCCAGTTGCTTCAATCCATAGCTGGGATCAATTTGTTACAATTTTCATTTGTAAATTTGACGGCTATGATTATGAACAGGTATGTGAAGAAATTGAATATCTACGAAGGTTTAAAAATGAGTCTGTTAATGATTTTAATATGCGATTTCATTTGAATTGCTTAAGATTTAAAGACGAAGATAAACCTACGGAAGAAGAATCATTAGATTGGTTTGAATATATTTGTTCTCTTCTACCCATTCCCAATCCATATGAAATTAATCCAAGCTTTGTTCCATCCCCTTCTAATATAAATGAGAATCCCAATATGGATGTGCAAATAAATTGTGATGAAGTGGTTTCACAAAGCTTGGAAAATATTTCCATTCAAATGCAAGAAGACAACAGCAACAATTTTGGAGAAAAAGCCGTCTTGAAATCTGAAAGCTATTTTGAAGTAAATTCGGAAAATCAAATCGCAAATCAGCAAGTACAAGCAGAAATCAAAGTAAATAAAATGCAAACTGCAGTACAAATTTCTGAATTTCTCCATGATGAGCAAATGCCAAAATCAGAGAAGCAAAGCATCGTTCTTCAAGAAAGCATATGCATGCAAAGGAATGATCTACAATATGAAATTTACAATGAGCATAATGCACAAGAGCTCTCAAACAGAGACAGTTTTAAATGCATTGTTTCAGGTTCACATTTTTCCCTTTATCCTGATATTTTCAATAATGGTAATATTTTTCCTCCTGGTATTGATGATATTTCAGGAATTAAAGAGGATGATTTAAATGAATTGCCATTAAATTTTTATCAAGATAAAGAAATAATAATCGATCATTCTTTTGCCATTAATGAACACGAAATGCTTGATCCTCCTTGTTTGGATATATTGGATGAGATTGAAGGGAATTCTAGAGAGTCTTGTGAGGTCATTTATGATGATTACTCTGATGTTGAGGATGTTGATTTCAATTTTTCTCAAGAGAATCCTCATGATAAAATTCAAATAACATCTGAGAATGAAGAACGCTTTAATTTAGAAATTATCCCAACTAATCCTCAATTTAGAGCAGCAAATTATCTTCATGATTTCACCATTCAAGAAAACATTCCAATTTATGATTCATATGAGGATCAAACTCCCATTCCTATTCATAATCATAATTCATTTTCTATTTCACAAGTTGGAATTCGAAATTACCCAAATTCCATAATTCTGGCCATTCCTTGTGAAAATGAAATCATTTCAAAACGATCCCAAATGTGCTGTAACATTAGTTGTACAAATAGTGATTTCATTTTAGTTTTTCTTTCACAGCTATTTTGTTTAAACTTAGATTTATTTTCTGAATTTATTTTGCAAAATTTTCACATTTTTCGCTGGCATATTGAACACCTTACTATCAAACACTCAATTGATGCATTGCCCGATTGGGAAATTGAAGTTTCATATCATAATCATGAGCATCAAAAGATATTAATATTTCAATTTCAATCAATGCTAATGTTTCATCAAAAGCTTCTATTTTTTCAAAGGCAATGTCAACAAGAGAATGTATTTTTGCAATCTGGCCAGCAATCCAATTCAATTAATAAATTGTCATTTTATTTGAAAGGCTTCCATCCATTTTTCATTGACTCATTTGAAAATTGTTTGGAAATTTTTCCTTCAAGGAAAATTGTCAATGATTTAACATTTGTACATAACACTAACAAATTTTTTCAGGTCAAAGAATCTAAATGCTCATCTTCACAATCTGGCCTGTTATCTCTTCCTTTGAATATTTCCCAATTTTTAATAGAAATCCATCCAGATTTCTATGATCCAATTGGTATTCAATTGGAAAGGAAATTTCATGAGAAAGAGATTTTAAATAAGTTACTAACAATAACTGTATATTCTGATTTCATATTTAATTTTCTTAGTTTAATTAGATTTGTATTTTTATTACTAACATTTGAACTGTGCATATATGCAGCGATTAAAATAAGAAAATGGCTACACTGGAAATATGACTATACCTAGTCATTCTCATGCATATGGTTAGAATAGGAGTAGAATTAATTTAGTTAGTTTGTTTTATGTAGTTAATTTATTTGCAATAGTTCTGTAGATTAAAAAATAAAACAAAGCAATCAGCCTTCTCATACATGTTCAGTGGAAACATTTTTCCTTATCAGAAAATTTTAATTCTTGCTTTCTTTTTTGAAATTTCTTATAGCGATATTTCTACTCTGCCTATTTTGAATAATGTCTTGATTAAATTCAATTAAAGTTGCACTTGGTATCAATTGCCTCAAAGCCACTTTTCTTCATTTCGGGATTTCCTTCTAAGATTTTCTCTTGAAATTTATATGGTAAGGATTTGAGGATAAAAAAAAGCTTCATGACCCCATTATCCCATGAAATGTATGACTGTCTATGATAAGCTTAATTCTAATTCCATCATTATTAGTCAGTCCAACCTTTCACGGTAATCATATGAAGTTCATATTATCTTCCTCGGAATTTGCCAAAAGCTGATCTTAAGGATGCCCATTTTGCCGAGTGCACACATTCAAATCTGTTTTGATATTTTTCTACAATTAGTGGCTTAATCTCATTCTAATCTTTAGTTTATTATCTGATGCTGTAAAATGCATCATCTTTATTTACTGAAGGCATTATTGAACAACCACTATAACAATACAGATTTTTATCAAGATTAATTCGCAATGAGCAGAGGTAATAAATTGTTGTAGCACTTAAAAAGGGAAGCATAGTTTCATATTTATTTCTGATAAATTTTACATTTCCTGAACATGAATAAAAAGATTTTATTCAGGCTGATTGTACACTTAGATTTAGAATAAATAATGAGATGATTTTAAACGAAGTCAAAATTTTGATAAATCAAAGGAAGAATTTGAAGATTCGTAAGGTAAAATTCGCAAACAATTTCCTTCCAGGTACGCATTTGCAAGTTCGTTCTCATCTCTTATTCGTTTCTCTTTTCCTTAGTTTATTTTTGATTCGTGTTCTATTTTATTTACATGTTTTCATTTGTTTTCAAAAACTTGAAGTAAGTAGTAAACCCATTTCAAATTTGCAATAGGCTCAGGGAAATTTTATTTGTGATGCATTAGAATTCTCGGATCCGATATGTTACCAAATTTTCATCATAAAATTATCGGGTCCACTTTTCATCACATGTCGGCGTATCGAGAATGGTTACATCATGTGCTCAATATTGCCGATTGCGCCGATTACCGATCGCCGATTAGCTACGACATTCATCGTACATCGGCATCGCAGAAATCATATTGTGTGATATGAGGTGCTTAAGATTGCCGATCGCCGATTAGTTATGTCATCCATCGCATCGCCGATATCGCAATCGCTTCCTTGCATTTTTATTTATGGCCATATCATTATTCTAAATCTGTGATGCGTGATGTCCAAAGTACAAATCGCAAGATACGGTGTGCGATGTGCAATTTGTGACATAACTGTCCCCGATCCCTTATTTGATATTTCTTTAATGATGCGATCGCTCTATCTCATAGCACAACTTCTCATCGCATATTTTCATATCGGCGATTCGCCATTGCAACCTTTAATGCAAGAACTTCCAATGCATGCCTCTAAGCCATTAACATTTAATATATATATGGCATAGCAACAAAAGTGAAGTCTTGCAAATTAAAATTCAAGCATGGTGAAGAGACATTTGATACGAATCATCCGATACAGCAATGTGTTATTTTAAAAAACGAGCTTGGGTAACCACTATGGTAAGAAAGCAGTTAATAACCAATTTGCAGCATATTCAAATTATTTCAATTTCTCATACATTTTAGTTTAAATATATAATTCCATAATTAAAAATGGAATTCAAGACCTCTCTATCTTCATATTTAAATTTTATTATCTTGAATTTGGTCTTGATTCTGGACAATTTATAAAATCTTGGAATTTATATGAAACTAATGATATTTTGAGAAACAGTCATTGCTGCAAATTCTCATTTTCGTTTCTAATGCATTTCTTTTAATTTCAATTCCCCTGAACACTAAGCATTCTATTTTGACATTTTACTGCTTCCTTTAGTTTAAATAAAATAAATAATGATTTTGGGTTACAAGATTTTGGTTAGTTTGACTTCTTTAAGTTTTGAATGCTAATTAAAATTAGAAGTCAGATAGTTTGGAGAAACTGATACCTTTCAGGTAAGATCAAAAGCAATTATCCAATGGTAAGATTCATGTACCCACTTTCATTAATTTCCATTTCGTCACTCTAGTTTCATTTTTGTTTTTAAATTATGCTGATATAAAACTCTGTTTTGCAGCTCTTCATAAAAAATTTCAATCTTCTGCCGAACCATATTTTCAAAGTCCATACTCTTCTCCTGGCTTTATTTCAATAAGCAGCGATAATCTTCATCGAAACAGCTACACCAGGAAGTTTCTGAACCTTTAATCTGTTTCTTTAAGCATTCCTTTTTAGAAAATGATTAAGATGATGCTTGGAAACAAGAAGATTCATATTAGACAGAAAGTATTCATTGTGGCTGAATTTTACAATCATTGTTATCTAAAAGCCTAAAGCATTCACAACTCTGCAAGGTATGTTTTTCTAAATCTCAACATAAGAAGGAATGATTACATGCTTATTTTCTTTTTCTTCATATTGTTGAGGCATTGGTATAAACATTCTTGTTTGAGTTTATCTTGCGAAACATGGATTTTCCTTTCCATTTTTAGAGATTTCTTTGTTTTTATTTTTATTTTTGTTTGCTGATTTCTTTTCTCACTTTAGCATAAGAATTCTTTTCTTTTTGTTTTCAGTTTTGATTTTGGTGACTTTGCCGTGATTTATATGGAAGGCCTCCTTGTTACCTAACAATGGTCAGCATTCATGGAGAAAAAAAAAAAAAAAAATGTTAATAGTTACCTATTAGCTTTTTCTTAAATCTCTTAATAGAGTTTAATTTTCTTATTATAAAGGTAAACATATTTAAGGGAGAGATTACCAGTCAAGAAGTTGGCAAAGTATCATAAAATCTGAAAAAAAAAAAAAAAAAATTCATCAAATTGTAATCATTTTGAGATTTCAAAATTTTATTAAGATCTTTCAAAGTTTTATTATCAGTCAAGAAAAGTTATTTTTAACCAAATAAAGACACTTTACAGCAAAGCACCTTTAACTCTGAAATTGTCATTCTTAACTCTTAAGGAGTCAATGATTCTCCCTGTCCAAAAGAGTCTTATTTTTCTAGAGTATAATCCAGAAATATATTTAAACTTAAAAGATAAGAGGTCTCATCATGAGCCTGCTTACCATGATCATAGGGGAAAAACAGGCTGACATTACCAACACTGCTAAACAAACCAGGGTAATGGCTTATGATTGCAAACAATTATAAGACAAGGGGTCTCATCACGAGCCAGCTTGTTCAGTCTGATTATAACCAGTGAATGGCATTGTCAACTATCTGGCCACCAAACCAGGACAATGGCTTTTAAGAGAAATAAAAATAAAATTCAAAGAAAATAAACATATATAAATGGATTTATCTCTAGATCAATAATTCTTAAACAGATGGGATTCTGAATCATTTATGATTAAAAGGTAACCCTGTCGAAACTATAGACGTTTGCTGGCAGCAGTGGCTCTACCTGTGACAAGCGAGTATATTTTGAAAGCTAAGCTGTAAAGTGACCCCTGCTTTATCTCTACAACTAATTAAGGACTGATGTAGAGTTTTGAAATATTTTAATGTATGAGGAATTTTAAGAAAAATTACAATTAGATGATTCTTGCTTTTATTCAGACTAATGAACTTAATCAAGCATTTCACGCAAAATTTTCTCTTCTTTAATTATTTTTACTTTAATTTTAGGAAAATCTCATTCATAACAAAAAGAGATAACTGGTTCTTCTCCCGTGTGTCGCCAATTGTTGTGGTAAAAACACAACACCCCCCATTATTGATGCGTCCACTTCGAATAATGGGGACCCTTTCTATAAAAATTTTGGCTAAGCACCTTTTTGGATTTTTATTTTAGTTGATTGCACTACGCTTTGGTTAATTTTACATTTTCTTTGGATTCTTGTTTTGATTGCTTTGTTAGAGTCGATTTTTTATAAGCTTCTCATTGACGCTTGTTTCGCCTCATTTGGTCAACTGGTTTGAAAATGGCACTCCTTTGAAATCTCATCATTTATCTAGCCTTGGTTAAAAATGTATAAAATGTACAATATTGCACTTTGTAAATAAATTAGTTCAATAAGGCATTCATTTTAAATATTAACCCGTAGCAAGTTTTTACTAACATTTTTCATTTTTTAGTCATGCAGCCAAATTATTAATTATCGGGGTTTTAAGAAATTCACTCTAATTTCCAAATCAAATCCTAAACTCAAAAACCCAAACATTCAAGTGGCTGTAGTTTATTTTTATTATTTTTAAATTATTTTTCAAATAGTTGTAGTTTATATAATTTCACAACTTAATTAAAACTCATTAAAATAAAATAAACCAAAATAAAAAATTAATCTTTAATATTAAATCTTAAATTAATTAAATTAATTATTATTTAAAAATATAATTAATTTAATTAAATTAAAATTTAATATTTGAAAAATATAAAAAAAAATAGATTGTAATCGCATCGGGAACTTAAGATCTTTCAAATAACATGTTTTTAAAAAACGCCGATGCCCCGATGCGATATCGCATCGGGGACTTTCATATGTAACAAATTTAAAGAACCCCGATACTCACTTCCCCGATCACCGATTAAACAAATTATTTTTTATATATATCACATCGGGGATAAATGGGATATCGCATCGGCACTTTAAAACAACACAGTTCTTAAAAACACCGATATGCCAATCGGCGAAAAAGCATGAGGCATGGAGCATTAAAAGCATACTTTAGGTTTATATTAGTTTGAGATTTTTTTAAAAGAACACTCATACGTATGAGTGGAGAAGGTAAGAAGTACTGTAGGTTAATATATATTAATATTAGTTAATATATTAGTATATTATATGTATTACATTATATTAATTAATTAATAATACGTAATATATTATATTATTTAAATTAACATGTAATATATTATTTAATTAATAAATTTTAAATTAATTATATTAATTAATTTATAACAGTTAATTAATTTGATTAATTTAAATTTAAATATCATTTAGATTAATTAGTTTTTTTAGATTAAATTCATTTATAAATAGTTAATTATATATTAGTTAGTTAAATTAATAAATAGTTTACTAATAATTAGTTTAGTTTATAATTAGCAATTAAATTAGAATTAATTAGAGACTAATTTAGGATTAGTTTTTAATTACTTTTTTTAGCCCAGCAACAGAATTTCCAGATTTACATCAGATTTGACCCATCAACTTTGGAAGCTCATAAATTGAGTTCTACTTGGCCAAATGAGGCTAAGGACGGCTCATTGGAAAGAGAAAATCAAGGAGAACATTTTGAAAGAGGTTTCACCAACAGATTTGATCATTTATTGGGCCAAAAATCAGGCAGAAGATCAGGCTCCGAATTTTGAAAACAAAATCAATTTTCTCAGTTATTGTTTTCAATTTCATTTGTCCAAAGCCTCTTCTAATTGCAAATCCATTGGTCAATAATATCATTTAAAAATCAAACCATTCCAAGCATCAAATACAGAGCTTATATTTTGTTTTTAATTATTTATTTAAATAGAATTTGATTGGGTTTGATTTAATTGCCAGAAATGATATTTTGATTGCATTTTAATTTATTTTGATTTCTTTTGCAGGAAAACAGTGGAAAAGATATGGAGAAAAGGATTTCAAGCAATGAGAATGCTCCAACAATTGAAGATCAGAATTAGGAGCAATTAAAATGATATTTGGTAGATTTCTCTTCAACAAACTCTCCTCTCCAAAAATTCCTTCACAAATATTATAAATAACAGATTGCAGAATGTAAAAGGGGTTGCTCTCCTCTGCAATTTTAGACTCCATGAAAACACTATTGTAATTGGAATTTAGAGTTGTAGGAGAGGAGTGAAAAATCTAGATCTGGGGATTATTGAGGATTTTCCCTTTGTATATTGAATTATGCATGAAGAACAAAGCTTGCACTATTGTGGCTCTAGTGTTGAAAGCAGAAGTTCAAGCAATGTAAAGGGCTGTTGGAGACCAAGGACAGAGAAATGGATGCAATAAATTGGTATTTTTAATACTACTGTTTTAAATATCAGTTTCATTTTTATGGTAACAGGAATGTGTAATTTTATTCATGTTTGTGCACTATTCTCAATATGGGTAGTTTGTCTCAATGTTGTTATCATGTATCTCTGTTCTTATGGATTAATTTTTGATTTCTGAGTAACTATTTACTCAGAAATCTGCCTTATTAAAACTGATTTATTGAGTGGTAATATGTTGTGAACTATTTCCACATATCATTATTCAATTATTGGATTTATTGATTTGGTAATCAATATCATTTTTGTGAACTACTTCCTGGAATGTTGTTGGTTTATTATTTCAGTTTTAAGGTCTCAATAGAATGTGTTTTGGTAACCATAATATCAGTTAATTGAACTACTTCATTAACTTGATATTCATCATAAACAAGACATATTTAAATCCCAATATTTTGATTATCTTGCTCTTGGTTGGGTTAGATCTATATCTACCTAATTAAGATAGGATTTAGATTAGTTTCTTTTGCTTGCATCATAGAATAAGCTTGCATTTAGAGTAAATTCTACATTCTTTTAAGTCCTCTCCTCAAAGAGGCAAAAATTTAGTTGTGGCTTGGCTGAACCCAAATCAGCTTAAGGGTCATTCTCTTGCCTGATCAGCAAGAAGAAGTGATCTGATGTCCTTGTCTATTGGTAGTTAAAGATACATTATAAACCAATAGCAATAGGGAGAAGGTAACTGGACCTAGATGAACAGTCGGAGCCACCACACCAAACGGAAAAGGAGCTGCTTTTAAGGTCCGGACTGGGTGGTTATCCCTCAATGTTGTTGCAGCGATTTTCGAGACATCAACAAGTTGTCATGCGGAGGGGCCCTGTCTGGAGTTTGTGGCCACCGTCTTCTTCTTTCCTTAAGGGCGTATCATCACTTTCATCATTGTAAAGAATGAAAGAATCCATCTCAGAGTGTACTGAGTAGATAGGGAAATTTTGGGGTTTCTCCTGACTACTTACTACATATTTCAATAATGTTTCTCTGTATAGTTTCTTAGGTTGACCGAACACTGAAATAGTAGCATAAGACATGTCCAATTGTAGAGATCCTTGAAGCTTTACCGTACTTTGGTGGAATATCTACTACTACTATGTTCATTAGGATTGTTTTGGCAAGATATTGAACTATTGATACACATAAGTCTTTGATTAATCCTAAACATCTCACCTCACTCGAATCAAAAGAAAATAGGTCCTTGTATGGCCTGGTGATGTCTAGGTCTAATTTATCCATTACAGACTTAGGCATTAGGTTATGAGATGCCCCAGAATCAAACATGGCATTATGAAGTATTTTATCATGTATGTTTAAACTTACATAGAAAGGAGGAATTCCTCCATCTACTGGTTTTCCATTCACTTCAGGGCCAAAGATTAATTCAAGTTGGTCATCAAAAACATTTATTGAGTCTTCATTTACAGATATTTTGAGTGATCTATTGATTTTGCTTCGGTGTACATCATGTTTAGCTAATTCAGACAATGGAACAACTATTTTTAATTTTCCTACTTCAGTCTCCAGATTAAAAGGTTTTTCAGTCTGAGTTATTGTATTTCGGACAATTGGATTCTCTTTATCTTCTATATTTTCTGTGTTTTTCTCCTTTTAAGGAGTGGGGTTATGGGCTGAAGTTGTTTACAAATCAACTTCTGGAGGTTCTTCCACGTTTCCTTTGGAAGGAAGAGAAGTGGAGAGTTGTCTGTTATTAGGTTGATTATCGGATACATCTTCAATAATTGGATTAGCAAGATTAGGATCTGATCTAGAAAGAATATGTACAGGGGTGGTATTGGTCTTACCTTTGTTGGGTTGTTTTGTAGCTTTTTGTTTGTTGGTTTCAGGGACATCAATTCTTCTACTCCTCATATTATATTGCTTGTGGACTTCATAAATGGTTGTATCATATCCCTCCCTGAAGTCAAATGATTCACCTGACTGAGTTTGGAATTATTTAAGAATGTGATCTTCTTGATCCTCTTCGGTCAAGAAAACTTGTTGTTCATTGTTGAGGCCCATCAAATTTTTTTGAGTATCTTCTGAGGGTTCATCAGAAGTTGAGGCTTCAGCATAATTTTCCTGGAATGGGGGCCTAATGTTTTGGTCAGGGCCAGTCTTTCCAGTGTTCTGGTTTTGGTTTTTCTTGAAATTTGGATTTCTCCCAGTATTACTTGGTTGACTATCCCAAGGGGATTTCCTTTCAATTGTTTCTACTCTATCTCCTAGTCTATCCATTCCTTTAATAATAGCATCCAGTTTCTGTTCAAAGGCCGAGGGTTCTTCTTTCAATGGTATCCTCCTTTCACTTCTGGCTTTAGCTTGTTTGGATATCAGGTCGGCTTCAACACTGACAGCTATACTTTACATATCTTCTAAAGTCCGAAGAGCTCTTTCCCTAAGTTGGTATGCCATATCAGAATCAAATCCATCAGGGAATTTGATCAATGCCAAATCTGGAGGAGGTCTGAGGTTTTGAGGGATAGCATTGTAAACATTATTGAACCTAGTGCAGTAATCTTGCACAGTTTTTTGTGTTCCTCTCTTCAGGTTTTCATATTCTGATAAGATTTGGAGAGGGTCTTTCTTCTTTTCCCATATGTTTAAGAATGTTCTATAAAGAGCTTCTAAGTCATTGATATTGTTTGTAGGAAGGGCTCTAAACCAGGTTCTAACTTCTCCAGTTAGACTTTGAACAAATATTCTTATTCTTACATCATCTGCATCCATTTCATATATCTCAAAGTAATCAGTCATCTTTTTGGTATGTTGTTGTGCAGTGTAAGTACCAGAGCCATCGAAACGGGTGATTTTACTTTGATAGTCTTGGGGCATAGCCCCTGGATTGGTTGGTAATACCAGAGGAGTATATTTGTTTGCCATTGTAGTAGATAGTGTTGAAACAACAGTTGGGGTTGGTCTTGGAGTGGTGGATGGAGGGGTGGAAGGAGTGGTTTGAGGTTGAGATGTCTAACGTACTAATGATGAACTTGGAGAGGCTATAGTGATCATAGAAAGGTTTGGTGTTCCTTCAGAGGTAAGCTCAGATTGTATGGGGTTATGCAAATGTCTATCAAAATGTGAAGTGACGACTTCGAGTTGTAAATCTTCAATAAATACTGGGTCATGAACCATGCGGGCTAACCTAGAGCCAAAAAAGGTTACAAATAAAGAGGTCTCAAAATACTCATCAAAGGGTTCGTCTTCAAGGTAGATCCACTTCACAGGACATGATCTTGATCTGTATAGAGGTCGAGAACTAGCAGAACTTTCTTGGCTTTCTTGTCTCCTAAGAATCCTGGGGATCAGATTAGGATTTTCAAACACAAGTGGTGGATTTGGATCAGGATTAGCTCTAGTGTAATGAGTCCTTTCTGAAGCCAGGTTTCTAGGTGTATTTTTGGTTTTTCTCTAAATGGGCTTGACAATACAACTTCAACAATTTCCTTAAGAGGCTTTAGATATGGGATTTGAACTTTCTCAAAGACTTATTTGACAAGAGGAATTGATCAAGTACTTGAAACCAAATGTTCAATATATAAACTAGACCGGAGATAGACTGAAGCAACATTCATTTACTTATGCAATTGCAAAGCAAGAGCAATTCAAAGGCTACCTGGATAACTTCAGGATCCGTCTGTCGCTTATAAAGTAAACAATAGTAACAAACAAATTATTGAAGTCCCCAGTGGATTCACCACTATTTTATCACTCAGATTTTCCTTGAAGTTGTTGGGAAGAGGAAAGGGGTCTGAGTTAACCACAAACCAACTTTTAGGTACAAAATCTAGCCAATTTGTACCTAGAGAGGGCTCTCTCTTTAAGTTTTAGCTTTGTTTTGAAAGATTTTAGGCTAGTTATGGAGTTTAGGAGTTTTGGTTGAGTTTGGGTGGTGAAATTCAATAGCAGAGGGGTAGGACTGAGTAGTTTAGGCCATTGGGCTAATGGAGTCAAAGAATATGGCTTAACTGGATTTGGTTTCTTAACAAGGGATGGTTTCACAGGGCAAGATGGTCAAACAGGGAACAAATAAAGACTTAAAATAGATGGAATGGGCTCAAATTGGGTGAAGGGCAATTAAGAATCCTTCAACTTATTTGAAAGAGGGAACTTGAATGATTATTAATAAAGAGCAGTTAAGTATTCTTTAATAAATAATCAAAGTGAATAAACTAGAAAACAGGAGCAATTAAGATTTCATTGTTTATGCTAGTTAAGAAGAAAACATTGAGAATAATAATGATTGAAAACAGATTGCAATCAAGCACTTTCCGAATTACTCTTTTTCGTTTATCATTCAGATATGAAACATAGATGATATAAGAAACAAGGAAAACTTTAAAACATGAGGTATAGAAGACTTATTGATCCAGTGTTTGACTCAAGAAATCTGTGAAAAGTCCTTTGCATCAATTCTTTATCCAGCAAGCCATACAAAAGTTGGTCCAACAGCGCTTTAATCCAAAATAATCAGTATTACAGCAATGTCTAAGAATCCACACTCAATACTCCAATTGAGGGAGTATTTATACAAATATTTTACAAAAAATATCTCATAACAGAGTGAGATATATTCTAGGATGACTATGAATAAGTTACAAGACAATAGAGACAAATGGTCTCAAAGATAGGAGAAAAAGTAAACTGATGTTGTGTTGTTCCTATTCTTGTGAGTGTGCTGGAGGCAGGCCCTATGATTTGGCTTGTTGTCTTCTTTAGTAACTCTGTGTTGGCTACCCTGTTTTCCCTGATACTCTTTACCTGTTTTAATCTCTGTTCATCTTCTTTACCATTACTTACTGTAGTAAATAACCAAAATTCACATTTTACCAAGGATAATATTACAAAATTTCCAATATGTCTTCCCACCATTTTTCTTCTGGCAATATGTTTTTTTGAAGTTTTCTTAGGGTTTCATCAGTTTCTGTGTACCTGAAAAAGGTAGGCTGAATTGGGAACAAGTGCTTCATCTCATGTTCGACATAAAACAAGTTCTCCAGACTGTCATAGAGAACTCTGCCTGTAGGCAATGATTTGTTGCTGATGCACTTGTTGATGAACCTTCTTGGTTGCTTGCATACTTATTCAATTTCTCCACATAGTCTTTATGACTAATTAGTTTATCATGAATAACTAGAGGACTTGGCAACCCTATACTCTGTAAAATATCAAATATTTTCATGAAAGAATTAATTTCTTCCTGCATATCATGGCATCTTCTTTCTAAGTTTTGCATCAGAGTTCTTTTAGTAAAAACCCTTTTGATTTCCAACATTGTCCCTGTTCTATCTTGAATTCCCAGCTCTTCAAGCTTGTACTTGTTCCTGGTATTTAGAAACTGTATGAGCTTGTTGGCTTCCTTAGGCATATTTCCTAATTCTTCCCTTGTCTTTTGAATTTCTTGAGCTAGTTTCACTAAATCAATTTGCTCAAAAATTATTTGAATTGATGACCAAGCATCATTTATTGATTGAGTGATGTTGGCCCAAATAATTTTCTTGATTTTTGTCAGAGGCTTGTCAAAAGTAAGATCTTTTTCTAATGATTTCACTTTGTTTTCTAACACTTTAATCTCTCTTGTCTTTTCTGCAACATTTATTTTTGAGAGATCATACATTTGCTCTAAGTTGGCATACTTCTCTTTTACCTTATTTAGCTTTGAAACTTGTAGTTTTAGGTCCTCCATTGATTTTATTAGCTCCTCTGTGCTCAAATTAGCAATGTTGCCCTATGCTACTCCTGTTGTTCCTGTTGTTGCTGTACCTGTAACCACCTCCGCTGTAATTGCTGGAATATTTGGTGCCAGTGCTGCTCCAAGAGTTGAAGGGATTGCTGTTGAGACTACTGGTATCACATTGGGAGGCTGAGAGGTCAACTCTCCCTGCTTGTCCTTCAATGCTTTTTCAAGTTCCTGCTCAGTCTCATTTAGTTATTCATTAAGCTTTAAGAGCAAATCCATCAGCTCTTCTTCAGATTTTTTCTTTATAATCTCAGCAGTCTGTGGATGCCTAGAAGGTGGCAGCTTTAGTTGTTTCCTTAGGGCAGCAATATCTTCATATTTCTTTTTGATTAAGGCTTTTGTAGCCTTAACATCTTTGGGATCATGACCCAATCCAATAATTATTTCTTCTAAGGACTTTATTCTGTTATCTTTGGCCTGAGAGGAGGCCTTCTCCAAGTGTAGTTGAGCAGTAGTGTTATCCAAAGAATTTTGCAATCTTTGAGCCATCATTGCCTTACCAGTCAAGGTTGAGTAAATCATTTCTCTAGTTTGTTTATGTAATTCTATCTGATCCAAATGATGAATATCCTTTGCCATGACTTCAAAATTTGTTCTGAGATAATCTGCTACTGATTTAGGCTGTTGCACCTTTGGCTTGAAATAGCTCATTATCATCTTTCCTTCTTTGATGTCATAGGCTGACATCAATCTCTGTTGATTTGTGGGAGCCATCTTCAAATATTGGTTATAAACCTGAAGCCTAAATGGATCATTCCTCGCCTTTATTTCTATAAATGTTTTCTTGATATCTGAGGCATTTGTCCCTGGTGGCCTGAAAGAAGATATTTATGTGCTTTGCTGTCTTTCTAGCTCCTGTCTCTGTGAGCTAGTGGATGTTCCTCCTACCGGAAAAGTTTGCTGGCTTTCTACTCTTTCTTCCCTCTGGCTATCTGTAGTTTCTTCAACAAATTCCTCCTCTGAAAGGGGATTTAGTCTTTGTCTTTTCTTTTCCAGGCTATCCTGAAGGTTCACTGGCAGGGGTAGTTGTTTCCCTATCTCTATTTTTGTTTCTTTCCTCATTTAGAGGAGTTTGCAGAACTGGAGGTTCTCCCATATTGATCTAAGTGGGAGGAGTATGTATTTGAACCTGTTCTTTGGAAGTTTCAGGCAGCTTAGACATTGTAGACTGTTCTGTGGTTTGAAAGCTAGTCTCTAATTCTTTGCCTTCTGATGTTTCTATGGCTGGTGTGCTTGTTTCATGTGAAGGTTGCTAAGAGGTTCCAGCAGTGGAGGCACCAATTCCTGATCTTTGAGATAACTCAAATGGTACCTGCCCAAAAGAATCCAGGTCAAGAATTTCTTAAGATCTATCATAACATTCTCAATATTGACCTATTCACTATCATGTTCTACTAGGGTCCCTTCCCTCCATTCATCCATATTTGCAAATTGTTCAATCTTTGGAATCCTACGGTGAATGTATGGTGACAACCTATTTTTCATTCTCCTATCACAGATGAAACTATTAGGGTCATATGGCCTCCAACCAAAACTTTTGTGCAACTTAAGATGATCTTCTAGAATTATCTATGCTTCTCTCCATGCTTCCCTATCATTGCAGACAAAAGGGCCTAACTGATTTTTGTATTCTGAGTTGAGCTTTATTTTTGGATTTGCAAAAATGAACCATGTTTGTATGTATCATTTGTCTGAAATACTCCAATGCAAACAGTCTCATTGAAATGTATTTGGGTAACTTGAAAGGGCAAAGCTCACATCCATATATCTGAATCTCTATATGGTTCTTATATAGGTACCAATCACCTATTCTATATTGCTTGGAGAGCTATAGGAATCTCTTGATGTCACCACTAATTCTAGGAGGGGAAACCCCTGTCAATACAGTGGTTGCAGGATGAAAAAATTGGTCAATGAACTCATTGTATGAGTAAGGGGACTCATATGATGCATGGAAGCTGGGACTCCAAAAGGTAATAGACCTTGGATTGCCTTTATTGTCAAGTTTCCTTACAGGGAAAGGGAAGTTCTCTGACTGATAATAAAACATAAGATGACAAATGAGAGTGGTGTATTTAAAGACTCCTTCATTGTCCAGTCTCAGGAATTGGTCATGAATTTTATTGGAAATATAGGAGGCATAATCATACTTAACAGCAGGGGGTTGTCCTGGAGTAAAAATTGACAACAACGCTAGGGTTACATCATCAACATACTCACTGGAGTTGAATCCCATGATTAAGGATATCATATCAACAATGAGTCTTCCTATGTCTATGAAGAAAGTTTGCAGATAGGGAGGTGGGCCTTTAGGCTGATGTTTAGGATCCATGAAAATGTGATAGATGCGAGTTAGTTCTGACTGAAACATTTGGGTAGATTTCTCAAGTAAATATCCTATAGAAAGAGGAGTGAGAGCTTGTTCAGGGAAAAATTGCAACATTTCATGAATGGATACAGCTGTTATGGGGACAAGGACTGTTTGACTTGGGGACATAACAACTTTGAGGTTAGGGTCATAGTTTGTGTGGCATTGATGAATCAGATCAGGGAAAATATGGACTGCAGGGAGAAAATACCTGGGAAGGTTGGATTCCCATAGTCCCAGGATATCTAAGCCATTTAGGTATTGGTCTCTGGCTTGGCAAAAGACTTTCAGGTGGTTTATGTCAATGGATAACTCCCTTATCTAAAAGTCTTTATCTACAAGAGGAAAATAGTATAAGTCTCTATGAGGAGCATTCATGGGTGCAACAGATAGAGCCACAGGGGTTTCCATTTTTGGTTCTTGTGGATTCAGAAAGGAATTTGAGTTTTTGGTGAAAAATGGATGAATTAACTGATCTGGGAACTTATATTGGCAAAATAAAGACTGAATTTGCAATGAATTTTACCTTTATATGTGGATTTTATACTGTAATTCTAAACTTGCAGGGTTTCGATGGAAATTGGATAAATACCTATATTTGAAGAATGAACAGAGTAATAACAGGTACTGGCGGTGGTTAACAGGTTTTGGCTGCGTCGACTACAATTTTCTTGGCAATGTGGCGATTGGAAAGCTTGTACAGTTGACTTGGACGTTCTTTGCATGGGAGCATGGGTTGCAGTACAGAATAATGAAAACGACACTTTGTTTGTTTTATTTAACAAAGTCAAAGGTGGTGGGAGTTTTATTATTCATGCAGATGACGTAAGGCTTGTCGCATGCAGAGAGCGATAAGTGGTATGGTATCGCACCACTTTTGGAGACGGGTGGAATTTGATCGGGAGCCAGCGATTCCATAGGTTTTGCGACACGTGGCAGGGTATTCTGCGAAAACCACTTTGTGATCGCGTGCTAACGCGCGGTCACAAAGTCGTGTGCGATATTGTTAATGGCCATTGGATGATGGAGGCACGATCGAACGACTGGCAAGAGGCGCAATACGGCGGGGTTTAACATGAGCAGGCCCGACCCAATTAAAAATTATTTAATCGTATCAGGAGTGATATGATTGGTTGGGAAGGGTTCTTAATTAACCATGAGGGTTAATTAATCCCATTTTGTGCAGCAGGGGAATTAGGTTGTTAATGAATTACGGATTAATTCATTAATCCTATTTTCAACACTCATTATGGTTATAATTAACCAAAGGGGCAGGATATATAAAATTTGGGGGTTTTAATATATTTAAATAATATGGGAGAAGGTAATATTGTGTGGGATTTATATAATACATAGGTCAATAGTTAATATGACATGAAACGTAAAAGCGCTAAGAAAAACATTAAGATTGTATATTTAACTTAGGCTTAAGTGAAAAAAGGGGTTTTTATGTGATATTGTATATTTTTCCTAAGTAAAATAGGATTTTACTTAGGAAAAGACTTATGAGAGTGAATGAATGATGATTTTAAGTACTTAGGCTTTTAAATTATTGGGCCGAGGGTCCGGTCCCTCCAGAAGTCAGAGAAATGCTCTGAGCCCCTTAAATTTTCAAAGGCCTTAGTATTTTAGGGGGAATTAGTGAAATTTTTAGGGAAAAATGAGAAGGGGAGTTAATTATTTGACCTTGTCTTGCTTGAAATGTATCAAGTGTAATGTTTGCTTGCACTTGTGATGAAAGTGAAAATTAACACATTTAGGGACATTATCCATCACATGTATTTCTGCAAAATCATCTACCTACCCTACCTACTTTAACCTAACATTTTTTCTTCTTTATTAGGGTGCACTTAGACTAGCAAACCCTTATCACACTTTCTTTTCTTTTACATGAAAATATCTATCTAAGTCTAACCTTATTACATCCAAGGGCTCAAATTACATTGTTGAGCTCCTTTTATTCACTCTACCTATCTACTTATCTGCCAAGATTAAACAGTTTGGTCAGATTTTATTCTCTATCTCTAAAACATAAAATTGAAAATATGAACTAGTCAAGCTTAAGTTGTTTGACTGTTCATCAATTGTGGCATAAGTTACAAGTTGCACAAAAATTGTTTATTACATAAGAGTAAAAAGTAGTGGCATTTAGACTTGCACACTTTCCTTGGTCTTTCTTTTGGTGGGGTTCATTTTCTTTCACTTTTTTGACCATTTTATTCTTTTCACCCTTTGATTTTTCTTTTAGGGTATACCCTCTTTACATTTTTTAAAATTTTTTTATTTTTGAAAATATGGAAAACCTTTGCAGCAAGTAAAGGTATGAACATACTACATAGCCCATCAAGTCAATCATGAAATATGACACCTATTGGTATAGGAGCATAACAGTGGCAACGGTGGCATTGGGCTCTGCATCAATAATCTGTTTCCCTTTGTCATTCCCCTTGTCAGGTTCTGAATCAGAGTCGAAACATGCATCTGATTCTGAAACCTTTAGCTCAGCCACCAGTGACTACTTGGCCCGACACTCACTTGTGTTGTGGGTGGAGCTGTTATGGAACTCACACCACTTGCCCGTGTCCTTTTTCGGCTTCACGGCGTTGTTCTTTCCTTGCAGCTTTAACGGGTTGTCTTGGGCCACCCTGCCTTGGCTTTGTCCTTTGTTCTTCAATTTGGGGGCACCTTTCCCTTGCTTCGAATTTGCAGATCCAAAGTCTTGCTTCTTCTGTTTAATTTTTGCTCGACCTTAATGGCGTATTGGTATGCCGTGCCGAGTGAGGGGATGTTCAGGAATTCTATTTCTTCCTGGATGTACTTGTGTAGGCAGTAACGGTATTTGAGTACCAAATACTGCTCCAAACCCTTGATACCCAAATTTGTGCGAAGGGTATGGAAAATATTGGTAAACTCTGACACGTCTTGGTCCCTCCCCTGTCGCAGCATGGTCCACTTTATGTATTGATCCTCATAGCTTCCGACAGAGTAGTATTGCTCTTTGATGGCATCCCAGAATGAATCCCAAGTGGATGCGGCTAAAAATAGTGAGCCTGTACTTTCATCCTTCTGCTCACAGTAGGTTTCCCACCAGTCCTTGACATGGGAGCTGCTTTGAGAAGAGCGAAAATAATCTTTTCCCGACTCGAAAAATCATGAACAAAAAAATAATGCACTAGTCGATTTAACCATTTATCGACAGCATCTGCATCTATCTGACCTTCTAATATGGGGATTTCAAAATTAACTTGTACCTTAAATGATGTGGCATTTCCAAAGTAGCTGTTAGAAACCAATGTGTCGCCCCTAGGTAGCCGCTGAAGGATCCGGGCAAAGCTGTCCATCATCGTGTTCCTTTGTCGCTCGAGGGCTTCTTTGAGCAAGATTTTGATAGGATATCCTACCCCCTCATCTTCCTTTTCATCCACCATGGTAGGCTGTCAGGATTTGCAAGGCTGGTCTTGCAAAGGTTCGACTAGCTCAAGCCCTAACTCCTTATATCCTAACCTCGTCGAGGACATGTAAAGAAAAACAGAGAAAATGTAGACTGCTCTGATACCACTAATCTGGATTTAACTAGGAACACAACGAATCACAGAGATAACCATAAACATAGAGATGAAATGGAAATAATACTTCATTTCATTAATATAAACTATTGAAATATGCTTACAAACATCAACGGAAATAAACCAGCTAGGGTGATGGTAGTTTTCTATGAGAAGAGATGTGGCAGCTACATGCCTCTAAATTGTGTTACAATGAGGCTCAAAGGCCTATTTATTGTTGAGAAACAATGGAAAACCCAAAACATCCAAAAACCTAACCCTAGAAGATGAAACGCCAAACTGTGGGCCCCGTTTGGGAAAATTGGTACATCAACTTATTGGGGTCGTAACTTTGGCATATATCTTCATTTGATGCGCACAATATCTTGTTAGAAAGATCTATCCAAGAAATACAACTTTGGGAAGAGAAATATTAGTCCCTTGACCCATGTTGCTCCCAATTTTCCCAAAAAATGTCGCTTAGGGCTTCAAAACAGCTCCAGAAGTTCAAGACCCAAAAAACTGCTAAAAATAGTAAATTGTGCTACAATTAAGGAAACTAAAAAGCTGAAAGAAACAATGGTGGGGGTCCAAGTGGACTTGGAAGGTGGTTGCCAATATACACCTGGATCATTCCTCCCCCCTTAGGAAGCAATGGTCCCCATTGCGTTGAGTTCCTCTATGAGATGAGGAAACTTCAGCTGAACTTGGTCCCTTGTGAGCCACTTTCCCTGGTGAAGGAGTTCGCCTGCTTTGACAACTCGATACAGTTGGATATTTTGTTGGTGAGTGTGCTTTATCTCTGTGTCCATGATCCGATCAGTTGCAGCTTGTTCCATGCAATCTATATTTAACTCTGTGGGAGTGAGTTGTTATGCAATGTCAGATGTGTCTAGTAATGGTGGAAAGTATGGACGAAGGCGGTCCACGTTGAACACTGGGTGCAGGCCAAGGAATGGGGGCATGTTGAGCTCAAATCCATTATCTCCCATGGCCTTTGTAATGGTGTAAGGACCATATCGGAGTGGTATGAGTTTTCGATAGGCTTTGGTAATTCGTTCCTTTTGCAAATGCAACCAGACTTTGTCACCCACCTGAAACTTGAGTGGCACCCGATGTTGATCATGTCGTTGCTTGTACTTGGCATTTTATTTCTCCAGAATTTCATGGACCTGCTGGTGAATATGTTGGATGTGCTCAATGACGCTAGTTTTCTTATCTGTTTCGAACTGGAGATGAGCCGAATCTGCGTCAGTAGTTGCAAATGGCATGGCCACGTCAATGGGACATAGTGTTGGAATCCCAAGCCCACCTGAAACGGGTTTTGGCCATTCAAGTTATGAAGAGCCCAGTTGTATCTATGTTGAACATAGGGGAGGCTCTCGTCCCATGTGTGTGGATTCTTTGACTTGTACATGCACAGAATGTGCACGATCATCCCGTTGACAACCTCTATCTGGCCATCCGTTTGAGGATGGAAGGCTGTGGACTTAGTGAGTTTGGTGTCCAACGTCGACCAGACTGGACCAAAATTTACTAAGGAACCTACTATCCCGATCTGAGATGAAGACTATGGGATCCCAAAGTTTACCCACACTTGTTCAAATAAGAGTTTAGCAGTGGTTTCTGCTGTGATATTCTTCTTGCAGGCTGCTATAATGGCCATCTTCAAGAACCTGTCGAAGACCACAAAAACACAGTCGTTTCCATGCTTAGTGGAAGGAAGGCCTGACATGTAATCCATTGAGATGGATTCCCAAGGTCGACTAGGGGTAGGCAACGAGGTATAGAGGACTTGATTCTTGATGGTCGATTTGGCAATTGCGCAGGCAATGCATGATCTGATGTACTTCCCGACATCATGTCGAAGATTCAGCGAATAGAAATACTTGTGCAATAATGCCACCATTTTCTCGACCCCGAAATTCCCAGCAGCCCGACTGTAGTGTGCTTTCCAAATCATCTTGGCACACTCGCTTGAAGGAACACAAAGGTGACCCAGGTGGCATAACAGGGCATCCTAGAGGTGAAAATCTAGAACATGCTGACCCTCCAAGAGTGTCTGGTATGTGTGGCCAAATTCTGGGTCGCTTTTGTAGAGAAGTGGCCAATCAGAAGTCTCGCGCCCACAAGAGTTGAGCATAGTGCTTAACGCCATGATCGGTGGTTGACTAAGGAAATCTGCAACATTATTGGTGTTGCCCTTCTTATACTTGATATTAAAATGGAACTGTTGCAGGTATGTGGACCACTTCTGATGGCAATCATTATGAAATTTCCCTTGGGTCTATATGAACTGCAAAGGTCAGTGGTCTGTGTGGATGATTGTTTCCTTCCCCAAAATGTAATGCTTCCATTGTCGACAGGCCTGCACAATGGAATACATCTCTTTGTCATAAGTTAGATACTTCCAGACTATGTCTGAAAGTGTCTCATTGTGATATGCCACTAGATGCCTGTGTTGAGTAAGGACTGCCCCAATAGCATAGTCAGAGGCATCTATCTCAACCTCAAATGGTTGTTGCAAGTTTGGTAATACGAGCACTGGTGCCGTGCAGAGACAATATTTCAACTCTATGAATGCCTTCTGTTGAGATTCAGACCAAAAGAATTTTCCTTTCACTCCTCCCTTAGTGACTTGACTCAAGGGCCAAGTGATATGAGAAAATCCCAACACGAACCTTTGGTAGAAGTTTGCAAGACCTAGAAAGCTACAAAGCTCTGTCATAGTGGCTAGAGATGGCCAATCCTGAATGACTTGGATCTTGGCTGGATCCACATGCACCCCCTGTTCATCAATAATGTATCTTAGATACTGAACCTGGGTCATGCCAAAAGTGCATTTCTCCAAATGGGCACATAAATTGTGTTGTCGCAGTGTTTGGAGAACCTGTCAGATGTGGTGGAGGTGCTCTTCCCAACTTTGGATGAAGATCAGGATGTCATCCAAGTATACCACCACAAATGAGTTGGTGAATGGCTGCAAGATGTCATCCATTAGTCTCATGAAGGTTGCAGAAGCATTCATCAATCCGAAAGGCATAACCAACCATTCGAAAAGGCCCTCCTTGGCTTTGAAGGCAGTATTCCACACATCGGAGGGTTCGATTGGTACTTGGTGATATCCTGACTTCAAATCGATCTTGCTGAAATATTTTCCCCCTTTCAATTGGTCTAAGAGGTCATCAATTCATGGGATCGAGTACCTATTATAGATAGTGATCTTGTTCAGTCCTCGATAGTCAATATAGAGTCTCCAAGTCCCATAATTCTTCTGTACCAACACGATCGAGCTCCCACAAGGTGATGAACTCGGATGGATGTGACCTTTCTGCAGCAGCTCCTGAATCTGCCTCTTGATTTCATCGTTCTCTAGAACAGAGCGCCAATAGATTGGTCCATTGGGTAGCAGCGTACCTGGGGTCAGATAGATGGAATGCTTGACCTGACAGTGCAGAGGAACCCCTGCAGGGGAGGTGAAGATGTCCTCGTACTCCTCCACGACCTTGTCCATCTGTAGTTGTCGTGTAGAGGGGCCCTATCTAGAGGTCATGGCCACCGTCTTCTTCTTTCCTTAAGGGCGTATCATCAGGAAAACAAATTTCCTGGTTTTGGAAATGAGCAATGTCACACAATACCTCATCCGTGAAGGGCTTGATGTTGTATGGAAGGCGACACTCCTAGCTCACACGAAGATCCCATCCTTGGTGAAGCCACCTGATGGTGTACAGTTGTGGATGTGTTGTGGTCGATAAGCCTAGCCGCTTCATGTTCTCTGCTGAAATGAGGCTCTTTTAGCTCCCGCTGTCGACAATGAACTATAGCGGGGAGCCCTTTACCCACATCTGGGAGTGGAGGAGACACTCCTCCTCCTCTGGATCTTGGAGTTCCTCCTTCTGTATCTTCGTGGCGGCAACGGTGGCGTTGGGCTCCGTATCAATAATCTGCTTCCCTTTGTTATTCCCCTTCTTGGGTTCTGACTCAGAGTCATAACATGCATCTGATTCTGAAACCTTTAGTTTGGCCACTAGTGACTTCTTGGCCTAACACTCACTTGTGTTGTGGGTGGAGCTCTTATGGAACTCACACCACTTGCCCGTGTCCTTTTTCGGCTTCACGACGTTGTTCTTTGCTTGCAGCTTTGACAGGTTGTCTTGGGCCACCCCACCTTGGCTTTGTCCTTTTTTCTACGATTTGGGGGCACCTTTCCTTTGCTTTGAATTCATAGATCCATAGTCTCGCTTCTTCTATTTAAAATTTTGCTCGACCTTGACGGCATATCGGTATGCTGTGCCGAGTGAGGGGATGTTCAGGAATTCTATTTCTTCCTGGATGTACTTGTGTAGGAAGCCGTGGTATTTGAGTACCAAATGCTGCTCGGAATCCTTGATACCCAACTTTGTGCGAAGGGTATGGAAAATATTGGTAAACTCTAGCACGTCTTGGTCCCTCCCCTGTCGCAGCGTGGTCCACTTTACGTTTTAATCCTCATAGCTTCTGACACGGTAGTACTGCTCTTTGATGGCATCCCGGAATGAATCCCAAGTGGGTGCGGCTAAAAATAGTGACCCTGTACTTTCATCCTTCTGCTCGCAGTAGGTTTCCCACCAGTTCTTGACGTGGGGGGTTGCTTGGAGAAGAGCGAAAATAATCTTTTCCTGACTCGAAAAATCATGAACAGAAAAATAACCCTCTAGTAGGTTTAACCATTTATCGACGACATATGTGTCTATTTGACCCTCGAATATGGGGATTTCAATATTAACTTGTACCTTAAACAGTGTGGCATTTCCATAGTAGCTGTTGGAAGCCGATATGTCGAACCTCGGTAGCCGCCGAAGGATCTGGTCAAAGTTGCCCATCATCGCGTTCCTTTGTCACTCGAGGGCTTCTTCAAGCAACACTTTGATAGGATCTCCTACCCACTCATCTTTCCTTTCATCCACCATGGGATACCAATAGGATTTGCGAGGTTGGTCTTGCAAAGGTTCGACCAGTTCAAGCCCTAACTCCTTATATCCTGACCTCATTGGGGACATGCAAAGAAAAACAGAGAAAAAGCAAACCTCTCTGATACCACTAATCCGAATTTAAATAGGAACGCAAAAAATCACAGAGATAACCATAAACACAGAGATGCAGTGGAAAGAATACTTCATTTCATTAATGTAAAATACTGAAATATGCTTAGAAATAGCAATGGAAACAAACTAGCTAGGGCGATGGTAGCTTATCTCTGAGCAGAGATGTGGTGGCTACATGCCTCTGAACTGTGTTACAATGAGGCTCAAAGGCCTATTTATTGTTGAGAAACAATGGAAAACCTTAAACATCCAAAAACCTAAGCCTAGAAGATGAAACGCCAAACTGTGGGCCCCGTTTGGGTAAACTGGTACATCAACTTCCCGGGGTCGTAACTTTGGCATATGATCTCCGTTTGACGAGCACAATATCTCGTTAGAAAGATCTATCTGAGAACTACAACTTTGGGAGGAGAAACATCATTCCCTAGCCCCATGTTGCTCCTAACTTTCCCAAAAAAAGTCGTTTAGGGCCTCAAAACGGCTCTAGAAGTTTAGGACCAGAAAACTGTTAAAAATAGTAAATTGTACTACAATTAAGGAAACTGAAAAGCTGAAAGAAACAATGGTGGGGGTCCAAGTGGACTTGGCAGTTGGCCACCAATATCCACCTAGATCATTCCTCTCCCCTTAGGAAGCAATGGTCCCCAATGTGTTGATTTCCTCCATGAGATGAGGAAACTTCTGCTAAACTTGGTCCCTAGTGAGCCACTTGCCCTGGTGAAGCAGTTGGCCAGCTTTGACAACTCGATACAGTTGGATATTTTGTTGGCGAGTGTGCTTTATCTATGTGTCCATGATCCGATCAGTTGCAGCTTGTTCCATGCAATCTGGATCTAACTCTATGCGTGTGAGTTGTTTTTCAATGTCGGATGTGTCTAGTAATGGTGGAAAGTATGGTCGAAGGCGGTCCACATTGAACACTGGGTGCAGGCCAAGGAATGGGGGAATGCTGAGCTCAAATGCATTGTCTCCCATAACCTTGGTAATGGTATAAGGACTATATCAAAGTGGTCTGAGTTTCCAATAGGCTCCGGTAAGGCGTTCCTTTTGCAAATGCAACCAGACTTTGTCGCCCACCTGAAACTTGTGTGGCACCCAATGTTGATCATGTCGCTGCTTGTACTTGGAATTTGATTTCTCTAGAATGTCATGGACCTGCTAGCGAATATGATGGATGTTCTCAATGAAGCTGGTTGGCTTATTTGTTTCGGATTGGACATGAGCTGAATCTACGTGAGTAGCTGCAAATGGCATGGCCACATCAATGGGACATAATGGTTGGAATCCCAAGCCCACATGAAAAGGGTTGTGGCCAGTCGAGCTATGGAGAGCCTAGTTGTAGTTGTGCTGAACATATGGGAGGCTCTCGTCCCATGTGCGTGGATGCTTTTATTTGTACATACATAGAATGTGTATGATCATCCTGTTGACAACCTCTGTTTGGACATCAGTTTGAGGATGGGAGGTTGTGGACTTAGTGAGTTTGGTGTCTAGCATCGACCAGAGATTGGACCAAAATGTAGTGAAGAACCTACTGTCCCGATCTGAGATGATAGACTATGGGATCCCAAAGTGTACACACATTCGTTCAAAGTGGAGTTTAGCAGTGGCTTCTACTGTGATATTCTTCTTGTAGGCTGTCATAATTGCCATCTTTGAGAACCTGTTGACGACCAAAAAAACACAGTCGTTTCCATGCTTAGTGGAAGGAAGGCCTGGCATGTAATCCATGGAGATGGATTCCCAAGGTCGACTAGGGGTAGGCAGTAGGGTATGGAAGCTTTGCTTCTTGATGGTCGGTTTGGAAATGGCGCAGGAAATGTATGATCTGATGTACTTCCCAACATCCTGTCGAAGATTTGGCAAATAGAAATACTTTTGCAGTACTGCCATAGTTTTCTCGACCCAAAAATTCCCAGCAGCCTAATTATAGTGTGCTTCCCAAATCATCTTGGCATGCTCGCTTGAAGGAACACAAAGGTTACACAGGTGGCATAACAAGGTATCCTGGAGGTGAAAATATGGAACATGTTGACCCTCCAAGAGTGTCTGGTATGTGTAGCTGAATTATGGGTCGCTTTTGTAGAGAAGTGGTGAATCAAAATTCTCGTTCCCACAAGAGTTGAACATGGTGGTTAACGCCATGATCAGTGGTCAACTGAGGCAATCTGCAACATTATTGGTGCTACCCTTCTTATACTTGATATTCAAATGGAACTGTTGCGAGTATGTGGACCACTTCTAATGGCGATTATTCTGTAATTTCCCTTGGGTCCATATGAATTGCAGGGGTCGGTGGTCTGTGTAGATAACCGTTTCCTTCCCCAAAATGTAATGCTTCCATTGTCAGTAAGCATGCACAATGGAATACATCTCTTTTTCATAAGTGGGATACTTCCCAACAGTGTCTGAAAGTGTCTCATTGTGATATGCCACTAGATGCTCGTGTTGAGTAAGGACTGCCCCAATAGCATAGTCAGAGGCATCTGTCTCGACCTCAAATGGTTGTTGCAAGTTTGTAATGAGAGCACTGGTGCCGTGTAGAGGAGATCTTTCAACTCTATGAATGCCTTCTGTTGAGATTCAGACCAAAATAATTTTGCTTTCGCTCCTCCCGTGGTGACTTGACTTAAGGGCCAAATGATATGAGAAAATCCCAACACGAACCTACGGTAGAAGTTGGCAAGACCTAGAAAGCTGCGGTGCTCTGTCATAGTGGTTGGAGATAGCCAATCCCGAATGACTTGGATCTTGGCAAGATCCACATGCACCCCCTGTTCATCAATAATGTATCCCAGATACTGAACCTGGGTCATGCCAAAAGTGCATTTCTCCAAATTGGCACATAACTTGTATTGCTGCAGTGTTTGGAGAGCCTGTCGGATGTGGTGGAGGTGCTCTTCCCAACTCTAGCTGAAGACCAGGATGTCATCCAAGTATACCACCACAAATGAGTTGGTGAATGGCCGCAAGATGTCATCCATTAGTCTCATGAAGGTTGCAGGAGCATTCGTCAATCCGAAAGGCATAACCAACCATTTGAAAAGGCCCTCCTTGGCTTTGAAGGCAGTCTTCCACACATTGGAGGGTTCAATTGGTACCTGGTGATATCCTGACTTCAAATCGATCTTGCTGAAATATTTTTACCCCTTTAGTTGGTACAGGAGGTCATCATTCCATGGGATCGGGTACCTATTACGGACAATGATCTTGCTCAGTGCCTGATAGTCAATACAAAGTATCCAAGTCCCATCCTTCTTCTGTACCAACACGATCGAGCTCCCACAGGGCGATGAACTAGGATGGATGTGACCTTTCTGTAGCAGCTCTTGAATCTGCCTCTTGATTTCATCGTTCTCCAAAATGGAGCACTGATAGATTGGTCCATTGGGCAGTGGCTTACCTGGGGTCAGATCGATGGAGTGCTTGACCTGACAATGCAGACGAATCCCTGCGGGGGAGGTGAAGATGTCCTTGTACTCCTCCATGACCTTGTCCATCTGTGGTTGTTGTGTGGAGGGTCCTTGTCTGGTGGTCGTGGCCACTGTCTTCTTATTTCCTTGAGGGCATATCATCAGGAAAACAGATTTCCTGGTTTTGGAAATGAGCTTACTACAATGTTTTTCAGTAACCAAAGAGATGGCGGTAGGCAGTGCTACCTCCGGTATCCTATACAACTTATTTCCCAAAGTAACAATAATAACACAAGGCCTTGATTCATACACAACATGTCACTTCCACAAGTATGGTTGTCCTAATAATACATCACAAACTTCAAGGGGAACAATGTCACACAATACCTCATCCGTGAAGGGCTTGATGTTGTATGGAAGGCGACATTGGTGGCTCATGCGAAGATCCCATCCTTGGTGAAGCCACCTAATGGTGTACGGTTGTGGATGTGTTGTGGTCGGTAAGCCCAACCGCTTCACGACCTCTGCTGAAATGAGGTTCTTTTGGCTCTCGTTGTCGAAAATGAACTGTAGCGGGGAGCCATTTACCTACATCTGGGAGTGGAAGAGACGCTCCTCCTCCTCTAGATCTTCAGGTTCCTCCTTCTACATCTTCGGGTTCCTCCTTCTGTATCTTCGTGGTGGCAACGACGGTGTTGGGCTCTGCATCGATAATCTGCTTCCCTTTGTCATTCCCCTTGTCGGGTTCTAACTCAGAGTCAGAACATGCAACTGATTCTGAAACCTTTAGCTTGGCCACCAGTGACTACTTGGCCCGACACTCACTTGTGTTGTGGGTGGAGCTCTTATGGAACTCACACTACTTGCCCGTGTCCTTTTTTGGCTTCACAACATTGTTCTTTTCTTGCAGCTTTGACGGGTTATCTTGGGCCGCCCCGCCTTGGCTTTGTCCTTTGTTTTGTCGTTTGGGGGCACCTTTCCCCTACTTCGAATTCGCAGATCCAAAGTCTCGCTTCTTCTGTTTAAACCTTTGCTTGAACTTGATGCCATGTCGGTATGACGTGCCAAGCGAGGGGATGTTCAGGAATTATATTTTTTCCTGGATGTACTTGTGCAGACAGCCGCGGTATTTGAGTACCAAATGCTACTTCGAATCCTTGATACCCAACTTTGTGCGAAGGGTATGGAAAATATTGGTAAACTCCGACACGTCTTGGTCCCTCTCATGCCACAGCATGGTCCACTTTATGTATTGATCCTCATAGCTTCCGACAAGGTAGTACTGCTCTTGATGGCATTCCGGAATGAATCCCAAGTGGGTGCGCTAAAAATAGTGAGCCTGTACTTTCATCCTTCTACTCACAGTAGGTTTCCCGCCAGTACTTGACGTGGGGGGGCTACTTTGAGAAGAGCAAAAATAATTGTTTCCGGACTCAAAAAATCATGAACAGAAAAATAACCCTCTAGCATATTTAACCATTTATAGACGACATCTGCATCTATCTGACCCTCGAATATAGGGATTTCAAAATTAACTTGTACCTTAAATAGTGTGGCATTTCCAGAGTAGTTGTTGGAAACTGATGCGTCGCCCCCAGGTAGCCACTGAAGGATCTGGGCAAAGCTGTCCATCATCGCGTTCCTTTGTTGCTCGAGGGATTCTTCAAGCAAGATTTTGATAGGATCTCCTACCCCCTCGTCTTTCTTTTCATCTGCCATGGGAGGCCATCAGGATTTGTGAGGCTGGTCTTGCAAAGGTTTAACCCGTTCACGCCCTAACTCCTTATATCTCGACCTCGTTGGGAACATGCAAAGAAAAACAGAGAAAAAACAGACCGCTCTAATACAACTGATCTAGATTTAAATAGGAACGCAAAAAATCACAGAGATAACCATAAACACAAAGATGCAACGGAAATAATACTTCATTTCATTAATGTAAGACACTGAAATATTCTTACAAACAACAATGGAAATAAACCAACTAGGGCGATGGTAGCTTATCTCTGAGAAGATATGTGGCGGCTAGATGCCTTTGAACTGTGTTACAATGAGGATCAAAGGCCTATTTATTGTTGAGAAACAATGGAAAACCCTAAACATCCAAAAATCTAACCCTAGAAGATGAAATGCCAAACTGTGGGCCTCGTTGGGGTAAAATGGTACATCAACTTCCTGGGGTCATAACATTGGCATATGATCTCCGTTTGACACGCACAATATCTCGTTAGAAAGATCTATCTGAGAACTACAACTTTGGGAAGATTAAAATCAAACTAAGGATGCATGTTGCTCCCAATTTTCCCAAAAAACTTCATTTAGGGCGTCAAAAAGGCTCCAGAAGTTCAAGACCCGAAAAACGGCTAAAAATAGTAAACTGTGCTACAATTAAGGAAACTGAAAAGCTGAAAGAAACAATGGTGAGGGTCCAAGTGGACTTGGCAGGTGGCCACTAATATCCACCTCAATCACAACCCCTTTAAAAGGACAATTTTGATAGTCTTCTCATCTAGATTTTCCCCTCAGGATTTATGAAAATTATAAGAGAGACGTTCAAGATATTCTTCTAATTTCTCGTCTTCCAATTGTTGCATCCTAATAATATCATTCACATCCCTACTTTTGCAAAAGTCTTTATATTTATTAATAAAGATGGACTTCATATCATCCCAAGAGTAAATTGTGTGTTCACCTAGGCTCATAAACCATCTAAGGGTTGTATCTTTCAGAGTGGATAGCTTCAGCTTATGTGCATCATCATAATAATTATAACTCCTACATAAAATGTCAAATTCAAACAAGAAGGAATCTGGTTCCTCAGAGGACTTACTGTAGAAGAGTGTAAGAGATGCCATTGATATGTTTTTCATATTGATATTCTTGGTCACATCAAGAATAGGAAACCCGAAGTTGGTTCCTTCTTCTCCTTCTTCTTCTTCTGGTCCTCCCCTCGTCCATCATGGTTCCCTCTGAATATGTTACGACGTGGTCCTTCTCCTTCCCTAGGATGTTCCTCATTATTTCTGTTCTCTCCTCCCTAGTTGGACATGTCTACTACAGGTTCTTGAAGTGTTCTGTTGATGATCACTCGGTCAACAAGAGGTACTAAAGGGTGGTCCTTGATGTTATTTGATTCTAGATCTGTGTCGTCTTGCAACTCAACTGGTTCTTCCAATGCAATTCCTTCCGTACTCCCAAAAATAATGTGTTCAACTGTTTCATCGTCTTGATTCAAAATTTCCCTCTCCGAAGCCACTTTGCTGTCAACTCTTCCTTCTTCTTGCTTTATTCATGCATACTGATTCAATGATAGGATTAGTGAATTGCGTCGTTGTTGGACCAAAAGTTGTAGGGAATTTTGAGCTAGAAATAAATCTGCATTTACTATCTCTAGCCCTACTTCTACTTCTATGCATGAAGGAAATGAAATAAAAGTTCAAAGATAAGCCAAAAATATTAGATTTTGGAGTAACCCCGCTATAGTGGATATGTGGCTCTTCACTCACATTTTATGGTACTCTCTCCGCTCTCTGACTGCCCTACAAGACCCTTGAAACTCTGTAATAATAATCTTACTTGAACCAAAATACAACTCCCCGGAAACAACGCCAAAAATGTTGAGAGTTTTAATTAGCAATTAAACCTCCTAATATTTAATTGTCAACCAGGACTCATAAACATGAGTTGTACTGCATTTTTGGCTCAAGGTTAAGTTCAAAGTATGCAATTTTCCTTAATAATGATCATTAAGTACAAAATGATAAAAACACTCTTCTATCAATTGAGTAAACTAGCACTCATCTCACTCACATAAAAATAATTCTTCACTTTAATAGAAGCAATCCAAAGGGAATCAATTTAACTCAATACATCAGACCTTATAACACTTTGTTTTCTATTCTAAATTTCTACAATCAAAACAAAAAGACAAACCTATTGAAACAAAAGACTCAATGAAATTCAATCTAAGCACAACTCTTAAAATAAGAATTAAACCTCTTCACTTTTCAAAGAAGTAAATTCAAAATCTAACTATTCAAGAGTCAAAGTCAAGCAATCATCTATCTTTAGCAAAACCTAATCCCTGAGAAATAGAAATGCAATAATACAACTTGAAAAGAAAACTAAAATCAAATCCTAAACTATCATCCTCATTCTGTTCTAACTAGGCTATTCTTTCTCAGAAATAAAATGCATTCAAACCACACTTAAGTTGCTACAAAGACTGATTTTGAAATCAACTTAAATCGATCTATTGATGCTTAAAGGAAAACGAAATCTCAACGAAATTATCTGAGTTTATAAACGAAATTGAATTGTTGTCACACTACTATGAAATCAATCCCTATGCTATTGTACTTGGAATGGAAATTGAACTTATCCTATCATCCTGGAATAAAACTAAATTATCCTGTGATATCTAAATGACTCAAATTGATGTTATTTTATAGCTTCAATCAAATCATAGCGGAAGTGCTCTTAATTAAATCACACTCCTTGAATTAACTCACAATGCTTGAAATCAATCTCACAGCTTGAACTAAATAACACTTCTTGAAATAAATCACAAAATTCAAATTGCAAAAAAGAAGAACACAATACCTATTTCTACCAGGAACGATTTTTTTTGCAACTACAATCAATACCCTTCAAACCATAAATCATTCACTCAACTAATCTCCAAATCATAAGTCAGTCACTCGAATGCATAGGAGGAAATCCATATTCAAACCCATGCCATACATCATAGTTTATATACACAAGCGTACATAAATCATTCCATATAAACTCAGAAATCGTTTACGTTCCTCTATCGTGAATGCTCTAATTATAAATGTGAATATGCTCGGCTTAAAAGGAGTAGATTATGAATCTGCATTAAAACATGAGCACAAACTATGTAATGAATTGGAAATATGAAAACTCAGGAAAATGATTCTTCAATCATTCAAATTGTAATGAAACAATAACTAAATACTTGAAAATCGAACCACACATACTACGAAACCACACAAGAAATGTTTGCAACTGTAACTCAACGAAAGATTATACTATGAAATTGCACACACCTAATTATCCTACCTATTAATCAAGATTGTTTCCAGAGGTGGTGGGCCCTCCCACACCTAGAGTAAGCTAACTTAGTACAGTCAAAGAGAGATTTAAGGCATTAAAACCATGACTCACAATCAACCGCGCTGGCAAATGCTCTGGTTAACAACTTGAAAACAATCATATATATAAAACTTCAAAACAGAGTTTTGAAAACCAAATTACATAGATCATTAAATGTCTTGTTATTGACTAACATTTTACTCTATTACATCGGTCTTTAAAGGAAATTGATTAAATGTAAAACTAACAACATATCTAACTATGGAAATCTCTAGCAAACTAGAACTAATCTAAGCATGTTGGATTTACTTCAAATCGGCTTTGCCTTGCTTGGAACAAACTACTTCCCTTCGAGATAACAAACTACTAACATTAGAGTAACCTACTTCTATTCCAATCTGAAGGATCTTCAACTTTGAAAGCATCGAGCTCGGCATAACAAAATCTCCTTGAGCTGTGTACATCAATCCTCAAGAAGTCAAAAAGGAATGTGGAAGGAGTCCACCTGGCCACTACCATCTTGAGTACAGGTCAAGGACTAATTGTTGAGTACGAAAATGAGAATGATGCTGATGACAAGGCATCCTTTCCATCCCTATGCTGACCTGCCAACCTTGCCACTAATCTTCACAGCTAAACCCGTAAATAGATAGTTATCATATTAAGAATATGACTCAAAATCCACTCAAACTTAATCATAAATAGAAAAACAATGCCAGTTAGATTCATTTACCTTTTGTCATATATTAGCAAGGTTTAGGTAATGATGTAGGTGGTAGGGTAGGTGGAAGGAGTACTTTTTCAGACAAAAGATAGTGAAAATAGGGGTGAGAAGCAGATAATTTGGGGACAAAAATGGGTGCCCACACATGGTAAGATTTTAATTTCCCTCATAGCTTTGCTTATAGATAATTCCATTAGATGGAATGATGTTGTAGACAAGCCTTCTAGGATTTAACGAATTTTATGTATACAACCCTAGTCCTTGTGTTTTGATACTTCACTACGACTTTTGTTTAGGATTGTGTTTCCTCTAGAAAAGTATTAATGCAATAATCATGAAAAAAACTCTATCATTGGTATTTATTGGAAAAAAAAAAACTCTACATAGGCACCTAGGAAAATCCACTTATGAAAACGAAATTATGGATACACTACATGTAGTAAAAATCTAGTGTCCATACCTACTCGAGCCACATTATCCATATTAAAATATATCATTATAGCCTAAAATACTTTTTATAGGAAAGGATTTCATCCCCCTTAAAAAAATGGTTCATTAAAATGTTTGGATATGATTATAAGATCATTTATAAGGACAAGCATAATGTGGTAGTAGAGGTGCTCCCTGGAAAGTATGAAGAGGAAAGGGTTTCTCTTTTCACTTTCATTCATAGTAGAAAATTGGTTAAATGATGTCCACAATATAAGGTTCATAGACCCAAAGATCACCCACCTACTATAACTACTTTAGATGGTAGCCCAAGCATATCAAGGCTACAATTGGAAATATGACGAGCTTTTCTATAAAGGGCATATGTATTTACACAAGCAATGGAATTTTAATTCAATGTCATTATGTGAACTCCATGCATATCCAATAAGAAGGTGTTCCTTCTTTCATGAAACATATGAATAAATCAAATAATGATTTTTTGAGGAAGGCATGAATAAGGACATCCACACTTTTATGGTATAATGTGATCTTTTTCAACTACACAAGAGAGAAAGAGTGAAATCTCCAGGCGAACTACAACCTTTACCCATTCCACAAGTTGTATGGACTTCATCGTGGAGTTTACCTAGGTTTAGAAATAAATTTAACATCATGGTTGTGGTTGATTGCCTTTCCAAATATGATCATTTTTTTCTTTACAAAACCCCTTTAGATCCTCCATGGTCACTCAATTCTTCATGGATTGTATATTTGAAAATAAATGGTATGTTGCAACTTATTATGTTGGATTGTGATCCCACTTCTTCATTAATAATTTATGGCAAGTGTTGTTTCAGCCCCATGGCACTTAATTAAATGTTAACTTAGTGTATCACCCCTAGAATAATAGTCATACTAACATTGTCAACAAGTGTTTGGAAGCATATTTTAGGTGCCTTACATTACAATGAAAATGCCAATAGGTCTAGTGATTACCCCTACCATAATGGTGGTACAATACAACTTATCATGATGGCACTTGAATAAATTTCTTTGATGTTGTCTATGAAAAAAATCCCCAATCAATTTTATCTTAATTGGAATCTATAAGATACAAGAAGTAGATAAAATACTCACAGTTTAAGCCACATGTTACGCAACTCAAGAATAATCTAGTTATGGCTTATAATTTGATAAATTATTAAGCTAATTGACATCATTCTAAGTGTCATTTTGAAGAAGGGGGTCATTTATTCCTTCATTTGTAGACTTATAAGCACATTTTACTTAAAGATAACCACTACTAGAAGCTTTCTCCAATGTTTTATGGCCCCTATAAGGTCCTCATATGTATTGGGCTAGCGGTTTACAAATTGGAACACCTGAACTACTTATCCTATCTTTCATGTCTCCTACTTAAATAAAGTGGTTAGATCTAATTATTGTATTCAAACTAGCCTTCCTGTAATGGATGCAGAATGTTTCATTTTGTTGCAACCCAAGGCCACCCTTGACAAAAGAGAGTGTCATATTTTCCAACACACTATCTAAGAGGTCTTGATATATTATAAGGATACATCATCTGAGAATGTCATGTGGGAACCTACCAAGATCCTTCAAAAAAACCCATCATCTCTAGCCTTAAGTACAATGCTTCTTTATAAAGGGGAGGGCATGTTAGGGTTATACTCTAACCTCCAAAGTAGATATATAGATTGATATGTATGGAGGAAATCTCTATTAAATAAGGCCTGTGTAGTATTGTGAAAAAAATAATTGTAAGACATACTAGAATGTTTCTCTTCCTAGAAAGTTATTTTTCTAGGATGTTCCTTTTCTGAAATATCCCTAAAAAATAAATAAAACTATATAAAGAAGTAACGACAATATAATACATGTCTAATAAAATATTTTATAATCATAACTCTACTTCATCAGAGATTACCCCTCTAAAAAACAAATAAACATTACTCTTTTCAATAAAAATATAAAATTTACAATATTATAAATCTTTACTTAATTATATGACTATAATTTATTATTTTTGCAATAAATTTAACTAAAATCTATTATTTTTACTCATTTACAATAAATAAAAATACGCAAAATGTTTTCAAATGGAATATATATTAATATTATCCCATTTTATTTATAATGGTAACAAAACTGAACTTATAAACCAAAACAACAATGCAAAGATTAACTTCAAATGCATTTATGATTCAAATATATACCTAAAAATCTCATTTCTTTATAATTTATTTTATATTTATATTAAACCATGCAAAAATTTCAAATATACGCTAAAAAAATCTCATTTCTTTATATTTTTATATATTTATATTTATATTTTATAAATATTCATTTTCTATTTTTATAATATATATGTATATTTATATTTTATAAATATTCATTTTCTATTTTTATAATATTGAGTAAATCCCTATTATCATGCATTAAAAATTTCTCCTTCACTTAAACCAAAGCCACATTGCAAAGATTAACTTTAAATGCAAAGCCACATTGCAAAGATTAACTTTAAATGCACTTATGATTCAAATATACACAATATATCATTTCGTTATAATTTCTTTTATATATATTTTTAATTAGACTCGTATATAGATAGATATTCATTTTCCCATTTGTAATATTGAGTAGGTCTCCTATTAATCACGCATTAAAGATTTCTCCTTAGTTTGGAGTGTAAAAATCTTAATAGATTTTTTCCCATTTATTCCTAAATGGTTTAATATAAAATGTTTTAAATTTTTTAAAATTTATTTAAAAATTTATTTGAATTAATATATATATACATATATATTTATTTATTTGAGTAAATAAACTTATGTCTTATGGATATAAGTTGATTAGTTTTTAAAGTTTTTTTTGGTGAATGGAATGTTGATCACCAAAATTCTTCAACGTGTTGAGAAATTAAAAAAAAAATAGCATTCAATTCTTTTGGACCTGTTGTAGCATCTATTGTCCATTGTTATTTAAGTTTTATTTTCAGTTTTATAAAATCAAAAAATATGAAAGAAATGGTTGATTTTATGTTTTCAATGGCTTTGAAAGTGATAAACCCGCGAGAAGATTTGGGTCATCCGATCAACAGGCCATAGATCCAACGGCAATCACATCGTTAACTATAATGGGTTTATTTCAGAGATCAGATGCGACGGTGTATCAAACACAGCTTACATTCGCTGAAGTCCGGGCTAATCTCAGTAGTCCATTGGAAGAGACATGATATCGGGTCAAATATCGGGTCGGAAAGTGATCAAGTTCCATCTTTTAATCGGACCTGATAAATTATTAATGGCAGTTTTATTTTCCTATCAGGTCTGGATATCGGGTCGGCAAGTCATCAGGTTTTGTCTTTAAAATCGGACCCGATAAATCATCAAATGCAGTTTTTATTTCCTATCGGGTCCGTATGGGAGTCAAAGGTGCGTTGAAAAGGCGGACGCGACAAGTTTTATGAATCAGAGTGTAATTCTTTTAAGTTCCATGGGCCCGACCCATCGTTTAAATGTCATGCAGGTTCAAGAAGCGCGATCAAGCGATAGTTTGATAAGTACTTTAAGGTGTGCTACGGGGAAGCAATGAGCACGAAGGTTAGTCAAAGCTCGACCCCCGCAGTTGACTGTGACGTTAGCACGGTTGACCGAAATGTGCAGCCAAAAATCACTGCAGGGGTTCAACCTCATTGAGGCTCCCATACATTCTTTATCCCCCATAGTGCTTCCAAAGCCTTTTGCCCTTCATCCACTGCTCCGTTAAGGCTCAAAGATACAGATTCAAACAGAGAACAACCATCATCTTCTAATTTCCATTACTTCCTGTTATTCTATGTTCTTTAGAATGAGGTGTCTTTTACCCTCTGTGTAATATTCTATAATAATTTTTACTCTAGACAGTTAGGAAAATAGTTAAGTAGTTTGACAATTTGGTGATTACCAACTGTCTCATAATGTATAAAAAGGGGAAAGTTTAGAAAGAAGGGGTTCGAACTTTGGAGAACCTAAAGACTAGGCCATTGTATTCCTGATACAACTGTTGATTAATGAAAGAATCAGAAGTTTTCCACACATTGTTGGGTATGATTTTGTGACTTCTTTGTTATGTGTCATCATATGTTTTCTTCCTTTAAGTATGGTAATGAAGCTGCAGGTCTCTATTTGCTTATGTAAATGAAGTTAAAATTCCTTAAAAGAGCGCTCCTATACATGAAGTTCTTACCTCTACAATTCTTCTAAGTTACATATAGTGGTTTTTGTGTAAGACAACATATTATCTTTAACTTCTCCAAGTGTCACAGATAGTAGATTCTGTGTAAAATAGCATATTGTCTCTGACTTCTTCAAGCTTTCTTCATTCATCATTTATATTCAACAATCAAATGGCATTCTAATATTTTCATGTCACCCAAGTATTGAGAGTTAAAACCCAAGTCTCCCAAGTCCTTCATTTGAGAACACAACATACAATTAAGTGACAAACAAGTGACAATAATTATAATCATTAATGTCTTAAGTACAGTTTCTACATAGCCATGAAATTGGTTTCTTAAGGTACAACAGGACCAATTCTTACCAAGTAAGTGACATCTCACCAGTAAGTTATATGTGTGTGTGTGTGTATTGAGTAAATAAACTTATATCTCACGGACGTAGGTTGATTCTTCTCAAAGTAGTTTTCGAAAGCTTTTTTGTGAATGGAATGTTGATCACCAAAATTCTCAAAGGTGTTCTAAAATTCAAGAAAAATAGTATTCAATTCCTTTGGACCAACTCTTACCAAGTAAGTGCCATCTCACTAGTAAAGTGGAAAAAGGTGGCATCTCCCCCAAAATTAGGGGAGTGAGGGCTAAAAATCATTTTTCTTTTTTGCAAAGCCTTGGCAGCTCATAACTTATGCAGACTAGCCCAAAATGCATCCTTACGGGGACGCCGTCTAAAAACAAAATATTTATAGATGAATCAACCAAGGAATAGTTTTAGTAGCCTATTAAATATATAAGGGCTCAATCATTTGGAATTTCCTAGTATCATCCTTTCCTTGATTAAGATTTGGACAATATGGTACATCTGGAATGGCAGGAAAGTAAAGGGAAAATCCATAGCTAGGACTAGGTGATGACTAGCACTTATCATCCCCTCTCATTAATGCGCTCCACCAAACATGTCATTTTTTACTTATTGATGTTAAAGCCTAGTCACCCTAAGTTTGTGGCAGGGCTAGATGAAAATCTCCAATCAATTTAGAGTTAGTAGGGCTTGATGCCTTGGAATAAAATACTATTGGATTAATAGCTTCAAACTTTATCAAACTAAGGGATGACATAGAGGATGAGCTCTACTAGTCAAAGAACCATGTCATTGATAATTTCACAACCAAGCGTAGCTATTCATGCTTTATTGAACCACAATTCTCCAGAGATATTAATTGGTGGTATAATTCTCTATGGAAACTCAATGCCCCACTTAAAATAAAAATCACTAGATGGCTAGCTCTAAACAACAAAATTTTAATTTGCAATAATAGTTTGAAAAGGGGTTAAATCCAAAGAATGTATCAGTCACTTAATTCTCTGTTGTTCTTATATACTTTAGGTCCTCGAGAACGTTTTTGTCAAGGCCAATCTGCAAAGAAAGAGGTTAGAGTCAAGTCTAGAACATTATATGAAGTTTTGGTTAGAAGATAAGTCAGTTATCCAATTTGAAACTTTCCCATATATTTTAATATATGGCATCTAGTGGGCTCATAATTCAATGTTTTTAAAACTTTGCATGTCCCACTAGATATTATAGCAAGGATGATCATTAAACTATGCAAAGAATTCATAATTATCCCAAAGCATAATTAGAGGAGAACCCCAGTGACTCCACCCCTTAACTGTGGCATTCCTTGGGGTTATTTTGATGGCACCTCACAAGGCCACCCTCCATTATGTGGGTTAGGAATTGTCTTACACTTATCTAGCTCCCATGTCATGCACATCCATTATGTTCGATGCAAAAGCTCAAATAATTGAGCTTAATTCATAGCTTTGAGAACACTTCTTTTCATTTCTTCTCTAAAAGGTAGCAAGATTATACAAGTAATTAGGGATCCCAAATTGGTGATTGAATGGGCACACAAATAAATTGTAGTTGAAAATGTTTTCCTTCAATCCATTCTACAGGATATTTAGGAGGCAATTTCATTATTTGATGGGTTATCCTTCTCGCATGTGTTTAGGGAACTCAATTCAAAAGCCAATGAACTCTCAAAGGAAGCATTGGCACTTCTTGTATTATATTTTGGCATCTTGGAATTAGTGGAGGGGATGGAACAAGAATTAATAGACTTCCACTTTTAAATGATTACATCCCAAGTATCAGACCTAAAGTTGTAAGGCATCAAGGCTGAAAAAGTCCTATAAAAAACCACAACATATGGGATGTTATCCCCTCCACCCAGTTTCAAATCCCATGGGGGCATCTTTGGCACGTTGTGATAAGGCGCAAGGAGTAGACTCCCCAACCATCATGGAGTCTCTACTCTTACCAAGTCATAAATTCCTAGTAAACTGATAGACATACTCTTATTATAGTGACAACCACTAAAATTGATCTTACTACTTGCCTAAATTACTCCAATAAATTATAAATTCACCATAATAAATAAATAAATATATATATATATAATTTAATAATAAAATTAAATCAAATTCCAAAGCTTTTTTACTTTATAAATTATCATAAAAGTATAAATACCAAGTAAAAAACAGAAATTCCTGACTTAAACCAAATCCAAGAGAGATTTGTTTTTCCGTGGCCAATTATTGTGAAGTAGAGATTTGTTAAATGATTTTTGTAGGATAAGCCAACCACCTAATCCGCTGACTTTCCAACATAGATATTTGTGGCGGGAGGTAATCTGAATCCCAAATCTCCATGCTATATCCGGGAACAACTCTAGTTAATAAAAACAAACTTCATTAGACTTGGTTCCTTATCACATTAATTTTCTAAACCGGCAATGAAGAGAGAGTAGCGATGACTGGTACTTTTATTTTTTATTTTAATTTTAATTTTAATTTGATATCATAATTTTTTATGAGATTATAATGTTTTGGTTTTTTAAATTATATTTTTATATATATAAATAAATTTAATATTGTGAAAAAATATATATATATTAATTTAATAATTTAAATATACTATTTAAATATATTTAATCAAAATTATTTTAATTACATTTTGATATAGATGAGTTAGGCGTCTATCATCTTTCTTTATGATTATATGGAAAAAAGACCAACAACATTAGAAGTACATGATGAATAGGAGATCGTTATATGTACACTGATAGTTCATGATTAGAAGCTTTTGTTTTCTTGGCGGCTGTTAGTCTCTCTTTGATTTCATATTATTTTTTTATTTTAAGTTATTATGATTATATATTAATTTTATTTATTAAATATTTAAATTTTATTTTTGATTGGTTTATTATGTCAATTTTTTTTTATAATTTAATATAAAAAATATTTATATTTAATAATTAGATTAAAAATTAAACTATGTATATTTCAAAAAATTATATTTAAAATTAATAAATAAATATATAAAACTTAATACTTATTATAAATAATTTTTCATATATATTAAAAAATAAATTAATAAAATTATAAAATATGTTAAAGAAAAATGTCAATCTTGTCTATATGTATTATTACAGTTTTAATAAAATTAAAATTAATAATATTTTTATATATAAAGATATGTAATTTATATAAATATAAATTATATTGGGTTTGGAATATGTTTTAAAATTGTTTTTGTTTGGCTAAGAGCTAGTTTTTTTTGGATTTATGAAAGACTTATGGGCATTTGACAGGAGTGAAAGTCTACAAACCAATAATGAGTAATTTTATGTGGCATGGTTTTCCTTAAAATAACAATGATGAGTCAACCCATTCATTTGTGAAATGTAGATTTATTAAACATCTAGAGAATGAGATATCTTGAGGTGCAAAATTTTCCTCAAATTTTACACTCAAAAAAACTTATTTATCATAAGATTTAATCCTCTCCATACTCAATAAATCCTAAATTAATATAAATCTATAAATACAAATAAATCCTAAATTAATATAAATCTATAAATACAAAAACATAATTTAACTCGGTTTATATCAAATATTTTATCATTTTTAGTAATAAAATTAATTTTCAATTATAAATTAAACGATGAGGTGTTATAAAAGCTCTGAGATGAGCACTGAACCACATATCACAACTCACTATTAGTAGCACTAGCAAACACATTAGTGTGAAATACCATGCTCCACATCATTGTTTGTGTACTGCCTTGCCACCTCTTTATTACGTGGTCTCATCAGTGTCCTTGCATATAGATTCAAACAAAGTCTGGAATAGTCAAAGATTTCACTATTGAAGTCACTTCACCAAATTTCCTTTACAACCATTGTAAACTAGGTCGTGGCAAGGCCAAGGATGAGTTCTTTTAGAGCCATGAAATACCATTCCAAGGATAAAAGGTTTCAAAATAGTAGGCTCCTATTAAACATAAAATAAAATTAGGGATGTGAGGACTAATTTGTTTATCTATTAAGAATTAATTATTTTGGAGGTGATACATAGCCACTGATACTTTAGGAATTAATTAATTTGGAGTTGATACATTGCTATATCATTCTTGTATGCTAAGCAATGATATTTTAGGAATTAATTAATTTAGAGTTGATATATTACTTATCATTTTTGTATGTTAAGTATTGATATTTCACTTTTTTGAATTTTTTTGGTTGTCATACCATAGATTTACTAATATTTTTTGTGCTTTCTCAAGTTGTTATGTACCTAGGGGGGATAATATGGGGTACCAAGGGAGGTACCCAAGGTAATAATGTAATAATGGGATGGGCCATAGTAATAAATAAGGTGGTTAACCCATGTCATGTAAGGGACCACAAGTAGTTAATAATAATGTAATGGGCTCATGGTATTAGTTGATGGTATGAGGAAACCATGGTAATGATGCATGGTATTGTATGTATGAGGCCTATATAAAGGCTAGAGACTCGACATAGGAAGATGAAGAGAAGGATTATTGTATGAACAGGCATATGGCTTGTGGAGTGTTCTCCTTCCTTAAGGAGTGAATGTATGGTGTTGCTCTACCTTAAGGGTTTTGATCAATAAAGAAGCATTTCTATATATTTCTATCTTGTTATTCTTGGGTTTATTTCTATTCTCTTATATTTCTGGGTTAGATCTACAACAAGTGGTATCAGAGCTATTTCATATCAGATCTACAACAATTGGTATCAAAGCTACAACAAGTGGTATCAGAGCACTTTCTTGGGCACAAAAGTGGAGATTTTTTTTTATTTTTGCAGGGATTTTTTTTGGTGGCGAAGTTGCAGGTCAGATCTGTACGTTTTGGTGCAAGATCTGCAGAAACTAATTGCAGATCTGTATTCCTTGTGCAAAAATAGCCGATTTCAAAAAAAAAAATCGGTTGAATCGGATTCCGGATGAAGGAGATATCACTGATCTAAAAATCAGTGGGGTTGTAGACAATTTTCAGGGCAGCGACATTGTGGCACAGATCTAGACGTCCTGGTACAATATCTGCAAAATCTAATTGCAGATCTGGATTCTTTGGGAAAAAATACCCAATTTCAAAAAAAAAATCAGTCGAATCGGAGTCCGGATGAGGGAGATATCGCTGATTTAAAATCAGCTCTTTTTGCAGAAATTTTGGATGACGTCGGGAGAGTAGCAGCGCAGATCTGAAATTCCAGTGTCGGAATCAGGATTTCTATCACATGGGCAGATGCAGAATGGTGTTTCCATTTCTAAAAACAGGTTATAATAGGGATTCTGAGCAATATTGACGGATCTGTGACCATTTCAATTTTTCGCCAATATTTTTGTGATGGCGGGCCTAGATCGCTTTGAACAGGAAGACTCTTTGTTGGGTCGTCTCACTAAGCTCCAACAGACTGGTACAATGGAGGAATATATTATCGCTTTTGAAGCCTTAGCCTTCCGCACTAGGGGTCTCACATATACATTCTTCAAGGACTGTTTTATCTTCGGTCTTAAAGAAGCCATCAAAGCTCAAGTTCGACTTCACCACCCTTCCACGTGGAAGGAGGCCTGCCAGTTAGATCGTCAGGTCACATTGCCCAACAAAGATTTTATTTTTACAGGAAAGAAGGAAACCAAGGAACCAAAAGGGTTATTTTTGGCTGGTATCTCTGTATTGCAGGTTCATGGATTGATTCAGAAGGATAAAATTATTGTGTCTATCAATCCGAATTGCAAACAAAATCTTATAAATATCAACTTGGCAAAGAAATTGCAAGTCCCAGCAAAACAAATTGAACATACACAGGTTGATGATAAGGATGTTCAAATCTATAAGGATTTGAAGCTTTCTATGGATAAGTATGTGTTTCATGGTGATTTTTATGCTTCAGATATGGATAACATGGATGTTGTTTTGGGATACCCTTGGATGGAATCCGTGGCTACTATCAATATTAATGTGCAGAAGAAATTCCTAAAGCTATGGTATAAAAAGAAGAAAATTACATTACAGGATATTTCCATCCATAAACAGGTAGAGCACATGGAGGTTGAAGCAGAAGATGTTCAAGAGACTGACATATCAGATGATGAGCCTTTGATGATCGACAATCAAACACAAACAGAGGCTGCAGAAGAAAAGGTTACAGGTGATGATACATCAGAGGAGGGCTCAGTGGTTGAAGTCATATTGACAAAGAAGACACCACAACAGGCACCACAGCAGGGTGAAGTCAAGCAAAAGCCATCATGGGTTAAAACTTCAACATATCATCACCCACATCACCCAGCGAGACAACCATCATGGAAACCAAGTAGTCACATGATGGATAGAAAGGAGAGACGATCCACCTACTACACATCAACACAGAAGAGCTGCCACGGTCAACTTCCATCTCAAGCGAGTGAGGCACCAGCGAGATCGAGGGTTCACCTTTCTCTTGGATGGCTAGATGCACGTGCATGGTATCAGTGGACTACTCTCTTGAGTAGATCTTATTATTTATGTTCTTCCCATGTTTCGGGGACGAAACATGTTTAGGGGGGTGGAATGTTATGTACCTAGGGGGGATAATATGGGGTACCAAGAGAGGTACCCAAGGTAATAATGTAGTAATGGGATGGGCCATAGTAATAAATAAGGTGGTTAACCCATGTCATGTAAGGGACCACAAGTAGTTAATAATAATGTAATGGGCTCATGGTATTAGTTGATGGTATGAGGAAACCATGGTAATGATGCATGGTATTGTATGTATGAGGCCTATATAAAGGCTAGAGACTCGACATAGGAAGATGAAGAGAAGGATTATTGTATGAACAGGCATATGGCTTGTGGAGTGTTCTCCTTCTATATATTTCTATCTTGTTATTCTTGGGTTTATTTCTATTCTCTTATATTTCTGGGTTAGATCAACAACACAAGTCTTCACTAATTTCAATATTATATAAGTTACTTCCATTATTTGACCTAGAGCACAAATATTCATGTTCACTTGCAAACAAATTTGTAGAAGACATATTTGCAATTATTTGTTTTTGTTTCTGTATTTTTGAATTTAGAGAAATTTCAGTTCCAAGAACAAAAATTAGGATTAAAATTGACATACCATAATCATTTGTGTACTACACATATTGGAGAAAGAGGTTGTCCATAATGTATAGGGTCAATGTATTTAGCTAGCTTTCCAAATCTTTAACTTGGTTATGTCAACAAGATTTCTAGTGATAAAATAAAGTAATAAACCTATCTCTAATGCCTTGCATTCACATAATCTCACTCATAGTTTGAGGCTTCCACCATTATGTGTAAAGCTACCTCAAAATGATCTTCACACAGCTTAATATTGATGAGGGAGACATATTCTCTATGAACCTCTCTCTTTGAAGTGAGAAAAAAAATGACCATATTTTTTCCTATATCAAGCAATCCATTTGTCCCGAGGAATAAATGGAACCATGATCACTAGGGTATTTGACCCTGCATCACTAGCTGCTATCTAAGAATGTGGGTAATGCAGGTTGACTCATCAGTGATCACCTTTATTCAAGGAAAACCAAACCACTTAAAATAACCCGCTCGTGATTTATAAGAGGGCGGGCTATCACTCCTGCAAAATATTTTTGGGTCTTGAGCCGTTAACTAATTTCCTTAAATCTAAAAAAATAACTCTTAACCAAACAAAAACAATTTTAAAACATAATTCAAACTTTCTTTTTATTTGAAATTTGATATTTAGGCTTTCATGGAATACAATAGAATCATGGCTTTAATTTCAGGTAGAAACAGCAACCACTAACGTCTTCTTGGATAGTGCAGACGATGTTGTAGAGCGAACACTCCGCTGTAACGAAAGGTGCCTGTCAACTACCACGTATGACTGTGGACAAGTTCGAGCAGTTCGATGCATTTTGGTAGACCTTTGAAAGAAGTGGTATATTTATCATGAATTATTCTCCATTATTTTAATAATGGAGTGTAATTAAATGATTCTCCTTTATTTTAATACTATAAGATAATTAAATGACGGTTCACATGCTATAGTGTAATTAAATGATTTTCCTTTATTTTAATACTATAGTATAACTAAATGACGTTTCACATGTCAAAGCTGTCCTAATGCGCAATGATCGTGTTTTTCCAGAAAAGTAATGCCAATGGTTGTAGATACTTCATTAGACCTCAAATGTAGGAAAATGACAGCGAACAACAAAAACAGAATATATACATAAAACAAAATAATGCTTTAAAATATTATAATATTCTGACAAAACGTATTAAACACCCTGAAATAAATGCGAAGTCTGCGCAACAATGGAATTTACAGATATGATGATAATATATATATATATACACACATTTTGCTAGTTTCAATCTCCATTTTAACTCTTTCCTGGTTTAATTCATTCTTAGATTTAGAGTTATACTGTAAAATACTATCTTTCATTTGAAGTTTTAATCCCGGAAAGAAAGGCAAGAAAAAGACAAAATATGGAAGAATTTTAGAGAGAAATGTTTATGTTATTTTCATTGTAATTTAATTATTTTATGGTTTAGAGTTTTTCTTCATATATTTTATAGTGAATTTTATCTTAAATTACATAAAAATTAGTTACAATTATAAATTTGAGTTGTGTAATTTAAGTTTTTCAATATTTCAAGGTATTAAATATATTTATGTACTTAAAAACACATATTAAACAACCAAAGATTGTCATCTTACAATTATATAAATTGACTACAAAAAAGAAACCAAAATATACAATAGTTAGACATCATTTTTTTCTTCATAAAATAGTTCGACTATGTCTTTTTCTCATTAATCAAGAGATTTGATCCTCTCAATGTTTGATAGCTCAGTTTAATTATTAATCTTGTGTATTTTATTTTATTTTATTTGATTAATATGTCCTAGTGAAAATGTTTAGAGGACATTACATTACAACATCTCTACCATGTGAGCAAAAAAACATTTTTCTGTCATAACAGATGATTGAAAATAATATTATTTTAGTATTTCAAACATGCTGAATTTATATAAATAAAAAACTTTAGAATATTCTGAAAACTAACTATGAAGAGAGGTTTTGATAATCAAATTTCATGATATCCCTAAAATCTACAATAATCATAAAAATACCCTCCATAATTTGATATGAAATACCCCTTGACATTCAATCAATTTTGTAAATTGATAAGATAAACCAAAAACATTATTTTGGAAATCATACTAATTACACTGAATCAAATTCATCTTAATATTCTGAACTGAAGCTTCATCAAATTCATCTTAATATTCTGAGCTGAAGCTTCATAGCACAATAACAGTAAGGCTATATGATCGAGGAAGTGATTCTCTAATATATTAAACCAATAAATTGATCCCGTTCTAAATCCAGATTTTAAAATATTCTGAAAATCTGCCATCCCATCCCACAAATATGTCAAAATGTCAAAATACATTTTCAAAATTTAAATACAAAGTCACTGGCTGCCACATTACAACATTGTCAAACCCTCTTGACGAATCCGAAGCTATCGATAGGAGAAAATACTAAAACAGTTCCCGGGAAGAAAATTGTTCAGAATTTCCATTAACTGCAATCCGCCTCCCATTACCTCTGCTGAAACGAATTCGCCAACACCACAATCATCACCATCGTTCAGTCCATGCCATCGTCTAAATAAAATGGAAAACCAAGCAAACTGTACATTTAACAGTTATATATATATAACCTAGTGGTGAGACGGATGGAATGCGTTGAGCTTGGGAGAGCGAGGAGGAAACTGAGGCAGCCGGTTGCCCTTATCGTCGTAAACGATGAGGCCTGAGAACTGAGGGGGCTGGCATCGTTCGCCCATTAGAATGCTTCTCTGCCACACAGGATCTCCTCCGCCCTCCTCCCTATTTTCCTCGTCCCTTCGGTGGAAGTTCCCCGCGCAAGATGCGGTAACCACAGCCTCCTCCCTACTTTTCTCGTCCCTTCGGTGGAAGTGCCCCGCGCAAGATGCGGTAACCACAGCCATTACCGCTAGCAGGCATGTGATCGCCAACAGGAAATAGCCCGCGCTGGCCAACCAGGTTGTTGTGCCCGCCCCTCCTCCCAGGGCCAAAACTCGAAGCCATCTGGCCATGGGATTCGATCCCCAGACGCCACAGCACAGCTAAAACACAAAAAGCTCCTCTGTCAAGCAGCAGACAGATCGATATTAGCTCGTCCTCTGCTATGGAGAACCAAAGCGAGGAGTTATATAATGTGTACAAATTTGTCACGAAGACTTTTTTGTGGATGGCTATTCCCTGGAAACAGACTGTCGATGACCCTATAGCAAATTAATCAAGTTGTTGAAATGGTCCATTATATTTTAGTCATAGACCTTCGCTCTCTATATGGTGTTTGTCTGTGTTTAGCGTTTAATATTCCCTCTACCAAATCCTTGGTTTTGGAATTACTTTTCAGTGAATTTTTTTAATCATTTTTTAGTGAAGTCCTTGTCGCAAGATCGAGGTCAAATAGGTTTATTTATTATTTTCAGTTTATTTATTATTTTCAGTTTTTAAAACATATGTAAAGTCTTTGAATTTTTAATTATTTGTAGTGGTTTGCTTTAGTTTATATTTATTAAGATAAATCTAAAGTATTTTTATTTTATAAATGATTATAAAAGTATAAATTAGCATAATCATATTTATTAATATGGTTGATAAACACCATACAACCATATTTACTAATATAGTTGATATACATTTCCCAATGTGGTTGATATATTCAGATATACGTTTATCCATCACCTACCACATTAATAACTATTAGATGTATTTTCTTCTGAAAAAAATTTATTAGATGTATTTTATAAAAAATAATTATTTTTGATTATTAATAACTATATAAATAATAATAGTCATATTAATTTATATTTATATAATTAATTTATATTTATATAATTATACTTGTTATATTAACATTATTTTATATATTAATATAATATTAGTTATTACATAAAAGTTTGCTAATATATTATTTAAAACTATAATATAATTTACATATAACATAATAATAACATTTAGTTATTATAAATAATATGTATTTATTATCACCATTATATTATGGCTAATAATTATTATATATTTATTAACATAATCGTTAATATCTTTCATATATTTACTTAAAGTATATTAAAAAAATCAAATATATAGATTATATATTAAACTAAATAAATATTAACGTTCATAAAAATAAAAATTAAAATGAAATGAAATATTTAACCATTGGGAATTTACCGTTGCATCTCTGAGATTTATATATTTTGGCCTGTTGATCTTGCTCCTCATCGTGGTCCTGATGATGAACCTAGATCTAGGTTCGATCCTTTGTTCTCTATGTGAAATCTAAGACAAATATTATACTATTACTTACAAATACCAATAGTATAATCAACTTAAAGAATTATTAATATTATAATTCTAAATATCAAAAAATCCAGCACACTAATATTATAGACCCAAGGGATTATAATTATAAACCCAAACAATTATCAATATTATAAACTCAAAGCACTAATAAACCTAACGGTTCAATATTATAAACTCAAGGAATTTGTAAACGCAAAGGGAGTAAAATTATAAACCCAAGGGATCAACAATCAGGTATCAATATTAAAAACATAAGGAATTAATAAACCCTAGGAAATTAATAAACCCTAAGAATTAATTAAACCCACCGAAGAAACTAATAAACCCAAGAGTTTGATATTATAAACTCATCCAATTAGTAAACCCAAGGGATAAATATTATAAACATACACTACTACACCAAGGGCACTTTTAAGACATTTTTAATCTTTTGTTTTAAAAGATCACTTTTTATTTTAGTTATTTTACAATAAAATTTAATATCAATTGAATTATCTTAAATAGAAAATTTAAGACAAAAACATAGAAAAATATTTCAGGACAAAGAAAAAAATAGTTTAAGACAAAACTTTATATTTAAGACCATAAGAGTTTAAGACAAAAATAGTTTGAGACAAAAATGTTTTAAGACAAAACTTTATATTTAAGACAAAATTATTTTAAGACAACTTTATATTTAAGTCAAAAAGTAGTTTGAGTGAAAAATATTTTAAGAAAAAGCTTTATATTTAAGACAATGTTCACTTAAGACAAAACCCATTTAAGACAACTAACAATTAAGACAAAAACATATCAATTTAAGACAATATTATAAAATTGACTCTCACAGTGCACCCTAAGTCCGCTAGCTTGCATGCTACTACTATCTTGCACATATACTGAGGTTGATATTTCACTTACCATTCACAATATCTTATCTAAAGACAATTATTTGTTGGGCTCTTCGTTTCGTGGGGGTAGCCAACTTTGAAGAACACGGCAACTTTTCCTGGCAAGATTTCCCGAACATCAATTCCTCTTATGTCCCTTCAATCTCTACTGATATGATTAGAGAGAAATTGTCTGTTGTTGCATTAGGCAATACTACACAGAGGGGTATTTTAAGACAATTTTTTTAAGACGAAAGAAATATTTTGTCTTGAAATTTAATTTTATCTTAAATTTTTCATATGAGGTGCTAGTAAAGAAGGTAAAGGTAAAGGATTCGGGGTTCGTCTTTACGTTGTTGTTGGGTTTTTCAGGAAGTGGAGCAATGGAGTTCGACAACAACTAATGGGATTTAAGGTGATGGAGGTCGAGAACAGAGGTGTGCTTCATGAGAGGAGTGATAGAGACACTTTTTTGAACATGGATAGATAGTAACATAGTTAGAGTACTTTTCGGGGTCTCTATTAATTATATTTTAATATGTGTTTTTTTACTGTTTCATTTATTTTGAATTCTACTTCTATCTATTGGTTGTTATTATCAGCACATTGTTGTGCTGGAACTCCTAACTGTCATCGGCAACATGGATTAGATTCACCTGAAGGATTGTTGAAAAATGCAGCAAGAAATTCTCAATTTGATTTTTCCTTCATTAAATTGAGAAAATTTGAATTTCCACATCAACAGACAACTTGGTTGAAATTAACTTGTGTGACATGGCTTATGTCAACTAGCTTACTCAGTAAATTTGAGTTGGAGGAGCAAGAGTTTAGTTAAACATGTGTGATTGCTAATTTGTAGAAATCAAAGTCAGTTATCTGAAGTTGTATTCAGTTAAACTAGTTCTAACTGTTGGAGGAACTAGTGGAATGTCAATTGTGCAGTGGGACTTCAATCAAAATTAGTGATCATCTAGTTAACCGATCAATCATCCCAATATAACTAGTGCATGCAAAGAATTCGAGTTCCCGAGTTGTGGTGGAGATTCGAAGGCAGTGTGACATCAGTTGTAGACTAGTCTTAAGTGTATAGGTGTTGCATGCAGTCGGATGATCAACCTTGGGAATTGCACAATCCATTTTGGAAAAACTCCTAAATAATAGGGGCTTAATTTCTCAAGGAATTGCATAAGGGAATAGGGGCTTAAGCAGAGGCAGAAATTGACTAAGTCTGCGTCAGAGCTTTTCAGTGAGCAGAGAGATAGGTTATTTACTTGCAAGTTGTGCTCGGTTGAGAAAATCAATTGTAATACATCTATATTCATCAGATTAAAGCAAGCAAACATTGGGATTTTTAACAGATTACTTTCCGTAGAAAAAATATTGTGTGCATGTGTGTTATTTCTTATTGCATGTCTGAAATTTTTGTTCTAAATTGGGAATTAACTTCCACAGAGTAGTAGATTAGGTTTGTGTCTTATGATTTTGATTAAAACTTCATGAGTAGTTGCAAATCTACACCATAATTTTTATATCTTATTAAAGCAGGATTCACATTAGAGTAGGAATTTCAAAGTTGTTTCTCAGGAGGTTCAAATTTGTAGTTTAATATAGCAAGATCTCTTTAGAGCTGAGAAGATGACCTTCAATGGGTTGAGGCTAAAGTATGCCTTAGAAGGAAACTATAATTTCATTGCATGGAGGAGGTATTTGATGACAATGGATTTCTAGAATACATCAAGAGGTATGTTGCAAAACCAGTGGAATTTGATGCCCAAAACCTTGCTCAGTGGAAGAAAGGTGTAGCCAAGGCGAGGAGAATAATATTGGAGGGAGTACAGGACCAAATTGTCACCAATCTCCATGGGAAAGAAAATCCTTATGCACTATGGTAGGCACTGATAAATCTATTCCAGAATAGTTGTGACCACGAGAAGTTGGCGCTCAAGGATAAACTTTGAAATATCAAGATGAAAAATAATGACACCATCCCATAGTGTTTGAGCAGATTCACAGAAGTTTGTGATGATCTTGTAGGAGTTGGTGTTATTGTTTCATAGGGTGACTTGGTAAGCCTAGACCTTCTGGGTCTTTCGAAGAGCTGACATAGCTAGCAAGATTCAGTGGATGGGAGGGAGAAACTACCAAATTAGGAATGTTTATGGTCTGATTTGGTACAATAGGAAATAAGGTGGAATACCAGAGATGGGACCTCATCTAAGGGTGAGGATGAAGAAAACTTTGCATTAGTTGGAAAGGTAAAGAAGGGAAAAGGGAAGAAATCTTAAACCAAAACAGAATCCAGCTAAGGGGAAGAGAAGAAAGATTTGTCACAAATTAAATGATTCCATTGTCATTAATATGGGCATTATGCCACGAAGTGTCCACTCAAAAATGCAAGAAAGAAGACCTTAGGAGGAGCAGTAGGTGAAGCCTTGGCTTCATAGTTCGAGCTTGACTTTACCCTTATCACATGCATGTCCAATATAGTGATGGGGCGCATGTGGTACTTGGACTCAAGTGCATCATTCCACATGAAAAGGTGTAAATATTTTTTCAGTGACCCAGAGGAGAAAAATATCTATATGCACATCAATATAGGGGACAACTGGTATTGGTACAATCACCTTTCAGAGGGAGTCAGGATCCCCTCTCAGGCTCAAGGATGTCATGTTTGTTCTAGGCCTAAAGAAAAATCTCATCTCTGTTGCAGTTTTAGAAGACCATGGTTATGTGATATTCAACAAAGGAAAATCATTCCTGAGACACGTAGCAACAGGAAAGGTGAAGCAAATCGAGGTTCGTGTGAAGAACCTGTATAAGCTAGATGTGGAAGACTATGCCACATTAAGCACTAAGGCGGAGAAAGTGCGGGTTGCAATGTCGGTGAACTTTGGCATAGAAGACTTGGGCATTTGCATAATGGCACCTTGAATATTATATAACAAATAACAACTAGTCTTCTTTGTGGTATATCTGAGACACACTAGTTGGTTATTTTACGTGGTATTTCTTCTGAACCTTTGCTCTTGTGGATTTTTGTGCTCCTCTTTGGTTTAGGATTGGTAGATCAGGGGATTTCTGAGGATCTTTACTACTACGTAAGGGCATTCATTTTGGTTGGTGGAGTTGGTAACATATTTGAATTTTGAATTCGATCACGAACGAGTCTCTTGGGATGATTAATTGGTCTAGGGGATTATATGAGCGAAAATCCATTAATGATTTGCGCCATCATTGAAGATATTTGTCGATTGTGTGCTTGATGAGATTTTCTGAAGGACATTGGTCGACGGTGATTGGTCAATTTATTTTATTTGAAGGGGTGTCCTAGTGGATTGAGTTAATGATAACCTACATTAAGTGGGATCTATAATTGATAAGTGACATTAATTTACCTTCTCTACATATTTTATCGAGGTACCACATAAGGTATTTTTTGGTAATGTTCTCTACTTTGGTGCAAATATAGGTAGGATTACAAAGTGTGGGCAGTGTTATATGTACAACTGAACTTTACATCTATCGACAAGATGTCACTAGATACTGAAGGCAACTAGGACAGTGACATGCCATTACTCGATGCATTGGGACATGCAAATATTGAGGTGAAGAGTTGTGGTTACCCCGAGTCGAGAGTCCAACTTCTTCTTGCTAGGCTTCATATTTGTTTTCAATAATGGCTTCATCTGGGCTTACTTTCGAAGGGATAAGATGACCATTTTTCTACCAAACCCTCAAAATGTGATCCTTCTCCAAAAATGGAGGGGTACAAGTGGATTTTGGCTTAGCCTCCAGCATCTAAAGGCCCTCTCAACCACGTTCAATCTTCAAACAATATTCAAACCTATCATCCACTAGCCCCTAAGCTCCCTCAAATGTGGGCAAGTGGGCTCTAAAGTGCATACTTCAACTCCAAGTCATTGTGGAAGTGGAAAGGAATGGTTCTAAGTGGACTTCCCAAAGCCTTCAAAGAGCTATATCAATGGGTGAAAGTTCCCCAAAAGGCTCCTAAACTCAACTCAAAATAAACATGTGGCCTCTAACCATCAATATACTAGTGTGAGGCTTGCATGATGTGCCAATCCCTAAAGCACATAACACCTCACTAACCTTCAACCAAGTAACCATGAACATCAACATCAAGCCAAAGCTCTACTCCTCTAAGCTAGGTTCACAAAGAGTAGTCATTATAGTATGTGAATAATTCTTAATAGTAGGGGGTCAATTTACCCTATTCCCACTTGAATGTTTCAGATGGCGGGGTCTAGTTCTTTAGCCACAACCCATCCCCTAAATTCTCTTAATGTAGTTGGAAGGATAGGGGAAAATGGCCCATCAAACACTCAACAAATGACCATTAATAAATTTAGTGGGGCAAAAGTACTTCATAAAAGTTGCCATCTTATTCAGACTAGCTAGATTAGAATCCCGAGTGATTCATGTTCAACAAATGTATCAGACTTAATTGTGGATATTAATTAAATATGATTTGAAAATACAACTCACCATGTATTCCTTCCTAATAAGGATGGGGACAAATGCCATATTCTTGATTAAACATAGCTAAGAAGATGAAGAGTATTTCCACTTGTTTATTGAAGCTATTGAGGTTGTGACGAGCTTGATCTTATGACTAGAACCATGCACTATGTAAGGAATCCTAAGTGGGATGACAGATGCTTGATGATATGGATATAGTCAGTACACTCCTTTACATTAATCCTTTGCATTAAGCCTTTCTCTGTATCTTTTTTGTACCCTCACTGCTTGTCAGATTTGGCTTCCTATTGCTAGTAAAACTCTTGGGTCCTCGTGTTGGTATCATCCTAAGACCCTTTTTCCTTCCCAGAAACACATCATTTCTCCATACATTTTCATCATATTTCCCTCAAAATCCTTGAATATTGATTATTAATTGTTCTATAGTTATTAAATTGCATAGAAATTAATTTAGGGGTTTTATGTTCCAGAATTAGAGGTTTTTGATGACATGATTACAGGAAGTACCCACATCCTGTAATGGGCTTACCGTTTGACATGTGGCGCAGCAGATGAGCGAGAACGAAAGGCATGGGCGAAAAGCAGAATGTCCAAGCATGGACAAACACCTCTCACCCAGCCAAATCGAGCCTCCTATGCATGCGGTCAACTTCAGTCAAAGCAGGGTACTTTGGCGCATAAAAGCAGCAACAACATCATTCTATTTTCATTTTGATTTTTGTTCTTTTTGAAACATATGGTATGGAAACATTTTGAAAAGGCTATGTAATAAACGCGGCAACAGCACTATGTACATTCAATGTATCGATGACATGGCTGTGTGTACGCATGTGTGTAAATACAGTTAGTTCAATGTTTGAAGGTTAATCAGTTGTTGAAACATTTGCTCGGAACAGAGTTTTAGTTAATACACAGAACCATTTACAGTCACAACGTGTGTATACTCTTTTGCATTGGTTGATTGCTGAACGGTGGTAGTCAGTATACCCTTAGGCGTGGACGGGCCCTACGTTCTTCGTTTGGTATACTGCTCTTCGTTTTGTTACATTTCAGTCCTTATATATTTGCACAGTGTTGTATTAGATTCAATTTGTATGTTTGCACAACGTTGTATTGAATTCGATTTATGTATCACACAGGTTGCATCATAGTTTCGATTTACATAACTGTTGATTCACATAGCATACGGGTTGCAGTCATATAAGCTTTCGATTCCTTTATGTTTTGAGTTTCATTACATGTATATGGTGTGCGCATCCGAAGGGTTTATTGTTATTTTGAATGGTCAGCACTAAGATCTGGAACGAGAATCTTGTAAGGGATTTGGTCCTTGTGCGACTTATAGATGCATGCTCATAAACTCTGTTTCAGTTTATAGATCATTTATGTTCTTTTTATATAGTTTAATAGTGTAAATATCTTGCATGCTGTGTGTGTTTACCAAGCAAAGGTTTTCTGAGTGATACCTCTGTAAGGAGGTTAGAATCATTGCCACAGTCATACACAGGACTTAGATTCATGGGTTGCTTTGATAGATGCATTTCATAACCAGCATTGTAGTCAAGTACATCAGTAGGGCAATCTAGGTGTGTGAAGGATAGGCTGCATATCACGGTCTTCCGTAAAGAAGCCTTCCAATTTACCTCATAATCACCTGGGCGGTAATTCTTTGTGTCTATATATTTTAGACCACGCCTCTAAGCTTACGCACCTCGGTCGATATTAAATATAGAGTCTAGTCTAGTACCCTAGCTAGAACCACTACATTTTGGCGCCGTTGCCGGGGAGGCGTACGTGAAGAATTCAAACAAAAAGAAAAAAAAATTCAATACACAAAAACAACCAAAAACACAGTTAGAATCATGTTCATATATGCCTAGACTTAGAGACACTCAAGGGAGATTTGTGAGAACCCCCCACCATCTCAACACTAACCCATCATCATCAGGAGAAGACTCTCGAGGGAAAACAACACCAACTGAGGAGGATATTCAAACAATAGCTGAGAAATTTTATTCAGGACAGCACATTACTCTTGCTGAGAGGGAAACTCTGTTTGCACATAAATCACAGCATCCACCCTTTCCTAACTCTTCTACACAAGGGAAAAGTAGCACCATTACCAAACAATTTTCCTTTCTCTCTTTTCCACCAAGAGACACTAAGAAACCAAGTAGAATGGCTGAGGAGGGATCTGGATCAGTTCCCCATCAAGACGAGGAGGAATCCACTTTTAAATTCCCTATACAAGAACCACAGGAGGATGAGAAGATTAAAATGAAAAATATACCCCCATCCGTGCTACCCAATTTCTATGGAATGGCATCAGAGGATCCGGACTCATTCTTATTCGAGTTCGATATTGTGTGTCGAACTTATGGATATACTGATGATGCTCACAGACTGAGATTGTTTCCAGCCACATTAAAGGCAGTAGCCTTGAAATGGTTTATGGGGCTAGGTGAGCATGCCATAGTGGATTGGGATGGCATGAGGAGAATATTTCTGAGAAAATATCAGCCTTATTGCAGGTCCAAAGACTCTAAAGATGACATCTTTAGAATGAGCCAGCAGGAGGATGAAACCTTAGAAGAATATCTAGAACGGTTTGTCTATAACTTGCAAAAATCTAAACACCGAACCATGCCTCCTGATCTAGTCCGCACAATATTTTTGAAAGGTATCAAGGAAGAATACATGGATGATCTCAACTTAATGGGCAAAGGTGATATCTCTGCCCTACCCTTTGAAGAAATAGCTGAACTATGTGAAAAATATTCAAGAAGTAAAGCCAAAATGGGAAAGAGGACCTTGTCATCTAGGGTCATAAAAACTGCCTCTGCTAGTGTCACCCGGGCTGAAATTGGTAATCTTTTAGAAGAGTTCAAAACAAATTTGTTGAGTACTCTAGGAAACCAAATTGATACCTTAAAAGCCAAAAAGAAACAAGAGGAAGAATACAATATAATGGCTATTTTCTGCCCCAAGTGTCGCAAGAAGCATGCATTAAAAGACTGTCCTCTAGACAATATACAAATATGTGCTTTCTGTACTGAGCATCATGATATGTTTAACTGTCCTAAAGTTAAAATTGTGCAGAACTGTAACATGGCAGCCAGCACAGAGATGGAGAACATGTACTACATGGGTGCAAAGCGACCATGGCAACCAAGGCAAGCACCCCAAGGTATGTTTCCTAATCAAAATATGCAATTTCCTATGAATGATCAGATGTATGCACAAAACTCATGGAATATACCTATGCCATGGCAGCATGGAAACCAATCACAAAATCAATGGAGACCATCTCAACAGTATTCCCAATCCTACCATCAGTATCCTCAATCATACCCACCTTACTCACAGCCATATCAGCAGTACCAACAACCATATCCATCACAATCACAGTCATATCAGCAGCACCCTCAGCCGGTTGTTTATCAGCCCCAACCTTCTCAACAGACCTTACCTGCTCCTCCACAAATAAATGTACCACAACTTCAATTTCCAACTAACCCGCAACCTCCCAGACCCACACAAATACCTGCTCAAACTGTCCCAAATCCGAACAATAGAGCAGAGAGGCCAGTTTATAATGTAGAGGAAGGAACCTCCTACTCCACACTACCTTTTCAAAACATTAATCTGAGGTCTGGTAGGGTGCTCCAGAAGGATTCTCTAATAACAGATCAGCAAGAAGAAAACTTAGAAAAAGAAAATGAAATGACCACTCAAACAAAACCAAGCAGTGAAACAAGGACAAACAGATGCAGTCACTGCAACCACCTTTTCCGGACCGTTTGGTTCAAGTAAAACAACCATTGCCTCCACCACAATTTGATGTCTTGGATGAACTTAAAAATGTCTACATAAAAATCCCTTTGCTGCAAGCTATAAAGGACATTCCTATTTACACCAAAGCCATCAAAGACATGTGTCTCAAGAAACCTGCTAGAAAGAGGATTGATCCTCAGACCATTCATGTTTTAGGAAATTTAGCAGGCCTTATGACCAATACCATCTCCATGGAGAAGTATGTTGATCCAGGCATTCCAAAAGTAACCACCATCATTAACAAGATACGGATCCCAAACACTTTGATAGATCTTGGAGCTGCAATCAATGTCATGACCCTTGAAACTATGAGAACACTCCAACTTGTGAATTTGCAACATACCACAATTGTTCTTGAACTAGCTGATAGGTCCAAAGTCATTCCTGAGGGGATTTTGGAAGATATCGTTGTTTCACTGGACTCTTGGGAGTATCCGGTGGATTTCCTAGTCCTTCAACCCAAATCCAATCTAGGAGGACATCCTATCATTCTAGGCAGACCATGGTTAGCGACTGCTGATGCATTTATTGGATGCCGATCAGGTAACATGATTATCTCTAGAGGGACCGAAAGGAAACAACTCACCCTCTATCCATCGGCACAATCACCTGCAGTGACACATAACTTGTGGCTTGATGACAAATTTAATGACAAAGAGGAGGTACAATCTGTTTTTAGTATTGACCAGATCTATGATTTCCATGAAGACAATACTGATTTGGTAGAATTATTTCTCTCACAGCCTGATATATCTGAAAATGTGAGGAATGAACAATATAATGCTGCAGATGTACTTCTAGCTCAAAACTTTCAAGAAACATGCACTATCCATTCCTTACAATCTACATTTCATGACATCTTTCCAGTTCAATCCATTACCAATGCACAGAGTCAAGTCATAGAGATCAGTCCAGGCAAAACTTTGAACATAGGCAACCACCTTGACTCATCTCAACAATAAAAATTGATTAGACTCTTGACGAAGTATCAAAAAGCCTTTGCATGGGATTACACTGACATGCATGGGGTTCACCTCGACACATGCACTCACCACATTTACACTGACAGCACCATTAAACCGGTGAGGCAACCACAAAGAAGAATGAACCCCATGCTCCAAGACATTGTCAGAGAGGAGTTGCAAAAACTTTTAAGAGTCAATTTTATATATCCTATTTCTGACAGTCAGTGGGTATCCCCATTGGTTATTGTGCCTAAGAAGAATGGCAAGTGGCGTATCTGTGTTGACTACAGACAGCTAAACAAAGCCACGCTCAAAGACTACTTCCCACTGCCATTCATTGACCAAGTGTTAGACACCCTAGCCGGCAAATCATCATTTTCCTTTCTTGACGGTTTCAGTGGCTACAACCAAATACGGATTGCCTCTGAAGACCAGGACAAAACCACCTTCACCTGTCCTTGGGGCACCTATGCCTACAATGTTTTGCCATTTGGACTTTGTAATGCTCCAGCTACATTTCAGCGAGCTGTGTTAGCTATCTTTGCTGATTTGATTCATGATTGTGTTGAAGTGTATATGGATGATTTTTCAGTATATGGCAATTCTTTTGAACATGCATTAGAAAATCTAGAAAGAGTTTTGAAAAGGTGTATTGAAGCTAACCTGTCCCTCAGCAACGAAAAGTGCTTCATGATGCTAAATGAAGGGATAGTGTTGGGCCATTATATCTCTTTTCAAGGCATCCAGGTTGACCCAGCCAAGATACAGATTATTGCCGATTTGCCTATTCCACAGTACCAGAGAGAGGTAAGAAGTTTTCTCGGGTATGCTAGCTATTACCGCAGATTCATTGAACATTTTAGCAAGATAGCCTTACCTTTGTTTAAACTTCTTGCCAAAGATGTATTTTTCAATTGGAGTGAGAACTACCAGCATGCATTTGAACAACTTAAGAAGAAACTATCTACTGCACCAGTCCTGAGAGGGCCTAATTGGAGCTTACCATTTCATATTTTTACCGATGCATATGACACTGCCATAGGTGCATGCTTAGGCCAAAAAGAAGAATCTTGTACATATGCAATTTATTTCATTAGTAAAAATCTCACACATTGCCGAGCTAAACTATACAGTTACAGATAAGGAAACACTTGCCATCATTTATGCTGTGAATAAATTTCGCCATTACATAACTGGTTATGAAGTCTTTGTACATACTGATCACTCTGCCATTCGACATCTCATGAATAAACCAATAACTAGTGGCAGAGTTACCAGATGGTTACTATTGCTGCAGGAATTTAACATCACAGTGTTAGATAGACCAGGCAAAGAAAACCAGGTGGCAGATTTCTTGTCTAGACTGCAAAATCCAGGTGAGATTGTTCCTGTTGAGGATTCTTTTCTCGATGAGCACTTATTTGCAATTTCCATAGTAACTCCTTGGTTTGCTGATTTAGCTAATTACTTGTCTACAGGTAGGACACCTCCACATTTCACTGCCAAGGAGAGGAAAAGACTAATCAAACAAAGTGTTAGATATTCATGGCTCAATGGCGATCTCTTTTACACTGGTTTTGATATGATCATTAGGAGATGTGTACGAAATGACGAGGTAATTGACATTTTAAAATCTTGCCATGATGAACTGTGTGGTGGGCATTTTGCAGCAAAGCGGACAGCCTTCAAAGTTCTAACTCTTGGATACTATTGGCCATCCATTTTCAAGGATGCCAAGAAGTATGTAAAGAGTTGTGACAGCTGCCAACGGATGGGCAGACCCACAGCTACCGATCAGATGCCCCTTCAGCCCCAAGTTCACTTAGAACCATTTGATAAGTGGGCTCTGGACTTCATAGGACCGATCAACCCAACCTCTAATGGTAAGAAGTACATCTTAGTGTGTACTGATTATGTCACAAAGTGGGCAGAAGCAAAAGCACTGGTAAGAGCAACCGAACACACAGTAGTCAATTTCCTTTTTGAGGAAATCTTTGTGAGGTATGGGGTGCCAAGAGAAATTGTCACTGATCAAGGTACCCAATTCACCTCAAAGCTCATGAAGGACATCACAGACAAGTACCAGATAAAGCATAGGAAAAGTACCCCCTACCATCCACAGGCCAATGGGCAGGTGGAATCAACCAACAAGACTTTGGAGGGGATCATTACCAAAACTGTTGCAATGAACCGCAAAAACTGGGAGGAAAAGCTCAAAGAGGCACTCTGGGCTTACCGGATTACTTGGAAAGATACCACCGGATTTACACCATACCAGTTGGTGTACGGTAAGGATGTCATGCTTCCTATTGAGTTCCAAATTCACACTTTTAAATTAGCTGCAGATTTACTAATTAATTTGGATCAAGCACAGAAAGAGAGAATCCAACAGTTGAACCAGCTGGATGAGATGAGACAACAAGCAGAACAAACCACCACCCTCATGCAAAAGCACAGGAAGCAATGGCATGATTCACACATTAAGAAGAAGCACTTCAAAGAAGGTGACTGGGCTCTGCTTTTTGATTCAAAATTCAAGGATCATAAAGCTAAGTTCACCACCCATTGGATGGGCCCTTATGAAATTGTTCAGGCTTATGACAATGGTTCAGTAAAACTCCAAACTATTGATGGCAAAGGTCATTCTTTCACAGTCAATGGTCATCGCCTAAAGCTGTACAACAAGCCCATCAGCAAGCAAGATTTTCTCCATACACTATCTCAGCAAGAAGAGGTTTAGGTACTGCAGCCCTCAGCTGCAGTATCACTGCCTTAGTTTCATTTTCTTTCAATTTCAAAATCAAGAAGAAAAAATAAATATATATAAAAAAAAAAAAAAAAAAAACAAAAACAAAAACAAAAAAAAACAAAAACAAAAACAAAAACTCAAAAAAAAAAAAAAACAAAAATAATAATAATGGGTTAGATGTGAAAACCAGTATCTGGCACAATCTAACCCTGAATTCCTACCTGAAAACCAATTTATTGGCGGGTATGAATTCTATTTCTGTTGTTCATTGTTTCATTCCTCAGTTGCATCATGACTTGAGGACAAGTCAAACTTTCAATCGGGGAGAGGGAGACATCTGTTCTGTTACTTTTATCTCTCCCTTAGGGACCTGGTTATAAATAGTTTGCAGGGGGGCCTGTTTTGTTCAGACACCTATGCTATCAACACCATCAGTGCAATGGGACCTGTTTAAGATATTCATAAGGGACCTATTTAAAGCAATTGACACCTGTTTGAGACATTCCAGCCAGCAGTAGGGACCTATTTAAAACATTCAGTTGGGACCTGTTAAAAAAAATAAAATTCTTGACACCAAGGGCTACTTCAACAGACTTCCACCAAGCTTTACAAGGATTTGACACCAACACTCCAGCAAATTGCAAGCTCAGTGAACCTGTAACAATACAAAGAGCTGCATGAGCATCTTCAGTTTTCTCAAGGGACCTGTATCTTCAGTTTTTCAAGGGACCTATTACATTTTCAGTCTTCAAGAAGGGACCTGTACATTCAAACTTTTCAAAGGGACCTGTTACATCTTCAAAACTTTTCTCAAAGGACCTGTGTATTCAACCTCCCTCAGAGGACCTGTCAAAAAGAACAGTCAAAAGGATTAGCAACTCAGCATGTCAAATGATCAACAAGAGAGTAATGTATTTCTGTTCTTGGACATTTAATTTCCTAGATTAGTTTTTAATGTAATTTTGGTGACTATAAGCTGTTGTAATTAATTTCAAGGACACCTTCATACATCCACTTATCACCCTTTATCCCACCAAGTTTCATCATTTCCCTACATCCACCTATCCCTAACACCCATCACCAACACATTCACCATGTCATATACCCTCCAGGCATACCAACATTCTCTACATGACTGAATATAATTAAAAAGGGCACATGGTGAGCTGTGTGTTTGTTTTAAAAAATATAAAGGATGAGATAGAAGCGGCCTATATATATTCTTTACTCCATACAGTCGAATCATAACAAGCGGCCTATATGTTTTACATCACACGCACACCCGAATCATAACCTCGCCACCCAGCATTGCCACCCAGCATTATAGCTCAGCACTATGGGTACGCTCTCAGCGTTCTTATGCTAACATGCATACAAGCGTACAACCCTCTGTTTTTAAATTGTATGATTACATTGTAAGGCGAGTACAGGGTATTTCACATCCTCGGTTCCCATAACTTACAAAGTGAAAGTTTGAAGCAAGGAACGCGAGGAGATTGTCATCATTCGGGTAGAGTTACAAAGTAAAAGAGTGAAGCAAGGAATGCCAAGGAGATTGTTACCATTTGAGTGGGGTTACAAAGTGAAAATTTGAACAAGGAGCGCAGAGGAGAATATCACTGTTCGGGGTCGGTTTGCACAGTGAAACCGGTGAGCGCCGAAAAGGGAAGCATCACCATTCTACTTCTAACACCCACAGCAGTCATATCGACCAGCTAAGCACCATAAATTGAAGACTGAAGGAAGCGATATATGCCAGGTAACCAACTTGACACTTCTGTGTTTAAATTTTAAAGAGCATAGACAAGGAAGGGTTCGAGGCATAACCCTCTACCATCACCATGACCAATAGGGTCGAACCCAGTACATTTGATAGCTCACAATACCATAACGATTGCATTGAGATTCTTCAAGAAGCACAGTGGTTACCTTTTCTGGAAAAATTCCATGGGAGTAATGAAGAAGTCACAAAACAATTTGCCTTTACCTTTAATGGAGAAAAGGCCCTAATAGGCACCTTCTCCTTCAGAATCTCAGAGGATACCATAGCTCAGGCAATTGGACTCAGCCCTGAGGGAGAAAAGTACTTTAAAACTAAACAATTCAAGGAGAAATCATGGACACAGTTCATGTCCAGGTCTAGAGTTTCCTCAGTAAACTGGAAAAAGGGAGTTCCAAGAAGCTGGTTAGTTCATCCTTGGGATGAAATGGTTTACATTATCCAAAAGTTTATAACATGTGAAGGTAGATACAGCATTGTTTATCTCTATCACATCAAGCTACTCCTCCATTTAAAGAAACAATGTGTAATCAGTGTGCCATATTTTCTGCTGCAAAGTTTAACAAAGATGGCCAAAACTATCCAGAAACAAAAAGGGAATGAGGACAAAAGCCTGTACCATTTTGGCCTGATTAAAATCCTCATTGAACATGAGTTGCAGAAGCGAGGGAAGCCATGGAAAGAATTCCTAGCTGTCAACCAGATCAGAGATGAGGAGGAAAAAGAAGAAGTGCAAGAAGATTCTGGGTTCATGAAGGACATAGATGAGGAAATTCCAGTGTCCAAGGCCAGCAGAGCACCTCAACCTGAGGGCAGCATAAGGACCAGAAACATGCAAAAAGAGGATGTCAAGAGGGCTGAGAAAGACAAAATCTTCACCACCTACTCCCGAAGATCAAGAAGGACACCAAAAACTCAGCTGCAAGAAGACCAATTTGAATCTCATGCCCCTGCCCATTTGGATGTTGAAAGTGGTGATCATTCACCACCAGCACCAGAAGTTGACATAGAGGTGGAAAGCCATAACCAACAGGAGAAATGTTCACCACCTCCTACCAAAAGACAGAAGAAGTTAGAAAAGCAAATTGAGGAATTGAAAGAAGAGCTCATGGAAGCTAACATGTTGGAAAAGGTTATTAAAAGAGAAAATGAAATGCTCAGAGCGCAAAGCAAAGAAACACAGAAGACAAATGAAAAGCTAAAGGAAAGGATCAGTGAGTTAGAGACTGAGCAATCTGAGATTTCCAACTGGGCCACTAAGTGGTACAACCAGAAGAAGGCTCTTAAAGAGAAATATAAAAATTTAAAGCAGGAGCTCAAGGGACAGAAGGATCAACAGGTGAAGAAGAATGTAGATACCCTGCTCAAGGCAGCAGAGATCCATGCAGGCACAGAGTTCAAAGGAAGTACTTCTGGGGTAGCATGAGGACATGCTAAGTCCTTAAGTCGGGGAGAGATGTTGGTATCATCCTAAGACCCTTTTTCCTTCCCAGAAACACATCATTTCTCCATACATTTTCATCATATTTCCCTCAAAATCCTTGAATATTGATTATTAATTGTTCTATAGTTATTAAATTGCATAGAAATTAATTTAGGGGTTTTATGTTCCAGAATTAGAGGTTTTTGATGACATGATTACAGGAAGTACCCACATCCTGTAATGGGCTTACCGTTTGACATGTGGCGCAGCAGATGAGCGAGAACGAAAGGCATGGGCGAAAAGCAAAATGTCCAAGCATGGACAAACACCTCTCACCCAGCCAAATCGAGCCTCCTATGCATGCGGTCAACTTCAGTCAAAGCAGGGTACTCTGGCGCATAAAAGCAGCAACAGCATCGTTCTATTTTCATTTTGATTTTTGTTCTTTTTGAAACATATGGTATGGAAACATTTTGAAAAGGCTATGCAATAAACGTGGCAACAGCACTATGTACATTCAATGTATCGATGACATGGTTGTGTGTACGCATGTGTGTAAATACAGTTAGTTCAATGTTTGAAGGTTAATTAGTTGTTGAAACATTTGCTCGGAACAGAGTTTTAGTTAATACACAAAACCATTTACAGTCACAACGTGTGTATACTCTTTTGCATTGGTTGATTGCTGAACGGTGGTAGTCAGTATACCCTTAGGCGCGGACGGGCCCTGCGTTCTTCGTTTGGTATACTGCTCTTCGTTTTGTTACATTTCAGTCCTTATATATTTGCACAGCGTTGTATTAGATTCGATTTGTATGTTTGCACAACGTTGTATTGAATTCGATTTATGTATCACACAGGTTTCATCATAGTTCCGATTTACATAATTGTTGATTCACATAGCATATGGATTGCAGTCATATAAGCTTTTGATTCCTTTATGTTTTGAGTTTCATTACATGTATATGGTGTGCGCATCCGAAGGGTTTATTGTTATGTTGAATGGTCAGCACTAAGATCTGGAACGAGAATCTTGTAAGGGATTTGGTCCTTGTGCGACTTATAGATGCATGCTCATAAACTCTGTTTCAGTTTATAGATCATTTATGCTCTTTTTATATAGTTTAATAGTGTAAATATCTTGCATGCTGTGTGTGTTTACCAAGCAAAGGTTTTCTGAGTGATACCTCTGTAAGGAGGTTAGAATCATTGCCACAGTCATACAGAGGACTTAGATTCATGGGTTGCTTTGATAGATGCATTTCATAACCATCATTGTAGTCAAGTACATCAGTAGGGCAATCTAGGTGTGTGAAGGATAGGCTGCATATCACGGTCTTCCGTAAAGAAGCCTTGCAATTTACCTCATAATCACCTGCGTGGTAATTCTTTGTGTCTATATATTTTAGACCACGCCTCTAAGCTTACGCACCTTGGTCGATATTAAATATAGAGTCTAGTCTAGTACCCTAGCTAGAACCACTACACCTCGCTAAGAGGTTTGACCATGTTAAGCCCCTACAATTGACCCTGCATATCAATTATGTAGCTTGAATTTATTGTTGTCCGTTTCAATTTAAATATAGCATATCCGTTTCCAGGGAAAGTTACTGTGCACCTAGTTTGTTATAAATGTATGTAATATTTCCACCTAAAGTGAGAAAAATTTACAATAAAAAATGAAATCGTAAAAAATTATCAAACTCATTCAAACATTGATAGTAAGGTTGATACAACCCTATAAATATAGTAAATGTATTTATCCTACTATCTAGGGAAAAACAAGGAGGTAAGGCGCCTAGGTCAAGTAGGGCTAGATTTGAGTATCTAGGGTTTGATAGTATTTAAGGGTTTTTCTATGGCTTAGGGTCAAATCATAAATAAACTGTTACATAGGAGGAGACTTTGGGCTTTACGAAAAGGATAAAATAATGCTAAGGCTAGTGCCTTACTTTAATCTAGGGTTAGGGAAAATGGAGTAGAAGAAACCCTAGGGCTAGGGCTTGAGGTTCCTCAAGGAAGGAGAGTTGAATCTAGCAAGCACAACTCCAAAAAAAATAAAATGGTTATCATAGATTAGGGTTTTATAAGGATGAGGTCTCAAACTAGGGCATCAATCAACTAAGTTTTCCAAACTAGGGTTTAGCCTTGATAGACTATGAGGGCACCTAACCAATACAAGAGAGAGGAACATGCATCAATAAACCCAACACATTCTAGTGTAGTCATTAATAGGTCCACACAAATTAGAATGAATGAGTTCAAGCTTTCTATGTGCACTAGAATGTGGATCATGAAATTATTGTTTGTTGTGATTTCCTAAGGTACAAGAATCACATTGCTTAAGTTTCCTAGGAATAGTTGGCAAACCAATAACGCCATTTTTCTTCAACAAACAAAGGTTGTCATAGTTGATATTTCCAATTCTAGCATGCCATAACAGACTTGATGGAAGTGTACCTTCATCGTAATGATAAATGTATGAAAAGTTATGTGCACAATAAGAGGTTCCTTGCAGCTTCAAAATTATTTCTTCTTCTAACCCATTAATGAAAAATGAGTGATCTGATGTTGTTATGACCTCAACCTTTCCATATAGAGAAAAGGGACATAATATGGTAGGAAATAATGGTAGGGAATATGGCAATGAATAGGAGTTACAGGAGCAGAGAGTTGAATTGGGACTCCCCTGTTTGAGTGGGGGCATGCATAAGAAAAATATATTATACTAAAAATATTAACAGTGAGATGCAATCAAACCACACAATACATCTATCTTCAAAATATAAAGTTGATATGAAATTTAAAAAACATATTACAAACATACCTCCTTTCGGCATCAATGGAGTCACTTGGTGAGTTTTCAAATGCCTTCAACCTTGTTGGATGTATTCACCTCTATATACAACATGTCACTTCAAAATATTTTGGTTCAATGCTTTGCTTCCTCCTAGAGCCACTAGATCTTGAAATAAATACCCTCATTAAACCATTGTAACTAATATACTAAATCTTAGGAATTGGACACTATCCTCGGCAACAATACCAATTTGTTACCTACCAATCCTAGACTGCAAATATTACAAAGTTCCTTAACCAAGTGCAACCCTATGAGAACTTGGAAAGGTTTCCCATGAGAACAACAATGCTTCCTCACTTTACGCCAATTCTTTTCCAGCACAAGGGAGGAAAACCTACCAAAATATAGTTTTATGGTATTTATTTAAAATAAAAATAATGGTGGAATTTACAAAGACCAATACGTGTCCAACTGGGTGATGGAGTCAAAATAAAAAAGCGAAGGCTTTGAAGATGACAAAGAAGACATAATTAAGCCATTCACTAATGTGGCATAATTAGTACAAAACAAATTTTCGAATAACGAAAGAGTAAAAGGAGAGATTTGATTGGGGCTAGTGAGGTACTAGTGATGTCGTTATTGCTTCTTAAGAGTTGGAAGATGGGAGCTTGGAAACATGAAAAAAAAGAATAACTAGGAACCCTTAAAGAAGATGCACCATCATAAACATGAAATTACCACCAAGTGATAACAAACAACCATGAACAACAAAGGAATAACCAAAACATGAACTCTTAAATGAAGTAGAGAAAGTAGTACAACCTTCTTATTGGACAAACAACCAACAATACATCATTTTTTGAATTTGATTTTGCAAGAAGGTCAAGAGGACCAAACAGGTCTCACCTAAACTCATGGAAATTGCAAAAACCATAATCATCCATGGAAAGAATAGAGTGATGGAAAAAGCTTACATAACCCCTCTTCCAATCCTCCCAAAGATATTCAACTAAGCTTAGAGGGAACTCCCATTATTCCAACTATGAATTTGGAAAAATTACCATCTCCTCTATTTAGATATTCCAAATCAAACCCTAATTCATAAAATAATATTTCATTTTTCAAGGCCCTAATCCTCCTCTAGTGGAGCACTTCCTTTTGTCTTTTGAATGAATAAATGGGTCCATATTTCCACTTTCCACTTTATGTTTCATGAAATACTTTTAAAGGATGGATTTTCTATTCATCTAAGGGTTTGATTATGCCAACAACCACATGGTATCTCCTTATGAAACAATTCTCCCAGATATGAAGAAAAGATCTCGAACAATGTGTACATTGAGAAATGTAGTGAAAGCAAGAACTTCTACATGTTTCAGAAAAGCATAAATATAACAAGATAAAGAGGCATTGCTCACATTGAACATTTGAAAGAAAGAAATGCATAATAAGGATGAACTTACAAGTTTTCAATACGTTGAAAGGAAATTGTACAAAGAATCAATACAATCGTATAGATCTATATGGCCAAATGGAGCAATATAATAGTTGTATAACTTCTACCTTTCCTTTTTATGTAGGTCATATACCTCATTTTGAGATGATTCTAATTACCATGCAGTTGTTATTTGAGTAGCTTGTAGAGTTTTCCTTGAGGTATGAAAAGCTGATTTTGAAGAAGAAATTACTTACATATATGCAAAACTCTTTTATTCTTCCAATACTTAAATATGTAGTTATTGTGTGATTGATGCTATGATCTGAAAGTAATTTCTACATTATATTAAATTTAGCAAGTTATCTATTTAACTAGGATCATATGAATAATAGTCACCTAGGGTTGATTTTTTGTAATGTACTTAACCCCAAATGCCTCAAAAGGTGAAATATGCCTCTAAATATGTGAAAATGTGTCCTTACCCCCATAAATTTCTACTTGAGGGGGAAACAAACCTTCAAATACATGGAAGCTCTTTAATTATGGTTATTTGTCACCCCTTCTTACCTGAAACATCACCCAACCACCTCCTTGAAGAAGGTGTCCAACCTTAAGACTCAAGTCCACCTTTGACCAAACCCATGTACAACTTAGTGCTACATGGCATGATCTCAAGTTAGGTGTTCATCTTGTAAAGCTCCCTTTTTTCACAGATGCTTCATCCCCATGGTCTTAGGCCTTAGTTTTAACCTAGGAACAAGGATCTCCATCAATGACATGAAAAAACAGAATGTAATCCATGTAACCATGCCTCCAATTACATGCAAATCATGCCCGAACCCTCATAGTGAAATGTGTCTCTGGAAGAACCTTCAACAAGCCAACCATACACCTTTTATATGCTTTTTCTTCCCTAGAATGATGAAGATTTCTCAAGGTAGATAGAACACAGTGCATGGCCTTCAAGTCTCTCCCTGCAACTTCTAACTACCACTAAAATTCAAAGATCTCATGATGTGCTGGTGAAATAATAAATCCCTTGAAAAATGGAGATTAAGACATGCATTTTCAAGCAGTATTAGGCCCCTTTAAATAGTATTAGAATAAGTCTTGGAGAAACACCTTGCTTGATGGTTGAAATCATGCTTAGAAATATTCAATGAGTCTACCCTCTCCTATGAGAAGTATCTGTTATGAAACCAGCTCACAAAAAGATAGAAAAGAGAGATCCACGCCTTAGAATTCAGCCTCTTCGAGGGGGCAACCTCCTTTACATTACATAAATGAACAATTCTTGGATGATACAAATGACAAAACCTCCTTTCTATATATAGGAGTCTAAGGAGTCACAATATAATCCAGCCGACCTAACAATAATAATAATAAGCCACAAAAATAACAATAGAGGGATTCTATGGGGCACAGAAATAACAATATGGGGGTAATAGGGGCACAACAATATAAATAGGGGGTATAACTACAATAGTAATGGGGTAATCACTAGTATTATAGGGACCCAACATGCCCCTCTCCTTCAAAAAAGTGTTGTCCTCAACGCTTGAGTAGTTCTGGATACTTCTGCATAAAATTCTCATCCTCCCATGTGGAATCTTCAGCGGATAAGTTCTTCCACTTGATAAGATACTCTGAAATTGATCGATTTCGTAGCTGTCGAGTTCTTGTTTCTGTGACTGCTTCCGGTTCCAATATAATTTTTCCTTCCTCGTCAAGTTCTGGCAATATTGTTTGAATTGGGAGCTTGTCACCTATAACCTTCTTTAAACATGAAACATGGAAAACTGGGTGCAATCGAGAAGCTGCAGGAAGCTCCAATTTGTATGCCATAGTACCAATCTTTTCCAACACCTTGTACGGACCATAATACTTTGGTGATAATTTATTATCCTTCTTAGCTTGCTTTAGGGACATTTGCTTATATGGTTGTAGCCGTAGGAATACCCAATCACCTACATCAAAACTTCTTTCACTGCGATGTTGATCTGCCTGTTGTTTCATTCTATTTTGTGCCAACACGAGGTTATCCTTTAAGAGTTGGAGGACTTGTTGTTGATGTTCGATGTGATGTTCCACTGCCTGAACCTTAGAATTTTCTCTTAAATATGATGTGATGGATGGTGGTTGATACCCATAAAGTGCCATAAATGGGGTCATTTTTGTTGCTGTATGGAAGGAAGTGTTATACCACCATTCAGCCAGAGGCAACCATTTGACCCATTGTGTCTGTTTATCAGATACAAAGCAACGAAGATATCCTTCCAAACATTTGTTTACTATCTCAGTTTGCCCATCAGATTGAGGATGATAAGATGAGCTATGAGCTAACTGAGTACCAAGACAAGAAAATAATTCTGTCCAAAAATTTCCAGTGAAAATGGGATCTCTGTCACTTACAATAATCTTTGGGTTTCCATGTAGCTTTTGAACTGTTTCCATAAATGCAGTAGAAACTGTACTGGCTTTAAATGGATGTGATAATGCACAAAAGTGTGCATACTTGGTAAGTCTGTCAACTACCACCATGATGACACTCTTTCCCTCAGACTTGGGTAAACCTGTGATAAAATCCATTGAAACCTCCTCCCAACGTTGGCTTGGAATGGATAAAGGTTGTAATAGACCTGGTGTCTTAATTGTTTCAACTTTATTTTGCTGGCAAACCAAACATTCCGCCACAAACTTTTGAATATCTGATTTAAGGCCATCCCAAAAAAATTCCTTCTTAACCCTGTGGTAAGTTTTTAAAAATCCTGAGTGCCCTCCTAAGGGAGAAGTGTGCAATTCCATAAGAATCTTTTGTTTTAGCTGGGAATTCTTACAGAGGTATAAGCGATCTTTGTACCATAACGAATCATTTTGCCAGCTAAATGTATCAGAAGTACTGGAATCTTGTTGTAGCTTTCGAATAAGTGCCCACACTTCTTCGTCATTCTTCCATTCCTCCCTTGCTTCGTTTATCCAATCTGGTTGGATAATAGAAATGGCACACAACAATGCTTCCACATCCTCATCCTTTCTTGAGAGTGCATCTGCCACCACATTTTGCTTCCCTTTTTTGTAGATGATTTCAAAGTCATAACCCAACATCTTTGTGACCCACTTTTGTTGCTCTTCAGAGGATAATCTTTGTTCTAAAAAGTATTTAAGGCTATCATGATCCGTTTTTACCTTGAAGTGTCTTCCCATTAGGTAGGGTCGCCATTTCTTAAGTGCATGGAGTATTGCCAACATTTCCTTCTCATAAATAGCTTTGTTAAAAACTTTCCCTTGATTGGACGACTTTCAAAAGCAATGGGTCTTTCATCTTGCATTAGAACAACACCAATTCCATTTCCTGAAGCATCACATTCCACAATAAAGGTTTTTGTGAAGTCCGGTGTAGCTAAGACCGGTGCTTGGCACATTGCCTCTTTAAGATGTTCAAAGGCCTTTGTTGCTTCCGAAGTCCATGAAAATGAATCTTTCTTCAATAATGTTGTTAGAGGTGCTGCTATTCTCCCATAATTCTTAACAAACTTGCGATAATACCCTGTCAACCCAAGAAATCCTCGCAGATGCTTTATGGATGTGGGGATTTTCCATTCCTTAATGGCTTTAATTTTGCTAGGGTCTACCTTAACTCCTTCATGAGATACAATATGACCCAAATATTCCACCTCCTGGACTCCAAAGAAACATTTGGATCTTTTTGCATATAATTGTTTCTCCTCCAATAGTTGTAGCACCCTGTCAACATGTTCAACATGATCCTTCCAAGACTTGCTGTAGATTAGTATATCATCAAAAAATACTAACACAAATTTTCTAAGGAATGGTTTGAAAATTGAATTCATCAAACCTTGAAATGTTGAAGGTGCATTGGTAAGGCCAAAAGGCATGACCAAAAATTCATAATGACCCTCATGAGTTCTAAATGCTGTTTTCGGAATGTCTTCAATCTTCATTCTGATTTGATGATATCCCGAACGAAGATCCAACTTGGTGAAGTAAATTGATCCATGCAATTCATCCAGTAATTCATCAATGACAGGAATGGGGAACTTATCTTTAATAGTGAGCTTGTTGAGCTCCCTATAATCTGGACACATGCGCCATGATCCATCCTTCTTGTGCACCAATACTACTGGAGCTGAGAAAGAACTTTGACTCGGTTGAATTATACCAGCCTCTAGCATTTCTGCAACCATACGTTCAATTTCACTTTTTTGGACATAGGGATATCTGTACGGCCTGATGTTTGGAGGAACACTTCCTGGAATCAGATGAATAGCATGATCATGATCACGCATAGGTGGGAGACCTTTGGGAGTCTCAAATACCTTGGAATGATTGTCCAGGACTTTTTGGAGATCTGGAGAAATAGATGATTCCAATGTGGAAACATCTAGCGAACATAATTGTGCAATTACACCTCTTTGCTCCTTTTTTAGAAGCTTTGTCATGCCATTAGAGCTGATTATCTTTCCTGGTTTCCCTGCAATACCCCTTAATTCAACTTCCTTTCCTTCCACAGAAAATTTCATGAAAAGTTCTTGAAAATTAAAAGCTATTGTACCCAAGGATTGTAGCCATTGGACTCCTAGTACAACATCAGCACCTCCCATTGGAATGGAAAGCATTGGGCTAGTCAATACATATTCTCCCATGGATAGCTTGATATTATGGCACTTTCCAGAACAATTTATTGTTCCTCCATTTGCAATCATCACTTGACACTCTGGTGCTGGATATAGGAAGCAATTCAATTCTTTTGCTACCCTACAATGAATAAAATTGTGGGTGCTTCCTGAATCAATCAACACTATTACCTTTTTCTTCTTGATTTGTCCTTCTATCTTGATGGTTTGAGGAGTGGTAATTCCCGCCAATGCATTACAAGATATGGTCGGATTTATTTGTTCTTCATCTAGGCTTTGTTCCTGGAATATATCCTCTTCTTTTGACCTTTCTTGCTCCTTTTCTTCTTCCTCTTCACAATCTATGTAGAATAATTTCTTCTCAGCACACTTATGACCTTTTGTGTATTTGCTATCACAATTGTAACAAAGCCCTTTTGCTCTTTTTTCTTCCAATTGTTGTGGTGTCAACCTTGTAGGTTGTGGAAGACTATGGGCAACAACACTTCCGTCTTTATAGTTGTGAATGGTATGCTTCCTAGTTGCCATAATTTTGCTTTCCATTTTTCTTGCTAACCTGAATGCCTTCTCTAATGAATCAGGTTCCCAAAGGCGCACATCATGTTGGATATTATCCTTTAAAGACCCTATGAACACATCAATCCTATGCTCCTCTGGAATATCTTTTACCCTTATGTTCAATTTTTGGAACTCCTCAATGTGCTCCATTATTGAACCCTTTTGTTTGAGACTTATCAATTGGCTAAAAAAAGTGTTGCTTTTTGTATCCTCATAATGTGCTATCAATTCTTCCGTAAAAATTGCCCAAGTGATAAATTGTTTACGAGAACAAAGCCATTGATACCATACAAACTGATTTGGTTCCAAATATAAAGTTGCCATACGTACCTTTTGTGTGTTTTGCACATTATTGAGATCGAAGAATTGCTCCATCTGTAATATCCATGTGGCGGGATCCTTGCCATCAAACTTCCTCATATCGATTTTTGGAACATGGTGAGTCTTCGATCCAACATTAGAGTCTATGGAATCATGATTAACATTTCTTTTGTTCTCATCATGAGTTTCCTTTACTACCCTTTCACCATTAGTGACGATTTCTTGTAGCAACTTATTCATATTTATCTTCAATTCGTCCATGTCTGTCTTCAAATATATCTTCAAGTCATCCATCTTAGCTTCCACACATTTCTTTAAACCATCCATCTTAGCTTCTACATCTTTCTTTAGACCATCCATCTTAGATTCTGTTAGCTTTTGTGCAAGGGACATTTGTTGCACTTGGTCTTGTAATTTTGATATATCATGTAGCATTTCTTCCTCTTCTTCATGAGTCATGCTAGAGCTTTCAGGTTCCTTACTAGGTGTTTGCATTTTCTTTCCTCGGGGCATCAGTTACCGATAATAATGCTTTACTATGCCCTTTGAATTCCTTCAAACCAAGCTTATGCAAAAATAAAAAAAAAAACTACACACCTTTTTTCACTTTGTAGAAGCCTGATATTGAATCTGATGTATCTCTGTAATTTCGGATCATCCAATTCTGAAATTGCTACCTGTAGTAGCCTTCTGCGTCCTCTTTCCAATGCCACAAGTCTGAGCCAAATTGGATTCTCCAAGGAAGAGTTATGTGAAATCTCCCACAGTGACTTGCTTTTAGACTGGTTCAGTAGAGCGAACTTGTACGACGTGCCACGAGTCACTGTTTCAACCTTTGAATCTGAAACACATATACAAGAAACTACAGTCTGTCCTCTTTCTGTACCTTTTTACGAAATTTCAATCCGATCCTCAGAGAGAGAGTTATGACGATTTTCCCCAGGTCACCTGTTTTGAATGTAATTCAGGAGTCTGCAAAAAGGACAACTTCCTCAGATCATATCTCCGAAAATATCGCGCGAAAAGCTCTGAAATTCGGACCCAAGGTTCAACGCCAATTCTTCTCAAATGGGTTTTTTTGCGACTTCTGAAACGTCACAGAAAAAAAGTTATAGCGAAAATGCCACGATGACCTGTTTGGAGCAGCGAAACCCTAGAATCCAAAGCTCTGATACCAAATGTTATGAAACCAGCTCACAAAAAGATAGAAAAGAGAGATCCACGCCTTAGAATTCAGCCTCTTCGAGGGGGCAACCTCCTTTACATTACATAAATGAACAATTCTTGGATGATACAAATGACAAAACCTCCTTTCTATATATAGGAGTCTAAGGAGTCACAATATAATCCAGCCGACCTAACAATAATAATATAAGCCACAAAAATAACAATAGAGGGATTCTATGGGGCACAGAAATAACAATATGGGGGTAATAGGGGCACAACAATATAAATAGGGGGTATAACTACAATAGTAATGGGGTAATCACTAGTATTATAGGGACCCAACAGTATCTCACCAAAACAATCATTAAAGTCACTCTGAATTACTTATGTGTGTTGTAATGACCCCAGTTATTGTGTCAAGTATTTAGATGTTGTGTTAACGATCCCAATTTTGGTACATGCATGTATAGTGTAAATACATTTATACATGTCGAAGTCACATGCATAGGACTGCCATGATAAACAATTTTTTAGTTATCTTGGTTGAAGATAATAAATGTACTATACCTACAAATATAATAATAAATAGTGTCTAAATTGATCAAAATCATAATCATCGACCAAACCCATTAATGAGGCCTCAACCACAAGTATAGGGGTCCCTCTTTAAGGTGTCCACTTGTATTTATTTCACACGTATCTAACCAATAGAGCCTTAAGTATTAGAAGATGACTTTAAATATATTAAGAAACACACAATTTTGCTAACTATGAGAACTAAGTGGAAATTAAGTATGACCTCAACAACATCTAATTATTATTCAAGACATACATAAATATAATCACTTATGTATGACACAAAATTACAAGGTCAAAAAACAAATTTTGGTGTAAACAGGATGGAGATGACACACTAAGCTCAAACGAGATGGGAGAGGTGGGAGGTGTTGGTAGACATAGGGTTCACATAACAAGGGAATATGGATGCAACTAATGACCCGTTAAGCATTGGCAGACAATTATAGGTATTATCACATGGTGGAGTGTGGGCGGATATTTTCTTCTCTCACACATTGTCGATTCAGAAAGAAGTCCTAGGAAGAGGGCCAAATGGCACAAAATGGGTTGGTCTAGAGGGGTTGGGCTAGGTTGTACCCTAACCAACCACAGAGGGAGAGTGAACAAAATAAAAGTGGGAATGGTTGTAGAAATTTTGAATAATTTAACACATATTCAACAAAGATTATCCCGATCATACAATTTAAGCGGAACATGTATAATACATAATCTCCTCTACGTTGATCAAGAATATAGCAGCATAAATAACAATAAAACATCAAGAGCATTCACACATTAACACAGTATGTATCACGGGGAAAGCATCTCGCTAAAAACCCCACACTATCTGTATATTAATGATTGAGTCATGTAACATTACACAACATAATACTTCTCACAAGTATCTCCACCTCTGTTACACACAATACAGCTCAGATCTGATCTCCAAATCTCTTCCACTGCTTGCCTGCCTCCACTGCTCAATACCTGCTCAAGAACTGATGAGAATAGCTTCCCAAACTCGTTTTTCACCTGCAAAATAGTCACTCACTCTTTGTGGACGTGAGCAAAGGCTAAAATGTGGGCCAAATACGTGAGCAAACTCATTGGCATACTCAATCCCTTGATTGTGCAAGATCTGGTGCACAACTATAGTCACAACTAATAGCAATCTGATTCTCTACCACCTGTCCCTGTTGAACTGAACATGCACTGACATGCAACTGAGTTAACTGATGTATTCTTTAGTTGTATTATGAGTTAATAATTAGTTTAACAACTCATCATTAGTCTATCTGCAGTTAGACTAACTACAACTAGTTTAACTAAGTTAAACTGAACACAACTCCATCAACTGTACCTCCAGTCCACTAAACTCAACTCACTTGAGTTCTAACTGAAGTCATGCATGCAACAACTCAACTGACTCATAAGAAAAACGAATTTCCTTCTGACAGCTGCATGTGCCACTTCCGTAGCTCAAACTGAAGTGCTCCAAGAGAATAAGATTAAGTTTATAGTCCAAATATTATTGTGAGATAATAATATTTGACTTTTCTATTTTTGACAGCCAGTCTAAAAATAGACTTGATCACTCACACTGTGATCACTCACACTTTCATCAAAAATAGAAGTCCATCTATTTTTCCCAACTTGATCAATCATCCATAAACATAGACATGATCCATATGTCTAAAAATAGACATAGTCTAAAAATAGACTTGCGCCAAAAATAGCCTGCGGGCCCACTTAGTGAAGGCGACTCTTTTCACTAAGATCCATCATCTTGTTGCAATCTCAACACTCCCTCTCGACAAGATATGGATTATCAGCAACCCCTATCCTGCCTCGGTGGTACTCGAATTTGCTCCTGGTGAGAGCCTTCGTCAGAATATCAGCATCCTGATCCTCCGTTGGAATGTACGAAAGTAACATGATCCTCCGCTGCACACAATCTCTGATATGATGGTACCTGATGTCAATATGTTTAGATCTATCATGAAATAAATGATTAGCCGAGAGTTTAATGCAACTCTGGTTATCACAGTAAATCACAGTAGGATCCAAATGAGAACCGAACAAACCAACCAGGATCTTCCTCATCCATATAGCCTCGCATGCAGCCAAACTTGCTGCCATATACTCGGCCTCCGCTGAACTGAGTGCCACGGATCTCTGCTTCCTACTGTACCAAGAAACTGCTGTCGATCCGATACTGAAGACCCCTCCTGATGTGCTCTTTCTGTCTGTTGGGCTCCCTGCCCAATCTGCATCCGTGAAGCCACATAGCTTCACCTCATCCTCCTGTCTGTACCACAAACCATATCCCGATGTGCCTCTCAAGGAGCGCAATACATGCTTTCCCGCCTTCCAGAAGAGCTTGGTAGGCTTAACCATAGCTTGTGAAAGCTGGTTAACTGCATAGCATATATCAGGTCGTGTATTGACCAAATACATCAGCGACCCCACCAACTGTCGATAAACAGTGGCATCCACTTCTTCTCCCAAAGTGGCATCCTCCTTCCTCCAACCTCCAGGAAGAGGAGTATCAACAGGCTTGCAGCCATGCATGTTGAACTTCTCCAGTATCTCCCGAGCATACTTGCCCTGAGAAACAAACAGTCCACCACTGCGCTGCCATATTTCCAATCCTAGGAAATAGTGAAGGAGGCCCAAGTCCTTCATCTCAAACTCTGTAGCAAGATCCTTCTTGCATGACAGTATCAACAGCTTATCACCCGTTAGAATCAAATCATCAACATACAGTACAATGATAAGCAACTTACCCTCCACCACAGTCTGGTATAGGTTCGGATCTGCCTCGCTCTTGGAGAATCCAAGTCCTGTGAAATAGCTGTCTATCCGTGTGTACCAAGCACGTGGTGCTTGCTTCAACCCATACAGCGCTCTCTTGAGCCTGCACACATGCGACTCGCTGCTGAAGACTTCAAAGCCTTCGGGTTGCTCAATGTACACCTCCTCCTCAATGACTCTGTTGAGGAACGCAGTCTTCACATCCATCTGATGAATGTGCCATCCCATCTGCGCTGAGAGAGCAAGAATCGTCCGTATGGAAGAATACCTTGCGACAGGTGCAAAGGTCTCCTCATAATCGATCCCCTCAATCTGTGAAAAGCCTCGGGCAACAAATCTTGCCTTGTACTTCTCCACACTCCCGTCAGCTGCCTGCTTAACTTTGTAGATCCATCTCGAATCCACCACTGATTTCCCTTCCGATCTAGGAACAATTTCCCATGCACTGTTTCTGACAATAGAATCATACTCTTCCACCATGGCGTCTACCCATGCGGGATCCTCCACAACTTCCTCGAAAGAGGATGGCTCAGTCACAACACACTTGCTCATAAGAGCCATGTATCCAGTGTACCGATCAGGTGACTGTCTCTGCCTGCGTTGGGCTGTAGGTGGTCCTACAACTTTCTCTGCATCTTGAGCCAGTCGCTCAGCTTCTGTCAAGCGCTTTCGCCCTCTGATGGTTGGCGCTGCATGAGTGGTCTCTTCCACTCCATGAACCTCGTCCTGTGGCTGATCCACGTCCTGAAGCTCATCCTTAGGAACTAATAGCTCCTCATCTGCATGCAAGTGTAGCTCCCTCTCAAGCGAACACTTCATGGCTTTCTCCTCCTGAAATTTTATATCCCGTCGCACAACAGTTTTACCACTGTCTGGAAAATACACACGATAGTTGTGGGGCGTATCAGTGTACCCCACAAATATCCCAACCTCTGCAGTCGGCTCCAACTTCTTTCTGGCATCCTTCGTCACATGCATGCAAACGTTAGCACCAAAAATCCTCAAATGAGAAAGATCAGGCTTCTTACCAGAATAAGCCTCCTCGGGTTTACTCATGCCAAGTATCCTATGAGGACAACGGTTCTGCACATAAACTGCTGTATTGCATGCTTCCGCCCACAAGTGAAGGGATAGGCCCTGATAATGCAACATTGCCCGTGCAGCACCCACAATCGTTCTGTTCTTCCGCTCAGCTACCCCGTTCTGCTGTGGGTTATGGGGAGCTATGAGCTCTCTACGAATCCCTTCTGCCTTGCAGAAATCCTTGAACTCGTCCGAGATGTATTCACCACCATTATCGCTCCTAAGAGCCTTCACCTTCTTCCCCGACTCCTTCTCGACCAGTGCTTTGAATTCACAGAACTTTGAATATGTCTCGCTCTTCTTCTGCATGAAGAAGATCCAGCACTTACGAGAGAAATCATCAACAAAAATCACATAATACCTGTGTTTTGCTGTCGAAGCAATTGAGAAAGGTCCGCACACGTCTGTGTGAATTATCTCAAGGATCGTCGTGGCGCGACTATCCTTCTCGTGAAAGGTGGCTTTCACAAACTTCCCCAAAGTACACCCCTTGCACTGATCTGACTGCGCAAGTGTGCCTTTAGGAAGCCCTGTAGTGATCTGCTGCAGTATCTTCAAGGCTCCATGGTGAAGGTGACCCAATCTCCTGTGCCACAACTCGCCATCATCCCGGCTCACCAATCCTTCTGCCTTGCCTGCCATTGCTGCGCATCCATCTACATGCAACTGATAAAGGTTCCTCACTCGAACTCCTATCTTCCAGGTCTCACCAGTTGTCTTGCTGCGCAGGAAGGCCTTTCCCTCGCTGAAAACAACATCATACCCCTTGTCTTCTAACATCGCCACTGAGATGAGATTCTTCTTCAATCCTGGAACATGCATGACTTCCTTCAATACAAAGGGTTTACCAGACTCCCTCTCAAAGGAAATGGTACCGATACCGGTCGCACTGTATCTACCATCATCGCCCATCTCAATGTGCACTCCAAGATCTTTGTCCTCCAGATCAGAGAACAAATCTCTATCTCCCGTCATGTGAAAAGACGCACCACTGTCCAGGAACCACACTGATCCCATCACACTTGAAACCAAGCATGCGATCAATGAAAAATCAAGCTCAAACTGAGAAGCTAAAGCCTCTCCCCCTGCAGATCCAGCAGCTTGCTTGTTCTTCTTCTTCTGCGGACAATTTGTGGCATAGTGTCCATGCTGGTGACAGTGAAAGCACTTCACCTTGGACATGTCCTGCTTCTTGCCTTTCGCACCGGAATGAGAAGCTTTCTTATTCTTCCCATTCTTTGCTTTGGCAGCCAAAGCGCAATTCTGTTCATCAGATACCTTTGATGAAGATCCATTCTCACCTTTATTGTTACTGAGTTTATCCTTGAGCACCAGGTCGCTCTTGCTTTGGAATAACATTTGCAATCCGTTGAAAGACATTTCAACAACACTGCTGCAAATTCGATTTTCCACCAGCTCCAACTCAACTGCTTCCGATCAACCCTCGCTTGATATCCTGTAAAAATCTCTTCTACAAATCAAGCTGCTCCGATACCATGTAGAAACTTTTTCTACAATTATCTAGCTCTGATACCATGTAGAAATTTTGAATAATTTAACACATATTCAACAGAGATTATCCTGATCATACAATTTAAGCGGAACATGTATAATACATAATCTCCTCTACGTTGATCAAGAATATAGCAGCATAAATAACAATAAAACATCAAGAGCATTCACACATTAACACAGTATGTATCACGGGGAAAGCATCTCGCTAAAAACCCCACACTATCTGTATATTAATGATTGAGTCATGTAACATTACACAGCATAATACTTCTCACAAGTATCTCCACCTCTGTTACACACAATACAGCTCAGATCTGATCTCCAAATCTCTTCCACTGCTTGCCTGCCTCCACTGCTCAATACCTGCTCAAGAACTGATGAGAATAGCTTCCCAAACTCGTTTTTCACCTGCAAAATAGTCACTCACTCTTTGTGGACGTGAGCAAAGGCTAAAATGTGGGCCAAATACGTGAGCAAACTCATTGGCATACTCAATCCCTTGATTGTGCAAGATCTGGTGCACAACTATAGTCACAACTGATAGCAATCTGATTCTCTACCACCTGTCCCTGTTGAACTGAACATGCACTGACATGCAACTGAGTTAACTGATGTATTCTTTAGTTGTATTATGAGTTAATAATTAGTTTAACAACTCATCATTAGTCTATCTGCAGTTAGACTAACTACAACCAGTTTAACTAAGTTAAACTGAACACAACTCCATCAACTGTACCTCCAGTCCACTAAACTCAACTCACTTGAGTTCTAACTGAAGTCATGCATGCAACAACTCAACTGACTCATAAGAAAAACGAATTTCCTTCTGACAGCTGCATGTGCCACTTCCGTAGCTCAAACTGAAGTGCTCCAAGAGAATAAGATTAAGTTTATAGTCCAAATATTATTGTGAGATAATAATATTTGACTTTTCTATTTTTGACAGCCAGTCTAAAAATAGACTTGATCACTCACACTGTGATCACTCACACTTTCATCAAAAATAGAAGTCCATCTATTTTTCCCAACTTGATCAATCATCCATAAACATAGACATGATCCATATGTCTAAAAATAGACATAGTCTAAAAATAGACTTGCGCCAAAAATAGCCTGCGGGCCCACTTAGTGAAGGCGACTCTTTTCACTAAGCTCCATCATCTTGTTGCAATCTCAACAATGGTGTCATGAGGGCAGCGGAGGAAAAGACATACAACACCAGAGGGTATACACTTCGCTGGAACTCATCTCTCTCAATTTAGAACTGTGTCGTTGCTGCTAGATGTGATAGAGTCCTATAACATTGTGTTGGGCATTTACAACAAATTGTGAATTTCTCTTATGGGTTTTTGGGAATACAGTGGAGCTATTATCTAATACTAGGCACCATCCTCTCTCTTTGTTCTTATATATTCAAGATATATATGGGTAGGAACTATGTTATGGGTGAAATCTCCAAATTCCAAGATGTATGATTTTTATGGGTCTGCAACAAAATGCATTAATGGTTCACACAAATATTGTAGAGCCTCATGAATGCTTCATTTTGACACTCTCCCTTACAAATTTTTCCTCTCTTTGACCATCATCATCAACTTAAAAGGCATCAAACTACAAGGTTTTGGCATGGTAAGGTATTTAATTGTCTTATCTTTCATATTTAATAATGTTCCTTATTATTGAATTAATGTTTGTATTAGCTACCGAATTCATGCAATTCTACAACTAATCTATGTTTTTGTAGCTGATTCCAAGGTTTATCAGGATCTGAGGTGCCAGCTAAGAGGAGAAAGATATGAACAAGTGGAGATTGATCCCTTTAATGATGTCCTCCTATTCATCCAAACCAGATCATCAAAGGATTGTTCGATTGCGTGGGCAAAATGTAAAAGCCAACATGTTGCTAAACATGCGAGCGAGAGTCTGATATCCTTGCGCTTCATGATTTTCTTTGCCAATTAGAAAATCGTGAGCAAACGATATTTTGATATCTATTAGAAATTAAAATTATAACTCTCTTAGCTAGGGTAGGCATAAAAGCCTCAAACAATTATTGACACGGGATTTTATAAATATCATGCAACAAACATGAATAGAAGGTTGAATTTTTATATGTGACAATATTGTTTTAAACTATGTTTTTACTTGTTAATGAAGAATGAAGTTTTGATGCATAGCTGACTGTTCGATTAAAGTTCTATGACCACCTGTTTGTGGAGGGCCCCTACAAACAGTGAAGGTTCTGCATTTTCATATCTTTTCTTTATCATTTGTTGCAATTACTTACATGTTTTAGAATTGTTTTGCAGTGTTGATTTCAATTAAATAGCGATAACAAGATTTCACTAATCATTCTTTTCAAGTTGATTTATAATGATGCTAATTGTAGTGTAATCACTTTTCATAGATTTTGTTATAGTTTCATTTCAGAGTATTTCATTTTAGAGCATGAGTGATTTCTTTACAGTATTTCATTTCAGAGCATGAGTGATTTCTTTACAGTATTTCATTTCAGAGCATGAGTGATTTCTTTACAATTTTCATTTCAAAGCATGAGTGATTGATAATGAGAAAATGTGTAGTTTTCATTTTAACTAGAAGTCAAATTCATTTTGGTTTTTATGCAAAGGATTGCTAGAACATTAGATGAATAATTATTCTTTTAGAGATTAAATTTGTGTTGCAATAGATTGGTTAAGTTCTCTTAATTTAATGAGATAGTATGAGTTTGCTTTAGTTTCATTTTTCAAGTGTGAAGAGCATTTTTTATTTCATTAGAAAGGAGTGAAGAAATTTTAGGAATTTTTGAATGTGTTAAATTCATTTTCTTTAAAGAGTAAGATAGGAATGCAAAACATCCTTAGAAGTAATTTTCAATAACCCAATCATGCACATTAATAATCTAATTTAATAAAAAGGACTTCTAACACATATAGTGCACTTTCACTTCAAAAGTTTACCAAATCCAGTTGATAATTTATGTAAAAATTTAAGACAGTTAAAATGACAAACACATATATTGAAGCATTGAGCATGACATTTGAAACCCTGAGAGCTTAGTTCGATGCTTAGGGTTCACAATGTTCATTTATGAAGTCAAACCTGTGAAATAATTCTCTATTGAGGTGATAAGGTCAGACAAGTGATTCTTTGAATGAAATTGGATGAACTAAGGGATACCTAGCAAATTGTGATCATCCTTAGTGTGTCTCATTACTTTAGGATTTATTCACACATGAACCCACATTTGGATGATATTATTGCTAAAATTAACCTTGCATTTCAATAGGAAAAGGAACTGTAGTTCGTAACATACTAGCATAAAATTCACCTAGGTAGTGTTAATCTACACTTGTCACAATACTCTGCAACTGTAAATGATGATATTGAAGGGTGTAAGTCCTCTATTTCCGGAGGCTCTCGAGTTGAACCAGAAAATAAGGAGGAAGATTTTTGTTTTTCTTAACCTAGACAATGAGCTGACCATGTCTATTTACCTTCGTACTAAGAATGCCCAGTGATCTGAAACCCTCTAGAGGGAAATTATTTATTGTAAATGCCACGAGACATAAACTAATAATGGTGGCTTATTTTAATTCCGTTGAGACATGTGATAGAAGCGACTCATTATAAATCTGACTTGGTGATTACTTGTATAGGTGTTATTGTTATGGTTGAAGCTCCCAAGTAACTAATATATACCCTCTTCAAGGACTGCACAAATATTACAGGACTCTATTATCACTGGTATTTATTTAGGGCCTATGCATGTGATAGATTTCCTTGTTGAAATAGTATATATATTTCTATTTCATTCATGATGGGTTGATGAATGCATCAAGCATATGCTTAATAACATTGAATGGGGTGTTAAGAACTCCTTGTTGAGGCTCTCCTAACATCCAAGGCCATTATTTCTCTTAAGGAAGAATTAGAATTGTTGATGTGAGATGTTGAGGTGAACTAAGTCGGGGACTTGGAATGGTGGAAATCCCTTGCCAATGGGGCCTTGGAATAGTAAGTGGATGTTTCTTTATGGTCACCTATTTGAGAAAACATTGCATCATAGATCTACCATTGTGTGTTTTTTTCCTATAATATTTATTGGGCACTCGACACCTGAGTTACTAAGATAATTTGGAAAAATGAGGTGATCAATGTCATAGATTTGAGATGATCAATCTCATAAGACCAAACACCTATGGGCTGGATATCAAAAGAAAGTAGAAAGTAACCTTGACAATCTTTATATAGACAAAGAAATCTCCTTTGATTGTCATGGAAGACAATTCATTGAAAATGAAGTGTTTCACCATGTCTATATATGGAGGGCCTCAACCACATACACAAAAGATCCAAATCATACTTTAGTCAAGTGGAGATTTAATAAAAATTCCACATATTCATATCAATTTAAGAAGATCAACTTATGGACTTGTACGAACAAGATTTACCACAAGATTAGTCTTATTGACATCATTGACGCGTGGATTGCAAATACAACCAGAGGAAACGTGGTTTACTTTACAATGTCAACAAACAATTTAGACATCCTCATCCTGCAATCCTCTTTAGCTTATTATTACTTTCTTTCCTTGACTTGCCTTTCCTATAAAATATTTATCACTTCATGGATTAACCAGAATTTGATTCTAGTTGGCATAACCTTCAAACTATAGGAAAATAGGATCCACAAAACGTCGAGAGAGAAAATAAAAGAAATATCTTAGTATTAATATTGCAACAATATATTTTTCATGCACAATGAATCACAATAGATGACGTTAAATCACTGAAACATTGTGGCATAAACATTAATGATTCTCAATGATAAAGTAATTGAATGTTGTCACTCCAATAGTCTTTTTTAACTTCAAATAACATATTTTATTTTTACCTAGATTTTACCTCCACCTCAATACAAAATTTTGAAGTTCTGCATTTGAGAAATGTGCTAAAAATGTTGATGTGAACGTCACATACAAGTAAGATCCCACCTAATGGGTCATTTAGGAAATGACTAGTGGTGCTTGTTGGTTTTTAGAAGAGCCACTTGAGTATATGACCTTGTCTTCAACAATATTTACCACTTCTCTAGAACTTGATATTGGTCGTCCATTAGGTTTCCATCACTCTCATATTGAAGGTGAAGGTAGAAGTCACCAAGACAATTGCCCATAGTTGAGCACCTCCTTGCCTAGAGACTTATATAATAGGAAAACAATCAATGATATACCTCTTTTTACTTTGGTTCATTGGGGTGAACATGTTGTTGCCTTCTAGGGTTAATTCTTTATGAAGTTATATTACATTATCGAAATATCTAAATGAATTTTTTTTAACAAAGTGTATAATGTCTAATACATGTAATTGAACATATAATTTCATTTTCAAAGACTAATCTTGTTAGAATTTCCATTTTCAGACATTGCTCTTTTTATTATTTTCATTTCTAAACACTTCTCTTTTTTTGCCTTACGTTGGTTGACTTTTATGGGTTATCCATATAAAAAATTAAAAAAAAAAATCTAGGAAAGAAGGAATTCCTCTAGGGAAATTGTCATGCCCTTCACAATAGAATTATGGGCTTGCAACTACCTTCTTTTTCTTAGTTATTTCCCATACTTACATTGCCCTCTTTTAATTGATGGTTTTGGGTCTAAAATTTTCTCATTTTTTTTGCATCTCTACACATATTTAATCACATCCCTCCATTTTGTTTGTTGTCCAACTTGACATTTTGCTGGTAGTTTCTTCTGGTAGGGATAATTTCTCTTGTATGGGAGTCTCAATGTTTCTCATGGTCATCACAAGTATTTTTCTCCTACTATCTAGATAGGATTGTGTGTAGCTTTTTTGTGGAATGGCATTATCATTCCCCCACCACATATCCGGAAATGATAAGACAAGATCAATGCATTCATGTCCAACGAATGACCATAAAATTAGGTCAATGGGAATGTGTTAAGAACACTGATGTCAGTAGAAAGCAACAACACCAAAATGGGAACAGAGGCATTGGACGCACTCATTCAGGATCCCTTTGGGAAAGCCCTTGGTTGGATATCATTGATTCCACATTAGAATATTCCATGATTTGATAGGATCGGCCAAGTGGTCCACGTTCAAGAGCAGGAGACGAAGATGCACCCGATTTTTAGGTGTCCCCCATATTATGAGATCAGAGAACTTGAAATTCTTTTTGTAGTACCAAGGATTTATTTCTATTTTTTTTCTTGGTTTACTGCAAATTTATGTTGTGTACATGGGATTTCTTTATATTGTTGTTTATAAACTCTTATAGAGGATATTGTATCATGAGTAAATAAAAATAAAAATGTCTATTGGTTGTGTTACAGGAAAAAGAAAAATGGGAGAGCTTATCATATTTCTTGTATCCTTTTTAGTTCTTTCACCTTGTCTACATGATGCCAATGCAAAGAGCTCTCCTAGAAAAAAACCACCAGGATCAGATAAAGGCTTTGAAGATTCCAAGGATCATTTAATATTTCTATATTTATAATTTCTCTTGCAATATAAAACATGTATATCATCTTTCCTCAGTTGTTACATGAAAATGAGGGAGATAAAACAACTAATATATGATCTCCTTGTCAACCTAGAAACCCTGAATGATATGTTCTGAAAGACCAGGTATTTCATTGTTTTAAAATTATGCCAGTGTCCCTAAATAGTTACTTTTGATATGAATATTTTTTTACCATATGTTTATGTTTATGGTGTTAGCAATTGCTTCTTATGACCATTTGGTTTGTTGGGCCATTATGTGTTCTTTTATCTTTTGATTGTCTATAGAATAAGGCCATCAACAAACTTTAGTTTGATGTTTATATTGAATAACTTGTTTAATAGAATGGAAAATTTGTCTCTTCATTTTTCGCATTAATCACTGCATCGCTCAAGCTAATTTACTCACAGTTTGCTAATTTACTCACAGTTTGATTACTGTGGCATTTTGGTTGACCAGAAACAATATATTGACAACATTATCTATATTTGGTGGTAAACATGAATAAGTGGTGATATTGTTAATCTATCATTAAGGCTTAGTAAAGTAGATAGTATTTTTATATTTGGTTTCTGATTTAAAAAATTCTTTGGGTGTCTCAGGAATGGTCAAGAAGTTAACTAGTGATTATAAAATCTTTTACCATGCTAATGGTGTGGACAAAGATCCTATAGAAATTGATTTCACTCCTCCTTTCAGGTGATTTCTAAGAATTTAAGAGATGTTTAGATAACTTTTACTATTTTTTTGTTCAATATGTGCATGTTCTTGTTTTGGGGCCATTTTCTGTGATGTTTTAGTGGTAATGGAAATGTAGGTGTTTTCTATTTTTTATTGTTTAAATTTTTATTTTATTTTTTTCAAAAGGATAGACATGCTTCAAGGGTTGGAAGAGGCCACACAACTCAACATCCCTAAATATATCTCATATGAGGAGGCAAACAAGTATCTTTTGGCTACGTGTGAGAAGTTTGATGTGAAATTCCCTCTTCCTCAAACAACTACACGGTTGTTGGATAAGGTTGGTCATGCATTGAACAAAATCTTTGGAAAGTTGCACAACGTCTCTTAAATTGTTGTTTCTTTTCTTTTCGTGAACATTTTAAATGATGTGTATGTTTTAACAGGAATAGAAAGGGATGAAACATCTCTTATTTTTCTGGGGTTGTCTCTGTGAAATTAGTAGCCATAACAGAGTTTAAGTAGGCTACATCAAATGTATCCTGGAATATTCTTAACAACTCTAAAATTCATGCGTAGTTCTAACTTCTAACTCTCCCTCCATAATATGGAAGAGGAATGAAACAAACATCTTCATTAAAATGAAAATAAGGAAGAAGAATGAAAATTATTTTTCTCAAAAAGTAATTAAAACTATATAAAAAAGTAGAAACAAATAAAAACAATGTAATGCAGGTCTAATGAAATATTTAATTACCCCTTTGAAAAGATAGATAAACATCATTCTTTTCAATAAAAATATTAAAATTTGTAATATCATAAAACTTTACTTAATAATATGATTACAATTTATTATTTTGCAATAAATTTAAATAAAACTATCATCTTTACTCATTTATAATAAACAACATCACATAGAATGTTTTCAAATTGGATGTATATTAATGTTATCCCATTGTAATTGGATGTATATTAATGTTATCCCATTTTATTTACAATGGTAAGAAACCTGAACTTATAAACCAAAACTACATTGCAAAGATTAACTTTCAATGCACTTATGATCTAAATATACACTGAAAATGTCATTCAGTTATAATTTCTTTTACATTGTTTTTAATTAGACTCATATATAGATAGATATTCATTTTTCCTTTTGTAGTAAGTCTCCTATTATCATGCATTAAATATTTCTCCTTATTTTGGAGTGTAAAAATCTTAAAAGAATTTTACTTATTCTTAAATGGTTTAATATAAAATGTTTTAAATTTTTTATTTAATTTTTATTATTATATATAGTAAATAGATTTATGTCTCTTACATTGTTTTTAATTAGACTCATATATAGATAGATATTCATTTTTCCTTTTGTAGTAAGTCTCCTATTATCATGCATTAAATATTTCTCCTTATTTTGGAGTGTAAAAATCTTAAAAGAATTTTACTTATTCTTAAATGGTTTAATATAAAATGTTTTAAATTTTTTATTTAATTTTTATTATTATATATGGTAAATAGATTTATGTCTCATGGAGTTTTCAAAACAATTCTTGAAAGCATCTTTGTGAATTGAATGTTGATCGCTAAAATTTCAAAAAGTGTTATTATAAAAATCAAGAAAATTAATATTCAATTTCTTTAGACTAGCTCCTAAGCAAGTGCTATTTCATTAGTAAAATAGAAAAAGGTGGCATCCTCCCAAAAATCAAGTGGGTGAGGGTTAAAAATCAATTTTGTTTTGAAAAGCCTGGTTAGTTATAATTTATGAAGACTAGCCCAAAATGCATCTTTATGGAGACACGCTCTAAAAAAAATATTTATAGATGAATCAATCAAGGAATAAATATTTATAGATGAATCAATCAAGGAATATTTTTAGTAGTATGTTAAATCTATAAGGGCTCAATCATTTGGAATTTATTAGTATCATCTTTTCTTTGATTAAGAATTGGACAATATGGTATATTAAGAATGGCAGGAAAGTAAACGGAAAATCCATAGCTAGGACTTGGTGATGACTAGCACTTATCAAGCCCTCTCATTAATGCACTCAACCAGACATGCCATTTTTTCCTTCTTGATGTTAAAGCCTAGTCACCCCAAGTTTGTGGCAGGGGTAGATGAAAATCTTCAATCAATTTAGAGTTAGTAGGGCTTGATGCTTTACAATGAGATAATATTGGATTAATAGCTTCAAACTTTATCAAGCTAAAGGATTGACATAGAGGATGAGCTCTACTAGTCAAGAACCCTATCATTGATAATTTCACAACCAAGCATAGCTATTCATGTTTTGTTGAATCACAATTCTCTAAAGAGATTGATTTGTGGTATAATTATGTATGGAAACTCAATGCCCTACTTAAAATAAAACTCACTACATGGCTAGGTCTAAACAACCAAATTTTAATTTGGGATAATAGTTCGAAAAGGGGTTAAATCTAAAGAATGTATCACTCACTTATTTATCTTTTGTTCTTATACACTTTAGGTCCTCGAGAAGGTTTTTACCGGGGTTAATCTGGAAAGAAAGAGGTTAGAATCAAGTATAGAACACTATATAAAGTTTTGGTTAGAAGATAAGTCAGTCATCCAATTCGAAGCTTTCCCATATATTCTAATATATGGGATCTTGTCGACTCAGAATTCAATTTTTTGAAAACTTTGGATGCCCCACTAGATTTTATAGCAAGGAAAATCATTAAACTATGCAAAGACTTCATATTTATCCCAAATAATAAGAAGAGGAGAACCCGAGTGACTCCACCCCTCGAGTGTGGTATTCCTTGGGGTTATTTTGATGGTGCCTCACAAGGCCACCCTCCATTATGTGGGATAGGAATTGTCTTACACTTATCTCACTCCCATGTCATGCATATCCATTATGTGCAATGCAGAAGCTCAAATAATTCAGCTAAATCCATAGCTTTGAGAACACTTCTCTCTATTACTTCTCTAAAAGGTATCAAAACTCTATAGGTAAATAGGGATCCCAAATTGGTGATTGAATGGGCACACAAAGAAACTGTAGTTGAAAATGTTTTCCTTCTATCCTTTCTACAAGATATTTAGGAGGCAATGCAATTATTTGACTGGTTATCCTTCTCACATGTGCTTAGGGAATTCAATTCAAAGGCCAATGAAATCTCAAAGGAAGCATTGGCACTTCTTGTAGTATCTTTTGGCATCTTGGAATTAGTGGAGGGGGTGGAACAAGAATTAATAGATTTCCACTTTTGAGTGATTACATCCTAAGTTTCCAACCTAAAGTTGTAAGGCATCAAGACTAAAAAAGTCCTATAAAAAGCCACAACATATGGTATGTTATCCCCTCTAACTAGTTTTAAATCCCATGGGGGCATCTTTGGCACATTGTGATAAGGCTTAAGGAGTAGGCTCCCCCACCCTCATGGAGTCTCTACTCATGCTAAGTCATAAATTCCTGGTATATTCGATTTACGAGTCGTTGGATATACTTTTATTGTTATATTGAGAACTACTAAGATTAATGTTACTGCTTTCCCAAATTACTCTAATAATTTACAAATTCACCCTAATACAAATATATAATTAATTAATTTAATAATAAAATGAAATCAATAAATATTTTTTAATACTTATAAAAAAAATCAAAAACTTTTTTGCTTTATTATTATTCCCAGTAAAAAACAGAAATCCCTGACTTAAATATATTTAGTAAATGAATTACCAAATCCAAGAGAGATTGGTTTTTCCGTGGCCAATTAGTGTGCAAGTAGAAATTTGTTAAATGATTTTTCTAGGATAAACAAGCCACCTTATCCGCTGACTTTCCAACATAGATATCTGGGGCGGCAGGTAATTTGAATCCCAAGGTCTCCGTTAACAGATATAGTAAATTAAAATCAAACTTCAATAGACTTTGTTCCTCATCACATTAATTTTCTAAATCGACAATAAAGCGAAGACTAAGGATGACTAGTAAGTTGGGTGTAAGGAATTGTAGATGTTTTATTTTTTTTTTAATTTTAATTTCCTATTATAATCTTTGATTTTTGTTTTTGAATTATATTTCTAGATATATAAATAAATTTAATATTTAAAAAATATATATTAATTTAATATTTTTAATCATAATTATTTTAATTATATTTTGATGTAGGTGAGTTAGATGTCTATCATGTTTCTTTATGATTATATGGAAAAAAGACAAACAACATTAGAAGTACATGATTAGTAGTACATGGTTATATATACGTTGATGCTTCATGATGCGCTTTTGTTTTATTGGGTTTTGTTAGTTTCACTTTAATTTCATATTATAATGTTTTAAAAAATAATATTTTTAGTTTATTTATTAAATATTTTAATTTTTTATATTTAATTTTTTATTGGTTTATTAGGTTAAAAAGTTTTTTACAATTTAATATGAAAATATGTAAATGTTTCCTATTAAATGTTTTTATTTGATGATTAATTAAATTTTATAATATATATAACATTATATTTTAAAAAGTTATATTTAAATTTAATAAATAAACATATAAAAATTTAATATTTACTATATATAAAATTATATATATATTACAAATGAAAAATTGTCAAGTTTATCTACATATATTATTAAGGTTTTAATAAAATTAAAATTAATAATATATTTATATAGAGAGATATGTAGTTTATATAAATATAAATAATATTGAGTATAGAATATGTTTTAAAATTTCTTTTGTTTGGGTAAGAGATAGTCTTTCTCAGACTTAGGAAAGACTTAGGGGCATTTCGCAAGAGTGAAAGCCTGCCTCTTACGGATCACTAGTGAGCAATTCTAGGTGGCGCAATTTTCCTTAAATAACAATGATGAGCCAACTAGCATTCATTTGCAAATCCCACTATTGGTTATATATATATATATATATATATATAAACATAGATCCATCTTAAATTTAGATTTATCAATCATCTATCTTGAGATGCAAAACTTTCCTCAAATTCTACACTCAAAAAACGTTTTTCATCTTGAAATTTGATCTCTCAGTGTTTAATAGATCATGAATTAATATGAATTTATGTTTGTAAATACAAAACATAATTTAACTTTATATATGTCAAATGTTTAGTAACTTTTAGTAATAAAACTAATTTTCAATTGTAAATTAAATAATTAAATGTTATAAAAACTCTTACCTAACATAAGCATTGAACCACATATCACTATTAATGGCACTAACAAACACATTAATGTCAAATACCATACTCCACTTCCCTCCATGCTCCATTTCGCTCTTTGTACCTCTTTATTGCCTTGTCTCGTCACTATCCTTGCACATAGAGTCGAGCAAAGTCTAGAATAGTCAAAGATTTCACGACTGAAGTTCATCAAATTTCCTTTACAACAATTAAAAAATAGGCCGAGGCCAAGGCCAATGATGAGTTCCTTTAGAGCCATTAAAGACCATTCCAAGGATAAAAGTAGTAGTGAATATATAGTTAAAAGTAGTAGTGAATATATATGGTTTCAAAATAGTAGGTTAAAATGAAAGGTAAGTAGGTGAGGATTAATTTATAGAGCCATTAAAGACGATTCCAAGGATAGATAAAAGTAGCAGTGAATATATATGGTTAAAAGCAGTAGTGAATATATATGGTTTGAAAATAGTAGGCTAAAATGAAAGGTAGGGAAGTGAGATTAATCTCTTGATCTATTAATAATTAATTAATCTAGAATTATATGTTAAGAATTCTTACTTCACTTTTTGACATTTTCTTGGTGGCATACCATAAATTTATTAATGTTTTTTGTGTTTTCTCAAATTTTTACTATTTCATTTTTATATTAACTATCTCCATTATCTGATTTAGAGCAAAAATATTTATGTTCACTTCAAACAAATTTGTATGAGACATATTTACATTTATTTAGTTTTTGTTTCACTATTTTCTACATTAAGAGAAATTTGAGTTCCAAGAATAAGAACTAGGATTATAATTGACATACCATAATCATTTGTGTACTACGCATATTGGAGAAAGAGGTTATCCATAATGTATAGGGTTAATGTTTAGCTAGCTTGCCAAATCTCTTAACTTAGTCATGTCAACAAGATTTCTAGTGATAAAATAAAGCAACGAACCTCTAATGCCTTGCATTCACATAATCTCACTGATAGTTTGAAGCTTCCACCATTACCTATAAAGCTACCTCCAAATGATCATCACAAAGCTTAAAATTGAGGGAGGCATATTGTATGTGAACCTCTCCCTTTGAAGAGAGAAAGAAAAGGACCATATTTTTTACTACATGAAGCAATCCATTTGTCCCGAGGAACAATTGGAACCATGATCGCTAGCTACAACTATGGCTTGAAGAACCCGTTCGTTATGCTTTAAATCAATCACTATGTTTTTCACTAGTTTTATTCTGAAAATTCAAAACTCAAAAAGAAAGTGAATCGTCAAACTTACCTAGATACAAGGTAAGACTAGATGATGATTTATGTTGTTAATTTGAATGGTGCTTTTTGAATGCTATAAGGTTACCTACTTGTGTTTTTAGCTAATTGCAATGGCTTTTGTAAGCCTTGATTCTACTTATGATGCCTCCACCCTTGGCTTGGCATACTCTTTTACAAGAGATTCAACAAGTGTTTTAACAACCTATCTAACTAGTTTAGATGCTACTATATTTACCTCTGTCTCTACGGGATTTACCATAACACAAATAAAACTAGGTCTCAATGAGGCACTAAAAACTCTACAACTATTAAGCTAACAAGTTTTGCCAGTAATATTTAAATTAGTGAAACTCTTGTTGCTAATACTTTAGCTACCACAACTTATACATTTATAAGTAATGGATCCATAATTAGACTTCTTCTTTAAAAAAATTAATCCATTATAACCATTACTAACAATAGTTATAACATCTTTATTGGTAATAGGAAAAGCATATCTAAATCAAGTTATTTACATTAACCTTGTAACTACATCCCTAACGCGCGAAATTAGTTATTTACCTTGACCTTGACCTTGTAACTGCATCCCTAAACCAAATCTCCTTTACAAGGGTAAGGGAAAAGGCACTAAGGATATAGACACATAGGGTTAAAAAGAGCAACCAAGGTGGATGAAACAAGAGAGGAAATTTAATTATTAGAAAGTGTTTTCTTTAATTAATCAAATCTAATTCTTTGATTAGATAAAAAAATATCATGACCAGACATTAGAAACTCTGTGATACACATGTAAATTACTCTACTTAAACTTGCTTGGTGATGTTTTATAGAGTAATATGTTGTAGTTTTATTTTTTTTTATTTTTTATATGGTGGAAAAATTTATCATTATTCAATTGTCAAATCAATAGTGAAGATAACTATAACTAATTGTTATCGGAGTTGTCTATGATGCAACTTTTTGGAGATTTCGGTGATGGAATTGGCCGAAAAAATTGAGGTTAAATCTTGATTTGTATTATTTAAAAGTTTTTTAACTGCATATTTGGATTTAGCACTCTGAAAAACTCCTGGGATGCTTTGATTGTGCAGAAACTAGCTATCAAACTTGTGATTCCAATAAATTGTTGCCGGATTTTGACCAAAAAAACCCACCAGAAAAAGTTCCAAAAAATCGCATTATAACCAACTACATTGTTATCTACCATTGATTATCAAGCTTACCTAATATCTCTGGATTGTAATCCATTAACCTATTTCCAAAAAAAACTACTCGTCACCAATAAAAACAAATTTAAAACATACCCCATACTTTTTTATTTATTTGAAATTACATATGCAGCTTCACAGGGAATACTTTCCACTAGAAGCACGGCTTTTATTTTAGGTAGAAACTGCAATTATGATGGTGCAGACGGTGTTGTACAGCGAGCACTCGGCTGTAACGAAAGGTGCCTGCCAACTACCAGGTATGACGGTGGACAGTTCGAGCAGTTCGATGCATTTGGGTAGACTTTTGAAAGTAGTGGTAGACTGAACGTGGGATATTATTCTCCATTATGTTGATACTATAGTATAATAAAATGATTCTCCTTTATTTTAATACTATAAGGTAATTAAATGACGGTTCACATACTATAGTGTAATTAAATGATTCTCCTTTATTTTAATACTATAGTGTAATCAAATGATGTTTCACATGGCAAAGCTGTTCTAGTGCGCAGTGGTCGTGTTTTTCCAGAAAAATAATGCCGATTGTTTTAGAAAACACAACAAACAACAAAAACATAATATATACATAAAACAAAATAATGCTTTAAAATATATTAGAATATTTTGGTAAAATATATTGAACACCCTGAGAAAAATGCGAAGCCTGCGGAAAAAAAGCAACAAATATTAAAATTTTACATAAGATTCAAACTGGGAGTTGTCTTGAGTGTTCCAAAATGGAGCCAAATTTACAGATATGATGATAATATGATACTGATAGTAGCTGATTGTGCTATATTTAATTATATATACTACATTTTGCTAATATAAATCGTCATTTTAATTCCTTCCTGGTTTAACTCCTGTTTATTTTAATTCACTCTTGGGTTTATAGATTGCTTCACGACTATCTCAGCACAACATTGTAAAATAACACCATCTTCCATATGAAGTTTTTACCCTGGAAAGAAAAGCAGGAGAAAAACAAAATATGGAAGAGCTTTGTTCAAAATGTTTTGGTTATTTTTTATCATAATTTAATTAGAATAATTTTTATTTTAAATTTTAATAGTCATTTTCACTTTAAATTTTGTAAAGATTAGTTAAAATCACAAATTTGAGGCTGTTAAATTCTATTTCTGTATTTAAAAATACATATTAAACAATCAAAGTTTGCCATCTTACAATTATATAAATTGATTGCAATTAAAAAAACCAAAACATAGAATAGTGAGGCATCATCTTTTTTTTGTAAATAGTTAAACAATGTCTTTTTCCTATCAAGAGCTTTGATCATCTTAGTTTTTTTTAGATAATTTAATTATTAATTTTATGTATTTTATTTTATTAATATGACTTAGTGGAAATGTTTACAAGATATTACATCACAATATAACTTCTTTGCGATATGGGCTAGAAAACACCTCTAAGGGCAAGAAGGCCTTTTTTAAACTTGAAAAGCACCTTGAGCGGCAAGAAGGCCTTTTTTCCTGAATAGATAATTGAAAACTATGTTATTTTCGTACTTTAAACATGCTAAATTTATATAAACATGCTGAATTTATATAAATTACAGATTTTGAAATATTCTGGAAACTAACTCGGAGAAAAAAATTACTTGTTCTAATTAACTCTTGACAATCAAATTCCATAATATCCCTAAAATATACAATAATTATAAAAATACCCTTCCAAACATATCCATAATTTGATGTGAAACACCCCTTGATATTCCAACAATTTTGTAAATTTACACATAAACCAAAAACATTATCTTGGAAATTATACCAATTACGCTTCATCAAATTCATCTTAATATTCTGAAGCAAAACTTGGTACATAAATAGTGAGCTATATGATTCAGAAAATAGTTTCTTAATTTATTAAATTAATAATTTAATTTTGTTATAAATCCTAGTTTAAAAATAAATATGTTAAAATGTCAAATTTCATTTTCAAAATTTAAATATAAATTCACGGGCTGCACATTTCAATATTGTTAAATTCTCTGGACGAAACGAAGTCATCCATAGGAGAAAATACTAAAACAGTTCCCAAGAAAAAAATTGTTCAGAATTTCCGTTAACTGCAATCCGCCTGAGACGAATTCGCCAACACCACAATCATCATCATCGATCAGTCTATGCCATCGTTTAAATAAAATGGAAAACCAAGCAAATTTAACAGTTATATATATATATATATATATATATATATATATATAACCTAGTGGTGAGAGGGATGAAATGTGTTGAGCTTGGGAGAGCGCGGGGGAAACTGGGGCAGCCGGTTGCCCTTATCGTCGTAAATGATGAGGCCTGAGAACTGAGGGGGCTGGCATCGTTCGCCCATTAGAATGCTTCTCTGCCACACAGGATCTCCTCCACCCTCCTCCCGATTTTTCTCGTCCCTTCGGTGGAAGTGCCCAGCGCAAGATGCGGTAACCACAGCCACCACGGCTAGCACGCATGTGACCGCCAACAGGAAACCGCCCGCGCAGGCCAACCAGGTAGTTGTGCCCGCCCCTCCTCCCAGGGCCAAAACTCGAAGCCATCTGGCCATGGGATTCGATCCCCAGACGCCACAGCACAGCTAAAACACAAAAGGTTCCTCTGTCAAGTACCAGACAGATCGATATTAGCTCGTCCTCCTGCTTTGGAGAACCAAGGCTAGTAGTGTTCCTCTGTCAAGATCGATATTAGCTCGTCCTCCTGCTTTGGAGAAGCAAGGCGAGTAGTTATATAATGTGTACAAATTTGTCGCGAAGACTTTTTTTGTCGATGGGAATAACCAATTAACCAAGTCAGCGTTGAAATGGTCCATAACATTTGAGTCAGACTCAAAGACCTTATCTCTGTATATGGTGTTTATCTTTGGGAAATAGTAATATTTAAAGATCATATCGCTGTCTTTAGCGTTTAAATTATTTTTTCGAAAATATTTTTAGCATCTTTGTGACAAGGTCAAATATTCCATCAAGCAAATCCTTGGTTTTCTAATTACTTTTTAGTGAAGTTTCCTAATCATTTTTAGTAAAGTCCTTGTCACGATGTCAAATAGGTTTATTTATTATTTTCAGTTTTTAAAGCTCAGGTTAACTCTTTCATTTTTAAATTTTTTGCAGTTGTTTCCTTCACGTTTATTTATTATTTTCAGTTTTCAAAGTTTAGGTAAAGTCTTTGATTTTTAAATTATTTGCCGTGGTGTGCGTTAGTTTATATTTATTAGAATAATTTTAAAGTATTTTTTTATTTTATAAATGACTATAAAAGTATAAACTAGCATAATTATATTTACTAATCAGCATCTATTATATTAATAATTGTTAAATGTATTTTATTAGAAGATAATTATTTCTGATTATTAATAATTATATAAATAATTAGTTATATTATTTTATATTTATATAATTATACTTGTTATATTAACATTATTTTATATATTATATTGATGATGATGATGATAGTTCGCGTCCACTGAGACCAAACTTTGGTCCTAAAGAAACGAATTATTTAGTTTGATTTAAGATTTAATTCCAATGCTCGAAAAGTCTGAAGAGAAACCTCCTGGGGTCACTATAATTTTGACATCCTAAAAGGTTAGGAAGGTCAATATTGCAACAAAGATTATGAAATTAAGATCTAATGTGGTTGTACTCGGGGCACTCTAAGAGGAAGTGATTTTCATCCTCGATGTTCATATTCTCACAGAGATGGCAGATCCTTTCCATCCATGGTGGCACTCTAAGAGGAAGTGATTTTCATCCTCGATGTTCATATTCTCACAGAGATGGCAGATCCTTTCCATCCATGGTGTTTTAGGAACCGTTTTCACTATGGAGGTCAGGAGAGTTCATTCTAATCTTGGCTATATTAATTTTCTTCTTTGAGCTAGTTAAAACAGAAAGATACTTTTGATCTTCTAGGGTGGGGTTGATGACCTCCTTATAATATCTTAATTTTCTTTTAGTTGCTAAATCTTTCTCACACCACATTTTTTCTTTGAACTTAGAAGTAACAATATTTTTAATGTTATTAATGTTTTGCAATGCAACATTCTCTTCGATCTCCCAATGGTTTAACCATGCCCTGGTGGTTAATATATTATTTAAAACTATTATATGATTTACATATAACATAATAATAATATTTAGTTATAATTAATAATATGTATTTATTTTCACAGATAATGGTCAATAATTATTATATATTTAAAAATATAATTATCAATATATTTTGTATATTTACTTGGGTATGTTAATAACATTAATTTTATATACACAAGATATTAATAATAGTATATTGTTATTATTTATATTATGTGTTTATTTCTCACTAACCTGGTGAATAATTATTATATATTTATTAATATAACTGTTAATATCTTTTGTATATTTACTTAAAGTATATTAAAAAAATCAAATATATAAATTATATATTAAACTTAAAAAATATTATATTATTACTTACAAATAATAATAGTATAATCCACTTAAGGAATTATTAATATTATAATGTTAAAGATTAAAAAAAAAACTAACACACTAATATTATAGACCGAAAAGATTAGTAAATTTTTGGAATTAATATTTTAAGCCCAAACCTAAGGGATTAAATTATAAACACAACAAATTATCAATATTATAAACCCAAGGGTTCAATCTTATAAATCCAAGGAATTAATAAACACAAGGGAGTATATTTATAAACCCAAAATCAGGGGATCAATATAAAAAACATAAGGGATTAATCAACCCTAGAAATCAGTTAAACCCAATGGATTAATAAACACAAGTGATTATTAATATTATGAATCCAAGAAACTAATAAACCCAAGAGTTTGATATTATAAACTCAATCAATTAGTAAATCAAGGGATAAAAATAAACATAAAGGATCAACAAACCCAAGGAATCAATATTAAAAATACATTGGATTAATAAACAGTAGGAATTAACATTTTAAACCCACTGGATTAGTAAACCCATGGGGTTATTAATATTATAAATCCAATGGATTAGTGAACGGAAGGGATTAAACCTAGGGGACTAACAAACCCAATGGATCAATATTTAGAAGCTAAGGGATTAATAAACCCTAGGAATTAATATTTTAAACTCAAGGGATTAAATTAATAAACCCGAGGGATTATTAATATTATAAACACAAAGAATTAGTAATCCCACGGGATAAATATTATAAACTTGAGGGATAGATATTATAAACCTAGGGAATCAAAAAACCGAATGGATCAATATTAAAAACCAAAGGAATTAATAAACCCTAGGAAGTAATATTTTAAACTCAAGAGCTTAATAAAACCAAGAGAATATTAATATTATAGACCCAAGATATTAAATTATAAACACAAAGAATTACTAATATTATAATATCAAGGGACTAATAAACCCAAGGATTTAATATTATAAACCCAAGGAATTAATAAACCCAAGGGATACATATTATAAATCTAAGGTATAAATATTATAAATGTAAGATAAATATTATAAATTTAAGGGATCAATATACCCAAGGGATCAATTTTAAAAACACGGGGGACTAATATTTAGCCTAGGAATTAATATTTTAAACCCGAAAGATTGATAAACCCACATGATTATTAATATTAAAAACCCAAGAGTTTAATATTATAAACCCAATCAATTAGTAAACCCAAGGAATAAATATTATAAACATAAAGGATCAACAAACACAAGGGATTAATAAAGCCTGGGAATTAACATTTTAAACCCAAAAGATTGATAAACCCACATGATTATTAATATTATAAACCCAAGAGTTTAATATTATAAACTCAATCAATTAGTAAGCTCAAGGGATAAATATTATAAACATAAAAGGATAAGCAAACCCAAAGAATCAATATTAAAAACACATCAGATTAATAAAGTAAGAATTAACATTTTAAACCGAAAAGATTAATAAACCCATGGGATTATTAATATTATAAACCTAATGGATTAGTAAACCCTAGAGATAAGTATTATAAACGTAAAGGATCAACAAACCCAAGACATCAATATTAAAAGCCAAAGGTACTAATAATCCCTACGAATTAATATTTTTAATCTATTGAGTTTATAATATTATTACATAAAAATTTTCTAATATATTATTTAAAACTATAATATAATTTACATATAACATAATAATAACATTTAGTTATTATTAATAATATGTATTTATTATCATCATTATGTTATGGTCAATAATTATTATAAATTTATGAATATATTTTATATATAATATTAACGATATACACATAATATGATATTTAAAATATTTTTAGAAGAAATTACATTGAAGATTTTGGTCGACGCGTTTCGAACCAACAAGTGTGGGTCATCTTGTCCTAAAGATGACCCACACTTGTTGGTTCGAAACGCGTCGACCAAAATCTTTAATGTGATTTCTTCCAAAAATATTTTAAATATCAAGATATGGGTCACAAAAGCTTGAATTCGATTACCCATAATATATTAAGCTAATATATATATATCTATATCTATATCTATATCTATATCTATATATATATATATATATATATATATAGATACAATAAATATATATTATAAATTATTTGTTAGTATATAAACAACAATAACTCAAACCTAATGGATTATTAATATTATAAACTCAATGGATTAAATTATAAACACAAGGAATTATTAATATTATAAACCCAAGGGACTAATGAAACAAAGTAATTATTAATATTATAAACCCAAGGAATTAGTAAACCCAAGGGATCAATATTAAAAACCTAAGGGATTAATAAACTCTAGGTGTTAATATTTTAAACTCAAGGGATTGATAAACCCAAAGGATTATGAATATTATAAACCCAAGAGAATAAATTATTAACCCAAGAAATTATTAATATTATAAACCCAAGGGACAAGTATTAAAGGGACCAACAAAACCATGTGATCAATATTAAAAACACAAGGGATTAATAAAGCCTATGGATTAATATTTTAAACCCAAAGGATTGATAAACCCATATGATTATTAATAATATAAACCCAAGATTTTAATATTATAAACCCAATCAATTAGTAAACCCAAGGGATAAATATTATAAATAGATAGGATCAACAAACCCAATGAATCCATATTAAAAATACATCCGAATAATAAACCATAGGATTTAACATTCTAAACCCAAGGGATTAATAAACTCATGGGTTTAATAATATTATAAACCCCATAGATTAGTAAGCCCAAAGAATAAATATTATAAACCTAAGCGATCAACAAACCCAAGGGATCTATATTAAAAACGCAAGGGATTAATAAACCCTTGGAATTAATATTTTAAACTCAAGGAATTATTAATATTATAAACCCAATGGATTAAATTACAAACCCAAGGAATTATTAATATTATAAATCCAAGGGACTAATAAACCCAAGCGTTTAATGTTATAAACACAAGGAATTAGTATACCCAAAGGATACATATTATAAATCTATGGGATAAACATACCTAAGGGATAAACAAACCCAAGAGATTAATAAAACCAAGGGACCTGTATTAAAACCCCAAGGGATTAAAAAACCCTAGGAATTAATATTTTAAACTCGAGGGACTAATAGACCCAAGGGATTATTAATATTAAAAGCCCAAGGGATTAAATTACAAACCGAAGGAATTATTAATATTATAAATCCAAGGGATTAATAAACCTAAGGGTTTAATATTATAAACCCAAGGAATTAGTATACCCAAGGGAAAAATATTATAAACTTAAGGGAAAAATATACATAAGGAATAAACATTATAAACTTAAGGTATCAACAAACCCAAAGAATCAATATTGAAAGCCCAAGGGATCAATTAAACCTGGGAATTAATATTTTAAACTCAAAATATTATTAAATCCCAGGGATAAATATTATAAACCCAAGGGATTAAAATTCCTAGGAGTAATAGTATTTAAACCCTAATATTGTACCATTCTAAAGTCATAATATCAAGCCCTAACATTAAACCAAATATTATAAACTTTAACATTATAAAAAACCAACATTATAAACCCTAAGATTAATATTATAACCCCTTAGATTAATATTATAAACCTTACAATAAGCCATAAACCTTACTATTAATATTATAAATGCTAAGATTAAGTTACAAACCCAAGCAATTATTAATATTATAAACCCAAGGGACTAATAAACCAAAGGAATTATTAATATTATAAACCTAAGGGTTTAATATTATAAACCCAAGGAACTAGTAAAACCAAGGGATACATATTATAAACCTAAGAGATATATATTATAAATCTAAAGGATCAACAAACCCAAGGGATCAATATGAAAAGCACAAGGGATTAATAAACCCTAGGAATTAATATTTTAAACTCAAGAGATTGGTAAACACAAGGGATTATTAATATTATAAACCCAAGGGATTAAATTATAAACCCAAGAGACCTATAAACCCAAGGGATAAATATTATAAACCTAACGGCTCAACAAATCCATAAGATCAATATTAAAAATACAAAGGATTAATAAAGCCTAGGGATTATTAAAATATAAACCCAAAAGATTAATAAATCCGTATGATTATTAAATTATAAACCCAAGAGTTTAATACTATAAACTCAATCAATTAGTAAACCCAAGGGATAATTAGTATAAACAAAAAGAGTCAACAAACACAAGGAATCAATATTAAAAAGACATTAGATTAATAAACCGTAAGAATTAACATTTTAAACCTAAGGGATTAATAAATCCATGGGATTATTAATATTGTAAGCCCAATAGATTAGTAAACCCAAAGAATAAATATTATAAACCTAAGGGATCAACAAACCTAAGGGATCGATATTAAAAACCCAAGGGATTAATAAACCCCATCAAGGGCTTATTAATATTATTGATCCATAAAGTGCAATGGATATTCCACTAGACATTTCGTCATAATAGATTTGATAATATTATATTAAAAATCTAAGATTCTACATTATTACAGTGTTATTTAATTTCTAGATCTATAAAATTAACTATAGTTAGTGCATGCATGTAAAATTAAATCAAGCGTAAAAGTAGAGAATGACAAAATAAGCCCACACAAACATAATACACAAGATATGCTCTCTGAGAAATCATTTAAGGAGAAAACATAGCTAGAAGTGAGGCTACTTTGCTCTCTTTGCCTGTCTGGAAATATGATTGCAGATACAAAGAAGTAATGTTTATGGCCTATGGGCTGCTACAGTGCACAGATCCTCTATGTGTGTTCTACCTCCTATCTTTCCTAGCTATCTTTGCTCAACTATGGAACAAAATTCTCTCAAAATAATTGAATGCCTCTTCCTCCTAATGACTGAGTTATAACACAACTTGATAGCTTACTAGTGGTTAAGTTTGACTACATCAACTCTTAACTAGAGTCACAAAATAGAATCTTCTAGAGTCTTTTACATAAAAAACATGTGGCTAGCCCCTTTTCCATAAATAATGGAGGCTGACGCGGCATCCTCCCGAACTATAGATGTGAAAACAAGAAGGTCAATTTCTTAGTGACATAACTTTTGCATACGAACTCCGATTGACGCAATTCTTGCATTGTTGGAAAGATTTCTATGTGTAGAATAGGATGCAAAGGTGATGCACTTAAGAGGAAAATTTTTACCCCCCAAAAATTTCGTTGATGCCTCAAAATGCTCCCAGACGGTTTTAGACCTCGTTTCGACAGACTGGGTCTCGCTAGTAAAAATGGTTCCGCGAGTTGATTCCTCCACTTTTTTCACTCCAAATGCATTGAGATGGATGAAAAAAATATAATGATCCAATTCAAATCAATTATAAACCCGAGGGATTAAATTATAAACCCAACGAATTATTAATATTATAAATCAAAACAAATAATAAACCCAAGGGTTTAATATTATAAACCCAAGGAATTAATATACCCAAGGGATAAATATTATAAATCTAACAAATAAATATACCTAAACGATAAATATTATAAATCTAAGGTATCAACAAACCCAAAACATCAATATTAAAAACCCAAGGGATCAATAAACCCTAGGAATTAATATTTTAAACTCAAGGGATTAATAGACCCTCGAGATAGTTATTATAAACCCAAGGGATAAAAAAAGCTAGGATTAATATTATTTAAACCATACTATTATTAAACCCTAATATTGTACCACTCTAAAGTCATAATATTAAACCCTAAAATTAAACCAAATATTATAAACTCTAAGATTATAAAAACCCAACATTATAAACCATAGGATTAATATTTTGATCCCTCATATTAATATTATAAACCCTACAATAAGCCCTAAACCTTAGGATTAATATTATAAACTCCTCCATTAATATTATAAAAAATATATTATAACCCCAATATTAAAAAATCCAATGTTATAAACTCAATATCAAACACAATACTATGAATCCCAATATTACAAACCAATTACTAGAAACCCTCATATTATAAAACCTAATATTAAGCCCCAATATTGTAATGTCACATTGCGACATTGAAGAAATTGCAATGTAATGTAACATTGTGAAAATTTTTGTCCCAATGCAAGAATGTTTTCCACATTATGACAATGTTTGTCCTAGTGTGATAATGTTTGCCACGTTACGACAATGTTTGTCACATTATGACGTTAGATCGACTATGACCTTGGTTAACCACATCACAATGCTAGTTTAGCAATGTCATATTGTGACAATATTTGTCCCATTGCAACATTGAGCATGGTCGGCCATTCTAACCATCTTGATCTTGGATGACCTTGGTTGACCATGGTTGACCTTTAGTAATGATTGCTAATCATGGTTGGCCATGGTTGAACATGGCTGATCATAGTTGACCCTGGTTGATCACGGTTGACCATGGTTGAGCAAGGTTGGCCATGGTTACCCATGTTCGACTATTCTAACCACGTTGACCATGGTGGACCATGGTTGATAATGATTGATCTTGGTTGATCTTAATTAACCATTCTAACCATGTTGACCTTGGTTGATCATGGTTGACCATGGTTGACCTTTGTTTAATATTATAAACCCAAGGAATTAGTATACCCAAGGGATAAATATTATAAACCTAAGGGATAAATATTATAAGCCTAAGATATCAACAAACCCAACAGATCGATATTAAAAACCCAAGGGATCAATAAACCCTAGGAATTAATATTTTAAACTCAAGGGGTAAATAAACCCCGGGGATAAATATTCTAAACCCAAGGGATTAAAAATCCTAATATTAATATTATTTAAACCCTACTATTATTAAACCCTAATATTTTACCATTCTAAAGTCATAATATTAAGGCCTAACATTAAACCAAATATTATGAACACTAATATTATAAAAAACCAACATTATAAACCCTATGATTAATATTATAATCCCTCATATTAATATTATAAACCCTACTATAAGCCTTAAACCTTAGGATTAATATTATAAATGCTAAGATTAATATTATAAACTCTTCCATTAATATTATAAACGAAATATTATAACCCCAATATTAAAAAATCCAATGTTATAAACCCAATATCAAACACAATATTATGAACCCCAATATTACAAACCAATTATTAGAAACCATAATATTAAACTTCAATCTTGTAATGTCACATTGCAACATTGAAGAAATTGCAATGTAATGTAACATTGTGAAAATGTTTTTCCGAGTGCAAGAATGTTTGCCACGTTATGACCATGTTTGTCTTAATACAACAATGTTTATCACATTATGGCGTTGGATAGATTATGACCTTGGTTAACCACATCACAATGCTAGTTTAGCAATGTCAGATTGTGACAATATTTGTCCCATTACAACATTGAGCATGCTTAACCATGGTTTATCTTCATTGACCTTGGTTGACCATGGTTGAAAATGGTTGATCATAACTGACCATGGTTGACCATTCTAGCCATGTTGATCTTGGATATCCTTGGTTAACCATGGTTGACCATTCTCACTATGTTGATCTTGGACGACCTTGGCTGACCATGGTTGACCTTTAATAATAATTTTTAATCATGGTTGGCCATGGTTGATCATGGTTGATTATGGTTGATCATGGTTGACCATGGTTGACCATTATAGATAACCATGGTTGATGACAGTTGAACATGGTTGAGCAAGGTTAGCCATGGTTACCCATGTTCGACTATTCTAACCATGTTGACCATGGTGGACCATGGTTGATAATGATTGACCTTGGTCTACCTTAGTTAACCATTATAACCATGCTGACCTTGGTTGATCTTGGTTGACCATGGTTGACCTTTATTAAACATCATTGGTCATGATTGGCCATGGTTGACTATGGTTGCTCATGGTTGAACACGGTTAACAATGGTTTATCATGGTTAACCATTATTTACCATGGTTGGCCATGCTTGGAAATGGTTGATTGTAGTTTACCATATAGACCTTGATTAACCATTATTGTTGACTATGTTTGACTATTGGTTGACTTGGTTTGAATATGTCTATCTATGTTTCACTAATGTGCTTGACTATTTTTATTATTAATATTAATCAATAAATTAAAAGGAAATTATGCTTCACTTATGTTGAAGAGTGTTGACTCTCAAATGCAACCAAACATACTCGAACATGCTCAACAACATTAGTAAATGTGATTGCCTATTTTTTCATGTTGCATTGAAATGTTGTATAAATTGCAATGTAATGTAACATTGCGAGAATGTTTGTCACATTGCGACGTTGGATAGACTATGCCCTTAGTCAATCACATTACATTGTTAGTTTTGTAATGCCACATTGTGACAATATTTGACCCATTACAACATTGAGCATGGTTGACCATGGTTTATATATGTTGACCATTGTTGACTATGGTTAAGCATACTTAACCATGGTTGACTATTCCAACCATGTTGATCTTAGATTACCTTGGTTGACCACCATTGACCTTTGTCAATGGTTTCTAATCATCGTTGGTCATGCCCGACCTGGTTGATTATTTTTTACCATTATAGTTTACCATGGCTGACCACAATTGACCATGGTTGAGCAAGGTCACCCATGGTTAACCATGTTTGACCATTCTAACCATGTTGATCTTACTTGACCATGGTTGGCCAAAGCAGATGATGGTTGACTTTGGTTAACCATTCTCGCCATGTTGATCTTAGATGACATTGGTTGACCAGGATTAACCTTCATTGAACATCATTGATCATGATTGGCCATGGTTGATCTTCGTTGACTGTGGATGCTCATGGTTAACCATGGTTGATCATGGTTGACCACAATTAAACATGGTTGGCCATGTTTGGCAATGGTTGATCATGGTTGACAATATAGACCTTGATTTACCATTGTTGTTGACTTTGTTTGGCTATTGGTTGACTTTGTTTGAATATGTTTGCCTATGGTTCATTGATGTGGTTAACTATGTTTGGTTATTAATATTAATCAATAACATAAAAAGGGAACTATGTTTGACCTAAGTTGAAGAGCGTTGACTCTCAAATGAAGCCAAACATAGTCGAACATACTCAACAACATTAGTAACATCGTTGCCTATGGTTGGAGTATGGTCGACTATGTTTTAATAGTCGTTTGAATATTTATGGCCATCTTTCACTGCGGTTAGATTATTTTTTTACTATGAATGATCAATGTTTGACCATATTTTGACTATGGTTTGTTTATAGTTCATTATGATTTCACTATGGTTACCATTGTGATGGTTGTTGTTGATGGTCAACCATGGTTTGACAATTAACAATTATATGGCACATTTACTAATGTGGCATATAATTATGTCTTTGATTGACTCGAGATGCCTTTGAGTGAACAACCTTGACTATTGTCAAATATGGTTAACATAGCGTTGATCAAGTTTGCTCATTATCAAATGTTTAAACACTAACTATAAATGGTTACTTTGTTAAACCTAATATTAGTCAACCATGGCATATATCAACATATTAGTAAATGTGGTTGTGCTAGTAACAACTGACGTGTGTGGGGTCGATTCTTTAGGAATGTTTGACCATGGTTGGTGAGGGTTGATGAGGTTGGTTGAAATATATCAACCTCATTAGTAAATAACATTGACCATGGTTCACCATGTTTGATTATGGATGACTAGTATGGTTGACATTAGTGAATATGACTGATCTTGGTTTACCATGGATGATCATGGTTGACCATGGTAGATAATGACTGACCATGGTTGACCATATTTGACCATTCTAACCATAGAGATATTAATTGATGACCATAGTTGTTCATGGCTAATCGTGACTAAGAATATTATGTTTTTAATAGTATTTACATAAATAGTATTATTAATAATATGTATAGTGATAATAATATTAATATTATTATTAATAATCTTCAAAATAACAACATTATTATATTATACAAAATAATATTATATTATGTGTTTGTTATATTATATTACATATTATATTATGTGTTTAATTATATTATATTAGGTATTATATTACATATTATCATATTATATTTATAATATAAAATTACATAATATTATTATTGAAAATTAATATTTTCATATTTAATGTTTACAAAATTATATTTAAAAAAAATATTTATTAGAAATTTTAAGACTTAATTTTTTATAAAAATATTCCCAAAATTTAGTTCAATGTAAATAAGCTTTTTCATTAGCTAACACTTCAAAAGCTAGTTATCTTTTAACCCAAATTCTAAAAGCTCAACTATCTTATGAGCAAAAAAAATAATAAACTCTACTTTCAACTCTTTAAAAAAAACTTATCAACTATTTTATTAACAAAAACTAAAAAAAATTAAAAACATTTTTTGAATTATTTAAACGCTAAATCCATTTAAGTAAAAAACTTATAAAAAAAAGACGACTAAAAATATTCATGTAAATTACTACAAAACATCATATCTATATATCTCTCTATATATATATTCCCAATTGGGCTTCACATGCCATTGAAGTTAACAACATTCACATGAGATGCATCCATTTACAAAAATTTCACATTGTTTTCACTTGAACGGACAATATACGACCATGATGCAAGTTAATAAACATGATGCAAAGTTAATAAATATTTTAAAACGATAATGAAAGTATGTTATAATAATATATGATATTTAATTTTTGTTATTGGAAAAATTCAGGTCATTAAATAAAATATTTAACAAACTTAATTTACAAGCATGGTGAACGATTAATTTCAAATTCCAGTAATGATTGATACTTCAAAAATTAAAATCATACATGTGTTTTGGCCTAAATATAGCTGGTTGATAATACTTGGAACCTAATACCAATATCTATATATTCCCATGTCATGTTCGCGACCTTTGCCAGCAGGGTATCTAGATAACAACCGCAGTGTTTGAATTCTACTTGACAGACCTCAATCTTATCTCCTAATTACATTGACTCTATAATACTAACCTATTCTATTACACAATAATAATAAAGAAAATAAAAGGTATTTGTCTTATATTTAATTTATTATTAAGAGTAAATTATGATTTCCAGCGTACCGGCTAATTTCCTGAGTTATCTAGACTCTTTGATGGCCCCATAGGCTCAAGCTTGCTTGTGTAAATGAAAACGTCCTAAACATCTATAACCCTAGTAGTCATCCCTTAGAACCATTCTTCAAACTGTCCCAACTTGTCTGGCCATGAAGAATAAATCTGAGATGATGTCGTTATTCCCCAGTTCAGGATATGCATTACTTAAATTAAATCTTGCGCAGTTTTTTTATCAAGACCTTCCTCGGTCGATGTCAGGAAGTGTTAGAAATTAGCCAGTTACCCTGTATTGGTTCCACACGTAGTTCTGGAACTTCTCTTAGATTGTGAATATTTCTGGCCAGACTTACAAAATCCCACAATGAATTATTGTTTCCCTGTGACTTCCTATGTATGTACATTAAGTTCACTCTACTCTGTTCCAATCATTACTGTTTATTTTGTAGATTTTCATGACAATTCCTGTTTGCCAACAACAATTCCATTTTGTACAAATTATTAAACAATAACATTGGTTTTCAAGCTAGTTTCATTTGCAATTTATCCAGCAATCAACTGGGGACTTTAATTCTAGTTTGCAATTTATTCAAACAAATAGTGGCTTTCAATTCCAATTCTGCAATTTATTCAAAACATATAAACAATGGATTTCAATTTCAATTCTGCAATTTATTCAAACCATATAAACAGTGGCTTTCAATTCTAGTTCTGCAATTTATACAAAACAAATAAACAGTGGCTCTCAAGACAACTGCACATAGTTTTTTTTTTTTCAAAAAAATAGAAAGGGAATTAACTACTTATACATTTATTTGTTACTTGATGACCAAGAATTTATAGTCGAGGCCACGCCACCTTTCCAATGAGAAATTGGCTATTACATTCAATCTTCTCCCCTCGATCTTTTCAAGTTCGAGAGAAGTCATTTCGATAGCAGTTTGAATTCACTGGCGTGAGGACATCCAAATCTAGCCTAGAATTTTACTTTTCTTCCACAGATTAAGTCTGTTCACTGAAATATTTCCCCACTGGTTCTAGTCAAGTTCAAGGAATTTACTTCGAGACAACATCCTACCTCTCTCCCTTCCCCCCTTAGGGAAAAGAAGAGAAACAAAAAGAGATAATTGCTCCTAACTGTTAACTATATGGTAAAAGAGAATCACTGTGTCCCCACCTGTAAATTCTAAGACTTCTCATAGAGACAATGTGCGTGTGTTTTTTTAAAGAAAGAAAACAAGTAACTGATTACCATTTCAAACTATTCCAGAGTCATCTTTTCCTCTAATTAGTAAATTACTAAATCCACTAGTAAAGTAATTTATAAATGGGGGTGTCACATCTCCCCCCCCCCATCGTCCATGATGTTTATCTTTTTGAGTGTCGATGGAAATAACTCAGGATATGCCTCCTGCATAAATTATTTATCTTCCCAAGCGGCTCCCTCTAGGCTAAAGTGCTTCCACTACACTTTAACCTGAATGATAGCTCGCTTCCGCAACATTATTACTTTCTGATCGAGTATATGCAGAGGTTCTATCAGAAACTCTTCGTTCGATTTGACCTACCACAATCACAACTTGGTGATTAATCTGACAAATATATATAAAGATGTTTATATTCACAATTTTCAGTATCATTTTACCTGTATATCCTTCCAATTTATAATGTGTCTAGAATCATATACATACTTATTTAAAAGAAAGACGTGAAATACATTATGAACCTGAATGTGACTCGATAGTGCAAGCTAGTATGCCACTGGTCCTACCCTTTCTAGGACCTAAAAATGTCCACAGAATCGGGGTGCTAGCTTTTCACTTTTCCTCATACGTGAGTATTACTTTCAGGCTTAACCTGCACATAAACATTATCACCTACCTGGAATTCTTGATAGGTTATTTTCTTATCATCATAAGCCTTTTTCCTATCCTGAGCATCTTTTAGATTTTGTCGAACCGTTTTCACCACTCTTTCTATTTCCTCTAACATATCAGGCCTTAAGATCATTTTATTCTGAGGACTATTCCAGTTTGTCGGTATTCTACATTTCTTTCCATACAGTACCTCAAAAGGACTCATTTTTAGCGATTCTTGGTATCCATTGTTATAGGAAAATTCCACTAGGTGAAGGTATTACTCCCATTTACCTGGTTGATGTATTATGTACATACGTAACATATCTTTGACCACTTGATTGACTCGGTTGGTCTACCCATCTATTTGTGGGTGATGTTATCACTCAGGTTGTCCTTCTAGTCGACATCAAAAGGATACGGCCGAGGTAACCACAGACTAATCTTTGGACTGCAGGGTCTAGCCCACCTGCAATCAGAGAGGGCTCTCTCTTTCAGATTTAGCTTTGTTGATAATGTTTTTAGGCTAGTTATTGAGTTCAGGGGGTTTTGTTTTATTTTTGGTGGGAAGGATGATACTTTCAAGTAAAGAGGCAGGGACAACATGAAAGTTCTAGAACCATTGGGCGTGGAGTCAAGGAGTAGGACTGCTGGTGTGTTTTCTTGGTCACAGGAAGGAATATGGAGCAAGCTAGCTGCGTATGAAACAATCATTCAAGGTAAAAGAGATGGATTAGAGGCTAAGGAATGAAGGGCAATTAAGAATCTCTCATTCAGATTAGCAGCAAGAAAACAAATGAGCCCTATCTAAGAGCAGTTAAGAATTCCTAGATAACAGTCATTCATATATGAAAATAGGTCAAACATGAGCCATAACAGAATTCATATTTATGCCTAATTCAAGAGGAAAACATTAAGAAGCCACAGAAATTGAGCATAGAGTGCAACCAAGAAAATTCTAAGCCAACCCTTTGTTCTGTGAAGTGAGCATATGTGAAATCGACATAACAGAGGTAAGGAAAACTTATTGATTCATATAGCAGCACAAGAATTCCGCATTCAATTCTTCAAACCATTAGACACAGAGCAGACAGTCATTCCTCCAAAGCTTTTCAGCAATCTTTGATTAAGTAAAACATCTCAGATATCCAGTGCGAGTCTCTAATGAGGATTATCAACCAACCAACCCTTTAAACAATACAGAGGGTCAGTATATATAGGGAAAATTATCCAAAAACTAATCTATTACAGCCGACCTAAACAGGTCTGAAAGAAAATGATTACTTTAACCTAATCTTATCCAGAAATAAATGCATGAAAATATCTTTGGGCTGTGCTGAGGGCAGCTGTATCAAAACTGAGTTAATGTTTGTCCTGGGTAGCCCGGTGCAGTCCTCCTGTAATAACTGTGATTTGTCCTTTATCTCCACCTCTAACTTGGTTTTGTTGCTGTTTTGTTGGCATTAATGTGCACTAATCCCGACCAGATAGGCTTTTAAATGGCCTTAACTGCTTTGCTGACTTTGATGAAGGTTTTTAATTTTCACCTGATTTGATGTTGCTGAACTGATACTCTCTGCTGCTTCCTGAAGTCTTTAAAATCTTCTGAATGGTTTAGACTGTCCCATCGATCCTTCATGGCAACTGCTCGGCCCTCTGTTGCTTTAAAAAATGTGTTTTCCCCTTTCTGAATGCTTCGCGAAGAAAAACGGGTCATTCTGCGCCTTTTGGGCTTGCTGGGGGCTGCGCGATGAGGGGCTTTCCATTTTGGCCCATTTCTTGTAGCCATGTGCGATCGCGCATGAAAAACTGCTTTAGAATCTGAATCCGGGCTTCCTAAGCACGATTTTCGCCTTTTGCGCCTTTTTGAGTGATGACGTCAGCGGGTGGGACCCAGTACGACGGGTGACGTGGCGGGATGACTTCAGTTGATGGCGTCAGCAGTACGACGGGTGACATGGAGGTACACGGTGGCAGTGACGTGGCAGGAGGCCGACGCAGGCAGATGACGCAGTAGGATGACGTCACTGGGCGGAGGGCAGTTTGGCGGTTTCGGGCGCATCGCCTTTGCACTGGAGTGGTTTGGGAGGAGGGGGTTCTGCCACACCCGGGAGGGCGACGCGTGGTAGGAGTATGGCGGGAAAACCGCCGAACTCCCAGACGCTAAACATCGGCGGCTTCAGAGATGAAAAAGCCCGCCCGCCGTTGATCTCGGGCACGAGCGATCGGACGGTTGGCGGGACGGTAAGGCGGCGGAGGGATAAGGGACGGGGCCCGCACGCCTTTTGATTAATTTATTATGTGACGGGGGGTTTAAAACATTAGGGAAGTGGGTTATGGGGTTAAAAATGAGCGGGGGTTAAATGTTTATGAGCAAAACCTTAGGATAAGGGTGGAAAAGTGGGTTTTATACATGGTTTGCGCACCGGGGGTAAAGTTCAATGTTTATTCAAACATTTTAACACTAAACTTTAAACAATCAGCGAGAGGGGGTGAGAATGATGAAATGTTTATAAGTAAAGGGGAAATAAAAGGTTATTAACTTAACCAGATGCCAAGTTAATCCCAGGGTTTGAACGTGGAAGGCTAATGTCAAGTTCCTGGTGAACTCAACATTTCCCAAACTTGATATTATATGGCTATAGTGCCAAGGAGGGGGTATTTAATATTTTTGGGATTTTATATATTTTGCATAATAGGGGATAAGGGAATAGACTAGGGAGTTAGATAATAGAGTTTTAGGAGTTAATATGAAAATGACAAGAAAGCGCTAAGTATGGGACCTTAGGCTATTTTGGGAAAAAAGTGACTCATAGAGTGAAACAACAGTACTCCTAAGCCAAGAGGACCTTCACTTAGGAAAATATAATGGAAAATGATGAAACTAAGAGGAATCAAGCAGATCTTGACCTCTTCAGGGAAGTTAGTAAGTGATTCGGGAAAGAAGAAGAAGGGGAAGTTAGTAATGTCCAGTTTGAGCTCCTCCAAATGGAACACTGCCTCCAACTTGTGATCTGAATAAATATGACACTTGACAACAAAAATGGATCACAAGTCATGATTATGCAACTACACAGCTACCTACCCAACCTACCTTCCTAACATTTTTTCTTCTTTTTGGTAGGTGCACTTAGACTTGCAGACCCAGCTTCACAATTTTTCTTTTGACTGCCCTCCTATCTAAATCTACACTTATTTCTGCCAAGGGCCCAGATTAAGCAGTTGGGCTCCTTTGATTCTCTACCTATCTATAAATCTGCCAAAATTAAGCTGTTTGGACAGATATCATTCTCTATATTCTAAAACAGGAAATTGAAACCTAGGGAAGCCAAGATTAAGTTGTTTGGACTTCCCTTAATAGAACATTCTTCAAAAATGGTTAAGTCATCAAAATTGGAATACAGCAGTGGCATTTGGACTAGCATACTTTCATGGCCCCTTCTTTGGCCTTTTTCTGCAAATATGGAACCTTACAGCATGAAAGATGACATATTTGGCATGTAAAACTGTCAATCATGAAAGATGAAAACCTGTTGCAACAGGAGGCTAACAGGTGATATGCGGTACTAAAGTGAATTTGAGTACCCAATCTTGTAAAAAGTGTCTTCCAAAAGGCGAAGGTGAAATTCACATCCCGATAAAAAATTATAACTCTAGGCATTCCATGTAACCTGAATATCTCTCTCATAAATATATCTAATACCTATGTTGTTTGGTAGGTGGACTTAACATGAATGAAATGAACTACTTTGTTCAATTTATCTACCACTACCATGATAGAGTCATTTTGTCTCTTCGATCTGGGTAACCCAGTTATGAAATCTAAGGTAATTCTGTCCCACTTCCATTCAGGAATGGGTAAAATATGCAACAAACCAACAAGGTTTGGTCGTTCAACTTTAACCTGCTAACATTCTAAGCATTTGGCTAAGTATTATGCAATATCTTTCCTCATACGAGGCCAATAATAATTCATTTTAATATTAGAAAATAGTTTTTGATATCCCGGATGAGTGGTATAGGGACTTCTGTGGAATTCATCCAATATAAATTTTTTTATTGATAGATGATTAAGGACATATAATCCTCCTATGAACATTAGCAAGTTTTCATTATTAATATCATACTTGATTTGTTTCCCATAATTCTATGCAAGTTTTGCGTGTTTCAAGAGCTATTCATATTCTGGATCTTTCCGGGAAGCTTCTTTAATTCGCTCAGAATAATTAAACTCCACTTGGCTATATGAAATATCATACACATGATGCAATATTCTACTTAACGCTTCCGCCATACTATTTTCCTTCCCTTTAATATGTTTGATTTCAATGTCAAACTCACTAAAAAATGCAGTCCACCTGGCTTGGCGTGCATTTAAGTTGGGTTGCTTAAAGAAGCTGGTTAAACTATTGTGATCCATCATCAGTAGAAATATTTTCCCCAACAAATAATGTTGCCACACCTTCAAGGTGTGGACTACAACTGTTAGATCCAAATTATAGGCATAGTACCTTTGCTCGTGTTCTTTTAACTTACGAGATTTGTCAGAAATCACTTTATATTCTTGCATTAAGACCCCCCCTACACCCTCCTGGCAAGCATATGTACACACCATGAATTCCGTTTCTAGATCTGTAACTTTCAACACAGGTGCGATAGTGAGAAAATGTTTCAAATTCTCAAAACCTTGTTGACACTCCTTTGTCCACTTGAAACTTTTCCCTTTCTTTTGTAAGGAGGTGATCAGGTAAGAAACTTTAAAAAACCCCTTTATAAATCGATGATAATATTCATCTTAACCCATAAAGGAGCGTATATCTTCCACACTTGTTGGAACAATTCATTCCATAATGGTTTTTATTTTCTCAGGGTCCACAACTATACCTTCAAAGGAGATAATGTGTCCTAGATACTAAATTTGATCCTTATAAAAGTACATTTACTAAATTTAGCATAGAGTTTATTTTCTCTTAAAGTCTGCAATACTAGCTAAAGGTGTTCCTTATGCTCCTCTATACTTCTAGAATATTCTAGGATATCATCAATAAAAATGAGAACAAACTTATCTAGGAAAGAGTGAATAATCACGTTCATCATACTCATTAGTGTTACTGGAGCATTGGTGAGTCCGAATGGTAGGACACCAAACTCATAATGTCCATAGTGTGTCCTAAACATTGTTTTATGTATGTCTTCGTCTTTAATTCCTATCTAGTGATATCCAAATCGTAAATCAATTTTTGAAAACACAACAACGCCCTTTACCTGATCAAACAGATCATCAATTCAGGGTAATGGACACTTATTTTTTATCATTAACTTAGTCAATTGTATATAATCTATACACAAATGCAAAGTGCCATCCTTTTTCCTTACGAACAAAAATGGGGCTCCCCAAGGGGACACGATGGGATGAATTTAACTTTTTTCCAATAGTTCTTGGATTTGCATCTTTATATTTGTCAACTTAGGAACACTCATTCTATAAGGGTATTTGGAGACTGGGGTGGCTCCAAGAACCAATTCTATAGTAAAATCAATATTTCTCTTTAGTGAAAATCCTGGTATCTCCTCTGGAAAGACATCTTTAAATTCCTGAATGATCGGTATCTTTTCCAAGGAAGATATATTATCCTTAGAGTTTGCATAACCCACCTGAACAACATAAATTTGACAGCGCTTAAGACTACATTTCCCTAATTGATGGGTTGTAATAGGGCATAACTTGACTCACCTTATAACACCCTGGATTTATTTTTTGATACCCTCATTGGTAAGGAAGTTAATTGTCTTACCTTTACAATTTACTAAGGTTCAGTGTTGTTCTAACCAATCCATGCCTATCAATACATCATAGGAGCTTAGCAGTAGCATATTTAAATTTGTCTTGATTTCTTGCCCAATGAAATCAATTATGCAATTCTCTACTTTTGAATTTACTCTCCTTTTAACTCATGTGGCTAACTGTACTAGCCAAGGATTTTTGAATTTTACACTTTTCATATGACATAAATCAACTATTTTTGGGTTGACATAAATTTGTCCTGCACCAGGATCTATCAAAATGGAAACATGATGGTTACATATTTTACCTTCAAGTTCCACCATCGTTGGTTGATACTTCACTTGATCATCCTCCAAGGATGAATTAATCCTTGGTATGCTTCTTGCCATGTCACTAGCGATAGAGGCCTTTTTCATATTCGTGGTTGGTTCAACTCTTACATCGTGGGGGAATTTTTTATAGTAGTGGGGTTCCCCACAACCCCAACACTGCAAAGGGGGCTTCTGAGTTTGACTGGCTCTAACTTACTATATTCTTCATTATGTTTCACTTCATTTAGCAATCTAAATTTCTGTTGATTCTTACCTGATGGTCCATTCAACACTTTTTGACTCGGGTTCCTTATGCTAACGGTTCTTGCATTCTTACTCATTGAAAAAAAATTGCCCCTTCTAACTTGTCCAACTTTTGGTACCATTAGGGTAATTTTGAGGTCTAAAATGGGCCTCCTAAGAAAAATGTACAACCAAAATAAAATTTATAAGAACCAATAGGATTCAAGATGATGATGTCAACCATGGGGGATGGTTCACCATTTTTGGAGTAAAAAGGTAAAAAGATTAAAAAATAATAAAATAATAAAACTAGTTTTTCAACTCTTATTTTCAACTTATCTCTCTAAGGTTTTACTCAAATTTTGAGCAGGAGTATTCGTTGGATGAAAAACAGTGTCATGCATGCGACAACAATGAGATGCTAATGAAAACTGAAACGGTGCTTGTACAGGCTAACATGCATGCAAACGACAACAAGAATTCACAGAAATCAAGTAGGCATCACTAACGCAAGCCAAAACACAAAAAGCGACAAAAATGCTGCAAAAGACAAGTTAAGCAGAGTTACCCAGAAATAGTTCAGCTGGATGTGCCAAAGAATCTTGGATCTGTTGTGGGATGTCAGAGCTCCAAGATCAATGTGAAGAATGATCTCTGAAGTGTCAAATAAATAAGTTTGAGGCGCATGACTCGCATGCCACAACTCTAGGAAAAAGTGACAGTTGGAGGAAAGTTTCTAAAATGATCTTTGCATGTAACCTCCATCTGCTAAAAATAGATCCCTAAAATCTCGGGATGATTTTTGCATGTTTCTTTTTGCTATTTCGGGAAAAAGTAGCCCATGCATGCAGGTCAAGTTTCCTCAGTCCCAAGTGGAACCGGTCAACCTGAAGGCACATGCAACAACCTGCTTGACTAAGGGATATTTTTGCGCAATTTCTGGGAGGAAGTTGGGCTGGCTATCCAGAGGGATTGTGCAATTTCTAGGAGAAGCAAGTGACTGCTGCCCAGAATTGTGCAATTTCTGGGCTGATTTGTACTATTGAGCCAGATTCCACAATTTTCACTGGGAAGACTATTTGACAGGATTGCGCAGTTTTTGGACCCAATAGGCTACTAGTCAGATTTGTGCAATTTCTAGAGAGACGGTTGGTTCCCCTCTAGAATTGCACAATTTCTTGAGGGAATTGCTCAACCAGCAGCTAGCCCAAGTCCAGAGTGGTAGCCTGTGAGGGGAGTGAAGCAAGCTATCACAAACAGGCTGGAAAGCTACTAAAAACTAATGAATCTCATGTACTTGACAGTGAAATACATGCTACTGAGGATGGTTGGTAGGGAGGCTCCAAAACGAAGCTAAGGAAAAATTTTAGAGGGTGCTTGTAACCGCTACAACACATTAATGTGGCCATACCATTTGTAGCTACTTAGGAAGATTTTGCTCATCTTCAGGAAGATTTAGTGCATTCAACACATCTTCAATCAGGTCCATGAAATATTGAATAGATTTGATGCTAAGTACAAGTAGCATCATGATCAGCATCAGGTGGCACACAAGTTCCAAGTGGGCGACAAATTTTGGTTACATTTGTAGAAGGAGCACCTCGCTGAGCCCCACTGCATACCTTGCCCACTCTGATATGGGTCATACACGATCATCAAGGCTATAGGGTACAATTCCTTCGAGCTCAGCATTCCATCGTTCCTATTCTTGCACCTAGTATTCAATGTGGACAATCTGCAACCATGCTTTCCCCCATTGTTGGTGGTGGGCTCCAGTATTGTAGCAATAATGCTACAACTCCTGGAGCTTCCTTCTCTAATTTTATCAACCCGGTAGTTCGTAACAAACTTGGAAGCGACGGTGCTGTATGCACAAGTACTAGCTATTGTCGCAGCCGTCACTTGGTCAGCTGGCACAAGTCCGCTAGGGCTCAACCCAACTTCTATGAGTTCTCAGAAGAAGCTTTTTAACCGATGAACGAAAGCTATCTCAAAAGAAATTAACCTACTGTAGGAAGGAACTGAAAGCCAACAAGAAATGAAAACCCTAGCAAACCCTAATTCTACCAGCTAGTCCTACTGATGCAAAGGTGGGAATGCAAACTACTGAAAGAGGTGCCATTACTTCTAGGAAGGTGAGATGCATGTGTCTAGACTACTTTGATCTAAAGAAAGCATATTTTTGTATTTTTGTTCAAGTTGTTGGAATTATTATGTGTGTGCTTCTAACTGGGTCTTGACTGTGTAGGGATAGATCAAGGAGGGAAATGCTTGGAAAAGGTCAGGAAGGCTCAGAGAGGGTCTAAGGAATCCCTAACATCCTTTCAGAGAAGTTCACAAAGTTTAGATGCCTCGTAACCGTGTTTACAAGCTTCTACAGGAAGTCTACAGGGGTTCTACAGGATGTTCAGAATTTCTACAGGAAGTTCAGTAATTCCTACAGGATGTTCTACAATAGGATTTTTGGGTGATGGATGAGTGGAAGAGGCTATATGGATGGACAGGGAGGTAGGAGGGGAGCTTGTGATGGCTTATGGACAGAGAGATGAGATGAAGAGGGGGTGTGCAAAGTTGGTTGGTCTAGAGGAGGTTAGAGGAAATGGAAGGCCGAAAAGGTAGAGTCACGTGGGTGATAGAAGAGTTAGGAGGCAAGTGGTCTAACTGAGAGATGAGTGGATGGCCTAGGCATGGCTTAGAAGGATAAGGGAGTGAGGGAGTAGTACTGCATAGTGTAAATGAAACAAATCATCCATGTCTTGCACATAACCGAAATTTCATCAACCTATTCTAACTATTTTTATGGAACCACAAAACAACAACATGATTTTGTAAGGAAACTCTTGCATGGTACTGAAGCAGAGATTCATTCCACAAGATCTGAATGCATGGGTGCTGCTACAACCGAGAACATTGCATCAAAGCTTGCATGAACATGTAAAACAATGTTTTTGGTGGGTGGCACGGTCTGCAATTCCAGTCCCTAAACAGAGGTGGAAGTGAGTGTGCAGTCAACCCTTTTTGGAACTCTGAATAACTCCAATCTCCTTACTCTAATCTAAACTACTGAAAGCAACTTTGTTCATAAAACTAACCTACTTAACCACACCAAGAAATTCAACTCAACAAACTGTGTTTCCACAATGCATGTAAAGGAAAAGAAATACAATGCTGAAAGAAAGGTAAAAATACAAAGGAAGGAGGCCTATTGCTCTCAGGTTGGGCCCAACCCCGAGAGCTATGGCTCCTCTAAGAACTCAGAACTAAACTCAAATCTACCTGCTTTTCATTAAAAGATAATAGTCATAAGTCAAATAACATGCCAAAAATGGCTTACAAAGAGCAAAACAGAGCTATCAGCTCGTAGTTCAGAATATGCAACAAGGTTTCAAAAGTCCCCATCGAAGGCTACAACCTCATCATTTATACATTACGAGGGCCAAGCTGGCCTCCTAAATTAGTGGGGTTTGGCTGACCAAACTAAGAGTAATCTGCTGCTTCCTCAAAATCCGTTTGGCTGCCTTCTAGCTCAGTGGTGGTGGCTATTGGAGCTCGGAGTTGGGGTGAAGATCACGAGGAAGGCCATTCAATGCTGTGGACAACCTTCCTACAAAATCTCGATCCCATCTTGGCTGTCTCCTAGCCCTCATCTGCGTGGTTTTGCTCCATTAAATGTCAAAAAACCTGAAATAAACATGTGTTAGCCACCTAGGAATAGTGACTGCCCTCATTCGTACAAATGACATAAATATACTAAAAAATGATGCATAAGTTATGAAAAATGAAGGGTTGAGCAAGGGTAGTTAGGCCAAATGAGCCCAAAATGTTACCAAATTTGGGGCTCATCATCACCCCCCAGCTAAAATGATTGCTCATCCCTGAGCAACTAATCCAGCTCCTCATCCTTCATTGCCTTTACTGCCACCCTCACATCCCAAGCTTCTGCAGTAGTGTCCTCCTTACTGACATGGAACCCAGCCTTTCTTTCCACCTCTTCCCACTGTTCATGCTCATCTTTCTCTGTGCTACCTTCTATCAATCCTAACAGCAGAGGTGGGCTTAGCTTGAGGCCAATCCAGCTGGCCCGGAGGTTTTTCATGGATTTCTTATAAAGGGGCACCCGTACTAGAGCTTCCCTCATTCGAGTTGGAGTATGATATTCTTTGATTTTTAGACTGTGGGCCAATGTATTCCATCGGCGGGTGCAAGCTTGAACACAGTTGTCCCCTAACAGTCTCTCCATATCCTCGAAATGCGCTATGGCCTGGGCCTGCTGATCCATATATTTCAATGAAGCTTGAGGGTCGGTGGATAAGTGTTGGTGTGCTGATATTAATGCAGTTGGATCCCCTGGTTCTGCTCTAATTAGTAATGGCTCATTCAGCTCTCAGTTCATGACCGCTTTGGCTTCTGCTGCTCTTTTGTCTTCATGGTTCAACCATGAGGCAAATGCCATTAACTGCATATCCCCTAAGACCGTGTTGGGATCCCATGAAGTCACATTAGGAAGGGCCAAATTATGGAGGTAGAACTCCGATAGTTTGGCCTTATCCTCTGATGAACTGGTATTGCATAATTCAGTGAACTGCTGCGGGTCTTGGAGCTGAGAGATACCCCTTTGCGCCAAGGTATTGATTTGAAATTGTAGCCATTGGTCTCTCAGGTACAAGCCATAGGATTTGGCCGACTGTCTGCATTGTATAGCATCCATGGCCCAACTGGCCATGTAGGCCAATTGTGCCTCTTTCTGTTGCAGCTGTTGTTTGAGAGCTTGCACCTCAATTTGTGCTTGGAGTTCTGTTTCCTGTAGATGCATGGTTGGCTCCCCAAGACCGATTTGCAGTTCCTTTCTGCCTTGTTGTTCTGCTGTGATGTCCCCTGAGGATGTGCCTGTTCCTCTCCTCAGCTCCTGTAGCTGCAGTCTAAGTTTTTCGTTTTCTTCCTGTAGGAACACCCGCTGGCAATTTGCCATGTGTTTAGCCATAGCTAATTCCCTTCTTGCCTCCTTGAGTTGCTCCTCCAAGGGGCCTATGTCCGCCACACCTTTTGATTTGGATATTTTCATCCACGTGTGTGCTCGTACTCTCTCTTCCTCCAATGCAAAGAAGAGTGGCACAGTGAATTTCTGTGGTATAATTTTTCCAGCTTCTAAGAAGTTATAATATGAGCTTAGACTTGGCTGAGGGCTAGGCTCCGGAATATGCTCTTTCTCTTCCTCTCTTGGTGGCTCTACTTCATCCTCCCTCGGTGGTGATGAGGGTGCCTCTCCTTCCATCCTCTCTGTTTCCTTAAGTCGGGCTAAGGTTTCCTGTAGAGCAGCCTCAGCATCCTGTAGCCGGGCTTTTGAAGCCAATTAGTCTAACCTTTCTTTCCAAGTAGTTGTTTTCGGGCTCCCCCTCTCATAGGTGACTGATATCTTTGAGGGGGACCTCTCCCTGGGCGAAGTAGGGGCATCCTCTATAGTGATTGGGCTGCTGGATGGAGGCTGTGGCTTGCCCGTTTTTATTCTCACACTTCTCCGAGCTTTAAAATATAGAGGGACCTCCCTCTTTCTCTTTTCCTTTGGCTTAGGAGGTGTACTGAGGGCGGCCATCACGGCTGCTGCCTCCCTTGCAAGAATGTCGGCTTTCTTTTCCTTGGGTTTTCCTTTCTCAGGGCTTCCTGTAAAAGGCCCTTTTTCAGCTGATTTCTGGCTTCCTGTAGAAGCCGGTTTTGGTTTTCCTGTAGAAACAGGTGGAACCGCTTTAGTTTTCTTTGCTGAGGGTGTTTTTCTTTTTGACTTGGTCGAGGCTGCTGTCGAGGTGCCTTTGCTGACGTGGACCTGCTCAGTCTTGTCCACCCTACTTTGTAATCTTTTCTCTCTGGGCGTTAATATGGGTGTGTCCTCCTTCTCTTTGGCACCCTTTTTCTCTTGTTTCTCCTTTTGCTCTATCTTCGGTGCTTTGGCCGTGGGTCTCTGGCCTTTTTCTTTCTTCCCTGCGGGTACTGACTCCTTCTCCTCGCTGCTGGAGGAACCAAGCTCTTCAGTCAACATTTTTATATCGCCATCCTTAGTCAAATTTCGGAAGGCTTCCCATGAGAGAGGGACTTTGTATGTGTGGAGTGCATCCTCCACGAGGAGCTTAATGAGCCCGTGATGAGCTACCTGGTCTGGTATGCCTTCTCTCAACTTGGTGGCACATTCAGTCATAGACTACAGTAGAAAGTAGGGAATACTTAATTTGTTCTCTGCAGGTAGGTCCATCTGATGCCTTAATTCTGTGAGTATCCGAAAATGGTACCCATACACAATGCTAAACCGACCTTCGCAGGTGATGTATTTCATAATTTGGAGTCTGACTTCGCTCCAAAGTGGCAGTAAGCTAGTTCTGCGAACCCCGTTCTTATCTTCTGAGAACTGCTCCTCTGGTGGAAAGAATTCCTTCTTAGCCTTTTGGCCTAATTTCCTCTCTTCTTTGTCCCATGGTACCCCCATTGGGAGCTCGGTAACTCGGCTGATGAACTGTGGGGTGAGTCTGAGACTCAAACCCCTGAAATTGATGGTGGCTAATGTCTTTGATTTTGGCTTCTGAGCCCGCAAGAACTCCTCTGCCACCTCATCATCATACCCTTGCAATTTGTCGCAGAATGACATCCATTGCGCGCGAGTGAACAACTCTACCACCTCAGGGTTCTCTCTTAGTTTCTTTGAGTCGGTTGGTTCCTTTCTGATGAACCCACCCGGCATGGTGAAAAACTGCTACGTTAGCTGGAGGTGGCGGATGCGAAAAAACTAGCCTTTTGGGACAGAGCGTAGAATTACGCCTCTGCCACGCATACAATTTACGAAGACTATCTCCAGATGAGCCTTAACAGGGCTTAATTACAAATCATATCCTGTAGGAAACCTTACATACACTTCGACGACAATTCATGCAAACGGTAGACAACACTTGCAATTCTTTTATGAGCAGACTGTAGAACGTCGACTCTGCCACCCTCGAAACCAATTGCATGGGAGGCAAAGTTCAGGCTTACCTTTTTAATTCGCCACCTTTGACGTGAAGAGCCCAATTTTCCTCATGGCAGTGAGCTTCCTGTAGTGGAGCTTTCCTGTAGAAGCAGCGCACGGGTTCTGGAGAACACTGCAGTGGTTCTGCGCCCTCTGTGCTGCTATCAGACGTTCGAACGGCCGAAGACTTGGAGTGTTGAGCTTCAGAGGAATTCGGATGCTCACTCGACTTTGAAACGACTGATGATAAATGCATGGGGTGGCGATCTAGCCGACAGATTTGAATCCGGCGGAATCCGTGGCGCGGGGGTGAGCTGTCCCTGCCGGACCGTTGGACGACGTCACTTAATCATTCTACTACAAGTTCCCTGACTGCCGCATCATTCTCCGCAGATCCGCCACCGTCATTTCTGTTAAAACGCGCTTCTCCCCGACTGGATGGTTCTCACGTGTCCACTACCCGTTCTTCTTGCCACGACCACCTTTTACACATCCGACTAGACCATCTGACTGGTCGACGTGGCCAGTCGAATGGCCATACGACCGCTCAACCCATTCATTTCATACTTGCAAAAATTTCAAAGTAGTATTCATGTAATTCGACGAAAGAAAGGGCGAAGCACTTACCTGTGCGGCCGCGACATGATTTTCCAGGCTTCAGGACGACGATGACTAGATTTGCTTGCTGCTGCTATTTGCACAGGCCCGGAGGTTCCTCTTCGCAGGCTGCTGATGATGAAGCTTGTGACTCGGCTGCATGTGCCCGCTTTATTATTGCATGTTGTAGGCGATTGAATGGTGTACACTCTAGTTGGCTTAACTGCTACGGGATTCCTGTAGGATGTCCTGTAGCAGTTTTTCCTCCTCTAGTGCATGCTGAACGGTGAAGACAGTGGCATCACGATCACGGTCGCAGGGCCCTTGGATAGCTGTGATGAGTATTGCATGGCATCTCGGCATCTTTTTTCATTTAGTAATCGCTTCCTCTTGATAATCCAATGATCTATTTTGATTGTGCAGGTACTTTTATTTCATGTCAACTGGGGTGGTAGAAGGAGGTGACAGCAGTGTGTGATGGAGAAAATAGTAGCTTGCATACCTCCATGTCGAACCTTGGTCGTTAGATCTCCCCACACAATTAGTTCTGGGCCGTCCAAAATTTCTACAGGAAGTTTCCTGTAGAAATACAAAACTTCCTGTAGAAAGTCTGCAGCTTCCTGTAGAAGACTAAGCTGTGATGCAATTGTGCCCATACCTTGGAGAAGATGAGTGTTTTCGGAGGAGGTGCTGGTGAGGTCACCTGGTAGCATGATAAGGACCCTTGACTTTGAGTTGAGAGACCTCCTCTCCTTCATAGAATACCTGCAACCTGCATGCATTGCCACATTGTGAACTTGCTGTCCCTGTTTTTTTTTGTTTATTGTTTTTTTTTTCTCTTTCTCTTTTTTTTTTTTTTTTTTGAAAGACAGCAGGGGTGCCTCAATGAGGTTTTCACCCTTGCCATCTGCCTTAAGCGCCTCAGAGAGGTTTTCACTCAAGGGTCTTTTTCAAATCTCTTTTTTTTTTTTTGAAAGACAGCAGGGGCACCTCGATGAGGTTTTCACCCCTACCATCTGCCTTGGGAGCCTCAGAAAGGTTTTCACCCAAGGATCTTTATTTTTTCCCTTTTTTTTTCCTTTTTTTTTTTTTTTTTTTTTTAAGATCTTTCAGTGTATTCCCAAAACAGAGGCAGAACCCTTCTCTATGACCAACACTGATTTCTCCACAGTTTTGATGAACTCTTGTCTTGAGAGAGGTTTCCTGTAGATCTTCAGTTGATGCCCATTGACAAGCATGGGGATGGCCTCCTCATCAATGGTCCGAATAAGAACAGATCCATTGTCATGACATTTTTCCACTGCATATGGTCCCAGCCATCTGGTTCTCAACTTCCCCTTGAAATCTTTATGCCTGGAATCATACAACAGCGCCCAATCTCTTGGCTGAAATTGCTTGTCATTGAGGTGTTGGTCATGCCACACCTTTCTCTGAAGTTGAACCACTTCTGAGTGAAGGAGGGCCTGCATTCGGTGCTCATCCAATCCATTCAGCTGCAATAACCGTTCTTGTTGGGCATGGCTGAGATCTAGGTCCATCTGAGCTGCCATCCTCAAAGTGTTGTATTCAAATTCAATTGACAACAAAGCTCTCTTTCCATAGACCAGCTCATAAGGTGTGAAGCCGGTTGTGGTCTTCCAAGTGGTGTTGTAAGCCCATGTGGCCTCAACCAGGCGATCTGCCCAATCTTTCCTACTGCTGCTCACCACCTTAGTCAAAATCCCTTCCAATGCTCTATTGGTGACTTCCACTTGCCCATTTGCTTGAGGTTGATAGGGGGTGGAAGTCCTATGCTTGATTTTGTGATGAGCTAGTAGGTCTTCAATTAAGTTGGATTTGAAATGGCTTCCTTGATCGGTGACTAGCTCTCTTGGGTAGCCAAATTTGTAGAAGATGTTTTCTGTTAAGAACTCAGCCACCTTTTCTTCTGTTGCTGCTTTGATTGCCTTAGTTTCTGCCCACTTTGTCAGGTAGTCTGTGCACACAATGATGTAAGACCTTTGCCTCGAAGGAGGGTTGATTGGACCCACAAAATCCATACCCCACTTCTCAAATGGCTCAAGAGTCACTTGAGGTTGGAGAGGCATCTCATCCCTTTGAGTCGGTTTCCCCATCCTTTGGCATCAGTCACATTGGCTAATATACCTCCTGACATCCTGATGAAGTGTGGGCCAATAGTAGCCTGCCTGCAGGATTTTGAAGGCAGTCCTCTTTGCTGCAAAATTCCTCCACAAGGCCCATCATGACAGGTGAGGAGGATATCAAAGAATTCCTCCTCCCTTACACAACGCCTTAAGATCTTATCAGGGCCAAGCTTGAACAGGTTGCCCCCGATCCAAGTGAGTGAGGCACTTTTTCTGACGATTCTGCTCTTCTCTCTTGAGGATAGGTGCGGAGGGAACTGTGCTGAAACAAGGTAGTTTGCTATATCAGCAAACCATGGAGAGAGTATTGAAATAGCAAACAGATGTTCATCGGGCATCTGGTCATCCACTGTTCCATCCTCATCTGCAGATAAATCCAATCTAGACAAAAAGTCAGCAACAACATTTTCTTTACCTGGTTTGTCAACGATAGTCAAATCAAACTGCTGCAACAAAAGTAACCATCTAATAATACGAGCATTCACATCTGGTTTATTCATTAAATATCTAATTGCAGCATGATCAGTATGTACAAATGTTTGATAGCCAGTGATATAATGTCGGAACTTGTTCAGTGCATGGACCACAGCCAAGAATTCTTTCTCAGTTACAGTGTAATTCAGTTCTGCTTTGGATAAGTTTTTGCTAACAAAGTAAATGGCATACGAAAGTTTTTGTTCAAATTTTCCTAAGGCTGCCCCTATGGCTTTGTTCGAGGCATCAGTGTGGATGTGGAAAGGTAGGGCCCAGTTTGGACCTCTCAAGATTGGGGCAGACACCAACTTGTCCTTTAATTCATTCAGAGCCCTCTGACAATCGTCAGTCCATTTAAACTCCACATCTTTTGCCAAGAGGTCAAACAATGGCGAGGCTAGCTTGCTGAAGTCTTTAATGAATCTCCTATAATACCCTGCTAATCCTAAGAAACTCTGAACATCCCTTACCTTTTGAGGAGGTGGAACCTTCTTGATGAGAGCAATTTTGTTAGGATCCACCTGTAACCCTTGGCAAGAAATGGTATGGCCTAGCACGGTCCCTTCAGTCATCAAGAATTCACATTTTTTAGGACTAAGGGACAGGTTCATCTCAATGCATTTGGTTAGGACTTTTCCGAGATTGGACAATGCTTCCTGGAAGTTGGACCCATAAGGAGTGAAGTCATCCATATAGATTTCCACCGCATCATGGACCAGCTCAGAAAAGATGCTCAAGACGTCTCTCTGGAAGGTAGCAAGAGCATTGCATAGCCCAAAGGGAAGAACTCGGTAGGAAAAGGTACCCCAAGGACAAGTGAAGGTAGTCTTATCTTGGTCTTCCGGGCTGATTTGGATTTGGTTGTACCCGCTAAACCCATCTAGGAAAGAGAAAAACTTCTTTCTTGCCAGTCCATCCAACACTTGATCTATGAAAGGTAGAGGAAAATGGTCTTTCTTGGTAGCTTTGTTCAGTTCTCGGTAGTCCACACAGATTCTCCACTTCCCATTTTTCTTGGGAACCAACACCAGAGGGGACACCCATTCGCTATCTGAGATGGGGTAAATGAATCCGGCATCCAACAGTTTTTGCAATTCTTCCTTGACGATGTCCTTAAGGGCTGGATTCATTCTCCTCTGGGGTTGCCTAACCGGTTTACAATCCTCTTTGATGTAGATGTGATGGGTACAGATCGAAGGATGGACTCCTTTCATCTCCTTATAGCTCCAAGCAAAAGCATCTAGATGACTGGCCAACAGACTACACAGCTCCTTTTCCTGGGAAGGAGATAGGGAGGAGCTGATCTTTAACATTCTCTCAGGGCCGAACTCCACATTTTTGACTCTGGGAGTGACAGGGTTGGTCGCACAAAGGTCCACTAAGGTGCTGGCTTGGGCATCCTCCACCAATTCCTCTAAGGACAGTGCACTGGGAGGTGGATTCTGGATCAAGGTCTCAATCAAATCATCCTCGGTTGGGGGATCTCCCCTAGTGGTGTCTAGGGTGCACAAAGGTGCTGAGTACACCTCATCCTCTTCTCCTTCCTCCAACCAAAGTGGTAAGTCATGCTCTAATGAGGGTTGGGCAGGAGGGTATAGGACTAGCTGCTTGGACATAGGACCATTTTTGATGGTCATGTTTCCTGCACGGCAGCTTATGTAGGCATCTGCAGTGGCTAACCAAGGCCTTCCCAAAATAAGAGGATATCCAGTAAGATTTGCCTTTGGTTGCAGAACCAAGAAATCTGCGGGGTATTCCCAAGAGTCAACAGAGACCAAGACATCCTCCACAATCCCTTCGGGAGTCACGGTGGAGCGATCTGCTAGTTGTAGGACTGTCGAGGTCTTCCTCAAGGAACCCTGAAGGTTGAGTTTGAGCATGGTATCTCTGGTCATCACATTAATGGCAGCCCCCAGATCAATCAAGGTGTGAGGTATGATGGTGCCATTGATGTGGACATCTACTACAGGACTCCCAGGATCTAGATACTTTGGGCAGATGACTTGTCCCAACATAAGGTCAGACAGTTGTCCTATGACATTGATGGTTGAAGCATCTCTCTTCCGCCTGCCTGGGTGTCTGAAGCACCTTTTCCTTAACCAGTTTGTTGTATATTAGTACATCTTTGATGGCTTGGAGAAGTGGTATTTTCACACACAACTGTTTGAGCTCTCCCAGAAGCTCATCCTCCTCTGGGTTGGGTTGTGTGGTGGCTGTTAGTCTCTCAGGAAAGGGTGGAATAGTCTTTGGTTCACTTTCCTGTTTGTCTTCCTCGTCCTCTGGGGGAGGAGGTTGGCGATCCGGAAGAGTCTTTCCAGACCGCAGATTGATCTCCTGGATCTCCACAGCATAGGTAGGGCATGATGTTTCCCCAGGATATACCTGATGGGCCTGTCTGTTGTTGGGGTTCAGGTTCGGTTGAGCAGGCATTTGAGGTTGCCTTGGAGGAGCAGGAGGTAATGGTTGTGGTTGAACTGGTGGTGGAGGCAAAATGGCGGGAGGAGTGTTGTACTGGGGCCTCCACCCCGATTGAGGTGCATTCCACTGAGGCTGTGGCTGGGCATGTGAGTGATACGAATGAGTAGTGGGTTGAGTATGGTACTGAGGTGGGTAAAACCATGGAGGAGGCATAGACCAGGAAGGATGAGCAGGGGGACCCCAGGAAGGCATAGGAGTAGATTGGTTGGGGTTGTAATAAGCTTGGGGTGCCCCTTGCATCCCCTGCTGGTAAGGTCTAGGTCCTTGTGGCCTCCTTTGGTTGAGGGAATAGAGAGGTTCGGTGGGGGCTTCTGTCCCTTGATACATGGATTTAAGCCCAGGTAAGGTTGGACATTGGTTTTTGGGGGGGTCCTCCTCACAAACAAAACATACTTCAACCGAATGTAATGGGCATTCGTTCTTAGGGTGTTTCCTTGTACACCTAGGGCAGAAGATAGCCAAGGCCCTCTCAGCTTCTTCCTTCTTCTGCTGGATCCTGAATGTATCAAGTTGCATGGCAATGGTCTATCTCACCTCACTCTTGAGATCCTCTAATTGATTTGCAAACTCATGTTTGGAGAAAGGAATACCAGCTGAGAGGAGGTTTCCTCTACCTCGTTTCCGGGCTGCCCTAGAGTGGTTTCTAAACACAGTCTTTATGTCCTCATAAGGCAGTTGGTAAATATCTCCTCCAGCTAACATGTGAAGGGTATCTAAGAGGTCTTCAGGGACTCCTCGGAGCAGGACCAACTTTAGGGATTCAGGTTCAAGTGTGCACCTGGCCCTTTTATAGCTAAGTTGGAACCTTTCCTCGTAATCCTCTAAGGACTCATCATTTCCCATGGTCATCCGAAAGATTTCTCCCTTGGTTTCCTTGGACCTACAGTAGTCCTGGTACTTGGTATTGAAAGCTTGCTGCATCTGAGCCCAAGTGGTGATACTGTTCCCAGGTAAGCCCATGAACCAGCGTAATGCTGCATCCTTAAGGGTTGAGGGGAAGAGTTTCAGCTTCTGCTCATCTTCAGTATAGTCATAGGTTCGACAAAGGACAACAAACTCAAACAGGAAGGTATCAGGATCTTCAGTAGTCAGTCCATGGAAGTGAGGTAAAGCAGAAGGGCTTATGTTCTTCATTTTCATGTCTCCATTGGTCTCTCGGATGGGGAAGGCACCTTCTATTCTCTCATCTTCTCCCCTATTGTCAGCCATAGCTTCAGATGGAATGGTCTCTAACTCTTCTTCTGCTATAGGATCTTCGCATATCTCAGGAGGTTCACCTATAGGTTCTTCTGGATCACTGTCACCAAAGAAGAGAGAAGGGTGACTCAGTGATGTGGTGGGGGTGTTGGGTAAGAATTTTCCTGTTTTATCTCGATTCCTACGAGGCATGAAATGGAAAGACTTTTGATTGCTTTTGTTTTTTTTTTTCTCTGGTACCTGCAAAAAATGAAACAGATTGATCTACAACTAACTATCTTGCTGAAATGAAAATGCAGAATTGAAATGAAAGCAGGAAAGAACTAATCTACTTTTCTCAAATGAAATTGCAGGAATGGAAATGCTAGTCTATGCTTGCAGAATTGAAATGCTAATCTACGCTTGCAAAAATGAAATTGCGGAATTGAAATGTTAATCTATGAAAGCAGGAAATGTCTATGCTACTTTTGCAGAATGGAAATGAAATAAACTACTTGGCAGAAGGCGAGAGTAGGAAAATAGAAGAAAAGCAACAATTACTAATACTCTGACGCTTCCCAGGCAACGGTGCCAAAAAGATGGTGGGCTCCAGTATTGTAGCAATAATGCTACAACTCCTGGAGCTTCCTTCTCTAATTTTATCAACCCGGTAGTTCGTAACAAACTTGGAAGCGACGGTGTTGTATGCACAAGTACTAGCTCTTGTCGCAGCTGTCACTTGGTCAGCTGGCACAAGTCCGCTAGGGCTCAAGCCAACTTCTATGAGTTCTTAGAAGAAGCTTTTTAACCGATGAACGAAAGCTATCTCAAAGGAAATTAACCTACTGTAGGAAGGAATTGAAAGCCAACAAGAAATGAAAACCCTAGCAAACCCTAATTCTACCAGCTAGTCCTACTAATGCAAAGGTGGGAATGCAAACTACTGAAAGAGGTGCCATTACTTCTAGGAAGGTGAGATGCATGTGTCTAGACTACTTTGATCTAAAGAAAGCATATTTTTGTATTTTTGTTCAAGTTGTTGGAATTATTATGTGTGTGCTTCTAACTGGGTCTTGACTGTGCAGGGATAGATCAAGGAGGGAAATGCTTGGAAAAGGTCAGGAAGGCTCAGAGAGGGTCTAAGGAATCCCTAACATCCTTTCAGAGAAGTTCACAAAGTTTAGATGCCTGGCAACCATGTTTTACAAGCTTCTACAGGAAGTCTGCAGGGGTTCTACAGGATGTTCAGAATTTCTACAGGAAGTTCAGTAATTCCTACAGGATGTTCTGCAATAGGATTTTTGGGTGATGGATGAGTGGAAGAGGCTATATGGATGGACAGGGAGGTAGGAGGGGAGCTTGTGATGGCTTATGGACAGAGAGATGAGATGAAGAGGGGGTGTGCAAAGCTGGTTGGTCTAGAGGAGGTTAGAGGAAATGGAAGGCCGAAAAGGTAGAGTCACGTGGGTGATAGAAAAGTTAGGAGGCAAGTGGTCTAACTGAGAGATGAGTGGATGGCCTAGGCACGGCTTAGAAGGATAAGGGAGTGAGGGAGTAGTACTGCACAGTGTAAATGAAACAAATCATCCATGTCTTGCACATAACCGAAATTTCATCAACCTATTCTAACTGTTTTTATGGAACCACAGAACAGCAACGTGATTTTGTAAGGAAACTCTTGCATGGTACTGAAGCAGAGATTCATTCCACAAGATATGAACGCATGGACGCTGCTACAACTGAGAACATTGCATCAAAGCTTGCATGAACATGTAAAACAATGTTTTTGGTGGGTGGCACGGTCTGCAATTCCAGTCCCTAAACAGAGGTGGAAGTGAGTGTGCAGTCAACCCTTTTTGGAACTCTGATTAACTCCAATCTCCTTACTCTAATCTAAACTACTGAAAGCAACTTTGTTCATAAAACTAACCTACTTAACCACACCAAGAAATTCAACTCAGCAAACTGTGTTTCCAAATGCATGTAAAGGAAAAGAAATACAATGCTGAAAGAAAGGTAACAATACAAAGGAAGGAGGCCTATTGCTCTCAGGTTGGGCCCAACCCCGAGAGCTATGGCTCCTCTAAGAACTCAGAACTGAACTCAAATCTGCCTGCTTTTCATTAAAAGATAATAGTCATAAGTCAAATAACATGCCAAAAATGGCTTACAAAGAGCAAAACAGAGCTATCAGCTCGTAGTTCAGAATATGCAACAAGGTTTCAAAAGTCCCCATCGAAGGCTACAGCCTCATCATTTATACATTACGAGGGCCAAGCTGGCCTCCTAAATTAGTGGGGTTGGCTGACCAAACTAAGAGTAATCTGCTGCTTCCTCAAAATCCGTTTGGCTGCCTTCTAGCTCGGTGGTGGTGGCTATTGGAGCTCGGAGTTGGGGTGAAGATCACGAGGAAGGCCATTCAATGCTGTGGACAACCTTCCTACAAAATCTCGATCCCATCTTGGCTGTCTCCTAGCCCTCATGTGCATGGTTTTGCTCCATTAAATGTCAAAAAACTTGAAATAAACATGTGTTAGCCACCTAGGAATAGTGACTGCCCTCATTCGTACAAATGACATAAATATACTAAAAAATGATGCATAAGTTATGAAAAATGAAGGGTTGAGCAAGGGTAGTTAGGCCAAATGAGCCCAAAATGTTACCAGATTTGGGGCTCATCAGTTGGACACATCCGACGTTGTTGAGCAGCTAACACCAACATAGCTCAACCCCAACTGCATTGAACAAGCCACAAATGATAGGATCATGTACACATAGATAAAAAACACTTGCTAGTCAAGGATCTAGCTATATCGAGTTGTCAAAGTAGGCCAACTCCTTCACCAGGGAAAGTGGTTCACCAGGGACCAGATTCAACATAAATTTCCTCACCTCATGAGGCTCTGCACGCAATGGGGACCATTTCTTCCTAAGGCGGGAGGACTGATCCAGGCGAGTATTTGTGGCCACCCACCTATTCCACCTAGACCTCCAGTCAGTTGTATATGTTTCCTTGATTATAGAAGCATTTACTATTTTAGTAGTTTTTTCGGGTCTTGAACTTATGGAGTTGTTTTGACACCCTAAAAATTTGTGTTTCTAGGTTTGCAGTAGGCCCATGGCCATAGGCAAGATGATATGGAAAATTCTATATTAATCAGAGAGATCTTTCCAACAAGGTATCGTACGTGTGAAACAAAGATCACATGACCAAGTTACGACCCCAGGAAGTTGGTTTCCCAACTAATCCCAATGGGGCCCATAAAGTCTTGGTGTTCCATCTCTTGGTGTTACGGTTTTGGTTGTTTAGGGTTTTCCCTTGTTTTTCAATAATAAAAAGGTCCTTGAGCCTCATTTGTAACACAGTAGGCATGTAGTCACTACATCTCTTCTCAGAGATGAGATACCCTCACCTCAACTAGTGTATTTGTATTTTTTATGTAAGCATATTTTCGTTCTTTGATATTAATGAAATTAAGTTTTATTTCGGCTATATCTCAATGTTTATGTTTGTATCTATACTTTGTTGCATCCTTGTATAACTCTAGATCAAAAATTCCCAACAAACACCATGACTCAATACCTATGGGTTCCCAATGCTTCCAAGGGAAAGCTCAACCAGAGCCTTCTTCAAGATTTCATAGTAGTCTCTTTTTCCATGCAATTCCCTACATCATACTGCCATAAACACATAATTTTTAATGTATTTAGATATAAATATAACAATATACTAATTATCTTACCTTGTTGTGCCAAGCACATTGCCTTGTCGCTGCACATATCCATGTCATCTCTCAAGGGACACCAATTCCCTTGACAAATCGAGCTATAACTAGAAGCTAGCTAATACACCTATCAAATACATGTTCATGAATATAACACATATCCACATAATGTTAGATGAAATCAAGGTTAAAAATACTTCCTGTATACAAATCACTCATTCGTTTTGAATTGCAATTTCCAAACATAACGAAAGTAACTCGCACCCAATTCCTTTCTTTTACCTTTTACCTTGATGAAATTGATTCTTACTATGTGCTATCACATCACCCAACTGTTATTTATATAAACAAATCAATTGTTACCTTGTCATGTCATTACCAAACATGTTTCCCTACAATTGCTCACACATTTCAATCATATGTTCCAAAGATCAAGACGTCATGTCTACTAATTTGAAATCAACCTTTACCAAGACTAACAACCATATCATAGTCAACAGTCAACTCATAATCATTAATCATAATACTGCAACTAGCACCCACTTGCATGTGAGTGCATATTAGATGTCTCAGCACATATTGTGTTAGTACAACTGTCTTAAACAAGATCATTCCTTCATGCAATCTTATAGAGACATCCTCATATCATGCAATTAATCAAACATTCAGACAACCTATAAACATGACATGTTAGATAAATCAAATAGACAACATTATCAAACTCATACCTCAATGTATCTCAAGGGAGGCTATCACATCTGCACAATCGGTCCAGATTAGTATGACACAATATCACAATTATATCGACTCATAACTGAATATTATAACCATGACCATCTGCACAGGCCAATCTATATTAGCACGACACATATAACATCAAGATCTTAATGTAATGACCATAATCATCATGCATATGACTGCAATGGTTAAGTTACTATCATTCATGACTATCTAACGCATGTGTATATGATTGCATTGATTAACTAACATCTATCATGCATGTAACCATAACAACAATTAAATGATAGGCATTTACATAACCATAATGCTTATAACAACCATTAACCAACATACTTGCATGCCCAACATACAAATCTATATGACGATTTACTCTTACCCTGAGGTCTAGCGCTACAACCTTGCTTTGATAATTTGCATCTCCTACTCCATATTAACCAACATATCAACATCATGATGACACGAACTACAACAATGAATATCAAAATTCATGCATAAAAATCACATAGACAACTAATATGCATGCATGACAAACACATTTCTCCTATCCAGTCCAAGTGTTGAACTTGGAAGATCTGATACCATTATGTTGTATCAGATATCACCCAAAGAAAATGGAACCCTACTCTAATACCTCCCTCTAATCACCCCTCCCATATCTACCCACTTTTAGTATCCTGTCAAGGTAAACATGGTCTGAGGGATACGATGACATGACTCAACCTCCTAGATCACTTTAAGGAAATGGAATCAACAAAAGAAGCCTTACTGACCTTCCTCGGGATCTACAAGCCCCCCAAGAGCTAAAAAACCACTCCAGGTGCCGAGACCCTAAGATATACTACTTTTTCACTGACCTAGGGTATCAGTCGCATGCATAAGCCTACATCCATGCAACTGTAGGCCTCCAGTCGCATGCATAAGCATGTAATGTAGTGATTACAATGCCAATTTCTCAGTTTTGAGCCTACAAGCACGCGATCTATGCAACCTTTTCAGGGGAGACTCCATATCAGTGTCCAAAACTTGATGAGACTTTCCAAAACAATAAATGACACAGATACAAAGCCTATAAAACAAAAGTTGATCAAGGAATTGACCTAACTAGGTTTAACCATGACAGTCATTTCATCAAACATATTGTGAACATGTATATATATAGGTCATGAATGCATATATGAAAATAGGGGTTTGATCCTTATCTGAGAATCATCAAGAAGGTATAATTCCCTCTCATCATAGTTGCAATAACATTTATCACGTCATTCATTCAATAACCATTCTTTTACCAATCAAAAATCTTAAGAGCCATAACTAGATCTGTAATGAAACCATGCTTATAACCAACATATAACCAGAATAATAGAAATGATATAACAACCATCTAAGTCACATAATAACAAGTATAAATATTCATTAAATACAAGAGGAAAATAGCTCTTATTAACATATGAAAATCCAACCAAGTCAGGGACTTCCACATACCACCTGATGATAGATTGGGTTGAACCAAATCTTTCTTTCATCCAATCACCCTCGTGGCATATTCCAAGCATGAATGTGTGACTCACAAAAAACAACAAGGCTTCCTTAGGCTTTACTGGAATCCCCACCAAAATGCAATCAAGGGACTCCTAGGCTTGAAATAAGTGCCTACACAACCAGGCTTTACCACAATCCCTCCATTACCGGTCAAGGGATTCCTAGGCCCAAACAATAAACAAACACTACCAGACGTTACTACAATCTCGCCAAAAACGATCAAGGGATCATGAGGCCCTAAAAAAGCATGGATGCCATTAGATTTATTCACCAATACCTTGAGGAATTTTCCTATCTCCACCCTCAGGCTTTACCACAATCCCACCATTACCGGTTAAGGGATTCCTAGGCCCTTGGGAATTTTCTTGAGACCACCTCACCCGATTTCACCATCCAAAAATCCAAAACTCAACCAATGAGAGAACCCCATCACACCATGACTACTCGTAAATGGAAAGGCAAAGCTAAAAACCATTGTCACACTCAACAAAACCCCTGCCAATGACAACAAGAGAACCAAATACACACATGCATGTACCATGCATGCATAAACTAGCAAGGAAATCATATATTCAACTCGATACCTGCAAGTAATCTCATTGTCGCCGCTTGACCCAACCCTTCCTTGCTCGATCTTTGGTTTCCTTTTCTTTATTGTCCTTCCTCTGTCTTCCCTTCTCCAATGCTAGAGTGCTCAAAGAATGATCTAAGTGTGCAAGAGTATGAGAGAGATAAAATAGAGAGAGAGCTCCAAAAATGAGCCGACAAAAGGTTGTGAACTGATCCTCTGAAACCTTTTTATCATTGAGGCCTCAATTTTCTTCATTTTCCTCTATTTTTCCTTCAATTTCCTCCTCATGTGCAACCTATGACCTTTCACCTTCATTTTCTCCTATTTTCCATTATTTTCATAAATAAAATGCCAATTATTGTCTCTTTCCTTTTTAAAGCTTGTGTCATTGCCTTTGTCAATTTCCCCTTTGCCATAATAAACCACATGAACACCCACTATGATGTTTTTCCAAACATTAAGCTTGGAATACGTGTCCCATGACCTTGGTCTTATTTTTCCTTTATTAACTTTATTACATGAAATTTTAACCCGGGGTTGTTACAATTTTGTTAGTAAATTACTTCTTAACAGTATGTTTGACAGACTTTCCTTCATTTCTACATAAGTGTTCATGCTTGTCTATTTGTGGAATCCTATGTGTTTGCAATATGTCAGTGAATAAGTACAAGATATCCATGGTTATTTCCTCTATTGTTTTACATTTCATTAGATTTCTATTTATGTTGTTGTCAAAGCTCAAATTTGACTTAAGAGATTGATAGTCTAAGTTGCTTATGGAATTCTCCGATGGCTTGTACATTACAGACATTAATTCATGATTAACTAACAATAATTGATTTTAACAACATAGACATAAGTAGTAGCTTCATACGCCTTCCTACATATTGTTGCATTTCTACACAACTCATCTACTAATGAAATTTTTATTTCGATAACATTATTGTTATTCTTTTCCAAGGAAACCTCATGAGGAAACCCAAGAGATGCTTCCAGCTTTTATTAATAACATTCCTAATAAATCTATCAGTGTTCATTAGTACATATAACACAAAGAGATTTGAATCAAACCTCTTCTTGGACATCAATATTATTCTTACAAGTTAATAAAAAGACAAGCTCAACCTCTTTTTTAGCTGAAATTATTCCCACAAAACTAGTATAAATATTGCAAAAAATTATAATTCCATCTTTTGATGGGAATTTTGGCTATAAACGGTTTTTGTTTAGAAGTTTATATATATATATATATATATATATATATATATATAGATATATAGATATATATATGATCCCCAAGAAGCCCAGGAAAATTTTCGAATAGCTAAAGCTGACTTAGCTCGAGCCGAAGGCAAAAGACAAGCAATTGAGGCTGAGAACAATCACAAAAATATATAAACACACATTTCAAAATAGCGAGCAATATATTTTTTCATTACTATTAACGATCATAATCCACAATATACATATTTATTCTTAGAAATGTGGACTCGCCTATTTGACTTTTTGATTCTTTTTGCTTATGCGATTGGGATTTTGAGTACTCACTCTTCTAACCATTTATTTAAATTATTTTACACATTCAAAGTCTTCTATCTACTTGATTCTTGAGCTTCTTTCTCGTCTATTCATTGACATTTTCCTCTTATTCATTTTTTTTTTTTTCTAAATGTTTCGTTTTACCATGTTGTCTTTTTTTTTTAATGTCAATTCATGCATTTTACACCTTAATTCACGACCTTTTCACTTATGTTCCACCTTAATTCATGACTTTTCATTTATGTGACCTTTGTATGTTATTTTTCTTATTATTATATATATGCAATTTTTTAAAATGATTTACCATAATATAAATTTATTTTTCTTAAAAATTATTAAAATTTTTATTTTTTAAAAAATATCATGACATATTTTATGATTGGTATTTAAAAATAATAAGATTCATTAAATATTCTATACTTTAAAATAAATATGAATTTTAATTTTTTTTTC